>LJPJ01000294.1:43514-699860 GCA_001430935.1 Amauroascus verrucosus
CTGTTGGCCGGCAGCGATCCATTTCCATTCTGGAGGGACACGTTTGCGTTCGATCCCGACAGAGAAAAGATTGAATACGACGGCGCCGAGGAAGCCTTCAGACTGGACGTTTATCCATCCGTCAAGAGTCTGGCCGCGTTCGGGGCGGAAGACGAGGAATGTTATTGTTAAGTACACATATAAAACACCATATTCGCCGGCGGTGACGGCTAGAGTGAGTGGTTGAGAGGCCGTAGAGATTTTGGAGGCGGATGTGGGAGGGGTGGAAGAGATTGATGGGTCGGAGAAGGCGAGAATTATTCCCTTGACGGGTGGATAGTAAGTTAAGAGCAATGGGGCGATGTGTTCGGATAGTAAGCATGGAAGAGCATGAGTGGGAGAGATTGAGATTGGAGAGAGTGGTAGGTATAATGTGGTTTCGATGAGATGGAACGGCGAAGAATCAGATTCCGGCGTAGTCGACTGAGACGCTATCGATTTGCTTTTATGCTTCGAAGGCAATTCTGGACGTTGTGACTCTGCAGAGTCTTTTTGTTTGCGGTGGTGCTTGTCTTTCTTCTTGTGCTCCGGACTCATTTGTAAGCCCATATCGTGGTGCTTCCGCTTCTTAGACGATTTATGGTCGTCATCCTTGTTCTTCCGCTTTTTCACGGGCGACGATGTGGATATCGTCTCCATTGTTGAGACTGTGCGTGCGTGGTTTTGGCGTGTCAAGAGTGAGAAATCGTTCCTTTTTCTCTAAGAAAAATTTCCGCTCCGCAATTTGAGTTTTGCGGTTGGCAGTTGGGTTGGGGTTGACTAGCGGGCACTAAATCTCAGACGCGCGCTTATTTCTTTTGAGACAAAGGCCCTTCCCATGATGACAGCTATCACACAACTGAGGTATGCACCATTGACTACGATGTCGGCATTTAGTAGGTGACAACATTTTTCTTTCGTTCCAGTTCTTATCCCAGGCGAACATATTTATCTCGTCACTTGACGCGATAGAGAATATGAGCGACGCTGTCAGTTCTATTCTATCCTTCGCTGGGTGGGCATTTCTTCCGCGCGTAAGTCCTTCACCTAGCCTCCACTCAAAGTTTGGCTCTCTAATTAGAAGTTTAGTTTATCACATCATTTCTCCAATCTGTCTACTATCGAATCACTATCCGCGCGGGCTCACCGCATCCACACACTTCCTCTCCTCGCCATACCCGCCATTATCGTCGCATTTACGTGCTCGTTGTCACCAGCTACCTCCTCTACACCTTCTATGAAGCATACCATAGGATTCGGGCCCAGGGTGACTTCTACCAAATCCTCGGTGTCTTGCCTACAGCCGACGATCGCACCATAAAATCTCGATTTAGACGACTGGCTGCCGTTTACCACCCGGATAAGCAAGGGGGGTTTGAGAATGCTAGTACGGGGGACCTTTTCGTCAATTTAAAACTTGCCAAAGATACGCTACTCGACTCCACGAAGAGATTTGTTTATGATCGATTTGGAAGGGAAGTGGTCGAAGGTAAGAAGGCTAGAACCGTTACAGAACTCTTGTACGCGGGGCTTTATGCGTTACTGCCGCAGTACTTAGTCGGATTGGTGATGTTATTATTGTTGAATACGTTTTGGTTCCCAGCATGGGGAAGATATGTAAGTTTTCATGGTGTATTGGATCTTCCATTCCATTCCGATACTAAGGTTTTAATAGTGGCGGTTCTATACTCTCTTCGCTCTTTTCGTCCTCGAGGTAACCCTCCTCACACGTCCTAATGGAACTTTTGTGCCTGCTGCATATCTCCCAGCCTGGTTCTCGAGCGTCTTCGGCCTAGATACGTTCTACCTCCTCCCTTTCCAAATACTCAGCCTCGCACGCACAGCATCAATTACCCTAAATATATTCATTTCACAAATCGCCCCACCAAAGGAGCCGTCGTCAACAAACTCGCCATCTGGAAGCCTCTCACCCCAAGCGCAACAAAAACTCATGCAATTAGCTCAGGTCATTCGTGCACATGATGTGGAGGCCACGGAGCTCCTCCAGCTCAAGTACGCACCCTTCAAGGGACAGAAGGCGTACGTTAATAGATTAAGGAAAGGTATGAAGACGGGTTTGGTGATGGGAACGGTTCAGGACGACCCACAGGTGGTGGAAGCAGTTAAGAACGTAGCAAGACACCATAATATCTGAAGCCTTATTTACGCCTTTGTGTTATTAGTATTGTTTGCTGTGTCTTTTGCTATTTTTGGCATTCTTGGCTCTTATGTACGGTGTGTTCAAAAGACCATATATTTACCCCATGTTAATATAGCTTTCGTGTTATTCTTTTTCGTGTGGTTAATTGAATAGCATATATACACTAGAGTGGCCAATTCGTACTTTGCGCCTCATCGCATCAACTAATGCTGGCGGGCGGGTCATTCATTGATCGCACTAGAGTTCGGACGGACGAAAAGGGCGGTGGAACATTGGAATGTCACTCGAGCAGCATGATTGGTCAACCCTTTTCCGCTCGCGATTTCCCGATGTGGAAGCGTAAGTTTATAAACTCCGGCCACAGAATCAGTTGTTATGCCTTATAGCTCCATCCGAATAAATTACTCCTAACATCATAAGCGTGCGCCCTAACTACAACAATGGACAAGACTCAAGTGTACGAGGACGTCCAGAAACATTATAGCTTCGCTGCCAAAGCTACCGATGATGATTACAGTAAAAAAGTGGCAGAGGCTTTCGGTTATAGCGAGTCTGAGCTCACAAGCATCCCCAAAGATGCGAATTTGGGCCTGAGCTGCGGAAATCCGTTGGCGTTGGCGAAATTGAAAGAGGTATGCATATTCATACTCCGTTTTTGACTGCGATGAAGTAAATAGTGATAACTAACTTTTGATCCCAGGGGGAAACGGTCATTGATTTTGGGAGTGGTGCTGGTTTCGATGCCTTCCTTGCGGCCAAAAGAGTCGGGAGCACAGGGAAAGTCGTTGGAGTCGACATGAACAAGGTCGGTTCAACTTGGGGAAGACTCTCCTGTCCTTTCTCCCTTTTTGAGCTGGTGTTAAACCGATTTCAATATAGGACATGCTCGAACGAGCAAATAAGAACAAAGGGGCCGCTCAAGTGCAAAATGTGTCATTTCTCGAATCTCGCATCACCGACGTCAAGCTTCCAGATGCTACAGCTGATTGTATCATCAGCAACTGCGTGGTAAACCTCGTCCCCGAAGCAGAAAAGCAACTCGTTTTCAATGAGATGTTTCGACTTCTCAAACCTGGAGGTCGTGTGGCCATTAGTGATATCCTCTCCAGGAAGGAGCTTTCGCCAGAAATCAGGAATGACATGGCCCTATACGTTGGTTGCATAGCGGGTGCAAGTCGGATTTCTGATTATCAGCAGTACTTCCGCAACGCGGGCTTCAGCGGTTCGTTTCCTCCACATTTTCATTAATAAGTGTCAATTTTTGACATATCTGAGGCAAACAGACTCTGTCATCGTGGACACAAATAGTGATTTGAATATTTACACCAGCGCCAAAAAAGACGATGAGGCTATTCCATGTTGTGGAGGCACCCGCCCGTGCATCCCTCCCAAATCAGCAATTAAAAACATTGATTTCAATGAGTGGGCAGGTAGGTACTCACAGCCAGTCAAATGTAAACAGTTCGTTAATAATATCATAGGTTCATTCAAGATCTATGCTCTCAAGTCTTGATCTATATAGTATTAGCCACCTAGGTCTTAAGTTAAAGTTCCGATCCATAAAGTTAGGGTGGACTTTCATACCACAGTAAGATAGAATCAGATTTGATATTTTGCCATTTATATTCTATGGGGATACTAGCGGATTTTAGAAAACCACTATCAAATGCTATGCTTTGCATGGCGCCATATCCGATTAAAGCCACCAATAGAGGCTATTTTTCTTCTTTATAAGATAGATTTAGTAGTCATCTCCAACTTAGGATCTTAAGAGGCATACCAGTATCATCAATATGAGAAGCATTCTATCCGCTCAGTTGAAAGCAGAAGGCTCACTAGCAGTGGGTCCTAGATAAATGAGCACACAGGCTAGCAACACCTAGATTTTCCAGCAACTTCAGCAGGGGTATAGGTCTCCGGAATTTTTCTATAGCACCTAGGAAACCGTGCGCCAAGGGTTTCACAAATAACACAATAAGTCTTGATCTCCAATTAATTTCGATGATATCAACGTTTTAGTTCTGACTCGATATCTTCAAGAGCATCTTGGAAGTTATCATTAATGGAATCTTCGTCGCTCCAGGTTTGCCATTTGGCAATCCCATCGTTATCAGAGTTGGAGGAAGATAAGCATGGAAGAAAGCGCGAAGCAAGTCCTTCAAAGCCCTTTCCATTTTCCATAACTATGGGCGAGGATGCACAGGAGTAAAAGCCAGATTCCAAAATGCTCTCGGTGCCCTCTCTGATATCCGGTGCATGGCTTAAGATATCCAACAGTTCATCAAACGCCAATACCAGCTTCTCCGTCACGTCGGCGCGCTGGAGCAGGCGGCTTTTGAAATCCCCAAGTGTATACTGTGTATCGCGCTTTAAACTGAAATGTTCGGTTGCTGCCAAGATATTAATAGTTTCAATATCCGCATATAGTGCAACGAGTTGTAGAAGGTTTGGCCCTTGTAGGCGAGGACAAGAAGAGTACTCACGCCACCTATCAAGGATCAACCGAAGAACATTGTGACTATTGTATGTAATTGCTGTGGTCAAAGGGGTAGATCCATTGTCTGTGGATGCATTGATATCCGCTCCATACTCAAGCAACAGCATTGCAAAGCTTGAATTACCCGTTTGGGCAGCATGGATGAGCGGAGTCTGGCCATCGGTACCACGAGAATCAACGTTGGCGCCGAAATCGAGCAAGCTTTTCAGCAAAATTGGGTCTGAGGTATTGCGCGTGGCGACGGTAAGGGGGCTTCCTTTCCGCACACCGCTCGGTAAAGGTGGATCGGGATCGGCACCAGCTTCTAATAAGAGACGGACACAAACAGTATGTCCGCGTGCTGCAGCATTAGACACGGGCCCAGATATTTGAACATCTGTGATGTTTGGATCAGCACCATGACTAAGAAGTGTGACAACAGCCCGGCTGTCTCCACGAGCAGCAGCCCATGCAAGAGGCGTTCTTCCCATGGAGTCAGTTGCATTAAGATCTTCAGGGTGCAATCTTATCTCTTCTTCTAAGCTCATTAGTGACAGACTCAGCACGATCTTGTGTGTTTGGGTAAAATTTGAATTTTCGATAAAGTCTTCAAAATAGCTCCCCTTAGTGATGGCTTTAAGAGTAACTACACCTTTGTCTGGAAGGCCCCCTTCTAGCAGAAAATGGCATGCTTTAATCCGGGGGCTGTTGTCAGAGCTAGCTAAAGGCCTGTAATCAGGGTCTGCTCCTGCATAGACCAGGAATTCGCAAGTTTCATACTGTTTAGCATAGAGAGCCCATCGTAGCAAAGAGTACCCTCTGCTGGTGCTAACATCACGAGGAGAAGCCATCCCATGAGCGAACAAATGTTTCAAACCGGAGATGTCGCCTTTGACGGCAAGGTTGACGCACTGGGACGAGTCAGGTACTCTTCTCAGCGTATCAAGGTGAAATAGTGACCCCATATTAGGATGATGGCCAAGTTGTATCCGCAAAATAGTGGAAGAGAAGTATCCAAGTGGGAACCAGTACTCCATGCTAATTTGGCTGGCTTGAGATTTTCGACATCCTTCAGTATCGCATCTTGGGCTCACAAAAGGTAGTCCCGCGTAACCGAAGAACAGTTGACCAAATACGCGATTTAGTAGAGCGGGAGTTGAGGCCTTTTGCGTCGTATGACATGAACATCGGCAGCCGTTCCGACAAGCCACAGCGTAAGGGGTAACACGGACCGCTAAACCCTCAGGCTCCGCTGTGGCAACTGAAGGAGCATTTGGTCGTGATCGAAGCTGCAGTCGACTTGGTGCCCGAACATTATACAGCGAACCAACTTGCTGAAATTGATTGACTTGGAATTGATATTTTTGTGTGCGAAGCATCCGCTCTACCCGAGTTATTCGCTCATCGACACTTGTAAGAGTATCTATGAACTTATCCTTCATGGCAACCTGCTCCTTGGAGGATTGCAAGGCGAAGGCAGATACGGCTTGAATGCTGAGATAGATCTGGGTCATATCACTCCTGGACAAAACATTTCAATGAGTATGCGTTATATTTTACAACCGTCGCTCCGGCAGCCACAGAAGTTGCATGTGATGGAACGTACGAGTTGGAGGCTCCAAGCAAAATATTCAAGTTGCATTTTATGGACCGGATATCTTCCTGGAGTAATTTTAAGTTATCCTGCTCTTTTCGCCATGCATAGGCTCCAGATATTGATAATTTGGCTTTGCCGACAGTATCAAGGAGCCTGTCGACGACAATTTTAAGCTCGGCTAATTTGATAGTTGCGTGTTTCAATAGAAATGAAATTGAATCGAGTTGGTTCTGGGGTGTTAGGCTCGCTCGTTCTCTGACCACGATTGCTACTTGGTGAAGGACAACCTCAAGATCCGACACTTCGTTGTTCACTGCGTGAAGCCGGCCTGGGAGATTCTTGCAGTGGGAGCGTAATTTGGAGAGAGACGAGCAAGTTTGGAAAGCGAGAGTTGAGACTCCTGCGATACTTGCGGCGATGGAGAGGGGGTCCATTTTGACGGATCTGTGGACTCAGACTACTCCGTTGTTGCGGAGTAAAAAAGCGAGCGCTCAGCAGTTCCTCATTCAGTGACGCTTGACAGGGAGTGAGCATCCAAGCCATAAGGCATACCATGCCATGGTCCGAGTAGATCCTCTGCGTGGAGAAGCAACGGTGAGTCGGCTTCTTAGATTTCAGCCTCATTAGCATCAACGGACGGAAATGGTTCCAGCATCAAGACAAACCTCTTTGGTAAGGTTCGGGGTTTCCCGCCCGCAAACTTAAAGTTGATTGGTGAATTTATCACAGCCGCAGACGCATCAGGTGAATACCCCTCTCCTGCCATCAGTTACATAGGACGCTGGAAGTCCTAATATGCCTTGTCCTCCCTATGCTACTCAGCTATCCATGTGCCTGTGCTTGCCAGGATGACATTTGGTCTAAATTTTCACAGCCATCAAATTCCACAATGGGCTCCGGCTTACGTCAACTACAGCCGCCTCAAGCGTGTTATCAAGGCCGCTGTTACAACAGGGGAGACACCTGGGCGGGACGGTTTGTGATTTTTATCGTCTGCAAAAAATACCCCCGTAAAAGGTACTGACCGAGACCATAGACCCTCATGAGCAACTCAGTAAGAGTGTCGATGCTTTCAAAGCATTCCGTCAGGCGAAATACAATTTAGTGAAACAACATGAGAAGGCGCTTTGCTCAACCTTCGGTTTTGAATATCCATTATTTGCAACCCCGGAACTTGCCTTGTTGCATGAACATGAATTACGATACGTTCTGGAAAATATACATGAATTGCAGACAAACCTAGCCAATATCCAGTGTTATGGCAGGGTTAATGGAGAAGCTTTATCTAGACTCTGTCACAAGCTTGAAAAGACTCAGGAAGGTGACAATCTGAGACCTCCCTTGGTAGATTTGCAACATTCCTTTGATATACAGCGCGAGAATGACATTGGAAGACTAAGACAATTGAAGTCTGACCTTGAGCATTCTCTTTTTGATCGGAAGAATTCATTTGCCATGAAATCGTCATTTCTGTCGACAAGCACATTCCCGTTTACAATTTATCCCATAGATGTGTCAAAGGCGATTGTGAACGATCAGGATGAAAGTCTGTCAGGTCTTTTAGCACAATGTTCGGAAAAGCATGGGAACCAGTATTTCGCAATGTTAGACAAGCTGTTGCAGTTTTGCATGATTTGTCAATCTGGGAAATGCTTTAAAACTTTGCTTGCTAATATCAGAGAGGGAAATTGCTATACAACCAATCCGAGATTGCTGAATCACCTCACACTTTGCCATAGGTGGGATTATCTATTACCGCAAATAGCCAAAAGGGATACATCTTTCTGTTCGATTATCCTTGATCTGGTTGAATCGGGTCAAATTGAAGAAGGAACTTTACGAGCCATCGATTATAGAGGGCGCCTTCCACTTCACTATGCCGCCATTCATGGCATAAATTCATTGGTCGCAGTTCTTTTGCCTCGCTTTACGAATATCGAGGAGACGATTCTTTTGAAAGACTCGGAAGGATTGACACCACTTCACCTTGCTGTGATCAATGGCCACACAGACATCACTAAACAGTTTCTAGAAGCGCCCAAAGTGAACGATAAATTCAGCCCAACCATCCAGAATGATGTCCTTAGTCTGTTAGGCGACTTGCTTTTAATTGCCCTCGGATACAAGTACGATGAGATAATTCAGTTGTTGTCTTGGATGCACACTTATGTTGATCGCAATCCCAAGTATGGAAAAACGGCCCTTCATGTTGCGGTTCAATCTGGCCATGAAAACTCTGTGAAGCTCATTTTGGAAGCCATGTCCCACTCAAAATTGAGCGTCGACATGGCTGAAAAAGTGAATGGCTGGACGCCCCTCATGATGGCCAGTGTTCACGGGCATCTCGAAATAGTGGAGCTTTTGATACAGGCTAAGGCAAGCCATAAGTTGGTTGACCATCGTGGCTGGACGGCAAAAGAACACGCTTCTTTTCGAGGCCACCTCCATATTGCCAAGCTGCTCGAGACACGAGGAGATGTGAATCCGCTTCATGGTCCCAGCAGTGTAAAACCAGAAGCCGTGGGATTGAATGCTCCACTTAGGGACGATCAAGGTTGCATAGTTGTATACCTCGGTGGCATGCAAAGGAATAGGCAAGCTCCCGCTGTTGAGCTGAATACCAATTTAATCCCTCTTGACGAATGCTCAGTCGAGGTTTTCGGACTGGGCAGTGCAAGCTATATGATTCAATTACCCATATTAGACGATGCCAGCAGACCGCTACTGTTCCCTATTTTAGTATCGACTGCATCTCGAATTACGTTCAGGCTTTTCCAAAATAAGGGCCCAGGCAAGAAAGGTAGTCTCATTGGCGGTAGCACAGCTCTTTTGGAAAGTATTCACAACTCTTGCACACCCAGTCGTGAACCGCTGACAAGGAACAAAAGCGTTCCTATTATGTCAAGGGAGACATTGGACTACATGGGCATAATTTCATTCACATATGTAATAGTAAAGCCATATATCGGTGTTAGTGGTCCTCCTCGAGCGCGACAATTCACCAGGACATCAAATTCTGTGCAGCTCGTGGGTCATAGAGGTTAGTCTCAGAGTTGGCTTCTGAGCTTCTCCCGGGCTAACCCAACATAGGATTCGGTCAGAATACTGCGGCACGCGACTATCTTCAGCTAGGAGAGAATACAGTGGAAGTAAGAGAAGACGGCCTTTTTCATCCTCGAAGGTTGTAACTAATACGATCAGTCCTGCCTCTCGGCGAAGAAAATGGGTGCCTCCTTGGTAGAGGTGAGTCTTTTACCATAACCTTATAATAGTGATTATTTCTGACCTTGTGTAGTTTGGTAAACACTCACCTCCTCGTTTTACACTTGGGTGCTAAACAGATGGCTTAGATGTCCAGGTAACAAGGGATTTGGTACCAGTTATTTATCATGATTTCTCATTGAGTGAGTCCGGAACAGATGTTCCAATCCATGACGTTAACTTGAATCAGGTAAGCTCTCAATTTACTAGCCAGCTAAGAGTCCGTATTCACAATTCCAGTTTCTTCATGCTGGTAAATCGGCAGGGTCAGATGATGGAAATTTGCGAGATAACCGAACATGTCAACGACAATCTCGCTCGCGATCTCTAACAAGAAATGACAAAGAGCTCACCGACACCAATCATCGACTCCAGCATACAGTAGATTTCATGAGTAAAGGGTTTAAACCCAATACTTGGGGAAGTGCCATTCAGAGCCCATTTGCCACATTGGAAGAATTGCTCGTCAAACTTCCAGAGGACCTCGGGTTTGTCATTGAGCTAAGTAGGTCTTTCTATGGCACGTCTGATAGTCAAGCGCTGATCAACAGCACAGAGTACCCCAGATTGCATGAGGCAGCAGACGCCAGCATTGTACCTGTCGCAATTGAGATTAACACATTCATCGACGTGATCCTGGACAAAATCTACCGTTTCGGTAAAGGAAGAACCATAATCCTCGCGTCTTTTACTCCTGAAATTTGCATTCTCCTTTCGCTCAAGGCCAAGGGTTATCCAACCATGTTCATCACCAATGCCGGAAAGCGGCCCATAACCGATATGGAGAAGCGGGGAGCCAGCCTCCAGGCTGCTTTACGATTTGCAAGGCAATGGAACTTAGCCGGTGTCGTTCTCGCTGCGGAAACATTTTTATTGTGTCCACGGCTTATTAGATATGTGAAAATGTTTGGACTGGTGTGTGCTTCCTATGGTTTGGTGAATAACAAACCAGAAAACGCGAAGGTCAGCTCCAGGACAGTCAAGTTTTCCCATAGCATTCTGGGCTAACGTCTTTCTCTATGCAGTTGCAAGCTGATGCTGGAATTGACATGCTTATCGTCGATCGGGTGGGCCTAATTGCAAAAGCATTAACTCTTTCTCAAGAGGGCGAGGACAAGAACTAGCTCACTTATGTTGATATTCCAATAGACACATTATCATCAGCAAGCTTCGGCTGCAGTAGAAGCCGATAGGTCAAGTGAGCACAAATGCGTGGACAAGCCAATCAGAGGAAGATACCGCACTACCTATATTCGCTCCCTTTCAATACCTTCTGGCAAGGCCAAAAAGTGTATGAAGTATATAGAGTATTTAGGCAGCAATTGAGGCAAGAGGTCAAGAGTTCCGCGTTCTTGAAGTAATCTCAAAAGGATGTAGGAAATTCCACAATAACCACTATCCATAAACAAACTTTCATTGGTGCAAATTCATTTTCTCATATATTAGCTATGATAACCCGTTGGCATCTCATAATAATCATTCCGATTCGGCCTTTCCAGTAACGGTCGCCGTTTCGGTACTTGCGCCTGAATCATTGAAAGCCGGGGTTCGGTAGCCGGAATCTCGTTTGGCGAAACTCTCGATACACCACTAAAATTATTCGATAGTGACTGTTGTATAATAGGAATAAAATGGCTTATACTCATCATGCCCACCAATGCCACCGCCTCTCGCCAGATCAGCAGCCGGCATCTGTTTTTTAAACCACCCTCTTCGAGAGCCAATGAATAGAAGCACTGCGCTAAGCAGGATTAATGCTGTGCCTCCGATTACGCCACCGACAATGGCACCAATTGGGGTGCTGTCCTTGTTATTATTCACGGAAAGTGAGTCGGCAGCGGTATTAGAAATAATGGGGGTTGTGTTCATTATCACAAGGTCACTATTGCGATCTGTGGTGCATAAACTCCGTTGTATATATAATTTGCGTTTTGGTAATGTAGTCGGGTATGGTTGCTGTCTGGGTCGGAAAACTACCACGTTTTTCTCCACTAGGACAGCATGATGAGGTTGACGTGAAGCGAAAGGCGTCAATTACAACTTTGGGGACATCACTTCCTTGTTCCTCAGGTTCTTACGCATCTGTATATGCACAATAGTGGCTCTTCGGGCAACACGCGTTCTCGCAGCAGCTACCAAACTTGGATCCTCCGCAACAAAAGCCCTTGATGGGCTTAAGGGGAAAGCAGCATAGAGCGCCATTTCCCGGACAATAGGTTAAATTACCGCCGTTAAAACGACAAGAGCACTTAAAGGGCTTCTTAAAACCTCCCCATGTTGAGAGATTCGTTATATCCAAATGACAAAATGGATCCCAGAAACGCCGTCGGACTTGGGTGAATAGTCACTGCAAGTTCTTCTTAGTGCACTCAATTGAAGAGCGATTTTAAAGGGAATCATTTCGATATAGAAACTTGGAGCCATCCGAAGCTGGAAAGCTCATCCAAGCTTCAAGGGCACATGGTCTCTCATTAATAAAGGAACAGGAAATGTCAAAAAACGGATTTCTCACCAGGTTGCATAAACAAGTCCATGTATTTGAATTTGCACTCCAGTTCCCCAAGGGTGCTTCCACTCCATATCAAACATCTGAAGTTATGAGCAATGCGGGGATACGTGTGACAGAGGAACATCGTCCTACACGCACACCTCCGCCGTTCACCAATTCCACACTAAGAATCAGGTGAACTGGTTGTTGGATAGAAGCTCATTCCTAGTCTTGAGCCTTCGGAAATCAAGCCACCCACTTACTATCTCTCTCACAACTGCTGCATATCCGAGTTGGAAGATGGGTGATTGCGGCTTGGCAACGTTCTAAGTATTGCGGTCCCCGCGATGCAGGCATTGTCGTATTTCCAGAAGAACCGCTCTATTGTTGAGAACACAACAACCCTCCTCCCAAGGTTGGCGCAAGGGATATTTAGAGCCGCGGAAAGCGTGGACTCGCACTAAATACTAAGGTGGCTTTCCCCGCACTTTCCGTCCGCGAGAGCCGACTCCCCGGGGCTGAGATGCCTGAAAATCGAAGGCAAGAAAAAGAGACAAAAAATTGGCGTTAACTATGTGAAAAGCGGGGGTTTGAAGTGTTAAATCACCCCCAAGACCGTATCTCACAGTTGGGTAACACGCCAAAACTCCAATGAGGCCGCACTTTCACTTGATTGCTACTTGTGTAGAACAGGCAATTTCTACTAAATAAGACTTGGATCTTCGAAGAACTTTATCATGGAGCCTAATCGTGCCAAATTTTTCGATGTTATCGTCGTAGGCGCCGGTCTGAGTGGTCTTCAGGCTGCCCATGATATTCAAAACGCCGGCTTATCATGCTTAGTGCTCGAGGCGAGGGATCGGGTTGGCGGGAAGACGTGGACGCGAGAAACAAAAAATGGAAAACTGGTGGACGTAGGAGCCGCGTGGATAAACGACACAAACCAGTCCAAGATATACGAGTGGGCGAAACGGTTCGGTTTAGGTTTGATCAAGCAAAATACAAACGGCTATTGTGTGATGCAGGAGAAAGAAAGTAAATCGAGCCTTTTTGAATATGGAAGCGTTCCAAAGGTTAGTAACGACATCTATTCAAATTAGCGGTTGTATTGGAGATTTGATGAGGATATTAACTGCAAGAATTGAATACATCTGAAGTTTTCTGCACAAGAAACAGAGAATATGGTCAAGATCCGGGATTTGGTCGAGAGCATGTCTCACGCGACCACCGAAGAGCATCAAAAATACGACGATATGACTTTTGAACAGTGGGTTAGGAAGCATGGTGGAGGGTCAACAGCACTAGCTACGGCGACAATATGGACAAGAGCCATGTTGGGGTGTGATCCGTTCCAGGTGAGCGCCATGTATGTCTTCGACTACTACAAACGCCTTGGAGGTCTTTTGCAGGCCCGATCAGATCGCAAAGACGGGGGTCAATATCTTCGAATCCGCCAGGGTAGGTACATCTTCACGCTTTGTAGCACTACGATTCCCTAAAGTCAGAATTAGGCACGCAAGAAATCTCGAAACGCCTAGCTGGATTGCTGAAACCCGGCTCTGTGATACTGCAGAGCCCCGTTGTTAAAATAATACAGGGAGAATCCGGTGGGGACGTGGTAGAAACGGCGGGCGGTTCGAGGTATCTTTGCAATAAAGTGGTCGTTTCCATTCCGACTCCGCTCTATGCGACGATCAGCTTCTCTCCAGTACTTCCGAAGCCCAAGCAGAATATCACAGAGAAGACAATGCTTGGGTTCTACGCCAAGTCAATACTGGTATATCGTGAACCGTGGTGGCAGCGTTCGTCCTTTTGTGGCCTGACACAATCATTCACAGGGCCTGCCTCCATAACTCGGGATACAAGTGATGAAGCGGCTGGACAATATTCACTCACATGTTTCCTTGTTGGTGAGATGGGAAAAAAGTGGTCAAAACTGGGCCCAGACGCCCGCAGGGAGACAGTACTGCGGCAAATGGTATCTTTATTCGGAGATAGACATAAAACCGACATCTACAATGTCCTGGATATTGTAGAGCAAAACTGGGCGAATGAACAATGGAGCCGGGGTGCCCCGTGCCCGGTGACTAGACCCGGCATCTTTTCAGCCTTTGGACAAGAGTTGAGCAAGCCATTTGGAGATGTGCATTTTGTCGGGACAGAAACAGCAGACATTTGGAGGGGATATATGGATGGAGCGGTTAGATCAGGGGAGAGGGGCGCAAAGGAAGTCATAGAGGTGCTGAAGGCTCGAAACGTTAAGCTCTGATGAAATATATGGATAGCAGTACAAGTAGATTGTTTCATCACGATAGCGTTTACGACACTTGATTGATGCCTAGAGTGAGCTTAGGTGGCTAATTCGATAGATGACTTGCGCTCGGGGACGGCGAGTGCTTTTCCCCATTCGGTTGACAAGGTAACGATTCCGGGAATTTTTTTCTCTCAGAAGACCACAGATGGGATACTTTCCATGGTTGCCCGCCACCCGGCTAAAACGGGGAATCACAAGCAACCAAGGAAAGCGAAACCGGCAGCGAATCTTCAGCCAAGAAAACAATAGTAAACATTACACGGGAAAGGCAAGATAATTCACGGTTGTTGCTGCCATCAGATATCGTGCAGGCAGGAGTCATGCCTTGGACTTTGGTCATGCCTTCTACGATGAGCAAACCTGGGGGGCGCTTGATTAGGTCATCCACCAGAGAAGTTCCACGTGACTAGGCAGTAAATTACAGACGGTAAAGCATTGAAATGGAGTGAATCAAGCTATCCAAGGAAAAGCCCCTGATCGGCCGAAAACGGATGACGACTAAGCAGCTTTAGGCCTATTGATTGGTCTACACTAGCGCTTGGCTGTGGGGGCTGCAACAGCGGCGACGGAGAGTCTAACCAAAGACAGCTAGCACTTGGCTGGTGTTAGCGGTACGGCGCTAGTAACAGGCTGAGTCAGCAGAGTAGGGCGAAGGCCAAGCGTCTCGAACAGAAAAAGCCTTGGGTACTTTTTTCCACAGGCCAAAGAAGCACGAAAGACCAACAGCGACCCTGAAATCCCAAAAGTCGATGCGGTTATTACTATTCCCTTCCACCGCGATGACTACCACCACAACGCCAACAACAATGAAACTCAGCCCTCGTTTGACCAACCTTCCTCCTGCCACACAACCCTTTTCTTCTCCCACAATCCTTTCCTCCTCAACATCCTCCTCCATGTTCTCCTTCCACCTTACCACTACTACTACTACTTCGACTCCCGCCGTCCTCGCTTCTCAGCCATCCGACTTAATCCCTTGAGAAACGCCATTTACCTGCTAGCCCAGCAATTTTACTTTCCCACAATAAAACCATCCCTTCTCTCCATCGGGGAACTCAAAAGCATCGCTCTCCTGTCACCCTATCAAGTATTCCATTCATCACTTGTCCTCATTTTATTCTTCTCTGCCCTCAAACCTTGTACCCCGTCTTAAAATACTGAATCATGCCGTCGCCAGCTCCGACTCCCTTGTCTTCCGCTGGTCGATCGAACAAGGCGAATAAGAGGAGCAAGACCATTATCCTGAGGCTCTCCGCCACTATGCTCAATCGATTTCCCGGCTCTGCCCCTGGTGACGAGCACGAATCAAAATCCAAAGCTTGGTCCTCACCCTCTTCTTCGCACACTCCTGCAGCTCCTTCTGCTGCCTCTGTGGACAATGCCTCCGAGCCTCGATCCACTCCTCCAGTCGGCGATTCCACTTTGGCCGACCCCTCGAAAAAGAAGGCTGGCACGCCTTCTAAGTCCGACTCCAAGAGAGCAGCTGGAAGCGATGCTGGACCGAAGCCCAGATCTCGACCTGGACCAAAGAAGAAGCCCAGATTGTAAGTCTCAATCTATCATTGCACCCCTCACTTGCCTTGGTTTTTATGCTTTTTACTTGTTCCCACAAATATAAACAGACACTAATTGTTTTCTTCTGCAACAGAGAAGATGGTGCTACAGAGAGCAACGGACGAGTCTCCGGTACGACTACCACTGGAGCCCACAAACTCGGGCCCAAAGCCAACCAAGGTGCTATCAATGCCGGACTTCGAGCCCTTGACCGAACCGGCAAACCCTGCCGCAGATGGGAACGCAAAGCGTTCCAACTCAAGAGCTTCACCGGTAACACGTGGCAAATCCCAAGCTGGCGGGCTCCCAGACCAAAAACCGTCGACGTCTCTATGGATGATGCAAACAAAACATCCGTACCGGCTGGGGACAAAAATACAGACCACAATGCATCCAGTGCTGTCCCGAGTGATAAGAGCAATGCCGGAGATAATGATACCCCTTCTTTCCCCGGTAACGCGACAAGCTCTCCCGCCCCGGTGGCTGCTGCTGCTTAATAGTGATAACCTTCTTGCAATTTCTTTCTTCCTTTGTTCTTCCAAGTGATACCATGTTTTAGTTCTAATTTCCTTTTCCGCTTTGTGTACAAAATGATGGTTCTAGTATGTACTTATTATTGGTGTTTATGTGCATTTGTCTCCTATGTTTGGTGGGGCACTTTTAGAATAATGGGAAAACAGATACAAAAATGATTATATCGTTTGCATTTCTGTCTATTGTTGCCTTGAAGCAAATTGAATTGTAATGTTCTAATGCTGTTCCATCAAGTAAAACGATTGCTCTATTTCTTTCTATCAGCTTCTCATATTCCTATTGATGCGCGCATTTTTGCCTGTCAACCTATTCGCGATTGTGTTTCGATCCCAAGTTACCCTTCACGACGCCATCTGGTTGCTTGTGCACTTGCTGTTCCCTCAACTTCGTGGTTTAGATTCACTATAATATTCATCCATCCTATTGCATCAGAAACTGTCCTGAATTGGTGCTTTGGACACAATAGTTGGGAGTTGAGAAATTGATTTAGATCTCGAATGTTATTTCGACGATCAAGCTGCGCCCAACGTTTCAATAGTCTACTCCCCGATATCCTTCTTCTTTACTACTCCTGTCCTTTTCCGTAAGAGCAGGTGTTGTATCTTTAGTAGCATTGACGTTGCATTTACGGATGGGAATTTTGATGCCTTGGATGGTCGAAGTCAGATGCTCCATTTAGACAACACTGACAGCAAAATAATTTGCACAACTTGAACGCGATTCCTATGCTTGCTCCTAATGTTCTACTTTGAATAACCTTGTCCTATCCGGGGGGTTTTGAATGACTTCAATATCAACGTCAGAAAGGGGGTTTGGTGAAGGGGAATTAATACAACTTCGGCGGATAATCAAGCAGACAAACGACGTCAAAACATATGCTGACGTAAAAAAAAATAAAAAATCCCAGATTACTCCCAACCCCTGCATACTTGTCCTTTGAGTCCGTATTTAGCATTTTAAGTAGTCCTTGCGAACATTGATAAACGCCCCTACACCACCATCCTCGCTTATTTCATTAATGAGCACTTCTGTTTGCTGGTATAGCCGCTCCAGGGCAGCCGCAGAGGATTTGCCTTGGGACACTGTTGCGGAATGTAAGTATGGTTAGTTACTGGATAATTAGAAAAGAGCAAAAGCGGGGGGAGATATGCATACAGAGAATGGCGGAGTTGAGTTCCTCCGCCACTGCAGCCCGCCCACTCGTGTCTAAGAGATGCCCGTGAGGCGACGACTTGGGGTCTGAATAAGCGACCAACGAAAATATATCATTTAGTGTTTTCTCATACTGGAACTTTTCGTAGTTCATATACTCTGACTTCAATTGCTGCCCATATTCAAGTGCTTCTTTCGCACGGTACAGGTCCTTAGTCACTGTCTCTGTTTCGGTATCCATTTCTTCGGTGTCTTGGATATCCTGCATCTGGTCGTCCAATTCCATATCATGGGTGAAAACATCACCCATATTATCACTCGCGGCTGGGTCCTTGGCTGATCTTGTTCGCTTAGTTGGTTGCGAAGCCTCCGGTTCAGAATTATTGCGCACTATCTCGATAAATTTTCTGCATTTTAACCGAAAATATATTTGGGGTTTCTCTTCAAGGACATCCCCATAATGAGCTTTGGTCAACTCCAGTGCCTTATCAATATCGCCCTCAAGTATAGCCGCCCGTATCCCTAGATCAGTCAGGTTAGCAGTTGGGAAAGCAGGTGCGGGAGGCAAAGACCATACGTTGCCTATTGACCGCATCGTCGTCATTCTCGACAGTATAGTCTTTTAAAGGCGAGCCACAGCTATTATTTAAAGCTTTTGTTTGTTCCGTAACCTCTTCTGCGAATGCCCGTGCGGTTTCCACGTAGCCATCATGGGCCAGAAACTGTGCGACGAGTTCTTGTAGAAGCGTTGTCTCACTTGATGGTGGGTGTAGGGTCGAAACATTGGCAGACCGTATTTCCATTTGAATATTAAGCCTCTCTTGCTAAAGAAGAAGAGAGAAGAAAAAGCAAAGTTAGCCCGCATAGCACCGATACGCAATCTCGAAGTTACTTACATCCATCATTCCATCTATATCGAACACAAAAGGGAATTGACCAAAGTTGGATTTGATATAGCAACCAGGGTATTTTTTCATCCCGATGGATGGGAACACTTTACCTAGCTTCAGATCGCGGAATGCATTTCCTGGTGACAAGGTTAGCTAACGTGAACTATCAAATAACTGTCACCGTGAATATTCCGTAACTCACCTATAAATATTCCATTTTTAGTAAAAAAGGCAGTGCCATTAGTGAAATTGACTCCGCAACCAATAGTGTCTTCCACCCCAAACGTAGGGCCATATGGCTTTCCCTGGCCTTGGTTATCTCCAAAGAATGTTTTCCCGTCATCTCCATGATATGCCCATGATTCTTGCTCCCAGCCTGGGAGTCTCTCTAGAGATGCTTTGTTGTTCGAGAACCCTACACCGATCATTCTACGGAGAGCGATTAGCAACGGTATTTCGCAAGCAACAAAGGACGTTACTTACCCATCCGTTGTCTTTGCCATTATTGTAACCTCAAAATAGTAAATGCCACATTGTGGTGGCATGGAGTGGTTTGCCCGAACAGCAGCTGCCTCATGCTCTTGCTTGTTCGCTATGCCCGTATACCGAACCTCCAATCCCTCACCTGATATCTCTAGACCACTGTATTTGTCTGAATCACTCCATCTCGATGGCAACGGCGATAACGCATCATTGTCACTTTGCGGATTGTGTTCGATAATATCATACGCCATTCCTCGATGTGACGGGACAATGCGGTGCAGGTTGGCATTACTGGAACTGGTAGAGAGGGACGGGGTGTTAGATGAATGTGCCGAAGATGGCTCCTTCTGTGTCGTACTCTTCGATTTGTTAGCCGCAGCTAACTGGGCAATGTATTTTGATCTTCTTAAATACGACGGTGTAAAGAACTGATTAGCCTGCTGCATGAAGCCTGGCCCTCCTCCGTAAGTCAAGGCCTTAGCAAACTGCCACGAATGTAGGGGCAAGCCAGGCCGCCTCCAGTTATTCCCAGGGCTTAGTCCAATATTCATTTCCATTTCTTCGTCGAGACTGTAGCCTTGCCTGTGTAGTCGGTTGTATTGAGGAGGATACGAACTGCTAGGTGTAGCTGTTCCTAGGCTTGCGGGGGCGCCAGACCAAGCTGGAGGATGTGCGGCTGCGGCGCCCGAGACGACAGAGGCGTAAGAAGATCTCCGGGGATACGACACTATGCTGGGACCTGAGGAGAACGAAGCTGTGGGCGCTCCACCGGAGCCTGAGGAGAAAGGGACGTTGGTCATTCTTCAGTCAAGGCGGAGTGGGAGGGAAGATCGATGCAACGACCAGCAGCGCAGGAGCCGACAGACATTCACAAAACGAAAAAACCACAACTTTGGTTAATGCTAGCGGTTAAGTAAAGCGAGGATGAGTTTGGATCGTGGCTAGGATATTCTAGTAGATTGACAAGCCGGTCGTGGTACGGGCACGGGACAGGTGGCTCCGGCTCTTTGGCGGGATTAAGAGGCGGAGTTTCAAGCTTTCACTTGTACTGGGGATGCCTAACTAACTAGTTAAAGATGATGATAGTAGTTACGGCTTAGTAGAGAAAGCGGGTTGTTGTAAGCCCAAGGGTCCTGCAAATAATTTATCCAGCAAGCGAATTAGTCAAGGAAACAGGGCTGAGAGGTAAAGAAGTTCAACTCGTCATAACACGAGGAGAGGAGCTTAATCGATTTAACTAATTAAGTCTGGCACCAATTCGAGGGGGTTTCTTCCAGTTGATTTCGCCAACTGCATCATGGGGACCAAAAACCACCGATCAGCCACAATGGAACAGATTTGATTCTACAAGGAGGCCTTCACTGCTTAGGATACTAGACGAAATGGTTTATGCGAAGCAGTAAATCACACAACTGTTAATTATCACTGATCAAAGTGCTTTGTTGAATTTCGCTGCCAGCCGTTCCCCCATGCTAACTTGCCCTTGATGGCCACATTCCATTCTGCCCGCATGTCTGCCCAGCACTTGTCTACTTAACTGACTGTCATACATGTCACTCTCCATCAGGGATCAGCTGAGTGCCCGCACGTGAGTTGCCATGTCGCTTGGGAAACATACAGCAGCCCAATTTCCTTTTCTTCTATGGAGTATTGCTTCAACTCGATCCGATCATATCCTATTCTTAAAACCATTTGCTAATCACACATTAGGGAGATTGTGTTTTATTACTGCTATCCTATCCACATATACTGTTGTGCAATGTTTGCTGTTATTGGGGAAGTACTCTAGAAAATACATCCCCGCAAGTTGGGCAGGATCACATATCTGAATCACCGAGACGCAGGTAAGATAATAGGGAAGATTCAAATTGGATACCGAGCCCTTCTACAATCCAATCTCTCGATCAAGGTCATCTCAACAGAGTGAATGTTTGGAGAAAGCAGCAACACTAGACTCATACCCGTTCAAGAGGTTTCTTTGCGTTAGCAAGTCCGGTGTAAAAGACGGGCGTCATACTAGCAGGTTCGCTCTATACCAGGATCGAGATTTGATTCTATCTTCCAGCTGGAAAGCGTGAAAGGAACTAAACTGGAAGAGCTAATGGAAAAGAAAGCGCGCAGATCATAAAGATGTCGAGTCGCGCATTCCCTTTCATTCAAATCCCCAAATTCAGCTCACACCAAGTCAATGGTTCTTTCCGAAAGATATCGACTTGGATAGCCAGAATGACTTGACTATCATGCTCCGGTGGAGTGGCCATCATTAAGGCAAATAGAAAAGCACAGCGCTTTTCCCCATGGTTTTCACAGCGTACTAATCTTTGACAAGTCAATATCCTCAGAGGACTATATGCTGACATCCAGTATACATTTGTTTTATAACAAAGGCTTATTTCATCTGGCCTTCTTATCCGTCAGCGCCGGCACCCATGGACAGTAGGCTGCAATAAAGTGCGCAACCTCAAAAGATCGCGTTATCTCTCATGCGGTAGTGACCGCTCCACACAACTAGGAGCTCGATGGAATGATGAACGCGAGGGCGAATGTGACGATTCGGCAGCGTTGGAATCGAATACTACTCCCCGCAATTTTCTTCGCCGTCGTCGTAAATGCAGCCTGTGACTGTGGGTTCCGAATAAATGACACTAGCGAATACTTCACGCATATAATATACAGCAACTTCAGCAGGTACACACCAAATAAAAGGATCACTTCTAACCCCGAATTCAGGCGTAACTGGGCTGTTCAGAAATGGAGTATGCCGGCAATCAACTGGGCCACTCCACTCCCTGTGCAAAATCGACAAGAAAACGTATACCTAGAAGACGGAAATATGGTTCTCCGGCAGGATGGATATCCAAAGGAAGGCATCTTAGCAGGTCGGAACGTTAGCATTGCATCAGTTGCAGGCCAGTCGGCGGATGTATTGTACGGAAGTTTTAGAACAGAAATCAAGATCGAAGGAGCAGAAGGAGGAAGCGTTGGTGCATTTTTTTGGTATCATGTCGGTGATCCATTTTTTTTTTTCGACAGAGCAGTAACAAAGGCTGACTACTTCACCCCTGGACCTAGGACGACCAAAATGAGATAGACATTGAAATGTTGACAAAAGAGAGTAAACCCGATCAACTGCTGGTCCATTACACAACGCATCCGGCACTCGACGAAACGGGTGATGTTATCAAGAACGCGACAGTGGTTATTCCGATCAAGGGAGACAGTCCGGGGAACTGGTTCCAGAAGCATCGATTCGATTGGACGAGGAAGGACCTTAGGTTCTACCACAATGATACTCAAGTGCACGCGAATGAGATGAGAATACCAAACGTTGCGGGGCGAGCGCTTATGAATTTGTGGGCGGATGGTGGCATTTGGAGCGGAACTCCAAGCACGACAAATGTCTACATGCGAGTGAAGTACTTGATAGTATATCACAACACGACTGCCAGCAACAAAGGGTTGGACCTGGAATTCAACGCTCGATGCGCCAGTGCTGGCGGGCGTTCAGACGAAACGGTCTGCCTGGATGTCGTTGTTGAGGGCGGGTCGGTTGATCCTTCGTCCACGGGCACAACATTGGCGCCATTACCAGTTTTGGTGCTGTCCTTGCTCTGGCTCATTCTGGGAATCATCTTCACAACTCTTTAATGGCCAGGCAACAATTCTTTTTTCCCCTTTTTTTTTTTTTGGATCTGACTGTGGGAATGGGGAGACTCAAGCGGGACAATAGAGAAAATGTACTAATAATGTATGTTAAAGAATGAAGCTTCGGTTACTAATGAACAGCCTCTTCAACGGCGTGATGTAACCAGAGATCACATATTCGCTATTGCAACTCTGGAGTAAAAAGGCGGTGAGCTTGGATGGAAGGCAGGCCTTGATTGGTGGGATTGGCAGCAGAAGCCGAGCCGGGTTAGGTAAGCGGCGGATATCTTCGGAGGCCGGCTCAATTCCGGCCAGACCAATCAGAACGCAGAGCGGCTTGCTTAGCTTTGTGCTTGGCAATAACCTTGTGGTACCTTCCTCGCCCAGAGCTGACCAGAGAGTACCTTCAGCCTCGACAATCCTTACGCTGCCTGATCGAATGAACCCCGCCAGCAATTTCCTGATGGGCGTGTGAGAGGCGCTCCAAGAGGCCGCGGGTGCCGTGTTGCTACAATCACGGTTTTTGAGCGATATTTCCACGTGGATTCTCCCTTTTGCAGGCACAGCGACGGCGTTGGTGGGTATCTCTCCCAGTCACGGGATTTCCTCCCAACGTCCGCTCAATCTAGATATCAGACTGCGCCGGAGATGCTCTACCAACATGTTTACACTGTTTTCTGGTTGATGTCTTCTCCGGATACTGCGAGAGAGTTGTGTTGCATGTCCCCAGGGTCCTATGACGCTGTTAAAACATGTTTTCTCCAGTTCCATTGCTGTTTGATATGTCTTTCGTAATAGTGTGTTGTGAGGCCGGAATTGATACCGGCCTCATGAGGCTATATAATCCTCCACGTTGCCCCAGAATTCGCCTCTGCTTTCTGGGACTTTTCTCTTTGTGTGAAGTGCAATTTCCCTGGAAATCTCAGCCCAAGGATTCCAAGTCCGCCTTCCCGTGGTTTTCTATCCTTCCCAAAGACAAACTGTATCCAGATTCAGGATTTATCCTTTTTATATATTAAACTTGACTTCTCTCTTTACCTTACCTCAACTAAATATATAGCTTCTGCTCCCATTTCACCTTTCCATCTCGCCCTCCATGCCGTCCTCGGAGAGTTTTGCTTCTGAGAATACCTCTATCCCTACAATGACCAAGTTCCCTCGCATCCTTGATGACCCAGTTACTTTGCCTCGCACCGTGGACCCATTCACCATCACTACCTCCACTGGCTTTATGCCTCTTATCATCCCACCCACCACTTTGCCAGAGGTCTTTGCTCCTCTAACCTCTCTCCTTGACCACCTTCCTGTCGAGAAGGCTGATGGTACTCCAGGCCTTCTTGCAACCTATGAGCTGGGCCCAGCTGTTCTCGAGCTTCCCGATCTCACCAATGAGGTCGACAAGATTGTCAGTGAAGATGGTAAACCAGATATGTTTACCATCACTGCTCTCTTCAGGGACTACTCCTTCCTAGCATCCTCTTATTTGTTGGAGCCTTGCTGGAAGAACTGGAAGACCGACCCAGATGGTGGTTATGGTTTGGGAAGGGAATCCCTACCTCACTCGGTCGCTGGCCCAATGTATCGATGTGCTGAAATGTATGTTTGTTCATTTTCGTCATTATATCCATCACACATTGAATGCTTTAGCCCCTTTCACTCTTGGGTATACACTTGCCTGCTAACATCATGCTTTAAGTCTCGACATCCCTCCATTCTTATCCTATGCTGCGGCCTACTCTCTTTACAACTACACTCTTGCAGACCCATCCAAGGGCCATGAGTATTCAAATCTCCGGCTTGTTCGAGCCTTTGAACGCGGTCTGGATCCTAAGAGCTCCGAGGCTGGCTTCATCCTAACCCACATTTACATGGTTAAGGAGTCTTACGCCTTGATCAGTGGTGCTGTTCGCATCCTCAACTCTCTTGATACTGTCAAGGACCGTAAGGAGATAAACGATGCCTACAGACAGATCCTCGATGCAATGGCCAAGATCGAAGAGTGCATGGAAGGTACGACCCTAGAACCAACATTTCACTTGTCTGATTTAAATTGGCTGACCGCCTTGGCAGATATGTGGAAGAACTCTAAACCAGCTGAATATCTCGCCTTTCGTGTTTTCATCTTTGGAATTACTTCTCAATCCATGTTTCCTAATGGCGTGGTGTACGAGGGTATCAACGATAATAAGCCTTTGTACTTCCGTGGAGAAAGTGGTGCCAATGATAGCATTGTACGTCCCTTTCTTTGTCTATCTCAACTATATTTACTATTAATCCTAATGCCTTAATAGATTCCTCTCCTGGACCATCTCCTCGAAATCCCCATGCCCGACACCCCGCTGACAAAGATCCTCCATGAATTCCGAGCCTATCGTCCACTCCCTCACCGTGAATTCTTGACTCATGTTCGCCTCCGATCCAAGCTACTTGGCGTTCGCGAATACTCCGTCCAGGATCCCGAAACTGTATTCCTCTATCTAAAGGCTCTCGACCACGTTCGAAGTTTCAGATGGCGACACTGGTTATTTGCCAGAGAATACATTATCAAGCGCACTCCGTACCCAACTGCAACCGGAGGAAGTCCCATTGTTACGGTATGTAAAAGAATATCGCTTGCTTCCTTATATATACTTTTGCTGATCTTGTTGTAGTGGCTTCCCAACCAGCTCTCAGCTGTCATGGATTTGATGATCTCTACATACGACACGTTTGTTGCTCCCGTTGTTAATAAAGAAGTTGGAGCAAACGGTGCTTCATCATCAGCCGCTGATGCCGGTGCAGCTGCTGAAGGGGATCTCGGTTCCACGAAACACTATAGAGATCAAGTAGAGGAAATGATGGAAACCGTGCGTGACCAGAGAGTCAAACTAGCTAGAGAAGTCGAGAGATGGTGCGCAGAGCGCGGCGTGCAAACGTCGGGCAGCTAGGTGTGAGTTCCGGTGGAGCGATGAATACTCCGGGGTTATATAAAAGTCGAGTTGAGTATTCAGTTGTGGCAAAATAACAGGGAGGATACGCAGTTTGACAGGGTCTTGTCGGTGGAATGATTGGCATGAACTGATTTTCTTCCGTTGTTTCGTCGTCTGTTTGTTGTTTGGCTATCGATACTGTCATGGCTCTAGTCTGTTTTTCTGTTTCGATTCTGCTGTTAAATAGGTAGGAATTTGTTATGGTCTTATGATTCCGTAGAAAAAAAAAAGCAAATGATCGGCATCGACATAATCCATTCCTCATAGAGTCCATCCCAGGACATTCCGACTCGCGAGGGGAGATTCTCTTGAAATTTGTTACCTTCGCGTTTACCCACAATATTTGGCAACAATTCTCTATCAACCATGGGTTATTGTAAGTTGAATTTGTCGGCTCCTGCAATAATCGGCCGCATCCAAACTAATAGTGTTGGCAGATATTTTCTCGAGTTTCGGTGTCTCTACATCAGCAAGTTGCTTGATAGTGATCCCAGTGACCCTAGTATGTAAGATAGCGAGTTCTTTCAAATTGGGCATGTTGTCAATGATTATAGGGGCGATAGCGTCCGTTATACCCGTTATTCCTGAAATGTCAAGATGAATGATCGACGTGAAAAGGCCTTGCTCCATCAAAAATTCTAGGTCGTGCGATGCAATTTCCGGACACCATGGAATGGCTAGATGAGTCAGGGTCCTCTCATTCGTAAGCAGAACGCTTCTCAGCATGTTTGGTGTCAAGGAGCCGAGGGCCAAGGTGGCACTTTTCAGGTTGGAAAGTTGACTGAACGGATCCTCTTGTAGGGGAGCGGGGAATTTACAATCCTTTAGGTGTAAATGTTCAAGCGTGCTCGGAAAGCTAGGGAATACCGGCGAGGACACATTAATGTATGTGACTTTCTTCAAACTCGGATGGCCTGGAGGAGAGGCAGGTAGCAATGGTGGGTGCATGAAGAAACCATCAAGGCAGATCTCCTCAAGATTTGGCATCACAGTTTCGAGTTCCTCCTATGATTTTGCCAGGATTAGTTAAATATTGGGATTGGTACATGGAATGTAACTCACGATGCGGCAAAAAGTGAAGACCTTCATAAAAGACAATGATTTTAGTTCTAGGGATCGCAATTTCAGAGGTTGAAAGAAGGGCCCATGAGTTTCGATAGAGAAACCGATATGTGCCTTCAATACCTCGAGGTGAGTATGGGACAAGAGATTCCAAAGGTCATCCATAGAAAGGAAATATCCGTTAATGACCAAGGTTTTAAGGCTTTTGAAACCGAGAATGGGAGGAGCGCGGATGTTTTGACCGGGTGTTATTTCAAGATAGTTCAAGTCGGCACAGCGAGACAGGAGCTCAAATACTTTCGGTAAGACAGTGGGATTTATGTGAGTAAGCCTTGCTTTCTTCACGGCACCATTTGACTTCCGTAAAAATGCTCGCACTGCGGAAAGACTGACTGACCGGCGAGCGATGGAAAGATCCAGGAACAACCACCGTCTGGATAGGGAGCTACCAAGCCTTTGCCAAAGTTTTGAGACTTGTATGAATCGTCTTGAAACCGGAGTTAGCCACGTACTAACGGGTATCATAGAATAGGTAGAGATACATAGTGGCTCTGAGAGGTAAATGTTCTAGTATCATGGATACTAGTTCAGGCGGTAGAACGACCAATGGATCTACTCGCTTTGGTGGGTTAAGTGCTCCCTTGAGCTTCGTCATCAAAGCTTCAACTTGCTTTTAAGTCAATTAGCAGAGAGTCGTGCCATTTCAAATCAGATGCTATTGGTGATGTTATTAATCGAACCTTGCGTTGAGGAGCATTGTGCTCTAGGATACGAAGAGAATAATTGTAAAGGTTGAGGGCGTCTTGAAATCTTTCCATTAGCTGCAGGACCCTCGCGGTTCGAAGATATCCCTGGAACTATAAGCAAGGATGAAAAGCACAGAGTTAGGAAACCTGGAAGTACCCGCGCGTCAGACTTGTTGATTTTGATCATTTCTCTCCCGTCCTTCAGGGCAGGTTTGAGGTCACCAAGAGCACAGTATGTGGCAGCTCTATTATCGAGTAAGATATATGGATCACCTCGTTCCAGTGCAATGGCCTTTAAGGACTTCTATTAGTGAAAGGCGACTATTATATCCAGTAGCCGAGTTATGTGAGGGCGAACCTTTGAGAAAGCGGCAAGTGCCCTTTCGTAGTGCTTGAGGCGATATTGTGACTCTCCATGTTTTTGCAATGCGGCCACATCCGGAGGCAAAAGTGAATGATTGTTTGATGGCATTTATAAATTGCAAAGTAGTGCAGAGGAACAAGAATGCCAAACTTTGTCGAAGAGAGGGGATATCGTATGGGCAGACGCGACGCGTTTGACAATTTGGCTTGTGTGGGGTAAGTTGTTAGCTCCGGATACATCTCGGCCCGAAAACGCACGGACCACGCCATCTCCGAATATTTACTTTCTTCCGGTTTAGGAAAAGAAGAGACTGACTCCCAACTCAAACGAACCGATCTTATCACATGCTGATGATGAGGCATGGAAACGCACAATTTGGACACCGCGTCGGACTACATTAACAAGCTACTACTAGCCCGTGGGCTTCTCAGAAATGGCAAACCCATTGATTTCGCCGAGCCGACAGGGGCTTCGGACGGCGTCGAGGGTACCATGACACGAGTTATTAACTTGATTCATGAGTTGATAATGAGACGAGATGTGTGTGTGACTTTTCAAGATTACAACATATTGTCTCAGGGGACTGATTATCGTTACAGCGGGAAGCCGAACAACATGAGAATTTGGCCGGTATCATCAGGGGTCTCCGTCATACAGAAGCGAAGCAGACACTTGAGATTGTACGTTGGAAGTGTTGCCGTGCCTGCCTTGGGCTAATTTTTATTCTTTTCTTTATTTCTAGGAGCGATTACAAGCCAAAGTACACGAACAAGGCCGTTCTCTTGCTCTTACCGAAGGACAAGATCGGGCTTTCAAAGCTAATCTCCGAAACGCAGAGGGAACAATACGTAAATTGAAGGATCAAGTCCAGCGGATGAAATCTACTATCCAGCAAGTAAGGGCTCAATACACCACCGATATTCGAAAGCGAGATCTAGAGCTACAGAGGTTAAAAACTCGCGTGACCGAACGAACACGGGGTAAAAAGGACGGACCGGGGATAACAACCATTACAATTACGCCCCCACCGAAACTGACTATTTCAAGGCAAAAGTCTAGTGAAGGTGGAGAAGGATTGGGTACTCCGGGATATAGTCTAAGAGAAGAGACAACAGAGTTTCTTACGCAACTCTGCCAAAACTTGAGCGACGAGAACGACGCTTTGATCCGCCTCGCGCAAGGCTCTATAGCAACGCTGAAGGAGCTCCAAGGTCTGACTGAGTCTGGTGGGATCGATAATTCTTTAGGCAAAGAATCGCTAGCACCGGAGCCGGACAACTTAAATGGCCCGGTACCTTCATATGAAACACTCTCCACGGAAATGTCGTACGTCCTAGACCAACTACGAGCATTGTTAACGAACCCGTCGTTCGTATCGCTAGAGGAAGTCGAAATTAGGGATAACGAAATATCCCGCTTGCGAGATGGCTGGGAGAAAATGGAAGCAAAATGGAAAGAAGCCGTTGGAATGATGGATAACTGGCACAAACGCATGGCGGGGGGTGGCGATGGCGTCAATATCGACGAACTTAAACG
The DNA here is from genome assembly GCA_001430935.1 of Amauroascus verrucosus. Taxonomy (NCBI): domain Eukaryota; kingdom Fungi; phylum Ascomycota; class Eurotiomycetes; order Onygenales; family Onygenaceae; genus Amauroascus; species Amauroascus verrucosus. Next base: position 72,765 of record LJPJ01000294.1, read on the forward strand.
TGGGATGACATTGGGCTCCAGTACCGATCATAGCGCTACATTCAGTGACTCAGACACACAGAAGCCAGACACTAAAGGAGGCTCGCAATAAATGCGAGGTATGGAGGGCAGAGCATGGGGAGGATGTCACGCTGGCGGGCACCAGCGCATTCGACACAACGCGGAGGGACGAATCAGATGACTTTGACTATGTCTCTCTGGCCTCTGCTACGGCCAAGTCTAACTCGCTATGCAGCCATTCGTGAGATTCGGATCCGAATTCCATCTATCTTGAGCCTAAACAGCACCATACAATCTTTCACCATTCTAACAGGGATTATCCACCCACGCACATATTACCGAATGGAAGTCTAACGATACAGTTTATCATAATCCGCACGGCAACTTCAATTACAACTATAACCTAACCAACAAGCAGCAGCGCCTTCATCGCAGAATGCTCCTAGCCGCAAAACCATTCGCATTTGAATGAAACAAAAGTGGACGAGCATGTGATTTATACTCCGATGTAATGGGACTTACAACGGCCGCTGGACGCAAAATCATCTATCTGCATTGCAGTTTTGCGAGATATTCTCTACTTTTTGCCGTAGCACATGTACGTAATGTATTATTGTATATCATCTTTGACTCTTAAGAGTCATTGGCTGAATGGTACTAATTAATGCGTCCAAGAACAATGCTAAACAATGGAAAAACGTCGCACATAACATGCCAAAGAAACATACTCAAGACAGAACGCTATCATACACGCATTTAAAGACCAAAACTGCAATGATAATAAGATTGACTCGTCAAAACCAAAAGAAATTTGCCAGCAAAGAACGAATTAGCGTTGAGTCTGCATTTTGAACAACGAAGGAACCTCATTCTCCGGGTCCAGCCCAGAGTAGTCATCGTACACAAACAATCGGCACGCCACTGTTCAGGTTTGGTATCAGTAATAGAGAAGAAAAAAAAAGGAAACGTAGACAAATACAAAAGATATAATGAAAAGAAAAAGCTGAAAAGGAATCTTTTTTTTTTTTTGCTCGATTAAATAATAAAGATATGTTTTGCTACTCATGGCTCGCATGCAAACATTTATCATACCCCATGGCTCATATATCATTTGGAAAGGAGGAAAACAAAAAGGGAGAGGCGAGCGAAAGTTCCAGGGATTAACGGCCTAGAGCCAAAAAGCCTGGGCATTGACTTTCCATAACTAGCATCCAGTGCCAAATGTCGGTCTGCCCTCCCCATCCTAACTTTTGTGCGTTCGGAACAAAAGACAGAATAAGAGAAATTAAAATCAGGGAACTTGTTGTATATTTCGGGCGTGAAGGGTAAGCAGCTGTCGCAATTGGGTGTTGATCGAAAGGTCGAGAATACGGGGTAGATAATTTTTCAAAAGGAATGGGAATGCCGAATTATCTTCTTCCTTCTCTCCTTTCTTTCCCTTTTTTTTTTTTTTTCAATATCTAAGGTGGTTGGTTATTTGGTCGGCGAAGACTCTTAGTCGATCAAATGTGGTTGGTAAGTCAGAGGAGAGTAAGAATGGCCAGCATTCCTGCGATATCGAAGTAAGATAGGAACCCGAATCGAGATGCATAAAAAGGTAGGTAGCATCGGAAGTGGACAGCGCCACTATATTCCGCATGCCAAGGATACCATCAAGGTCAATACGCCAGTCCATTCGCCCATATGCTATGCACTCTTTACCTTCATTGATCCGAATTCCTTGCATAGGTCCATTACCGGAATGAACCCTTTGCGCTTGAATATCCGGAGTCCAGCCGGTCACGTCCTGCTGATGCTTTACCAGCATGAGGCCGCCCTGCTGAATGGGACGGGCATGCGTAACCGACCAGCACTACTTTTTCCTGAACGATATGTCCTCTTTGGCCATAGGCGGTGCACGGATCCACTGCATGTTTGTGATACAGGCAGCGGCACACGGAATATATCTCGACCAATTGATAGCACATTGTGTTGGTATATCGTAGAGCTTCTACCCGAGGGAATGATGCAAAACTGTGGGAATAACCGAATTGAAGAAGAGGGATTTTGGGAGTGTACTGTTGTCCGATCCCAATTTAAACGCGACCAGTGTGGGAGGAATTAGACGATGCGGCCGAAGTAATTGTGTGAGAGAGAGAGAGAGAGAGAGAGACGGCGCAGGTAAGGTAGGGTATTATATTAAGATAGTTTGCTCTGTGATAGCCAGACAAGCAAACAACAAGGAGTGTCTCTAGCAGCAAGCAATGAAAGCACCCCAACCAAGACGTAATAGTGGAAGTAAGCAAAGATGAAAGGAAGGAAACGCTCAGACTGAAACTTTGCTTTTTTTCCAGAAAAAAAAAAAAGAATGTCAATGCTTGAAAGAAAGCTGTTGAACGAAGGATGATTATGGAAAAGGGAATAATTAAAAAAAAATAATGCACGAAATCGAGCGGCGCAGGCCCGTGTTATATATATCACTAGGGTGTTGGTGGGAGCGGAATAAACGGCCCAGGCATCAGTCATAGTTTTTGACACTTTATTTTTTCTTCCCAAGGCAGTTTTAGAGTGGGTCTATGGAAGCCCAGAGGCACAAGGAGCACGTAGGCCCGGATGACTCAAGGGAAAATTGACACGAGGGTTCTAAAAACAGGAACAAAGCTTGAAAGAAAGAAAGAGAAGAGAAGGGAAAAGTAGAGCGGGATCCAATTGCTTGACAGGCGGGCCCGTGCAGCCCGAGGCGCTTGAATGGAACGATCGCGACTCAAGCCAGGGATGGTAGCCTATCCCCGCTACCCGGAGTGAATTGGGGTTTGTAGCGAAGGAATGGCCATCACTCCTGCTGAAGATCGGGTGGGGAGTTCTACCAAGCGGACATGGCCGAAACTTTGTGTGGTGTATAAGCCCGAGCGGAAAGCCATGAAGTGTGGAAACAACGGGCCAGAGCGACCCAAGGCCAGTTTGGGTAAAAAAAAAAAAAGGAGGAAGGGAAAAAAGAAAAGAAAAGAAAAGAAAATACAAACAAGAGACTGGTTTAGGAATGCAGGAAACAGAAGCGTGTAATGCGGTAAGGATAGAAGGGAATGATTGGCATCTATTCCTAATGGGCGTTTCTGGATTCCTTGGTTCCTAGGGGCAGAAGTGCATAAGGCCACGAGGCATGTTTGGGCAAAACACGCTATCATTGGCGGAATCAGAAACGGTTGAGCTAAGATTAGTTGGATGAGGTTATTTAGAGAAGAGCTAGACTAAGAAAAGAGAGAGAGAGAGAGAGAGAGAGACGGAGAGAGAGCTGGTGAGATGGAGAGAGACGCAGAGAGAAGTGGGAGAGTTCAGCAGTGGAGATCGCTAAAAGGGACATTGAGGCTGGGCAGCCGGCGGAAAAGAGGCTGGTGACTTGTTGGGGACTTCAGCTTTCGAAGGCGCGGGCTGCATTTGGCGGGGACCTTGGCGCAACAGCCGAGGCGGCTGCGGGATCAATGTTGGCTCAGTTTGCCCTCACCTTGGATTTCTAATCCCCTGGGCTTCACCTCCAGCAAAACTGTCCAACTGAATTGATTGATTGCAAATCAATGCTCAGAGAGTCTTGCGCTGCTTTTGGAGTTCATCGTGTTTTCTGGTGGTGGGGGAGTTTTTCTCGCCTACACTTTGGGTTCCAATTCCTCCTGTTGACGTCATTACTAAGCCGGCCGCGGAGGAACTTAAAAAGACACTCCTAAACTAGATTACGGGATCAGTTTGCCACCTGGGCGCTCTCGTTAGATTTCCACGCCCCGATTAACCCTGAGAAGAACTGTTGTTGCCCATGGCTGAGTTCAATCATGCCAGATATCTTTTTCCGATTGCTGATTAATTCCTCGCCGTTCTGATTGGTTGCCCTATCCACATTTGTCACTCTTAGCGCGTGATAGAGAAAAATAGTATCACTGCAAAAATCTTCTGAATTGGCAACAAGAATAACACTATGTCCCTTGTCATTAAAAAGAAGCTCAGAACCAATGTAGCCATTTCGTTTGGACGAAGAGGTATGGTTGCTTTGCCGGCCTTCAGTCATTACGTACTTCGGTCCCGGGGCCAAGGGGGATCTGATCGATTCGAAGACACAATCCTGTTCTGGGATCCAGTCAGCCTTACCTGCCTGAAAAACTTTCCGCCTTGACGAGGTAGTAGTTAATAAGATAATAATACCACATGCCGTCTAAACGTGCATCTGTTCGAAACAAGTCTCAAACTCTCGAGACATGCTAAAAATAAAAGTAAACAATAAAAGAAAAGAAAAAAGAGTGTTTTCAAAATGGACCCAAATCGAAGGTCAGACCAAACTGGCGGTTCGGGTTTTTGACGGCGCAGCCAGCCCTATCGTGTTCGTGACTCTTTCCACCTGCTGTGGCGGTGCGGCATGTCTAAAAAGGCTTAGTTCGTGGTTAACTGGTTAGTTAGTGGGGAGGGGCTCTCTCCCCCCGGAGTCCCCATCAAGTCATGTGCTGACGAATTCAACGAAACCCGACCTCAGCAACGAGAGCTTTGGAGTGTCGCAGTTGAGGATGAATGCTACCCGCATGCTACCCTGACTACACAGCTCCTAGTATGTGTGTCTTGTCTGTAAACAGCTTCCGGCGCGCTACGGCCCTAGTTAACTACCGGACTGCTCCGGAGGTGAGGGGATCGCACGCTCGACTTTCGAATCAGCACGTCTTCCTACGACTGAGCATATCCGAGTTTGGACTTGACCATCGCAGAGAACGAATGTACATACAGTACAACACACCAGAAACGTATCAAATCACTGCCCCGTAAACGGTTTTGCCGAGACCCGCGGCTGTACTATAGCCTATGCATGGACCAGCTTCCTCAATCACCAAATGAAGCCAAGAAAAGTAATTAGCGCGACATACAACTCAAGACACTCAGACACTCAACGCTAACAAACCTCTTGCATAAACTAGACGCTCCCTGATCCCTACTGAGCTGAAACAGGACATGCTAATAACCCAATTAGATCTAAAGGATCGTGACGAAACGTTGTCTGCAGAGCGGAGGAAAAGCTATCCAGTATTCAATCCCCATCATACATGGAAACATCCCCTTGTCTGTATTCCTTTTTTTTTTTGCCACCTCGGTCTTCAGTGCCTATGCGCCCAGACGGTTTCTCCATCCTGAAAGAATGACCCAATGATTGCCCTTTTTCTTCTCTGTCTTGAGAAAAAGTCGGATCCCACTCTAAAAAAAAAAGTATCGTGCCTATTGTACAATATAGTTACTTTCCAGCTCAGGGAAACAGACATCAAAGCCGAACTCCCCGCGTACTTAAGACAATAAAATCCCTCAACTCCGCAAAACTCAAACCTCTAGCAAGCCGTAATCTCAAAGTCCTAAGAATCCCATCGCCCCTTACTTCTCCTCTCACAATCTCCCTCCAGTCCCATCCCCTTTTCACATTCACATCCTTACCTCCAACTCTGGGAACTAACACTCCTGAATCCATCGCACCACGCGACCGACTTTCAAGCATCTCGCTTCCAATCAACGAAAACCCGCTAAACGACCCACCCGACATGGAAGACACCGATTTGCGCAGCAAGTTAGTCGGGGAGTGTGATCGCGACTGGTCCGGCGACGTCTGTACCGTGCTCGTACCCTTATAATCGCAGAAGTGCATCAGAGCGGACTGAAGACATTCTTCGCATTGGTCGTACACGCGAGATGTGACGGTTTGCAGGTCTTCGATAGCAGCGAGGATAATGCGCAGCTGCTCCAGAGTAAAGAATCGGTTGGGATCTGACGCTAAAAGGGCATTACCATGTTAGGAAATGTGATAAACCTAGCCTACGAAATCTTTGGGGTCGCCCAAAAAAAAAAGTGAAACTTACGCTCAATAAGTGCAAGCGACTCTCCCAATAACACCAATAGCCCATCGACCTGCACGGCAGTCTTGCGATCCTGATCGTACAGCCCGCCATAAATGCTATCGGCTGCGCTACCGATTACCGCGGTCAGAGCCTGAGCAGCCGCCCTCTTCCTAGCTATCGGGCGATGTTTCGGCTTCTGTCCTGGCTCTAGGTTAACTTCCTCGTCGCGGATATCGTAGTAGTTTCGGAGCGTCGCGTAGCCACTAAAATAGAATTGGAGCATAGCTGCGCCTTCGCTATCAACAGATGCAATCGCCGACAGCGCAGTAGTGGGTTCGTAGAGAAGTGATCGAAGCTGTGAGTCAAGGTCGGATTTACAAGGATATGCGGTTGACTGGACAAGACAAAGTGATATAAGGAGGTTAACAACATTTTTGATCTTTTGAGAACAGTGTGCCCGTGCGTAACAGAATAAGGCAGTGCCGTATTCTTCAGTATTCTGGGCAATTTTATCGCCATATCGCTGGAAAATGTTAGCCAAAAAGGCCTTATCACGACCGGGGACAACTGGTCATACCTCAGAGATCTTACGGCCTTCCTCATTATATCCCAGCTCTGTGCAAAGTAGAACGAGCCTATCCATCTTTTCGGATGATTCAATGGTCACTCGATCAAGGAACTCGTTCACTTTTGTTTTCATCAGCTCTTGATCATCTAGGCGGCTCAGCACTTCGAGCGATAGCTCCCATCCATCTCTCACACTCGAAGGCCCGTCAAGTCGCCCTCGATCAAAAACCCCAGCCGAATAATTAACAAGAACATCATCTTTTCCAAGCTTCTGATCCTGTTGCCCGTAACTCAAAACCAGGAGATCGTTCTCATTAAGACCAGGCATAGGCTCAGACCCAACAGATGCGTCCAGCCAACCTCCGAAGCTGGCAACTTCAGCCGTAGCCGCGGCAATAGGGAGAGACCATGTTTGTAGTAACCGAAGGGCGCCTTCAACGTTTCCTTCAAATACCGATGCCAGGCCAACTTCAACCGGATTCAGCGAGTTGATTTGAAGTCCGTCTTTCCCAAGGGTATCAGTGACGCTGGTAAATACGTAATCCAGGCGTCGAAGATATGCTTCTTCGGTATTTATGTCGACAGACCGGGGAGTGCGCGATTGTTTGAGCGCGATTCGGTTCCCATTTCTATTTTCCAACGTGATTTCACTCTCATCGTCACCATTCCACCACGCAGTAAGCGCAACAGTCGCTTCAACCCAATCATCAGAGCATTTCAACACCGTAGAAACGTCTCCCAGCATGATATTATACAAGGCCTTGAGGTGTTGATAGATCCTCCAAGGAATTTTGCTTTCTGCCATGCGGGCACTTTGGCTGAAAGATGAAATACTGGATCGGAAACTAGATAGACCAAAATGAGCTGCTTCGAAAGCCTGGCCATCCGGAATGGCATCCCGATTGGATCCTTCTGCCAAATCCTCAAGCTCCGAAATAGCAGAGGTAACCTGCTTTCGATGCATGGTCCATTCCATCCCTTTGATATCCCAGTCATCACTCCGGACCCCAGGACAAGTACGAAGAATTTGGAGAGCTTTGTTGGCACATTGCTGGATGGTTTGAAGTTGCCTGCCATGATAACCTGGTTCTATACTCCCTTCCTCCATCGCCGTTCGAGCGTAATTAAAATCGGCTGCTTCTAATAGCTGAATAACGAAAGAATAGTCCGCACGAAGCAATGCGGAAAGAGCTATGTTCCAGAACTCAGAAGAGGCAGTAGGGTTTGGTTTCTGTCTCTTCAAAGTATCAAATCGAGCTGACTGAGGCGAATGGTATAGACGGAGCCAATCAAAAAGGACCTTTGGGATCGGTGTCCTAGATTTTGGTTGTTGGGAAGCCATTGCAGGTCGAAACGGAGAACGAAATTGTTGCGAATCCCGGCCGGTTAATTGGGGTTGAAAGGCCGGAGGGTGATGAAGCTGAAGAAGCAATGAACTCAAGAAACTGGCTTTCACTAATCCCGGCAACTGCTCTGAAGGCCCAATAAATCCATTCCGGCGACTGGTCGAGTCGGACTCTTCAGAATACCGTTTCCACAAACTTGACAGGTCTTCGCAAACCTCTGACAAGGCTATCTCCACCGTCTCATCGTCTGCATCTCGATCCCGCACTCGGTCATACATCCGACTTACGATATCTTCCATATCAAGCACAAAGCCGCTCGGCTCCTCAACTTCTGCTACAGCTTTTCTAGACGCGATATCACGCGCGATTCCTGGAAATGCTGAAGGTTGTCGTTTTGATTGAACAGGGCTAGAAGGTAGAGGCTGAGCCCAACTCTCATCCAGTTTGGCTCGTTTGGCATTCTTCGGGTTCGAGTAAATTGAGGGCTTTCGAACATTGCCAGCAAAACGGGCATTGAATGGTGCAAATCCAGGAGGCAAAGGTGCGTCATCGTCGTCTTCCACATCCATCCCTTCGCCATCCTCCTTTTCCATTTCCTCTCTTCCATTGCTTTCATGGTCGCCATCAAACGGAGTGAAGCTGTGAGAAAGCTTCGATCGGGGTATACTCCTCCCACCTCCAATTCCTCGGAGAAGGTTGCCTGAAGAGGTCTTTGCTTGGCGGGAATTCAAGCTCGGGAATGAGGACGAATTTCGCGATTGCGATAGGGAAAAGTTGGAGGAATTTGTAGAAAATTTCAAGAGGTCTTCAGAGCCATTGGAGTTCACAGAACTACCAAAGATGGAGGAGGGAGGAGGGTTCCCTCCAGGGGTGAAGGATCTGGCGGACGAGGGAGGATGACCGGCGGGTGTCGTGGAGAATGCGCTTGATCCGAAATTTGCGGATTTTGCAGGCGTTGAAGGTGGACTTGAGCTCTCGTAAGGCCGTGTAAACGCCATAATGTAAGGAGGTAAGTTTGACGAGTATCCAATTCATATAAACGAATTGGTCGCCCAAAACTGATTGCATTGTTTTGTCGCGCGGTTGGACCTGGCATTGGGTCGAACTCCTGACGACGGATAAACTATTTTGCCGATCACGTGCTATTTATATGGAACATCTCTGGTGATACCGAATTGACCTTTTTCGTCGCATTATTTGATATCAGCGCTTTAAAGAGAGTAACATTGAAAAACCATATACCTCTCTCCAATGTCTAACACCCAAGTGACTTGCCACTTTCTCCAATTGGCAGTTTAGGTGCTTTCCCTTTGCTCTACTAAGAGTTACTTATCACTAACTGCCAAGACATGGGCGCGCAAGGCTGAGTCCTACCCAAGCCGCAAGCTCAAGCTAGTTGCAACGACCGAGCATACTTAAAGATAGCTTGCTGCCCAGGCGAATGGGATAAACATTTGTCTTGAATTCTTAGTTTACCTTTCAATCTATACTATATACCAGAGCTTTGTATAGCCGTGAGGCCATTGCCTTCAAAATGTCTCAATCTCCATCATCCAACTTGCCCCTTACAGAAACCTCACAAATCTTCAATGTCTATCTGACGACCTTCCGTACAAATTGGACAGTGACGTTAGCCGATAAAACACCACTATACTTTGTCCGAAATTCGTCCTTCTCGTTTGGAAAACCGGATATTATTTTCCATATGGGAGCAGATCGCAACGGACCCGTTGTTGCGGTGTCCAAGTTTTTATCTCTCTCATCCGATTCAAAACTCGGCCTCGGAGACCCTGATAGTGTCGAAGACGTGGTGTGGGAAGATTTGACTAGAGAAAGCAGCATGGATCATTCGAGATATCGGTTCGAAATGAATGTGCTATCCGAACAAGGTACCGAAAGGAGAGGTTTTATTTGGAAACGAACCTCCTCAATTGGAGCTGGAGGGTCAACACCTTTTGCTCTCAGTGCGAAAAATTTCAAATTCGTCGATGAGCAGACAGGAGAGATCCTAGGGGCCTTTACAAACAATGGTGTTAAGAGTTTCAGCAAACAGGGGAAATTTCAACTCAACAAAAGTTATGGAAAAGACTTTGAGACAATGTTCCTGCTCTCCGGCCTTACTATCGTGGAACGAACGATTCGTCGTGAGACACGACGACGAAGTTAATTATAAGACAGCCTCTCATGTATTTGTGGAATAGTGATCCTCTCGAGCCCAGCTCGAATTGCAAACAAGTACTCCTTGACATTTATGTCGCTTCGGATGTGGCCTTTTCACGCTCAATATCTCGATGGCTTCAGACCAACAACACTAAACGGCGGCGGACAACTGATCTTTGTTGGTGTGCTAGATATTGACAAGCCAATTCATTTGATTCCTAGTTGCTTTTCACCGACTGAAACTACGACCACCTTTTGGCCTGTGGGCTCCTTCCGAAATGAAGGGAGGCTTCCCCTTTTCAAGGCATGCCCGCATGTATAACTTGGCCAGAGATACGAGCAATCTCGGGTGTTTTTTTAATCTTTATTCTGTGGAACTCCCTTGTATTTTAGCAGCGAATTTGATACCTATTTGCCTTTCTTACATAAATTATTTATACCGATTCACTCGTTTGCGTCACAGTTTTCTTTATCCAAATCCCGTTCACCGTAGACCTAAATGCCTTATTCCATGATTATGATGGCACTTGCCGTTCTGTGGGCCGGATACATCTTCTCAACGATAGGTTGGGAGGCGTCTGCGACAACTCGTTGGCGAAAGATCAAGGCCGAATGGGAACAACGCAAGCTTGCGAACGTAAGGTGCTACCCAAGTCTATGCACTTTCGAAGAGAAGACACTCACCTAGGAATCGTTAATGGCAGCTTGGTCTTCGTGGGCATGGGCTAAGATCTCGAACCGACCGGATTAGCCCATATCTTCCAAGGTATCATAATTAAGATCGGCAAAAAGAATTTTGCACAAGAACATAATATGTATTAGGGCTAATGCTTAGGCTTTGGGATAAAATAGAACTTCTCGCAATGCCAGAACGGAGAGGGTTTCATCTGCAGAAGCTTCAACTTGCGCAAACAAGCCAGATACAAGACTCGCCGAAGAACAAACTTGCGCCACATTGTCGCCCATCAATCTTATGACCGAAGTTATCAATAGCGCAGATACTACTTCAATCCTCGATGTGCAGCCTCCAGAGAGGAGCTACAGTACCATATTCCCGCCTAAGGTCAAAATCACCACATCGATGACCCGGATGCGATACGATGGCTAAGGCTCACATCACCTCCTCCTAGGCCTTCCAGAATTAATGACGGAATGCTTGTTATTTTTTTAGCTATGAGATGATCGTTGTTTAAGTTTGGTTGCATATATTGAGCTTCTTCGTCTGCTCTTTTAACTATTGTTTGGGCGGATTGGAAATGTCGATCCTGTTTATGTGAGCAGCTGATGCGCAGCTCCTATTCCACTCCTTAGTTTCTGTTGGGTACTCCAGATAGAAAGGTTTTGAATATTGTTTATAATCCTAGCTTATAGTTTAGGTGCATCCTGAGATGGGTTAACCAGGACATATCGATATCGTGCCTTTCCTGCATCCATATCTGCCAAAGCATTATTGACGTCGTTCATGCTTCGCTTTTGAATCCAAGGCAGAACTTTCTTCTCTGCTGCCAAGTCGAGCATTTGCCGAATTTCATCAGGAGAACCAAGTTGGGAACCTGCAATGACTGTGCCTTTCGTAATCATCGGCCCAACGTTGAAAGATGGAAAGTGCTCCTCTGGCGCGCCAACCTGGATAAATTGCCCGTTACGCTTCAGTAACCTGAGATATCGTGCAAGTGGAACGTTCCCGGAGGATACGGTGCTGATAATAAAATGAAGCGAGTTCGCGTGGTTTTTGTGCCAATTTTTGTCTTCATCAGTTGCAATGAAATCGTCTGCGCCCAGGCCATTCAACGCGTCCGATCGTTTTGAGTTGCTCCGTGAAATGGCGACGACGCGATCGCAACCCATGGCCTTGGCGAAAAGAATGCCTATATGCCCCAGTCCGCCGATACCGATGATGCCCACCGATTTTCCAGGCCCTGCGCCATTTCTCAACAACGGCGAGAAGACGGTAATACCACCGCACAAAAGCGGAGCAGCCAGCGCACTAGGTAAGGCATCTGGGATCTTGAAGACGAAATACGCCGGCCCCCTCCAGTATCTTGCATACCCACCGTATGATTTACTCCCGTCAGGGAACTTTCCGTTATACGTTCCCGTCCTGCGCGAGCAATAGTGCTCAAGTCCCGATGTGCACTCTTCGCAGTCTGGCTTTAGGCAGGAATTGCACTGGGCCCCGACGCCAACGCGATCGCCAACCTTGAGGTGTTTGGAGGGGGAGTTGAGAGTGTTTACGGCGGAGCCGACGCGCGCAATGTGTCCGATTATCTCATGGCCGACGACGCAGGGGTAGTTTGTTGGACCCCAGCCGGAGCGTAAAGTGTGGATATCTGATCCGCAGATGCCGCAATGGGTTATTTTGATGTCGACGTCAAAAGGGGTAAAGGGCTTGGGATTGAAGGTGGTGAAGGTTAGAGGGGAGGTTGCAGAGTGACTGACCCAGCCTTCGAAGGTTGTGAGTGGTTGATAACTGGGCATAATGTCCGGCTTGATGGGCCTTAAACGTTAACGTTGGCTCCTATTTCGCTCCTTCGTGTAGTTAAAGACCGTAATGTATATCGTTAACTACACGTATGTAGTTATGTACATACATACACCCACGCATACCCTCTAATTCCGTGACACCTAAACATAACAAGAGGAGAGAAAAAATCCCACCAAAAATGAATTCCCAAAGTCCCGAGGCATCCAGCAACCGAGGCCGACGAAGTGGAGATGCCGCGGCTCTGCTCCCCGCAGAATGCGAAGTTGTGGCGCTTACGCAGCCAATTGCTATTCTTCTTTAAGCGCTTTGAATCACCTTGTACTCCGTATGGATGGATCAAGAGTCGACGTTCTAGTGAGAGGATTGCGTATTGAGGCGTCTCATTGAAATCATTATCGCACCCTTATAGAGTAATTATAAAACTGCTCCATGTTCAGAAACGATGAATAATGCAAATGGGCCGCATTTTTGTGCCAGTCTGGAGGCCCGAAGACATTGAACAGGGCACTGAACCCTTCCACTGCACAGTCTGTATGTACATAATCGTAGAACCTCATACGAATGCAGCTTTGAAACCAATCGTACGGAAAGCACTGTTTGCAAACAAAATACAATGAAGACACAGTAAAGCATTTCTCATATTCTCATCAATTTGTTTTCATCAACCATCTTTGTGCTACTTCTTCTTTTCTTCCCCTCCTTCTCCTCTTCTCCTCTTCTCTTCTTCTCTTCTTCTCTTGACTCTTTTTTCTCCCAATCAGCACCAAACTGAAACCACAATGTTACTTTGTGATAAACATGGGAACCATCGGATAATTTGAAGCAACTGGACGCAGAAGGCAAATTCGGCGTATCGCTTTTTAAAGGTAATATATGCAGCTAGATTGTATTCGGGCATCAATACAACAAGTGCTGCATTCCACCGATCCACGATATGGTAATTTCATGCATCAATCGAAGGACGACGAGAGAGTTATCAGACATAAACGTCTGGCAGGACTCAAAGTTAGGGCCAAGCATTTGACCTTAGGAATCAAAAATTCGAATCAAGTTCGTTATGACTACACTCCGGACATTACCATCCGAGTTAATTTATCTGTAGGACCGAACATTTTGATACCGAGGCTGAGGTCGCGCATGCTGACGGTCATCATCGGAATCAGAGCTGCAGGAGTCGAAATCCGAGCCGGATGATACCGAAGGCGAAATTCCGCCACATCGCTTGCCTCCACAATGAATGCGAACACGCTCTCTGGAAGAAGTAATCGCGTAGCGTTGACAACTGCATGAAGAGCCTGAATCGCTAATGGAAGATATCGATGAGGGAGAAGAGCCGCGCAACGATGAGCTGAAGGTCGACGATGGACTGGAGGAGACATCCGAGTCCGAGTCCGAAATACCTGCAGCCTGGAATCGAGCGTTGAGAACGTCCATTGCTTTTTGAGTAACATAGGAGTTTTCGCAGAATCGTTGGGACTCGTATGGCTTGGAAGGTTTTGGGTGTACAATCCTTGAGGGAGAGAGGCAACGGCCTTGTGCAATGTCCTGCCTGTGAGCATTGGATGATGCAACTGGCTTCTGGCCCATGTTTGATGGAACATCAAGAACGTTCAGCGTACGCTTGGTCGTTCGTTCGACGGTGGACTCAGATTCAGGATCATGGTAGACATGATAACCATCCAATATATACTGAAAGAGATATTAGTATGGATTGAGTAACAGTCGGGGTAGAAACATGTTGACTCACATAGTACCAGTAGCGTTGGCCAGGCTTCAACATGGACGACTGAAACCGGAATTTTCCAGCCCAGGAAGAGTATTTGCTGTCACCAGAGGTCTTAGAGAGCGGCAATTGATTACGGTAGCCATCCCAAGAACCGAGAAGGTGAACGGTCTTGACCTTGCGGGGAGCGTCAAGAGTGAAATTGAGCTGCATAGTAGCCATATTGCAGGATTGCTATTGGAAACGGGGGAGAAGTGCGGAAAAGGGCGATATCCAAAGCAATGCAATGACTTGACGATATGTGGCGCTTCCCAACAGGAAAAAGGTATTAAAAATTATTAATTAAAAAAAAGAGAATCAATATTGAAAGATTGTGTATGTAGAAGACGAACGTGTGCGACGCAAAGAAGCAGCGGAATTGAACTCGTCGAAGGAGCAGCTAACCAGAGCTTTTCCTTGTAGTGTCGGGCAGTTGAGTGACGAAAGTACCGAAACTAGAGAAGAGAATGAAGAGGACAAATAGAGCAAGACGAGCTATTAAGTTTAAAATGTCGAACCGGCGACAGCAAAACTAGTGTAGGATTGATAAATAATTAAGAGCCCGAAGTAACCAGTACCTCGCAGCGAGCAGAAGCAATTAACGTGCGCAGGAGAAGAATCAAGCAAGACAAGACGCAATCCAGCTCTCAATTATTAGGGGAATAGCTCGCTTGGGGGAAGGTTCAGACCAGCTGAAAGGGCGAAAAGAGAAAAAAACAAAATTGGGTGGGAAAGTGAAAGAAAACCTGAATGGGATGAGGATGAGAAGAGAAAGAAGAAGAGAAGAGAAGAGAAGAACGACAGAGGCGGACAAGAAGGGAATTAATATACACGAGCACTGCAACCAACATGCCTTCCTCATTCGCAATTCCATCAGCAAGCGAAGAATGTGAATGAAGGCACGGCGGGTAGACGCGCCCGCTGATTGGCCTGCTGTTTTAGGGTGGGTCAGGGTGGGCCAGGTGGGATTGCCAAAACTAGTTTAGTTTGTTTATGCATGGGCACAGACTAGTCCTTAGTGGGAATAGCGGGGATCATGCCTGAAGGAATTCGTTCCCCTCCGGCCAATTACAGTCAAGCGATGTTTCCCTTCTATTTTTAGAGTCCTTTCCGCTTTGGGTGGGGAAGGAACCTTGCTCTTGGCCAAGACCAGCCACCAGGTTTAGTTAATCAGTACGGGGGAGGCACAATCAAAAACAAGACGGCTGTATTTTGAGGAAACGAAACAGATGGAGAAGACCAAGTGATATGCGCAAAGTAGTCAGTAAGAAGTATGTGACGAAGAAACTCGTACAGACAAAAACCATAACTAAAACACCCAGAACACGGATAATAAGATCCGGGATTGCGAACGGATGGCATGCATGGAGGATTTAGCCAGTCATCCACACTCACTCGGAAAATGTGAACACGGGACCTTCGGCACGCAGCGCACCCATGTCCCTTCAACCACTTGCAGGGGGAGGAAAATCCAGAATCCCACGCAACATGCTTTTTCATTGAAGAATCTGACTTTCCACCACAAGGTCGCTTCAAGGTTGAGGTCAGGTTTACACGAAATCCAAAGCGGGGTTGCTATTATCAACAATCCTGTGTCTTACGGACATGGGATTACTCCCTCTCCAATATTTCTTTCTATATCCCTAAGGAACCCCGTCTGTCCCTTAGAGTAAGGGTAGGTTGTCAATACTATTCGCGTTAAGGACAGGAAGTGACTAAAGGAAAATTACCATCACTCTTATTAATGAGAAATATTGCTCCAATTTTGCCTTAACTTTCGCCGGTTCTAACTAGACCAATCGACGCCAATCATAACTACTATGTAGTAAAACAAGAAATTGAGATGTTGAAAAAAAAAAGGTTGGACAAAGTGGTATGCTGCATGGGCTTTGCAAAAGAGGCTGAATAATCTAGGTAGCGCGGAGAAAGTGAGGAAGTTTTTCGGTGAGCCATGGGAGGGAAGAGATGCATCAGAAAGAAGACGGTTGGCATGGATGACGTGGAGGTGTCAACCAAAGGGGGAAAAAAAAAGGGCAGCAGGGTCTCCCCTCGTAGCCAACTTGCATCTCTATTGGAGGAGACTTGGGCCTCTTGATCGAGCGAATTATTCGAAAGTTTGCACCCCGCTCGCTCATCATGCAAGTTGGGGGCTAGCGCAAGGTCACTCCTGATCGCTTGGTATACATCCGTGCCGCGATGTTCATCGACATGAGCTCCTGGAAGAGGAGCTTGGCTGCATAGGGGATGTGGACTTGCGAGATCTTGTTCTTGTTCTTGCAAGCTCGACATTCAAAGTCGCCCTTCTTGAGTTTACTACGTCCGGTTAGCATATCAAATCATTCCATTTCCTTTCTCCACATCAAACGGCAAAAAAGAAACAACTCAGAAATACTTACGCAATTGGTGTCATCAGTCCACAGATGTCGCAAATATGCACTCGGAACGGATCAGACACATCGAATAATCTTTCCTTCAAAAATGCGCTCGCACCATGAGCGATCATGCAATCGCGTTCCATTTCTCCGAATCGAAGACCACCGTCCCGTGCACGGCCTTCCACTGGCTGCCTTGTCAAAATTTGAGTTGGACCCCGGGCCCGAGCATGGATCTTGTCATCAACCATATGCCGTAAGCGCTGGTAATAAGTCGGTCCCAAGAAAATCTGAGCCACTAGCTTTTTTCCCGTGTGGCCGTTGTACATCACTTCAAATCCACGTGATTGATAGCCATGTTCCCGGAGCAGGCTGGAGACCGAGTCAACCGTCACATCTGTAAACGGCGTCGCATCTCCTTCATATCCACGTAATGAAGACACTTTGCTAAGTTGACACTCGATCAAGTGGGCAATCGTCATACGGGATGGGATGGCGTGAGGATTGATAATTAAATCAGGAACAATACCCTCTCTAGTAAAAGGCATGTCCTCCTGTCGGAATGTCACACCAATAGTGCCTTTTTGACCATGACGAGATGCAAATTTATCCCCGATCTGAGGAATCTTCGTAGTTCTCATTCGGACTTTCACAAACTTCAAGTCTTCATTGCTTGTCGATACAAGCACCTGATCAACGATACCACTTTCTGTGCTTCTTAGCGGGGTAGACACATCCAATTTCGTATGTTGCTTCGTTCTTTGGCCAAGCTCCTCCGACTCTGGCGCTAATGGTGCAGTCTTTCCGATGATGATATCTTCACCAGAGACACGGACACCAGGAGCCACAATACCGTCATCGTCGACCTTGTCATATGTACCATGCTTCATGCGCAACGTATCTGATCTCATAGGCTTCTCAAATCTCTCCACTACCGTTAGACCAATCATCTTTTCAGAGTCCGTGTATGTGCGGTAAAACAAACTTCGGAAAAGTCCACGGTCGATACTGCTCTGGTTCATAATGACAGAATCTTCTTGGTTATACCCAGAGTAACAAGCAATAGCAACGATAGCATTCTGACCGGCCGGAAGCTCTCGGAACTTGAGGAACTCCATCGAACGTGTAGTCGCCAAAGGCTTCTGGGGGTAGTAAAGAATGTTTGCCATGGTTTCCATTCTCTGATCAAAATTGGTAAGGAAGACACCCATCGCTTGCTTACCCATAGCGGATTGGTATGTGTTACGCGGAGACTGGTTGTGATCGGGAAAAGGAATGATACTGGCGCAAATACCCAGAATCATACTAGGATGGATTTCACAGTGAGTCCAAGTATGTGCTTTTTGGCTGAGTTTTGACTTCACACGCCGGTTTGGGTCCGACGTATCTTCCTCCGGTATATATCCAGCTTGGTACTGCTTGGAAGCCTCTAGGTCCTCAGGGGTCATGACAATCATAATAGTTTCTTCCTCCTCTGCATCCACATATTCGACGACACCAGACTTAACGAGTCCGTCCCAACCGTAATATCGCTCCCTTCTCTCTTCTGGGTCTAGGTCTGCCGGTAGCTCCTTGTCTGCCTCAAGCTTATGAATGTGCTCCTTGTTAAGGACAAGAGACCCACTGTTTTCGCTCTTTGGATCATTGTCAACTACGAAGAGCGGACGGCAAACACGGCCAGCATCGGTGAAAATTTTGAATTCCCGATCACGAATGTCCCATACCAAACTGACCTCATGGGAAATCATGTTCCGTCTCCGTAGCGATTGAACAGTGCTCACGAGATGCGATGGGTCTCTGTGAACTCCGACCCAAACACCATTAACGAAGACTTTGGTGGAATTAGGGGATACCTGAGGCTCGAACTCCTCCAGAACCTCCATATTCCGCTGAATCATGAAGTCAATAATAGGCTCGCTTGGAGTGCCGACGGTAATATAACACATCAAAGCCAAGTTCTTGACAAGCCCACAAGCTTGACCTTCCGGCGTCTCTGCAGGGCAAACCAAACCCCAGTGAGTGTTGTGCAGCTGTCGGGGTTTAGCAATCTTTCCATCACGACCGATTGGCGTGTTTGTTCGCCGAAGATGCGAAAGTGTAGAAGCATAAGTATAGCGGTTAAGTACTTGGGAAACACCAGCTTTGGAGCTTGCTGCCTTTTTTTGCTCGCCCCAGTTACCAGTAGCAAGAGCGTATTTTAGGCCACCAGTCAAAGTACTGGCCTTTACTCCGATGTTCAAATAAAGTTGGCGATTTGTCTCAACGCACCTCTGAACATATTTGTAAAGATCCTTTGTAAGTCTCATAAACAGTACCCGGAATAGGTTTGCAAGCAGCGGCCCGGCTAGATCAAGCCTCTTTTTGCCGAAATGATCACGGTCATCAACATCTCGTCGGCCAAGAGCGCATTGCAGTAATTTATGTACCATATAACCTAAAAAGAAGGCTTTGCGTGTTTCACTTCCTTCGCTTTGGGAAATATGGGGTAAGAACTCTTTCTGTATAATGTCTCTCGCGTATCTCACACGCTTCTCATGGTTCATGCTTGTCGGCGAAGAACCTCGCTTACTAATGAAGTCGAGAGCAACCTCACGGTCTTGAATGACAAAGCCTTCCTCAATGCAAGGCTTCAACATCTCTAGCATAGGGGTATCGTTACGATCGTAGCAAATATGATTAAGAATATCTTCATCGGAAACGACGCCCAAAGCTCGAAAGACGACAACTATCGGAATATCAGTTTTAATGTACGGTAGCGTGGATCGAATAGTAGGGCCGAAGCCTCCCTTCGAGCTATCTCCTTTGGCAAAAAGCTTAATGGACAATTGGGAGAGGATCCTGGAACCTTTCTCGACGGCGCTTCGAATCTCGGCGACAAAGGGTGTAGGGCTTGGAGGAGCTTTCTTGAAAACTTGTACAATGTTCCCCGCACTCCGTTCCTGCGCAATAAGTACCTTTTCACTGCCGTTTATAATAAAATAGCCTCCGGAGTCATAAGGGCACTCGTTCCAATTGTACAACGCATGCTCGCCAAGATCCTTGAGGATACAGTATTTGGACTTCAACATGATGGGCATCTTCCCAATGAAAATGTTTTCCTCATCTGCTTCATCCTCAGGAAGTACTTTAGGCTCCCATTGTAGATATGTGCCTCTTGCTCGTCTCTCCTCATCTCCTTTCACCTCTGGCTCATCGTCATCTTCGTCACGTTCGGCCAGTGATCGCTCTCGTCCTTCCGCAATTTTCTTTGTAATTCCAAGATAAAGAGGGCTCGCATATGTTAGATTCCGAAGACGCGCTTCTTGAGGTAACATTATACTCGTAGCCCCATCGCCTTCTGTCATGGATGGACGCGCAAGCATCACGGTGCCAAACTTGAGCTCGTAACGCCGCACTAAAACCGGGTCCGGATCGTCTTCATCCGGAGCTATTGTCTGGTCAAGCGTCACCTGTCCCTGCTCCTCTACCAGTTCTTGCATCGTTGTCGAGATGAATTCATCGAAGGAATCAAGCTGCTGGGAGACAAGACCCTTTGATTCAAAGAAGGAGGAGATAACAATCCAACAGTCCTCGGAAGTAATTCCTTCCTCCGCGTCATAGTAGCCATCTTCGCCATACTCGTCCTCGTATTCTTGCATGTTTCTCTCTCGATCGAACAGCGCGGCAACTGCTTTTCTCAATTGTCGAACCTCAAGAGCGCAAAGGTTCACATGGAACGAACTCACCAACCCACCATTAAAGAAATGAAATGATGGAAACAAGAACGCAAATATCGGATCTTGGAAGTAAAGGAAAGAAAGAACTTTTCGTGCCTGATCCGCTGCTACTGCGCGTGATGGGTGAGCCTTGACAAGAATCACGGTTCTGAGCTTCGCAGCTTCATGAAAGATCCTCTTTCGAAGCCGCCACAGAAGGTTCCCATTTGGGTTTAGGCCGCCGCCAAGGAAGCCTATTTACGTTAGTCACGTGGTAATAATGCAAGGACCTCCATTATTTAAAAGGAATATCTAACAGATTATTGTGTGTATTTATGTACAGGCCATAGAGGTATTTGGTAATAGGTCATAGAAATTCTAGTAGGGTGGAAAGTATATCTCTTTCCTCCTCCCCTTCTTCTGATTCTTCCAAGTCGCTCAATTGTTCTATGTGCTTTGGAGTCAGTATCTGTGTCAGTGACCAATGCAAGAGGGCTACTCACCTTGAAGAGTGGCTCGAAGGATACTCAAGTCTTGATCTTGTTCTGAAAGAAGGGATTTAATTTTGGTCTTTGAGCCATTGTCTTCGGCTACAAGCCATGCGAGTATAATATCAATGATCTAAACGATGTTAACGGTTATCAAAACAAGCTGGATGAGATCCGTACCTGCAACGAAAAAAGACCAGCATCTAGTCTCCGAGAAAGCCACTCAGTAGCCATCGCGTCTCGTTCGTCATCTTTTAAAGTTTCTCTTTCCTCGGCAATGGTTTGATCGACCGGGGAAAGCCTGGATGCATAGCCTCTTCTGAGCTGAACCAATCGAGTGACTTTTTCGTACTCCTTTTCTACAAATTTCGCTAAAGTCCGGATGCGCCAAGGGGAATCGCCAGGAAGTAGACGTAAGAGCGACGCGAAAATGCCTAGGAGGTGCTCAATAGTTTGATTATCTTGCTATAAAGTTGTAAGAACTACCATGGCATTAGAAACGAGGTAAACAAAAACATACCTTCTTCATAAACATGCCAAATATAGTTCTTAACAAACCTGCTTCGACGAGCCGTTCGCACACTGCCGCTCCATCCTTTCCGCCAACGGCATGGTTGAGGATGCGTAATGCCCGGGGTTTGCTCATTTTGCCTTCACGAAGCATAATCTGGGCAAGTTCGACTCCTTCGGCCTCAACGAATTTGTCCTTCCCTCTAGCTCCGTCGACGATACATGTGAGACTGTCAAAGGCATTTTCAACATATTCTTCTTCATCGGAATCCTTTTCGGGATCCCGTTTTCGGTATACACTGAGTAACTGTAACAGTGTGTCCACACCATCAAGGTCAACAAATCGGTCGCGATTCTTCTGCGATGATTGTAATAATATAGCCAGAATCTCCGCCGCGTATTGTTTATTTTGTGACACCGACTTTTCTTCCTTTTGTATTCGAGTATGGAGCCATGGCATAATGTCTGACTCTTGCCCAATTTTCTCCGCTATCGACAATTGTGAAGAGAGATTCTCCAAAACATCTGAATATTGTCAGTAGGCCACCGTAAACGATAATTCGAGCGTACAAACATAGGATATGGTAAACTCCCGAACGGTCAGTTTCGAAGTCTTCATCTAGCCTGGAAAGGTTCTGGGCCAATAGTTCGATCACGTCTGCCTCTAGCTTCACGGTGTAAGTAGCTGTCAAGCCCAAGGCGAAGATTTGGCCTACCATAGCATTTGCTAAAGACTCCCATTCCTGCTCTCCTGCACCCACATCCTCGTCAGTTAATTCTGCAAGGATTTCGACGGCATCAATGGCAATATCGGTATTCTCGTGAGCCAATAATGAAACCAAGGAGGCCACGCAACCGAGTTCAGCAAATTCTGGGTAAAGCCTGGGATGATCGGATAAGATAGATAATCCTTTGATACCAACATCGAGGTCCGCTTCCGACGCCATAAACCTAATATAAAGCGACTTATGAGACATTAGATACGTAGGAATAGCATGACCGGGACATACTTGTGAGGATCATTTTCAAATTTAGCTCTGAGCTCTGCATTCTTCGAAATCTGCTTCTCAAAATTGAGAGCAGTACGTCGTAGCCAAGCCAAATCGATCTTTCCAGTCTACAATTCGAGTCATCAGCATATCCCTTGATGCGCACGGGGGCGGAAGGGGTGAAAGCCTGACCGCCACGCTTTCTTTCTCCTGCTGTTCTATGAAGTCCAAAGCATTGGTGGTATACCGCGTTACACCGCCTCCAAAGAATCGGCCCTCCTCGTCGTCTGGAACGTCTTCTTGTCCAAAGTCTGGTGGAAGTTCGGGCCCGGCGACATCTTCGTCCTCCGCATCGTCAACTGTCGCGGTCCTGCTCCCGCTAGCAGCGCCATTCGCATCGAGTTTCGCAGATTTATAGCCTTCACCTGAAATAAACGTCAGTCCTGGAGCAATATGTTCTGGGGGATAGCTCGTACTGGGATCCTGTACTGGGTCAAACTTGCGCTTCTGCCCTGAGGGCAATGAGGGTTTCTAAGGATAGGTAGGTCAATGCGACTGGTCTCCAAATTTGAACCTCTTAGGATGACAGCGAAATTATACCTTGAAAAGCTCATCTATACTCGTCATATTTGCCGAGGATTCATATATAAATTACTTAAGCCAAAGACGATTAGCGCTCACCCAATAATTGAAGATATTTGAAGCTCGAAGGTGTGAGTGTGACCTACTGTCAATGTACAGACCAGCGGCATCGTAGCTCCCTATGGTTTGACGTAGTTAGGTGGAACGGGCTGGGGATCCTGGTTGGTCCAATGGCCTTACTAGTTACGGAAGATCATAACACCAAAGACGCATAAAAAAGCCGGCTCAAAGAGCGTCTTCATCAGCACCTGAATCTTCTTTTGTATCTTAAAATTTGCAACATTCTTTCCTTCCACGGCTCATATAAACCCCAACTTCGTGAAAGCATCATTAAGAACTGTTAATACTCTTTGTCAACATGTCTCCAAAGCAGCGTGTCGTCCAGTCCGGCTCCCGCAGAATCCAAGATAAACGCGGATACATCTCCACTGCGTATCATGAGCTCACCTCGTCTGAAAACGCTTCTGTAGTAAGAAGTATTGTTGTGTTCGGTGTAAGTTTGTTATACCCACATTTGTCTAACTGGATGAAGCGGGCTTGTATCGCTCAATCCAAGACAACTCCCTTTCCATTACGGACTTCGTTTGCTGACGGCGATAACAGGCTGCGGTTGCATTCTTGCATAGCAGCTTTAGTGAGTGGCTTCTACCTACGTAAGTATCTGTTCATGCTCCCTGGTGATCAATAGCTATGCCATTCCCGTCGTTCGCGCTCTCCTTTTCCTGATAAGCACACGCCCGCCGCTATGCGTCAGGGTACTCTGCGATGGTCGGATAATACGCCTAAGGAAATCCGGTGCAGCTAACCCGCTATCTAGATTGTAAATTGGCCAATCTTGTCTATGATTTGGCCAAACTACAGCCTACGTCATCCTCGTTGCCATATCGACGCCGCAAATTTTTACGATAGAGACAAAACACTTCGACTTGTACTATACATCCTGGAATGGTTATTGGACACGAAAATGTCCGTATAAACTGCAATTTGATGGCGTCTTCTATGTTGCTAAGCTCCTATTGCACCCTCCAAACGGACAATGGACAGCCATTGGCATGGAAGTATCTTAATTGGCAGGCATGGTGTAACCCGTTTTATTACTTATTTTGGCTACAAATGGCAGGAGTTCGGATGGTGCTTTAGCATTATTTCGCATCAATGGATTTGATTCCCTTTTCGACTATGTGTAATGATACACGCTTAAAATCAGTTCCCCCAAGGGAGCATCTCCGGTGCCGAGATTATACAGGCAACGAAACATCCAAAAGGCCAAACATTGAAAAGCAACTAGGAGTCTGGAAATTTATTATGACACAATTCCATCCATCCTAAATATTTGACTCTGAAATGCCGACGCCCGTGCGTTTCGGCATTATGTCAGGGCTCAAATTCCTTCTTAAGGCTTCCGATCCGTGTTGCCAAAGTAAGGGTTATTTTGCTTGTCTCCTTTCTGCTTCCTTATTAATCCACTCACTCGCTTGATCCTTCCATTCCGCATCCCAGCGTGATAGAGGTGGTCGCCCCTCCGTGACATCCCCAATCGCCCAAGCCATACGAGCCTTATCCAATGACTCGCTGACTTCCTCATCTGGACAAACAATATGAGATTTTCCCCGGTTCATTTTTTCATACATATATTTCGCAACCTGGCTTGGGAGCCACGCTCCCTTGGGCTTTGAAGTAAGCGCCTGATCATCATGAACAGGCCCCTCATTCCCTGTAAGGCCGGTGAATGTCCAGCCAGGTATGAGAAGATGGACGTGGACATTCGTAGTGGCACTATTAGAGCGCAAGTCGTGAGCGAGGTGTTCGACAATTGATTTTAGGGCTGATTTGCTCGCGTTGTATGCGGGATTCTTGAGACCTGGTGGATTGGTTATGGCCTGTTTTGAGCTGGTGATGACGATTGCTTTGGGCCCTTTAGAAGAGGCAGCGCTAATCATGGGCAGGAAGGTATAAATTCCGTTGATTACGCCGTTCAAATTGATGGAGAGTGTCTAGTTTGATTGTTTCTCTGGGTGTTAATGCACTGCAAGCGATAGCAGTTCCTTTCAACTGACAAGCGCCCATTTTAGAAAAGGAAGGGCTTCAACACTAACCTTCTGAAAATAATCCAAGTCTCCCCACGGGTTCTGTGGGTCTTTCGCCTTTAATGCAACTCCGGCATTCAGCATCAGAAAATCGATTCCGGACGGGAAGTGGTTAACAATTTTGTCTCGTAGGTACTCCCACGAAGACTCTTCAGCCACATCCATCACGTGCGTCATTGTCCTTGCCTTTTCGGTATTGCCAAGGAGAGTATGGACTTTGGCTAGATTGTCTGCGTGGATATCTACCAGAACGAGATTCATGTCGTATGAGCGGCATAGTTGGGCCACGGCATACCCAATCCCGCTGCCTCCTCCGGTTATCAGGGCTGTGGCGCCGGGGCGAAACACGGTGTTTGCCATTGTATGGATAGATTAGATGACCTAAGGATAAAAAGTATGGAAATTGAAATGATTCTAGTCGAGGAAGAGATTACATTTAATTCAATTGAAAGAGGGATTCGCGAACGAGCGACCGCCCTTTACACTATATACTCGATGTAGTACTGAGTGCGGATCAAATACGATGACGCAAACAAAGCTTTCAACGTCAGCTTTAAGGTTTAGTTAGTGGCACGGCTTGCAGCATCTAGAACTTGGACGAGATTCTCGGAAGAACGCAAGCCGTGCGGAAACGGAGGTTTACCTATACTATAGTGAAATTTTCAACGTATACTCAGAACCTATAGTAGTTAAAACGCCCAAAAATACCTGGTCCGAGTCCAATGTATACTTCCTAAACCCATACCAGCCTTTTTATCCGGAACCTCAAAAGAAACACCGTTTGCCTAAAACTAAGTCTTTTATCGTTGAGCAGAGAAATAACCCACAAGCAACAAAAGGCATCTTGATATATAATACAGGGTATATTTGAATTTATAATTCCGCTTTAAATGAAGAATCCTCGAGACGCCCTTTCAGCTCCCTCTGGAAGCCTTTTTACCAGCTTCACGAAATCCACATCCAAGAAAACATTGTACAGATTAGCCTGCTGGATTTTCACATCAACAATATCACCAGCTCGTAGCGGTGGCATGTCTTTATCCATCGAGATACAGCAACGTAGGCGGAAAGGAAGCAAAGAGCCCATATATTGCGTCTTAGCATCCCTGATTTTGGATACACTGCCTTCAAGTAATTGGGTGACAATCAAGCACTGGAACGTCTCAGGTAGCTCAGTTTGTTTGTAATTAAACGCTCGGAACAGAAGTTGCATCGCCCAGAAATCTCGGGACATTGACTGGGCGCGGTCTTTCAGGCGATTCTGCCAGTTAGATCGGGCGATGAGGGCCTTGACTTGTTCGGCGGAGAAGGGTAAAATGTCTTTGTCCTCTTTTCCCAATTGTTGCTTGGTCTCTGCTTCATGACGCAAAGCTGTTTCTATTTGCCAATGGCCAACCATATCCGAATAGCGTCTGAGGGGACTAGTACATTTCGTATACTGGTCCATTCCAAGAGCTATATGACTTATGGGTCTAGGAGATAGGTAGCCTTTTGAACGTTTCGTCGATGAAACCGTCTCACTTCCAAATATCCCACTAAGAACGGTTTCTTCAGGTCGTTGTGTTGCTCCGCTGAAGATAAGAGGAATGTCCCTTTCTTTGCACCACTCGGCAGCGATTTCACCCCCTAGCAGCATGGCATGTGAAACAAGGTCTTGTTTCGTGGGCTCCATTGTCTCTAGTGGATCTATCATCTGACCACTGATGCGGATAATGGGGTCTCCGGTATAGCGACAACTTTGACCATCATTTGCCGAAAAGGATTCAATCTGACCACTACCTCCAGAAACAAATGGTTGTGATCTTTGGGTTGAAGCAGAATCCATTGCACCTTTCTTCAACCTAACTTCCCAACGAGCATGAAGCAGTTTCTGTAATGTTTGAAGGGATTTCTCATGCTCTTCGGATACATGTTCTTGAAGTTCTGGCCGAGTTGGTTCCTCAAGCTCCCCACCCACGGACAATGTCATACTTGGAGCATTGTCATAATTAATACCGTAAAGCTTGCGTAGTCGGTCTGGCGTAATATAGACAACCTTTTTGATAGAACCATTGACAATCTTCTTGTCAAGAATTTCCCCTTGCATGTTGACCTTTGCACTAAATGTTAATGTGGGCTTGTCGGGTCCGAGGCTAAAATGCTTGTGCGTTACGCTCGGCGGCAACATCGGGTATATCCTTTCTGGAGAGTAAAATGATCTTTTGAAATGTTCTGCACCTTTAGCCAGCACATGGTCGGGAGGTATGAACGCGGAAGGGTTAGCGACATGAATGTGAACCCAGTATTCATTTTCGGAACCTTCCACAGGCTCAACGGAAAACCCATCATCAATCTCGGCAGCGCTTTCACTATCGACACAAAAGACTGGTAGATCGCCCCAATCCTTTCGAAGATTCTTCATCGAATCAATTAGGTCATATGGGGCCATGGTTTCGCAGAAATCATTACACTCTTTCAATATTTTATCAGAAAGTGGGGAGATGCCATGTCCGGGCAAAGCAACCAGCTCGCTTAACACATGCAGATTTTCCCAGGGTGCCACGGCACCGATCTCCTGCAATAGCAGATAGCCCGTTTGTGGAGTCAGCGGGTAGCCGCCATACATATCGATGTTTCGAATGATCATTGATCCAGTCGATTTTAGTATAGAACTTGACATAAGTGAAGGCGGGGTAACCCATAATCGCAAAAATTGTATAATCATCTTGTCAGTCGTGGAAAATTGTTCAACTGGAGAGGTCAGATAGGCCATATCCCCAGTGTTTTCTTTCGCAGCAAGTTCCTTCATCATGGGGCTGACGGAAAATGAAAGTGTGGGTTCGCGGGACTGCCGACTCAAGTATACTAATCTCCTGGCCTTTTTAACAAACTGGTTTATTGGAGAGGCATGCATCGGCCCCTTTCCCCACCCCAGTGCTTCTCTTGCTTGGATATTCTGATACTGTCGTACCCAGTCTACAACTGTTGTGGCGACTTTGGCTTGTTGTTTTGGCCGAATAGTATAGGATTCCGTTGTCGAATGGGTTTGATTGGGGACAATGTAAAATGATTGTCGTTTTAGGCCCTTGTGGATCGCATACCGCTCTGCTTCGCTCAGGGTTTTAGGTTCGCGCCCAAACACCTTCTCTCCAATCTCTTCGAGTGTGACTAACTTGAACTCTTCCTCATCTGCTAAGTGATCATATATATTGTCTAACAAACTGGCATTCTCACCATAAAATGCCCGTGCACCCATCTCAAATGATTCCATCCACTGAAGAAGAGGTCGCCCTATCGGTCGGGGAATTCCACCCTCCAGACCTAGCTGAGGTAGGAATGATTTTTCAACTGTCGATGTCGGAAAATATGGTAGAAGAGGCGTGAGCAATTCTGGTGGCGCGCGCACGTTCAAAGCAAAGCTCATTTCGTTAGGATGAGCCACACGCCATTTTCCCCGATTCGTATAAAATTGCTGCTGGTCATTGATCGTACGCACGTAGACAGCGAGTTGCCCAGTACTATACCCGGTCTCTCTGCGTCTTTGTCAGCGCTTCAACTCTCTAGGGCGGAGATCGAATGATTGAACTCACTGTTCGAGTAACACCAAATCCCCAGGCCACAAGTAAGGAAAGTGACCCTCTTCATTAGAGAAGTCTTGGATTGTGTCCATATCCACTTCCGTTGTTCGCTCGCCGTTCACCATAGGCTCGTCTCTCAGCATATTTCCAATCCATTTTCTTCGCGTTTCAGGGGACTCGGTCTCCAATGGCCGAATCGGGTCAATATTAAGGTCAGGCACGGAAGGCTTCCAATTTCGGAGATATGAGAAGATGTCTTCTTTGCGATTAAGCTCTGATTGAAATAGGTTTTTTGACTTGTCATCGAGGAGGGCGCTCGGGGACGGGAGATGATTCTAACACAAAATTTCCGGAGTTGTCAGGGCGGATTTCTTCCAAGGAACAAGAGTGTCAGCTGGAATAGCGTACCTGTCGTCCGGTATGGAAATTCCTTCGTTGTTCAAGAATTCTGTTCCGCGACCTCGAAATTTGGACAGAGGTGGATGAGTGAAGCCGCCAGATTGAAGCACATCGTGAACAAAAGTTAATCTCAGGAAGCTTACTGCTGCGTGTGGCGGTTCGAGTGTTCCGCAACCATGATGCGGAAGGTATCATCTCTAGAGCATTCAGCGGTAAGAATGGAGCCGAATTGAATCAGAACGGCAAGCCCAGTGACAAGAGAGTGATATGCAGATCGATGCGACGGAATTTTGAGTTAAGTATCTCAAACTTTATCAAGGTGCTTATTCAGCGTGGCCAAAGTTTGTCGGAAATTGCTTCAGTAAACTCAAACCCTATCGTACCTTAGCGGAGGAGCTATAAAGGGTAGTTATAGCTCTGTTTACTTGGGAAACGCCTCCGAGCTGGCAATTCCCATCACATTTCGGCATCAAGTATTAAAGCACGGCTAGTTTGAGCGACGGTGGGCAACATGCCTATCAGTAATCGAACCTTTTACGTCGTGTTGAGTAGATACAAATATGGCTTGTAGCTTTCAAGAGACAAAGCAAGTTTGGCTTCATTTTGTAAATACTTTACTAATGTAAACCCTGTATTTCCCCTAACAAACATAAATCGGAAGGATCTCTTCCCACTCTCGGTGTAATTGTACTGTATGTACATGGGATTATGCGTTGGCTACGGGCGAGATTAACAAGTCCTATCCTGCCATAAAATTCTCAAGGAAGGCCGAATTTCTACCACTACATCGTGACATGGGCGTCTGACCGACGAGCTAGTTCGGCATTTGGCATTCCGAACATGCGCAAGGAGGAAAGTCTTCGAGTTGCTCATGGCAAAACCAGCAATCGGGCCAGTTCTCTGCTAAGGTCGAGGAAGAACTCTTGCTCGATGTCTTCCTAGTTGTTGTCTTCCGTTGAGGTTTTCGGACATTCGTGGGCTGGCCTTGTGTCGCGGAAGGTGGCGTAGTAATTTCTGAAGCTTGGGCTTTGCTTTCGCTTTTCGGGGAAGCCGTCATTGTTGCTGAGGAAGGGCGTTTTCACCGCGGCACCTGATCTTTCTCAGATATGATTGATCAGATACTTATCACTTCAGGTGTTAGGATAGGAAGTGTGCAATGCTTGGTAAAACAGCACCTTCTTTGGCAGCCTATCAAGTACAATAAGGAATATCAATGTTGCTGGAAACGAGCGGAGATGTCTGTTACCGTACGCTTCATGGTTGCAGGTTTGGTAGAAAGATATAGTAGGAGGAGAGACTTTGTTGAGCATAGAGCGAGTGACTTCATGTCAAAGGAGGAAAGTGCAGTGATTGTCAGAAATGCTCCATTTTGGAAGTGACTCCTATTCTCCTCAAGCTCATCACTTGTTATTGCAAGTGAGTATAAGTAGCCATAACAGATTTGTGGTATAGGTATCAAGACAAGATAATGCTCTTCCCTAAACAGTCCTTGGGCTTCATGAATAACTCTGATAAGCTGTAGAGAGGTGAGAAGGATGAGAGCAGAAGGCAATTCTTTAGTTACCGTATCCAAAAGTCAATCTTACAGCGCTATACCCAAAGAAGGCGGGAGCATGCTCCCGCCTTCTTTGGGTATAGATGTATGTACTCCGTACATACATACATCTCAGTTATTGGCCAAAGTTCACATCACAAGAAACAGAAAAGTGACATGGATGCGGCTGAGAAATGTTTCGAGAGTGAAGTTGGCTGATTGGTGGAAGGCGTTCAGTATTTTGATATTTCTCATGACATAGTTGGCCCAAATTTCCAAAAAGGGCAAAGACAGCATCACCTGACTGAACCTAATATTCTTTACGCGTTCAGATTGCCGAGCTTCAAAGCTCTTTGGATTCTGGGATTGAAAGCCTAGGCAGCCAAGCGGGGAACAAGCGAAAATGGCGGACATTTGAAACCCCTTTGGAGAAACTGGGTAACGCATGTCTAGGCCAGGATTGTTTCACAGGGTGTTTTAATACCCTGGTCAGGAGAGGAGGTAGATGTAGCTCAAGCCGCAGAGTTCAACAAGAGAACAAGCTGTGTTATTCTGTGGGTTTGGTGTTTGTTTTTTTTTTTTTTTCCTTTTTTTCTTGCCTGAGGGAAGGAGGAGGTCACTAGAGTAACTCCCTCGGGGGAGGAGGTTGAACCTTCTTTTGGTTGTTGTTGTCTGGGGAAAAGGGCAACGTAAATGTCTAACTGAGTAATAACTTCTCAACAAGTTCCCCTAGTGGAAGTTTAGTTAGCTGGCTTAGTGACCTGCAGCTCTACTTGGCCTTGGCCAAATTCCTTAGTTACCCACCTTCTCTCGTCCATTCCTCCGCACAAGCCCTCTTCCTCCTCTTCTGCCTCCTCCTCCTCCTCTTTATTAATTTCTTTCTTTTCCATCATCCTGCTCTTGGCTGTCACCAACGTTTGGTCATCATTGATCATCCTTCTCTTCTTTCCTAACACCCAAGCTCACCAAATAACCTACCCGTTCCGGGAGTCGTCGCCAAGATGGCGAAGAAGGACGCTGTCTTATATCCTCGCATCTCCAAGAAGCCACCGTTCACTATCGAGGTTCCCGGCTGCGAACCTGTCAAGGGAGAAACCATTCCGCGCCGTCATCCTTCTGCTAAGGACGGACTGATTACCACACCCAACCCAGAGATCACCACAATCTACGAGAACCTCAGATGGAGCGTGAAGAAATATGGCAATAAGAAGGCTATTGGGTCCCGACGTCTTATCCAAACTCATGTTGAGACGAAAAAAGTCAAGAAGCTTGTTGACGGAGTCGAGCAGGAGGTTGATAAAGAGTGGACTTATTTCGAGCTTAGCCCATACACTTTTATGACATTCAATGAGTACGAGACTCTCGCACTCCAGCTCGGTGCTGGATTGCGAAAAATTGGACATGAAAAGGGCAGTCGCGTCCATCTCTTTAGTGCTACCAGGTGAGCCCCATTGCTTCTACACTCATGCTATACTAGACATGCGACTCCCCACTGATCGCACATTCATTAGCGCACATTGGCTGGCTCTGTCCCACGGTATGTTGCTCTGCTGCATGGAAGCTTTCAATTTTGCCTTCTCACACTTTCCTAGGTGCCGGATCCCAGTCTATTACCATCGTCACAGCCTATGATTCCCTAGGCGAGGAGGGCGTGAGACATTCTCTCCAGCAGACCCACAGTTCCACGATTTTCCTAGACCCTGGCCTTATTACCGTTTTAATGAACGTATTGAAAAGTGCAACAGACCTGAAGAATGTCATTTACGACACCGCTACTGAAGTAAATCAGGAAGACCTTTCGAAGCTCAAGACTGAATTTAGCCATCTCAACGTGCTTTCCTTTGAAGAATTGAGGAAGCTCGGAGAAGAGAACCCGGTGGACCCTGTTCCTCCTTCCCCAGAAGACCTTTGCTGCATTATGTACACTTCGGGGTCAACCGGGCCTCCCAAGGGCGTTTCTTTGAAGCACAAGAATGTTGTTGCAGCCAGTATGTTGTCCATAGACAGTTCCCTCCATTACTGAGCGAAGTTAACCTCGTAAAAGTGGCGGGCGCCGATACTGTTGTTGGCGAACATCTTGGCCCCAGCGATGTCCTCCTTACTTATCTTCCCCAGGCTCATATCTTAGAGTTTGTGTTTGAAAACATTTGTTTGTATTGGGGTGGTACCATGGGGTATGGCAGCCCTAAAACGCTCTCGGACACGTCTATGCGCAATTGCAAGGGTGATATCAAGGAGTTACGACCAACAATTCTTGTCGGCGTTCCCATGGTATGGGAGAGCGTTAAGAAGGGCATTCTCGGCAATGTTAACAAAAGCAGCGCGATTGTGAAGGGGCTCTTCTGGGGAGGTCTTGCAGCTAAGTCATTTTTAATGTCCACGGGCCTCCCTGGAGCGGGCATCTTGGATGCTGTAGTCTTCAAAAAATTGAAGGAGGCGACAGGAGGCCGTCTCCGAATAATGCTCAGCGGTGGTGGTCCCGTTTCCAAGGAGACCCAACGTTTCCTTTCCCTAGCCATCTGTCCTATGATCAATGGATATGGTTTGACCGAAACCTCCGCTATGGGTGGGTTGAACGACCCCATGACATGGAATCCTGAAGCAATTGGCGAAATTCCAGCCTCAGTGGAAATAAAGCTAGTTGATTTTGCTGAAGCTGGTTACTTTACCGACCGTACTCCACCACAGGGCGAGATCTGGATTCGCGGGGCAAGCGTTACGGAAGGGTACTACGATAATGACGAGGAGACAAAAGCTGCGTTCACCGATGATGGCTGGTTTATGACCGGTGATATTGGTGAATTTGATAAGTACGGGCATATCAAGGTCATTGACCGCAAGAAAAACCTTGTCAAATCGTTGCATGGGGAATACATTGCCCTTGAGAAACTAGAATCCATCTACCGTTCCGCTCATATTGTTGCAAACATTTGCATCTACGCCGCTGCCGACCAAGCTAAGCCTGTCGCTATCATTGTTCCCGCGGAGCCTGCCCTTCACCAAATGGCGAAGCAGAATGGAATCGAGGGAGATAGCATCGGTACACTAGTTCATAATCCTAAACTGATCTCGATTGTTCTGAAGGAAATGCAGCAAGCAGGCAGAGCTGGCGGTCTCCGACCATTCGAAATAATTGAGGGTGTTGTGCTTTCCGACGAAGAATGGACACCTCAAAACGTAAGTACACAGGAATTCTCTTTTTTGACTCCAAAGATGCTCCTTTTCTCTAACTTTAGACGCCTAGGGTTTTACGACTGCTGCTCAGAAGTTACAGCGAAAGAAGATTCTCAACAAGTTTCAGAAGGAAATTGACCGCGCCTATGGTAAATCCTAAGCGCTCCAAGGTGCAGTGCTAATTGCAGTTATCGCGATCTCTCCTACAGTTAGACGCTCTTATGCACCGTACCTAAGCTGTTCTCCCCGGGTCCTCAAAGAGCGTCTCACGTTTATCCTTCGTGGTCATCAAGGTTTCAATTTCCGACAGTTAATACTTTTCTTTTCCTTGAGTATGCAGTTTATGGACCGTTTCTGGGTTATTCTACTCTCTAGTTTTCTGCTTTTATGGTTTCATTGATAGCTGCAGTATTGTAAATTACGACTATTGATACCTCGAGATGCTCAGTCAGAATGTTAGCAACTATTATTATGTCCTAGTACGTAAGGAGTATTTGCACGCAAAATTTGTTGATTAGTTGTGCTTCCCCAGAGATCCTATTGTTTTGTAAAGGCTTTGTCTAAAACCTCATCCTGTGAATCGACGGCTTTTCGTTGTAGCCTTTTCCACTAGGCTCATCCCAATTTGGCTGCCAATTGGAACCAAACACTTTGCAAGATGGGAGGCAGTCCGTTTGCACCAATTCACAGTTATCATGATACAATCGATTTTGGGAAACACAAGAGCACTCTCACTCGTATACTGGACCTTCTTGCTTTATGAAGGTGCGAAGGAGCATAGTCGTCTGTTGACTGGTTTCATTTTAGTTTTGCGCTTTGGAGCTTGGCTCTGGCACGAACGTTGCTAGCGTGTCCAGGCACCCTATTAGGTGGTGTTTTAGCAAACTCTCGCAGCCAACCTTTCGGCTGGCAGGGCAACTTCCTTCGAAGTGTGTGCTTGAACAGGACTCCATGAGCTTGAACTGGTAACCTTGGCATAAGACAAACATCAAGGCCTTGAAATGCCGATCATTGATTTCTCGATTCAACGTTGGAGTTTGCGACAAAATCAAAATGTCCAAAGCGTGAACTAGAAGTAATTCACGTGACGGATGAGCTCGGGGACATCTTCCTCCACACAATTGAATCTTTCAAAGGCCTCAGCAACGATGGGTGGCTTGTCTCTATTTGATTTTCAACCCTGCTGAAATTCAGTCTTAAGCCTAGCCGTTGCGTTTGCGGCTTCTGGTGTTTCTCCCACATGAATGCAGCTTTGTCGACTCATATACGATATATGTATGTACATATGCTAGGAGGAAATGAAACGTTGGTGTCGCTACTACGGTGAATTACAGTTAGTGGTCGCCCAAAAGCTCTCTGCCTCACCTCTTCGTAGTTAGCAAACAGCTTGCAAAGACACATTGATCTTGGTTGACAAGTGCGTATGTACATTCTTTTCTACCAACTGGTGGTTGGGCACCTTAGGCTTAAAGCTATACGTACATCATCAGATAAATGAATAACGAACCTCTCCCCTTATTTGCCTCGCTAAACTCAGCGCCTCATTCCTCCCTTCCCTCGAAAAGACGTTAAAATATGCCAAAAAGCAATTGCGGCCTGACCTCGAATGCGGAACCTTCTGTCCTCTTTTGGCAAGGCACGCACATCGACTTACATGTTTAGCGAGATCTGGTCTTCGTGTCAACAAGTCAACGCAAACGTCCTCCGAGTCAAAAATACCCTGGCACGAGGATGGATAGTCGACCGGGATAAAGACCATCACACAGGTGTACTGGGCTCCGTGCTTGAATGGCTGAGAGAGAGCACGAACACGAGGCTTGTCGCCTACGGCGATGAGTAAGGCTAGGCCCCAATAGTCAATTCCGTAGGTTGACTCGATAATCTGTGAGCCCGTCATGCCAAGAGGACGTGGATTTATTTCAATAAGCCAGGCCGTCGGCTGCCCAATCGCAGACTTAGTGTCACAAGGACGCAAGTCGAGAACTCCGTCCTCCATTCTGTACTCAACCGTTGAGTTATCGACACGGCCTTCTAGGTGCATAATACCATTTTTGAGGCCAAGTTTGAGTAACATGTCGCGGAAGCTGCTACGAATCACTTCTATTTCTCGAGGTGGTAGTGCCGATGGGTATACACTGTTTAGCTCGTGAAAGTTCGTGAGCGAGCTTACGCTGGGGCCATTGATGTCGGCCGACTTGGGTAGGTCGTCACATGTTTCGAAGAAAAGAACTTCACCATCCAGCAGGACAAAATTGGCATCGACTTCTGGCCCTGCGCAGTATTTTTCCATGACAAACTTGGGCCCGTGGCGAGATGTGTGGATGGACCGGATGGCTGTTTCAAGTCCGTCAGGGGAATCAACCCGGGATACTCCTTCCGAACTCCACCCATCGCACGGCTTGATTATGAGCGGATATGGGAGTTCAATTTCCTCAGAAATTTTGAGAGCCTCGTCCAGGGTAGACGCGCAATAGGCTTGGTGGCCAGCAAATACGCTTGTTAGGTACTTGTTCGTGGCGATTCTTAGCCCTTCAGGTGAATCCGTCTGAAGACCCAGCTGCTTCGCGGCTTTAGCGACGTAGACCCAGTATGAGTCGGCAAAAGTGATGATACCATCCACTGACTTGCCATAAGCGTTCACGGCTTGGACGATTCGGTCGGCTAAGTCTTCTTCGGGTGGATTGGTCAGTCGAGTCGGGATAAAGGCTTCGCGCCACTGCGCGTAGTTAGGCCCTTCAAGCCAGTGCCCCGCATTATCCACTACCACTAAATTAATTCCGAGAACTTTGGCTGCAAGGTAAAGGCCAGTTCCGTCATTGGGATGGGCGCTATTTGCGTCAACCAGCACCAGCGTCCGGAGTTGTGTCGCTTCTGAGAGGACCCATGGGAATGAGAGTCTATTCTCGAGGTCTGACTCAACGGCCAGAGACAATGCTTCAAAATAAGATTCCGAACTACAATCGGGATTGTGACGTAAAAGGAGGCCAGCCGTGGCTGTAGTAAAAAGTGCCGGTAGGTCGCTGGCGTCGGGGGCTAAAACCGCACGGCCTTTATAGTGCTCAAGGGGTTCGGCAAAGGAGACTACTGTCTCAATGTATTGAGAATCGTGGAGGCGCAAAGGAATGATGTCTGAGCGTACAATGTACCCTTCATGCAATGGGATGATCAGTTTTGCTAGACGCTCATCTCCCGGATCCGACGCGGCAAGAGAACGGAGACATTGCAAGAAAAATTGAAATGCTTTAGGGGATCCAAAAGATTCTACTGGAATTCTCTTTGATGCATCTCCGTTGCCAAAATGAAGGACATCTATGCCCTCGTCGTCACAACGGCTATTGAAAAATTGGGCTGCGTTAAATGAGGATATATGCCGGAAAGCGATGTCTAGGGACTGCCATCGGCTTCCGGTGGCTGATATTTTGAGAAGGCACCATGAACATTCTAGCAATAGGGCTATTCATTTTTAGCGGAGCGAAAAACAAAGTACGATACACCTCTTACCCTCATCTTTCCTTGACCAAACTTGAACTTTCTGATAAGCTTCCATATTCTACTGGTGGAAGGGAAGTAAAATGTGCAGGATGAGCAAAGTGCAACACCTCAGGGCGACGATGTGGGATGATTGCAAACCCATGTCATCAAATCCCACTAACATTCTGCCCCTATAGCGCTCCGTATATAGTTACACCTCTATCATACTTTTTTGCCCTGAGCCCAACTTCTGTCGGGATTTGGCAGTTGGTCGACTGGTGCATCCCATTGAAGTGCGCCAAACCCAAAGCATTCTAGAGCGACTCCAATGCTTGGCACTTGACATCAGACTTCAAGGTTAACTAACTGACCATCAACCGAACAACTTCTTTCCATCTCAGTCAATTACTCACCGTCATGTCATTCTGGAAGTAAGTGCGCTCCTTCACATACGCCACCAGTCCCCTCTTGTGACATTCTCTGGGCAGCATCCTGTCCCACCAGCGTTACAGTTGCAAAGTTACCTTCATTAACTCCGTTTTCCTGCCATCAGGTCCTACCGCAACCTCTCCCCGCGAACTCGACTTTTTTTTGGGCTAGGACTAATGGCCTATGCTGCATTTGGTCTCTGGAGCGAATCAAGCGTTGAAAAGACATTAGGAATGGTGCCTACGGAGGCGGAAAAAGAAGAGCTCGATCGAAATATTCGTGTTCGGATCCGAAGCGTGGAGAAGTGATAGGAGGAAGAGGGGGAAAAACGTCCCTCTTTTCCTCGGCTGCGGTTTTAGTAGATTTGAAATGAATAATATCCGCTATGACGGAGAACAGTTGAGATGCGGAAAGCGCCTCTTTGGTCGGTGGAAGAAGTCAGTCAAGCTTGCGCTAGGAGCCCGATGGACAGGCTTTGGATACATATTTGGTTGGAATTGTTGGGAATACCTGCCGGAATATGCACCCTGGATAAAATCGTTATGACATATGCTTATTGAATTGAAATAAGGTGGTGAGTACATCAAGAATCCTGGGAGATCGTTGTCTTTGTGTAGATATGTTACACAATACCTTATTCCAATCGTTGATGGTTGCTGACATTAGCTCTGATGTTAAATAGAAATCTAGCAAGTCTTGTCATGCCGTTAGTATCCTCCAAAATAAAAACGGCTATGACGAGCCTATAGTTAATCGCCAGCCAAAACGTTTATATATCATTATCTGCGGATTTCTAAAGGAATCGGGTTGTTGAGAATTTCTCAAACATCGGATTGCTGTCTGTATCTGATGAGTCGAATACTGACATGTTTTAACATTTCACCAATTTCGATGCATTTTCAATGAAAAAGTGACTATCTAGACTGCAGATAATCTGATTTTTAAGTCCCTAAACCAATAAAAAGCATCCTAGCGATCATTTTGCTTTGTTTTTTTCTCCATCAAATAATCCCTTGCCATCGAAGAGAAAGTAGTACTCCTTGAACATGCGCGAATAAAAAAGAACAAAACATGGAGATAAGGCCTATTTTCCAGAATAGAGCCTTTTCGAAGCCAGCCGTTAGACATTAAAATGTATTGATTTTTCCTTCCTCCCTTCCAACATCCTTTGTAGTTGTGGTTCTTCCCCTGTTTGTCATACCAAAAAGAAACAAAATACTTGTGTTAAGACAATCAAAACGGCCCTGAAATGGAGATGGAAATGAAGAGGGAA
The DNA here is from genome assembly GCA_001430935.1 of Amauroascus verrucosus. NCBI lineage: Eukaryota > Fungi > Ascomycota > Eurotiomycetes > Onygenales > Onygenaceae > Amauroascus > Amauroascus verrucosus. Next base: position 111,533 of record LJPJ01000294.1, read on the forward strand.
ATATAAAATTGAGATAATAACTCTGAAGACACAAAAGTAACACATGTAACGAACAGCCAAAAAGAGGTATAGGATGATCGGACGTGAAGTGTAGACGGATTGGAGCTCTCCTGTCCGTTTAAGGGGAGAATAAAAAGCACACGCACTTTTGTGCTTCGTGGGATGGTGTTGCTGTAGAGTCCGCAGCTTGTATGCAGCGTACTTGAGAATTCATGTCATTCATTATAAGAATTGCGCATGTGTAAGAGGCTTTCTAAGGGGGTATCGCATTGTCCTTAAAGGCGGCTCAATTCGCTGGTTAAAAAAGGGGCAGTAAGTCGAGGCGAGGGAAAGCATGTTGGGCATATTCAGCCCACTTGAAGATTGTTTTGCAAGATATCGTCGAGAGTAAATGATCGACTAAAAAAGAGAGGGGAAAGGAGAAACTAAGATAACTCATGAAGCTGGCGGGTTAAAAGGGGGTTGGGTGGATGGCACGGAGGGAAAAGCAAAATGAAAATAAAAAAGACTGAACATTGCACCTTGCACCGCATGATTAAACGGACTTGAGAAAGCGTTTCTCGAGAATTGGGACAAAAGAAACCCTAACTAAGACAGGGATATCATAATAATTTGATACTACTTTCATAGAGAAGCATGTGAAAGGGAAATCTGTAACGCCATAACTCACATCGCATGAGAGTTATGTATCGCATCATAACGGCCATACGCATGGTCTTCTGACCGAGCGGAATATGAGGAAGTGAGCCTTCCGCCGGATGACGGGCGGCTAACTTCATGGCTACCATAGCCGTTGGAGGCGTGTCCTCTCATGTACTGGTTTGTTCCACCGTGGTCGTTGTTTAGCATTGGGATCATAGGGTCGAAAGGTTCACCCAGGGAAACGTCGTTTTGTTCCTGGGATTTATTAGTGTTATCGTTGAATGAAGGTAAAGCGCAACGAACATTCAATGGCTCAACTCTTCGTGACGCTGCCGGTGTCGATGCAAAGGTGGGCTGTCCGTATCCATCAATCGACGGCGCAGTTGTCATTGATTGCATTGAGTTAAGAGGGTCGTTCAATAAGGTGTAATCATACCCCGGTGAGGATGACGAGGAGGACACAAGGGAACTGCCAGTTAAAGGAGACTGATCGGTGGAAGGCATCCGGCGATAATCGTATTGTGAGCCATTGCGTTGGATCGGATCGTAAGAGAGAGAAGATATATGCGAGCGGGATGGCTGTGGCGGTGGGTTTAAGGCAGTATGGATCCCCGGATGACCCATACCTGGATTCGTGGTATCTCCTTCAACAGTTGCCAAACGCCCATTGGTAGTCTGTTTTGTGTCCCTATAATGTCCGGGGGACCTTCCACGGACGACAACAGGATTAGAGAGCTTCCTCGCAAGCATAACCCACTCGTTCCCGTTTCCAAGGGGATCAGACACCTCTGCCCATAGTTCTGCCACAAGGTTATAGAATTGCTGTTGAGCACGCCGTTTTCCATTGTTTGCAGTGGCTTTCTGAAATTGAATCCGCTCCCACGTATGGGATGTCGGAATCTGGGATGAATGCTGTGCAGCGCCATAGGAGGAACCATAGTCCATCTGCATTCCGATGGGTTGAGATGGCGGGAGGCCAAAGTTTAAGTGAGAATTGTTCGCTCCGTGATTAAGGAGAAGTGATGGTGGGGGTTGGGGTTGAAGGATGGCACGCCGAGGCTTGCTTTCCGATTGTTTGTCACGTTTGGGGGTGTGCTGTATTAGTTCCCGGGTCTCCTTTTCCTGTCCATGCACAAATGCCGAGATTTTCATGGAGAAAGACTGGATTTTTTCTGGTGCGCGGCCGGGACGCTGGATAAAATAGGTCGTACATACCGACCAGGGTCTTAAGGCGAAAGATAACGATACAGAAAAGTAATTCCTGCGATAACATGTCCAATAGCCTCCTGCAAGAAAGAATCCTTTATGAATTCTAGCTTGAATCTCTGGTTTCACAATTTGACCATTGGCCACGACCGTGTAATAGACTTCCGTCTCAAGCCACGGTGGTGAATCGATGTTTGAAAGAGCCAATCGGCTGGGAGATTCCAGGAATATACTTCCAGAACTCCCGTACATTGTGTTTGTAGTGCTGCCCATTGACATATCATTAGACCGCGTCGGATATTGATGGTATCTTGTCGTGTCGAAGGAGCTCGTTCCTTGTGCTACTGGGAGGCCATTTCTAGGCATCGAATAGACCGAATAGCTATCTCCTCGATTGATCATGTTACCTGAAGAAGGAAGCATTGCACTGGGTGACTGTATAGTGTGTGGCATTCCTGTAGGCGGCTGGCTAGATAAAAGAGTTAGCCAGCTGAAACACAGGTATATACAGCAAACTTGGGGAAGAGCAGTCATACAGAGGTGGCACTCGTGGATATCTATAATCAACCATCATACCGGTCGAATGTAGGGTAGGAGGGTGGGGTTTTATCGGGGATGTGTTGGACGAGTCACTTTCCACCGAAGCTAAATAGCTCACGTTGCTGCTATGGGCAGAGGCGAATGAGAATGTAGTGTCTTGGGATCTTGCACTATCTGGTGACGACCGACTCGAGGATCCTATCAGATTCTTGACATCCTCAGTAACGTGGAACCTAAGCATTTCGGCTGTTAACAGGAGCGCTGATGAAACCCATTGAGCAAATCGAAAGTGGAAAACAGAGAGGCACATGGAATCCTCTGAATATCAAAGCAAAACATCTAGAAGATTAATGAAAGCAAAAAAGATTCGCTCGGCAAATGGATAACATAGGCGGTCTGAGGAAATTGCAAATAAATTGGTAGATGTTGAAAAACGCGTAAAAACAAAATGAAAAGGAAAATGAGCTAATGATTAGCTATAAAAGGGTTTTCAAATAAAAGAAAGAAAAACTTCACCAAGTAATCATTAGAAAGGCCGTGATTTGATTTAGCGTGAGAGGATATTAGAGCGGTTTGTGTACAGTTGGTAATTGGTATAACACAAGCTAGGCAAGTGAAAAAGAAGACAGAGAGAGCGCAGAGTTAAACCAGAAACTCTCGCATCACGAAGAAATATAACAATTCGACGGACAAGTGGTGGCATATGAATCAATCATGTCGGCTTAGCGGCAAATATGAAAACCCTAGCAAGGCCACTCAGGCAGAAATACATGACAGAGGGCTAAGACATACTTGATAAATCAACCAAAATTATGCTAAAGTGAAAGCAAATTAAGGGGCTGAAGGGAGCTAGATGCATTATATATGCTGGCTAGCCGATTTGAGAGTAAATGCACTTACAGAGCATCCTGGGTCCCAGATTGTTGCGAAGCAGGCCTCGAATAGCTCGAGGCTGAGGTCGATACGACCTGATAATCAAATATGTCAGTTCTTCCGTCACCCTGCTCGATGTCTTCGGAAACGGCGGAGCTTGTATTAGCAAGGCTTCGAGATCGGTTGTCGGGAGGTGTCGTGGGTTCAAAGTGGATAAATCTGTGTAGAAGCGCTGTGTGTGCCCACTCAACATCAGGATTGGAGTAGATATTTAGAAAGCGAAAGCTGGTGCATCAGGCGAACATTCGGAATCAGGAGAGTGAAATCAAGCGAAATCATTATTTGGGCGAAAAGATAAAGACACAATTGTGGCCATGGCGCAGGGCACTAGTACAGGGTAAAAGGAAATTGCAAGAAATAACAGGAATAGATTGCCAGGCTTAAGTGCTTGAAGGAAAAAGAAACGAGCCAAAATCAATGGTAAGGCCTTAGGATGATCTCCCGCTGTCCAGCAGGATGAAGCCCGGGATTTCGTTCTGAAGTCGTACCAGATAGAAACAAGCTTACTAGGATTCATTTGTCAAGTTCCAACAACTTGTTGAGGATCAACGAAGCAAGATTTGTTCGATTGGGTGCCTTGATATTGGGAACGACTGAAGATGGTGCAATCAATGAGAAAAACCTCGATATGCGTTAGGATAACTCAGCCAGCGATGTCTCTGAGAAATCAGGTCGAGGTGGCAATCTCAAAACCAGATGATTGGACAGCTCTCAAAAGGCAGGAAATCATAATCCCTTCCCGATTCGAGTTAAGATCGAGCTTATCCTGACTGGAGTGCTTGAAAGTAACGTTAGCATTTATTATCCATCAGACTCAAGTAGGATGGACGATGTATAGAAACAGGCCCACTGTACGAGGCCAGCAAAAAAAAAAAGGCTGCCGCGGACCTAGAAACACGATAATACCGACCGGAGGGTCATAAGATGAAGGGGAACTGGCCAGGCGACCACAAATACGGCTAGTCGGGAGGGGTGGGGATAAACTGGTGACCTTTCACACATACTTGGCGTATGATGGATGCTTGCTCAAGAGGAAAAGACATCAAACTTTTATCGCAGCCAATTCGCAGGAATGGAGGGTTCGGCGGCGTAGAGCCGGGATCAAAACGACGTGGGGTATTGTTGAAATGGTGAGTAGGGAGGGATATAATAGTAGGCGGCTTGGTTGGGATGTGTAACGGTCCCGGTTGGTTCAGTTTGAAGGGCTACTCTCAGCCCCAGGTTTGGCTTGAATAGAAGCAATTACCGGCAGCGAATAAGCTAGGTGGATCCCCCCTTAGGCGATCGACGGCTAAACAGATAGCCCTTGTCAGGTGCTTGATCAAAAAGAAAATAACATTCAGACACCAACACCAACAAGAAACAATGAAGTTTGGAAAAATTGGGACACACGAGACTCGGCTGTCAAAAAAAAAAAAAAAAACCAATAGCATGCTCTAAGAGAGAGGAATCAAATGCAATGTAGCCACATATAGGCAGTAAAGAGAAAGGAGAATCCCTTAGCTAGGACAACAAACCCAAAGGCAGGTGCTGGAAGCAAATGCTCAAGAATCAAGCCAAGGGTTCTACTTACTGACAGGTGTTGGTTTGCTTTTCAAAGAGAAAGATGGGCAATAGGGTGTCGATTAAATAGCATATGGGATATCTTTAATAGGAATGTTCCAAATCAAAGATTCAAGTGGGATGGAAATCTCGTGGGATAAACACGATAATTAGTTATCTCACGGGTGGCCGAAGCCGGCGCAGGAAGATCGAGCTATCTGCGAGCAAAATTCGTTGTTTGTAGAGTGGCCGCGAGATATATCTGGTTAATAAGTAGGTAAGATGACCCTGATGTTATTAGGCGCTAATAAAGTTCTTTCTCTCCTCCTTTTTCAGACCGATTTGCTTTTTTCCGCCAGAAAATTAGCCAATAATCACGAGTCAAAATAAACCTAAGAGAAGTAATGACATAAGAGCGTAAATTTGTTCTTTCATCGTACCTTGGGCGGTATTCCGTGCTCCGTACGAATAAAAAAAAGTATGGCCCAGGTCATGGAATTTTATCGAGACGGGGCTAAGCATATGGTAGAGTTGAAGCTCCGATCCCAAAGCCTAAAATCGGAGATGGGTGGGCCAATCCGATTGAGTCAACGGGATGTCGATGGCTTCAAAAAGTATCCATATCAATGGCTACTCGTATTTTAATCGGTGCCAGGCGCCAGGAAACCTGCCGAGCGGAGAATGCGAAAGTCGAAGGCCAGCAAGGGACAAAGCAAAGTATAGTCTCAGCAAGCATATTATGGGCGACGATCCTGGATCCACCTATCAAAATAGCTGCAGGTAACCACTCCTAGCCCCAGCCAACAGGCCTATTATAGGTTATTCTGCCGAATTCGAGAAGACTTGTTGTCGCGGCCTGCGTAAGTATCTGTGCTGCGGATTATGGCAACGATCTAATTCCCGAAGGGCCGCGGCGTTCAATACCATTTGCATTCCTGTAGTCGCGGTAAGTTTCCCAGGGACGCAATTGTCAGCTTTCACCCCGCCTTTCCTTTGCCCGGTAGTAGGAATGAGCTGGGATAAACAAATGAGGTCCCGCGCTTCACCTACATGCCATACAACATATAAAAAGGACTTTCCATTTTTCAGAAGACGTGACATAACTCGTAGCGTAATCGGTTCTAGACTTCTCACTGTGAAGAAAATCGGCCATGGCCCATAATGTGGGGAGGGAAAGAGTTGGTGAACCAAGCCAACGGACATATGGCCAAAATTGCATCCGCGACCGTTCGATCCAGCGAGTCGCGACAAACCAACATTTGACGACCAATTGCGACTAAAGAGATCGATGGGTTGGATCCCCTAACTCCATGGATGCATATCGAAAATGATCTCCCCACAAGGCAGAGCCAAGCCAGCTTGGCACACGGGAGTATCAGAAAGTCCCTTTCTTCTTCAGTCGAGTCAAACACACCCTGACCAAAGTAAATGCACGGAAATCAGGCGATCAGCGGAGGGCAACAGCGGCACTTATTGGCCAGCTATCTCAGCCACAAATACGACTGCATCCAAAGGTTTCAGTAGTGCAGATGATCGGCCAGTAGCGGAGATTCCAGTTTCCAGGGATCCTAGTAGACAGTCTGAACGGTCTAGGAAATAGTTTATTTTTTTCAGGGTTTGCAGGCATTTGGATTCTTCCATATACATACATAATTCCTGTTCGTGGGAAGCGATGTCTTTATGTTTTTTTTTTTTTTTTTTTTTTAGAAAAATTCCTTCTTTTGCTTTTTCGCTCCTTCCTGGCCACGCCGTAGAAAAGTAAGCTGAAGATTTTTCAGGCACTCGCGACACAGTGGCCAGAAACAAATTATGAATTATATTGCTCGCACTTGGACGGAAGATCATCACATGGCAGAGAACGATGATGAGCCATGTGCTGAGTGAGTAACAAATCGAAAGGATGATTTGTATAGATGCTTCCCCTCCCTTTTTTTATTTTATTTTATTTTTTTTTTTGGCACGAACAGACCAGTGTATACTGGTTAATACGGCGGCAATGTTCTGCTGGGCTCAGCAACAACAAAAGTGAAGCACAATCGAAGTATTCTGCGTCCACTTCCATTATTGCTGGTCCAGGACGTAGGCCTAGATTCTGGAGCATTGATCATTAGCCAAGCGCAAAGGGGTAGCGATACGGAAATTGATCAAGATAGGCTACGACATAAAAGCGGAAGCCAGGGCACAATGTCTTGCATACTACCCTGGCGACATGGTTGTACAAGCATGCTCTGCCGACAGGCACTGGGATTAGACAAGTAGCTAATAACGGTCACCGTTTCAATTGTCGTTCTGGGAAACAGCCCTGGCTCTATCTACCTTCTTTCCCGCAGAACAGTGAACAGAGGCAGACAAGTCATAGACACAACTGATCCTCAGAGTGAAATTTGCTAAGATGCACTATGGGGAACATTTAGGGTCAGACGTGAGAGCCTTTGCAGGACCATTGAGCAGTGACCGGGATGGACTGACCTTGACAAAGACACACCCCAAGCAGAATAAAATAACTCATGGGCCAGCAAAGTGAATAATCAGTTAAGATGTCTATTACTCAACCTTTTTTCGAGGATAACATGAGTGTGAGGAGGATCTTCATGAATCACCAGCAGCAGGCATCCAACCCAACCGGACAAAGGGGCCCAGACAAAAGCTCTCTTTCCAGATTGAAGTCCTGGACTTCCGGCCAGATTGGGAAAAGACCGAGTCAAGCCAAACCTTGTTGCCCCAACGAACAAACTAGCCGCAGAGTGGCCCGTGCACGGGGCTCTGCCGATCGCTTGGCGCTCCGACTAAAGACTTTGCTCACCGACGCCGCTAACTCACCATCCCTCTTCTCCTTCTTCTTCCTCCTCCTCCCACCGCTTCCCTCCATCATCTTCTCTAGATGCCTTGGCCTGTCACTCGGCTTGTTCGGAATGCCAATGTAGGTACACATTGCGTCTTGGGTTTCAGGTTTGGAATTCTGCGTCGATCAATGCACATACACTTTCAATGTCACAACCATGATTGCATTCCAGCCCGTCCAGCTCACTAACCTTGACTTACTAGCCTCTAGGGTCTGCCAAAACTCTATCATATCTTCATTCTGCTTCGCTGGAAAGAGAAAAAAAATCTCCGCCTCTACTCCGTACTCATCCAGCCTCTACCCCATTTTTTTTCTTATCATTATCATTATTCTCGTCTTCGGATTGGGCAAATTTCTTTCCTAAGCCGACGGGATTTGAATAGGTCTTTTCCGACTCCATATACCGGCAGGTCGCGCGCTTGATCGATATTTTCATAATCCTCCCCAACACTTAGAGGTATTGACTTGATATGGCCTGCAAAAATAAATAAATAATTAATTAATTAAAAATAATTAAAAAAATAAAAAAAAATTACACACACTACTTGTCGGACAAACAAAGCAGCCAGTATGTATGTTACAAACACATGTCTCAGCAGCAGTTGACGCCTTTGTCATAACGAAGGCATTCTCTTTGCGATTACTTCTTGTGAGGCTAACCTGGTTTGCAGCTTTGGTCATCCACCTTACCTTGCCTAGCGAGTTTTCGGTCGCTCGATTCAAATAAGGCGGTCACCAACCGTAGTAATATCACCGCTGCACCCATCCGCACTACTGTCAACGATGTTAAATGAATCCTAGGAGATTACCCACCGTAGGCCCTGGACAGCGCTCATTCATATGAAGCGAACAAAGCGATAGACTTCATATACCTTGCAAGAGACGTACTTTTGCGTAACGAGTCCTGGACCGTTCTGCCGCGAATCGCAAGCGACTCCCACTAATTTTGCTTCAACAGCAACCAGTGTGCATGGCTAAAAGTTCCGATTCGGTACTGACAAGGAGCTCTGCTGAGTAGTACCACCCGTCAAGCAGGCCAGGGACCAATCCAGTGCGCCTTCAACAAACGCATGAAACTTTATCGGATATCCTTGTTCACCTTTCAAAATTTCACCGATTTCAATCAGCATCTAATTCTTTCCAACACATGCTCCTTTGGTCTATGCTAGCCTCGGACTTCACTTGTGGGCATTGTTTGGGCCTTATTACGCACAAATCCGCCTCGACGGCACACAAACCTCCACTATTACAACTAATACTTGTCCTTATTTGATTCTCTTTAATACCTTCCTTAGCTTTCTCCAGTCCAGTAGCATTAAGACACTCTACATTGATATAATCGGCTATTATTGCAAACGTTGGTCGTTGCCAGGCGATTCTTTACCCGCCCCCTTTTTGTGTTACGTCCTCTACAGCATTGAGAGGTCAGATATTTTTGAGGCTGGGTCTGTTTTTACGATCTTATTCGTTATTTCGGCATGCCTGCTTGGAGGTCGTGGGGAGTTATCATGTGTCCATTTGATTTTGAAGGGGGAAACTCAGGGCAATTCAGTTTGACCATATTACACAAAGATCTAACACAGCAGCGTTTGGCTGGATCCCTTGAGATTACGGTTTAGCAAGGTCAAGCTTGCTTGCTAAAAGTTCTAGGGCACTTTACGGCGACCGGTTCCAGGAATTGAGGGTAGTGCAACATTCAGCGTTCAGTTGGCGGCGATTGTTTTCCAAGCATTAGGTGCATTCGCAAATCTTGCATGGTCTGCGACTTGCCCCTTACTCGGCTTATCTTTAGCGATAACAGGTGAACACAGGCATTTACGGCATCTGCTCGTTCGAAGCTTTTACAGCGTCTTCTAATAATAATCACTGTCACACGACAGTGTCCGACACTTCTGCATTATTGCAGCTTGGACAATTTGGCTTTCGCTCTATGGCCTTTATGCTACAATCATATGCCCGCTATGTTTCGGAGCTTTATCAGTCACATGTCCGTTTTATTCAGGACTGCATGCAATTCTGGTTGCATGAATTCTAGGCCTATATCTCTAGGCGGGAGGCCGTAACTCCCTTCCTTCACGTGACTTGCCACACTGGGCAGTGTGCGTTTACTGCCCCCGTTTTATTGACCTTGTACTGAGGACTCGCTTTCCTGCACTCACTAACCCAACTGGTCTATGCAGAAGGAGGACTGCGAGTGGCAAAGCCTAAACACTAAGAAAAATCCAGAATCTTAAGAGAACAGAAATCTGCTACTCATGTATCACTGGCATTTAGGGTTGGGCAACCATTTCGGATGATACCAACCATGAATTCGTTTCTTCAACGCAAGCAGGTACGCCTGCTCTAGAGCTTCTTACAAACTATGATTTCAAAATATAGCGGGGTCTGAGCTTCATCAAGCTTGATCTTCGTTCTACCTTTCCAAAACTGGAGTAGTTGACTGCCACAGCATACTTTTGACATGAAAGCGCGAAGAGCTGTGAGAGGTTGACTATTGTCTCACTGCGCCCGTTTGGATAAAACGTGGATAGATCAGTGTCAACCCACATCACCCGGATTGCAAGAAAGCATGATATCCACCAGGCCACTGATTCTGGCTGATTGATAGGAAGCAAAGTAGGCCGGAATTGTCGGCTGAGGTGCACAGGTTTGGTAGGCTGACGAAGAGTGTGTAACCCATTGTTTCCTTTTGTCCTGGTGATAATCGTCCATCCCCTTCTTGGTTCACATCAACAATTGCAGATTCTCCATTTGAGTGGACTGTCATTGTCACCTAATGCTCCGATCCGAGATTAGGTGTAACGTAAAGCACTAACACGAATGGATATAGGCTGTCTATACAACCAACTTAACCAAAAGGCAGATCTTAATAGACTTGATATATCCGCATCTTCGCTTTGATCGGTCGTTTTTCCAAGTCTTTGCTCTACTTCAGCGCCTGGCTCCCTCTCCTATGCCTACTATAGCCGCCGGTGACTTTCCCCCCACCTCTTCATTTCACTCCGAATTTTCGAATCCATAACCCTGGAAACCCTTGCTTAATGCTCCCCTCCGCCGCTATTTTTCCACTTCCTGGACACTCACTTTTTTTTTTTTTTTTTTTTTGCCCCCGCCACCCTAACCCACCCTCTTCTTCCCCCAAGGCGCCAGGACTCTTGCCTATGGTGGAATGTAGTAGGTTTGGATCCATATGTCCTCCCCTTATTTTGTAATTATCGATTGCCGTTTGCGCGCATCGGGCCCGCGTTACAAAACATCCGCCTACAAACCTTCATACACCTACGTAGCCTGCCAAGGACTTACACGGCGCCCCTAGAAGATTAGTCGGCGACGCCCGAGTCCGAACGTCCGTAAACTATCAAGTACGTTCTCATTAAAAAAAAAGTATATCTGTGGATCCCGCAGGGAACGACGGAGCGGAGATAGAAGAGTTTATGAGTTTTTGTTAAGACTTGATAGAAAAAGGTAATAACAGCCAATCTGTTACTAAAACGAGAATCTTCCTTTTTCTGTGTTTGCTCGGATATGATGGCCGGCGTACGGAGTGGTTGGCCTCGTTTTGGTTGACAGCGTAGTAAACAAAGCGTCTAGAATAAGCAAATTGGAAAAGAGAATAAAAAGAAAAGAACACAGCCACAGCTAACAGCGACTCCCGGTAGCTGTTTAGCCGATAAGCTAACTACTGTTCGGACATGATGGTTGAAAGAGCTATTTCTTTTTCTTTCCCCAGTATTCGTTGGCCGTGCTGCGTTGGTTAATCTGGATCCAGCCTGGGCGGTTGAAGGTTGCATTTCATCTCCGGGGAGAAGCGGTTAATAATACCACTCGCCTCTTGAGCCTCGGATTCGCTGTTAAATTCAAGACAAGCCAACCGCTAGGCGAACTGCGCGTCGAGCCTTCTAGCTCTGCTGTTCGCACCGTCATGTCCGATTTCGGGTTGCAGGTCCGTATTGCCGGATAGAGGATAGCTTAGAGAGAAGACAAAATGCGTGGGAGGGGGGAGGGGAGGGAGGGCGAGGGTGCACGGAAGACGAACTTTCAGGCATTGGGAGGATGCGCAGAGGGAAAAGGGATGGAGAGAAGCGTCTATACGTGTAGCGTTTGGAAATTGGGGTAATATGATAACCAAGAAAGGAAAAATGCAGCTTTTCGCCCTTGCACTGCAGATGGAATGGGGAGGGAGACAAGACGTGTAGGTGGAAGAAACCTGGTAAAAGAAGACTCCCTTTCCCTCCTCCCCCCTCCAACACTAGGTGCATGCGCGCCTTTTTTTTTTGTCGCCTTCCTCTCCTCTCACTCTTTGGTTCCCTAGGGTTCTTGCATGGCGGTCAAAACCCGTAGCAATCGGGAGTTCTCCTCGATCGGTCTCTGTTGTGCTGCATTGACTGACTCGTTGATTGTATGTGCCAGCATACGTACACTTTGTCGTTTTCTCTGGCCTGGCAGCTGCCCTTGTCGCTTTAGATCCTTGGACAAACTTCCCAGGATAATTTAGATCCAGTCCGTTAATGCTGCCTTTGTACGTTGCGGCGACGTGCCTTTGACCACCGCTACCACCCCCGTAACCAACACAAAGAGCGCTTTTAGTTAGTTAAAATCTGGTCTATAGCAGATCTGCCGGAAGGTGCATCCTTGGTTATTGCTTGCAGACATTCATGCATGATCATGCATTTCAAGTAATGGCCTTTGTTGTCAGATATGTCCCTCGGCAAATCGGCAGGATAAGTATGGGGGATTATACCCCCATCCATAGAGCAAGCGAACAATGAACTTCGGGTCAAATTGGTTATTTTTATTTATTTTTTCGTTTTTATTTTATTTTATTTTTTTTAAAAAAAAAGAAAGTAAAACATTCAGTGGCCAGGTAACGCAGGTAGTCAGAAGATGAAGAAAAGAGGGCATCGGTATCCAAGCAGCCAACTTAGTGAGCCTTAGAGTGCATAATATACTGGTCCTGCACACAATCCAAAAGCGGGACGTCACGTACTTGGCTGATTAGCCCACAATTGCAAAAGGATCCCGGCCCTGGTTGATTGCTGAACGTGATCACATTGAAAGCCGTTAGGCGGTGATACGTATCCAGATGAGCACAGAACGTGGAATGGTTTAAGCAAGTTCTTTTGTACGTCGGCGTCGATGTCAGAGCACAATCATTATGGACGGATAGAACCAGGTAGGAAAATAATTCTATTTTGCGGTCATCATTATCAACAATTTCTGGCCATAAGCATGAAAGGATTTTTGGTCATCTGAAAAAAGCAGAAGCAGAGTCGGGTAAGCCAGTCTAGGGAGAGCAGCACTAGAAGCATTGATAAAAGAAGATCAATTGAAAGACGTTGGAGAGGTAAAATCATAAAATGCGATCATGTTGTCTTCTTTGCGAACTCGACACGCAGAATTAAATGTCGATAACCAACTAGACTTTGTCAGTATAGGTGCAAACGAGTATATAGAATTGAGGTCTGAACTTACAGCCATCCATCTTTTCGCAAGCTCGAGCAGCATCTGCTCTGTCCGCAAAACTGATAAAAGCAAAGCCCTTGGCCATATTGGTTTCTTTATCCTTGGCCAGGAAGACTCTTGTAACATGTCCAAATCTGCCAAACATATCGCGAAGTTCTCCTTCTTCAGCAAGCTCGCTGACCTGTTTGAGGAGTTAGCGTTTTTCATCTCCAGTGATAGCTTTCAGCAAGGTAACACCTACATTTGTAACACGCAATGTCGCCAGCTCATCTCTCTCATATTTGCTTCCCATCTTCTCTCCGGATCCAGCACCACCTTTTCTAAGGGCGGGAGGAACATAAGCACTTCCGCCAGTTCCCAAACCGCCGGCAGGATGCTCCTCATCCTCCTGATCCGCACTAGGCGCTCCAGTGGGTTCATCAATTGGAGCCATGGTGTCCTTATAGGGACATCTGGCCGTGAAATGCTCTCCGCTACAGATACGACATTTGACCTTCTTATCTTTGAGCTGATCCTTCAAACCTCCCTTTTCCCCACCTGCCTTCTCCACCTCCTTGGCTTGGGCTTTCCAATTTACTGATGGCCTAAACATAATATTCTCTCCCACCGAAGTGGTATCGAGCGAGGGACCGGGAGCATGGCCCTTCTCCAGCCCAAATTTAGCCCACGCCTTGCGCTCTGCGACGCGAGGATTTACGTGCTCTTTGACCACGGTTGTACGAATACGTCGGGTAGTCTTGACCTTTTTGCCGTCATCGTTAAATCGGTATGTTATCACGGTTTTCGTACCGTCTTTGTTAGAAATAACCTGCTGTGGGGGGAGGGAAACGGCCTCATCGAATTCCTCGTCATCGGCCCAGTCGCCAGCGCGGCTGTAGCGCGTCACTCGTCAGCGAAATTTTCAACATAACCTGAAGGAGACACACTTACTTTGCTAACCGAGACATTTTCGGTTTGTTGTATTAACTTTGCTCTTGAAATATGAAGCTGTTTGAAATTAAGGGTCAATGATCGAATTATCGCATTTCGGTGTGCAGTCAGATCACCTTGATCTGGTTTAGCTCCGGGGTGCTGGTCGGTCCGTTTAAGCTTTTCATCTCCTGGCCATATCTGCGCTAACCGTATTCAGACTCATCAGCCCTAATTTGTATACTTGGACGAAAAGCTACCATGTACGAACTACCTGATAGGGTTCCGGTTATGTAGGATATTAGTGGGTTTGTCTTCCACAAAGACATGCTCCCGCATATGACAAAAGGTCGAGATGCACCCTCTCTGCAGCATAAATTGATAGAGCAATCAAAATATAATATGTCGAGACACACCTGTCTAGAAATTTGGGTCATATTCTACACTAACAAGTTGTTGCCATGCTGCTAGACCAAGGAATCGAGGGCCCTCGGCCAATTGATGGGTAGCCAATGGTTTAACCGGGTTTTGGATTCCTTTTCCTCGGATACAAAGTTTTAAGCCGTGGATAGATTTAGAGATCAAACAGGAGCGAAATATGGGAAAGGTAGGCGGACTTGCCTTAGATCGTGTGTTCCTAGATTGCTCAGCAAGAGGCACATATTAAGGATTTAAGGCCTTTGTTATCGTGAAATGGAGGAGACTTGAGTGTTCTGGAGTAGCTGGGTTGCTACAAGGATTAAAATGGAAAGGTCATGATATGTACAAATCTGCTCCCAACACTCCAAATGGAGCCTGCTCGCGTGCTTCATTCAGATACACAAGAAATCACAAAGTCAATGGGCTCTAAATCGTACTTATAGCTTGGCAATCATGCTATTACCCTTCTTGATCCAGGCAACAGCATCATTCACAAGCTCATCGACAATAGCCTTAGCAGGCTTCTTCTCGTTAACAACGGCAGCAGCCTTACCCATCAAATGTGGGCGGGCATTGTCAAGGGTGTCATCATCAACATCATCACCAAGATTTTCAAAATCATGTTCAACAGGGATAACACCCTTGCTTGTGAGGTCCTTCATCTCTTGGGCACGATTCTCCTCCCAGTTCTTGATGTAAGGGTTTATGCGGACGCGCATGGGTCGTCCCTGAAAATTCTCTGTCAACCACACCATAGCCACATGAACGCGAGAGAAAAACTTACAGTGAAGATAATGGTTCGGACGTTGTCGTCAAAGCCAGCGGTTCTAACAGCTTCTTGGTGGGATTCTGGTGCGCCAGCTTCGTCTGAGAGGACGAATCGGGTACCAACCCAGACACCGGAGGCACCGAGCATGAGAGCTGAAGCGACAGACTGACCACTGAAGATACCTCCGGCAGCCACGACCTGGACTGGCTGGCCGGTCAAAGGTGACTTATGTCCCTTGACGAGATTGGCGACAGTGGGGATGAGAATGGAAGTGGGAGTATCACCGGTGTGACCACCGCCCTCACCACCTTGAGCGCAGATAATATCGACACCAATATCAAGGCACTTCTGAACGTGCTTTGGATGACCGATCATGTTCATGTAGAGAATTCCAGCCTTGTGGAGACGTTCAACAACATGCTTTGGAGGAACGCCAACCGCGGAAACAAAAAGCTTAGCGCCGCTCTCGATAATAATGTCGATTAGTTCGTTGAGTTTGCCCTTGGTATAATCATAGCTAGCTCCAGTCAACACGCTACATATCCTTTTTATGCACAGAATGTATTGAACCCCAAAACGTACTTTGTCTTGCGGGCGTTCCCTCCGACCTGAGGGAGAAGGAGATCGACACCGAAAGGAGCATTTTTATCGTTCAAGAAGCTCTTCAACTCTTGTACTTGTTCTTTGAGCATTTCTGGAGTATAGCCGACACCGCCGATAACACCCATGCCGCCGGCATTGGTGACAGCTGCGGCAAGCTTGGGGCCGGCGGCAACATTCATACCAGCCAAAAGGACAGGATGGTTGATCTTGAGTAGATCAGTGAGAGGAGTGCGAATTTGCTCTAAGGTAATTTTCCAAAAGTTAGCGACTGATTAACGTCACAAAGTATGGGATGGCCACAAGTGGCTGGTAGCTTTCGGTAGACGTACGAGGGGATGCCATTTTTGAGACGTATGATGTATATGAGGTGGTAACTTTCGCACAGCGAAGGATAGTACTCTAAATAAATGCTATATAGAATGAAAGGATGGTCGTATATAGATTAAAGAAGGGATTGGATATGAAGAAAAGTCGTGGAGACGCGAGGATGAGTATTTATGATTGCTGACGAGCGACGGGTGGCAGGTGGACCGAATGGGGCGTTGAGAAGAGCCTCGGTATCTTCAAAGGCTCGGACCCAAGTCGGGGTAATTAAGCTCACGGTAGCCCAAAACAGCCTCGATAAATCTTGCTCCAAGAACCGTCTGCCAGAGAAACTGAACCCCCCAGCCAGGAACTGGCGCAAGACCCTGAATGCTAATCTTTATAGTATTGAAACTGGCTGAACGGCAACCGGAATGAAAGTGATCATGGCTCGATATTCACCTGCGCGTGGCGGATCTGCACTTGTTTGAAGAAGGAAATTGGTCGAAGCTAAGCTAGTGGTGGACAAGGGTTCTGAATGGAGTCTAGTTCCTTCACATTTCCTTGGTTGATTTTTATTCGCGAAGAAGCCCGTCGCGGCTTTACGGTCGATATCTTCCGTCAACCACATACAAATTGACCAAAAAGCTACTTCGCGGTCGATGTGATTTATTGACTCTCGAATGATGTTTTCTAGTCGAGATGTAGTCGCAATTAACTCCCTTGGATGTATCTAATTACAAATCCGGATACAAGCTTGAACTGATCGACAGCGAAAAAAAAGGCGTCTCTGAAGGGACGATTCGCACTTAACAATATTTACACACACCATATATATTGTCCTTCTTTCAGCTTTTTTATGGGATAAATCTTGCTGAAAACCCAGAACTCGCAATAGGAAGGGTTGCAGCGAAAAAGACGAAGAGACATTTCCCTCTCAATAAAGAATATAGAACAGCTCAGAACCCCCTTATCTTCTAGATGTCTTTACCTTATCTCTGGAAGGCGTCGTCTACTAATGTGCTAAGGCAAGAGCCGGGGTGTCGCTTGAGTGGCAGTCGCTGGTGGAGCTTCTTGGCGGACGCGAGGAGCCGCAGTCGAGGAAGGACCGGCTTGGGCACTAAGCCGAGCAGACTGTCTTGAGAAGACATCGGGGCGTGACGCGATGAAAGAACTGAGTTCCGCAGTCGTCGACTTCAGTTCGCGAAGCACTGCTTCGAAGTCTTCAATATCTGGGAAGTCAGGGGCTGGGGACTCTGACGGTTGGTTATGAATACGGCGCTCCTCACTGGTTTACTGTTAGTGACGGCCTGCAAGAGATGGATGGCGGGAAGATGGTAGAACAACTCACAAATAATTTACTGCCGCTTCTTTGGCAAACGGCCCCAGACAAGAAGTGACGAGAGGAGGCAGTGACACAAGAATGACGAGCAGGACCTGGCCTCTGAAACTGACAGACCCCGCGGCCTGGAAAATTTCATCGATCAAAGACTTCATTTTAGTAGCTCAGCTTGGGACTTTTTCTAATGGATTTATCATGATTTGGAGGTGCAAGGTGAGAGTGAAGGGAAGTAAATGGCAAGGTCTGTCACGCAGGGTAGGTACACTTCTGGGTGAATTGCACTGTCCTTAGAACCACATCCCAGGAATCATCACGACATACCATATGTTTGCTCACAGGATTTGCAACCGTTCTACCTTGTATCTTAAAACTCTTGGGCCTACTCTGGTCCGTGGTCATCCTGCAAACTTGATGGGATCTTGGAAACTGCGCAAAAGCACTAGTAGAGTTCTTACCGATCGGCAACAGAGGAGAAGGGAGATAGTAGAAACCGCAGTAGCTTGACCAAGCCGTGTGCATCATCTTTTGAAAGAAATTCTAACCCTGTCAACGGGGTTGAGAACAACGGCTTTGCCAATGTTTCCCTTGGATATGCGTTCTCCTATTTTCGTTTCATGTCCAATATCCGGTATGAGGTCATGGTCAAATTTTTTATTTATGTCCATCTCTTCAGTGAGCATGTGTTGGTTGTTGTTTTCATTGGTAGTGGTATCAGGGCCAAAGAAGAAAGTAGAGGTTGATAATGACTGATTCCCGGATTTTTCGTTGAGGCCTTCCAAGATGCACTTTTGGCTGACTCATCCATGAAATTTCGGCTCGGAGCTTCATTGCCCCGGAAGCTGCAACCTTACCAGACAGAGGATCACAATATTCCGGGATTTTAGAACATTCCAACCTACAACAGCAAGTACGCCTTGTAGAGCGCTAGAGATGAGAAATACTATACCTTGCTTTGTGGTTGACGCCACTGTGCTCCTACGCAGTATACAGCATCGCTCACAAGTCCTACCTACAGACTTAAGCCGGCAGTGCATTAGATTTGATACTCACCATAGGTCCGCGATCTCCTCTAAGCAACATCATTTGAAGCAATAAACTGACAACCAGCAAGGTGCTTAATCGCTACTAAGAATTTTTCAACTTCAGTCTCCAAGCGCAGCTACCTGGAGAATGGTATCTGTCATACCCACAGCTTAGACCGGCAGTCCGCCAGCCATGTGTGTTTCCGCCAAAATTACGGCACGACTGTTCCTTTCCAAAGATATAGAAAGATGACAGGTCAGGCTTCTTTACTTGCGCAAAAACGTGGCCTCGCTAACATGGTTGCGTCATCCCGGCATCGTGCTTTCATCGCTCTTGGTAGCAATATGGGCGATCGGATTGATATGATAGAGCAAGCATGCAGAGAAATGGATGCCAAAGGTATAAAGGTCTTGAGGACGAGCTCCCTGTTTGAGACTGCACCAATGTACTTGACGAATCAGGATCCTTTCGTCAACGGAGTTTGTGAAGTTAGTATCCCCAATGATTGTGAATTTAGTCCACTTTGTAGATACAATATACAGTCTTTCCTGGAGGCCTTCGCGTTCTACTTTCCTCTTTGTATCAGTGTCTGACAGACGCTAGCAGGTTGAAACAAATTTGCGTCCAACTGAGTTGCTTAATGCGCTCCAATCCATAGAAATTTCTCTGGGGAGAAAAAAGACCGTGGACAAGGGTCCTAGAGTCATAGATCTGGATATACTCTTGTATGATGAAGAAATTTTTGCGAACGAACGACTTACTATACCGCATAAGCTCATGCTCGAACGTGAATTCGTCCTGCGGCCCCTTTGCCAGTAAGACCATACTCGTTTACACCCTTAAATTTACATCACTAATATCCATTTCAGACTGGTTCCGGAAAACACGCCTCCGACAAGCGAGAACCAGGCTAGCTATCAAACCTACCTTGATGGACTTGCTCCTTCAGACCCTGCCCCATTATCAATAACTCCAATACGCAAAAGCATGACTCCTCTAACACCGTCAAACTCTAAACGCCACACTCATGTCATGGCCGTATTGAACGTTACTCCGGACTCCTTCTCCGACGGTGGAATGCACTCAGTAGCAGACTCTTCAACCCTCATCAAAACCGTACGAAATTTCATCAACAGCGGCGCCACCATAATTGACATTGGCGGCGAAAGCACCCGTCCCAACTCCGACCCCATCACTGAACAAGAAGAACTTTCCCGCGTCATTCCAGTCATTAAACTCATCCGCTCCCTCCCCGAAGCTGACAAGGTCGCCCTCAGTATAGATACTTACCGCGCCAACGTCGCTGAAGCATCCATCGCTGCCGGAGCAGATATTATCAACGATATATCCGCCGGCCTCATGGACCCGGCCATGCTTTCCACAATGGCCCGTCTCGGGAAAACCGTCATCCTCTCACACATGCGCGGCACTCCCAAAACCATGACTAAACTCACAGACTACCCATCCGGAATCATCCGCGGCGTCGGCACCGAACTCGCGCAACGCATCGCAGCCGCTGAAAGCGCGGGTGTTCGGCGCTGGCGCATCATTGCCGATCCGGGAGTAGGGTTCGCGAAGAACCAGGCACAGAATCTTACATTGCTGCGTCATATGCAGAACCTGCGAGAGTTTAGGGGGTTAAGCAACTTGCCGTGGCTGGTGGGCACGAGCCGTAAAGGTTTTGTTGGTCGTATCACGCGTGTTGAAAAGGCCAGTGAGCGGACCTGGGGCACTGGAGCAGCGATTACGGCAGCAATTGGTGGAGGGACAGATATTGTGCGGGTACATGACATTAAGGAGATGAGTCAAGTTGTACGGATGGCGGACGCGATTTATCGACAAGGATTCGATGCATGAGCCTGGGCTATTCGACCTTGATAAAAGTTCTTGTTGTTTTAATACGATGTAGACATTTTGATGTTGCGCATTTGCATTATTTGGTGTACTATGAGCGATGTTGGATGCTTAGTATGAAATTTATACATAACCAGCCACACATGTTAACCCCGCATTCTTCCATTGAAAATATGATTATATCAAGTAAGGAATCAATGTAACGGCAACGAAAAGGATCCATTGAAAATTTAAATCAATCCTTTTCAATTTCACATCTAATTACAATTGGAAGTCAAAGAATAAAGGTGCTCGGCAGAATGGCACAGGAATCATGGAAAGTAGAAAAGCAAGTAAAAGCAGGCGTTTTTCTTGAGCGAAGCATTAGACACTTGCGAAAAGCGGCACTCAAAGATGTTACTGCAACGCGGATATTTCCGTCACGTCTAGGTGATTGCGTAACGACTTCGGTCGCTCAGCGCGCTAACCCAAAAAGTAAGGAGGTTGGAGTATCGAAAAACGATCAAGGAACAAGCGGGCGTAAGTCCAGATGCGGCTTGGCTGCTGCCGATGTCGAGGACAGCAATGCTAGCTTGAGGTTGGTTCCTCATCCTAGCCAGACAAGGGAGTTAGACGGATAATGGTAAGAAAGAGACTAGAATAGCGATGCTTGGAAGTCGCTCAACTGTTCAAATAGTTCCGGATAGCATCTGTGAGGCAATGGTCAGAGTTTGCAGCGGAAAAAGGAGTGCACGAAAGCCAGGAAGTAGAAAGCACATGCCTTGCAGTTTCACAGCTCCTTCGCCGAGGACATTAGTCAGATTCTCCAAGTCATCACCAGCCGTGATGCCAAATCTGCGCACAAAGTCTTTAGCTGCGCTTTCGAGATCACCGTAATTGCCATAGTCATCGGTAGTCTCCTCTTCAGGACGACCGAAGTATGCGTTGCTAGATATAGCCGTCGCACCTTCGAAGCCTGCTAGACGAGCTTTGGCTTCAGCTTGAGCAGAGGGGTTAAATTGATTCCTGCCAAAGAATTCATCGGATGAAATGCCCTTTTGGCTGCCGAATTTGGCCCGGGTATGCTCTAGTTCTTCATCTGGGTCATAAGCGTTAGATATTAGATGTGGCTAAAGGATGGGTAAACATACCATCAACATTTGATTTAGTATGGCCAATAGCACCAAATCCAAGTTTTTTGGGTGCGGGAGCCTTAGGTTTTCCAACCTGGCCAAATCCTAGTCGACCGACACCCATACCCAGTCTTTCGATTTCACCCTGATTTCTTTCATACCCTCTTGAAGCGTTGAAGCTCGATCTGCCCGGACTTACCGGAGCCGGCGATGCAATTTTGGTCTTCGCCTCTTCTTGTTCAGCCTCCGGGTCATAACCCAGTTTTTCAATACGTTCCGCTTCTTCTTTTGCCTTTCTTTCAGCTTCTTCAAAATCGATGACATCTGCGCCCGTGACTTTCTTTGCGCCAAGTTTGGGTCCCTTTTTAGCACCAAGCACGCTACCTTTCTTTGCACCAGCGGAAGGACCTTTACGGACTGCGGTGCCGGTTCGGACAGCAACGGGAGGAGAGGATGCACCGCTCTTCTCCGAGGTTGAGAGCGGAGACTTAGGTCGGCTTGCTCCATTACCATTGGCGCCTGGGTTGAGGAAGGGGGAAGCCGTACGGCTTCCAGCGGGTGTGTTTGCTCGTGAAGGAGGATTGCTCGGTCTTTTAATAGCTGGCTTATCCCATGAAGAGAAGAAATCGTCATCTGGTTCGCCAGCCGGGGTGGAACTTCCATCTGGAGTTCCGGTAGCAATAACGTCTGTAATTACAACCTCGTCAGGGTATCTGCCAGGGGAATCGCGTTAACAAGCCATCTTTTACGTTATTTAGGTGACTACAAACTCTTGTGCATCCAGCGCAGCCCTCCTTTTCAACTCTTCCTTATATTTCACGGCCGCGTTGGATGTATATTTTACTTTCGGGTCCTTGCTTGCGAGCGCCGCGGTTCCGCCGTGTGATTGGAAATATTTGGTCGCAGACTCGTTGCCTCCTACTTTCATAACCCGTAGTTGGTCCCATTGCCATTCTGATACGGTGTCAGTACTCCTCGAAGGTTTACCAAGTCATGTCACAGGGAACCTACGGTCTAGGTTGGTCGAACGAACGAAAGAAATATGGACACCGAGATTACGGTGGTTAGACGAACAGTCAAGGCACAGGTAAATTCCGAAAGGAACGGAAGACCAGGTCGGATTTTTCGAGCCACAGTCAAAGCATATCTAAATTTTCTGGGGATCAACAAGGGGACACATCATTGAAAAGTGGGAGCCTGCAGCCGACCTTGTTCGCAGGCTTCGTCTTCAGTTTCTCGAAGATTTTCTGCGATTGTGCTTTGGTAGCACTCATGGTGAGATTAAGAATGAAAATGGCCCTCAACAAATACTAAGAATTGTTGTGCGTAAAGCTAGAAGAAAGCGGCTGTGAGGTGGCGGCTGTTTGGTTAGAAAAGGAGGTGTTGTGTCGATGCTGTCCTGAGCGTCGAGGTGATGGCTCCTTGCAATCGCGGGGGACACGGCCGTTTCACTTGGAGCACAAGCCACTAGCAAGCTTTTGGCTTAGTTAGGATTCCTAGGTATTCCCGCGTTACTTGTGATCCTACTACAGTTGACTGCAACATTCCCTTCTCGTAGATAAGTGTGCTTATATCCAAAGTCAACATATAGTCCACGAGTCGAAGAATCTGCTAATATAATCTTAGTCTCAGTAAAGACACAGCTCCAACTAACTACGTGAAAACCCCAAGGTCACTCCCTTGCACTAATCCTAAAGTGGCTTAGTGTCCCGTGTACTAAGCAAATCGGCGGTGCGCCGAGGGATTCGCAGCCTTTCCTGTTCAGGAAAAGCACTAGAGCCGCGGCGCTAAACCCGATCTGGGTAGTTTGTCTGCAATTTCGACCTTGGACAGTTCGCGCCCTCCGACATTTCAGATCTGACCAGGCGACGTACGAGAGCTCCAGTATTACACTGATAGCTTAATGGCTGATCCATAACCCCTTTACAGAAGCTGTTCTACCCAATGGGCTGGCTTCATGACAATGCCCCCGCCGCGCATTCCACCGTTCGCAAATAAGGCCGTTCCCTTAGTGTCATCTTGCCCTGGGTTTTTAGTGCGGCCGCTCGTTGCATATTCCCGTCAATACGCCGGTCAAGCTGGCTTGGGAGGGTCTTCTGGCAGCAGTTCACCGCGGAAGCAAATTACCGTTGCGAGTGATGATGGCAGGATCCGATGGGGTGAGCTATCTCGCAGAGAAAAGGCTGCTCGGGCCACGCAGCAATCCGTGAATTTTCTTGTCATCCTTGTCGGAGCCGTGATGACGGGAGGTGTATTCACCTTTTTATACATGGATGTGTTCGCCCCTGATAGCAAAACTCGACAGTTCAACCGTGCGGTGGATCGGATCAAAGACGATTCGAAGTGTATCGAAGTACTTGGGGACCCTAAAAACATCCGGGCGTATGGAGAAGCTTCGTGGAATAAATGGACGCGGAACCGGCCGATAGCGTGAGCGTCTATTTGCTATCCAGGGCATCTTTCGCAAAGTGTGGTAGGCTGATTAACTGGCATCGTAGGACGACCCTGGAGAGGGACCGACTCGGAAATGAACATATGAAAATGCATTTCAATGTCACCGGCCCGTTGAATGAAGGGATAGTTCGAGTCCACCTCATAAAATCACCCGATCAGAGCGAATACAAATATCATCTTCTAGCATTGGATGTCCAAGGTAAGCGTGGGATTTCCACCTGCTCAATAGGATCACAGCTAATGGAGAAAAGGCCACAAACGCATATTCCTAGAAAATGCTGCTGCTGAAGCAAACGCTGCAAAGAAAACAGCATCGAAGATATTTGGTATTCCATGGCGATGAGCCTAACATTCAAGACAGTCGCTATGCTCATGATGCCGAGCTCGACTACAACTTTATCCCCCGACGTGAGTCGACAAGACATTGTTACTTGTGGGCCGCGTTCTACCTTTTAACTCATACTCTATAACTATGATTCAAGCATCTAAGTTTGACATCGAATCTGAGCTCCCCTCGCTATGCAAAGTGACTTCCCAGCCGATCGACTTGAAGGATGGGGTTAAACCCTTTTGTACCTACGAAGTGTAAAGATACAAAGTTATTCGTAACATCGGCCGTCGTCAGCTTTTGTTACGGTGTGCAATATCACAATGACCCTCTAATTTGAACGGAGACCATTGAATAATCGCTGGTCTGGCTAGGCCGGGGAAAGCTTCACATAGTTCATTAACTAAATTGTATGGACTGAAATCTAGGTCTTTCATCCTATGTGGGAACCAGCAAAAATGGACAATTCTCAATGACCAATATTACCCTTTAGGTCATCTACCAAATTGTAGTATTGACTTTCACAATTGTATTTCCCTAGTTCCAAGGATAAGGGATACAGAATGAGAAACCAATAGAATACAGCGACAAGCTAGACCTTGTGTGAAATCCCGTTGAGAACGAAAGTCGAAGTAAGAAGGCTGTTCCACTGTATGTAACTTACACTACCGCACTTGGATGCTTTCCTTTAACAATTTTATCCTGAAAGGCCTCTTTTCTCGCTCTCAGAAAAGAAGATGATCATTCGCCAAAGCTTCTTGACCAAAACTTCAGCCTCTTCATCAAGTGCCTAGAAGAGAGGTAAGTAGGAAATATATTGATGTGTATGGTAGAGAAGAACTTACCCCTTCAAGTTGCTCAACTAGCTCCTGTGGAGAACCTCTCTTCCGCACATGCTCTTCCACAACATCAACCAACATCTGCTCCTGGACACCGAGGTATTCCATGATTTTCTTCTCGACGAAGGGCTTGAGTTGTTCTCCCAAAACAGACTCATCCACGAATTCCCATTTGACATCCCACTTCCAAAGTCCTTCCTTATCGGCGGGGATTTCAGCTGCAAGCTGTCTCACTGCTTGTGCTCTTTCTTCATCAGTGAGTCCGGCTACTTCGGCTGCCGTGTCAAACTTGATCGCTGTAAGTGGGCGTTTGGTAGTAGAACTAGTCTCTTCTTCATCTTCCAAAAGACCTTCAACTTCTGCAACAGTTCTACGTTTCGTAGACGCCTGCGCCTTTTGAGCTGCAGCTCCAAGGGAGAGTTTGAAGCGTTGTGGTTCCCTTGGTGCTTGTGCTCGAGACTCGATTTCTTCGGCTTGTCGTGCAAGGAAGTCATCGGCCATTCCACGAGCTCGTTCTCGTTGTTGTATAGCTCGAGCCTTCTCCCGCTCTTCACTTGCTCTATCGGCCTCATCCAAAGAAATTTCACGATTGCGGAATGATGCCCGGTTCCGAATCCATAGGCCCCGATCGGCATAATATTCTTCCACCTTTCGACTTGCTTCGACATCGTCATTCCATTCTTTGAGGCGTTTTGCCATAGCCTGCTTTTCTTCTTCCAGACGCTGTTCTTCTTCTTTGTCACGATTCTTCTCTCGTTCAACAGCGGCGGCTCTACTGCGCTCTCGATTAAGCCAGCGTCTTTCTTGATCAAGAAAGTGTTTTTCAATCTCGGCCGCCTTTTTTGCCTGTCTTCTCCTCTCCAATTCGGCATCACTGGCATCAGTGTCATCCTCTTCCTCATTGATACCAAGGCCATTGACAAACGAAACCCCTTTTTGATAGTCTTTTGGGATTTGTTGACCGAAACCCTTAGGCCCAGAGGGTGCATTTGGAACCCCTCTATCTCTAGGGCCCAATGGGATGCCATTGGGACCACCAGCAGGACCGGTTGGCGCACTGGGAGGCGGGGATGCTAATCTGCTGATACGGGAAGAGCCAACATGTCTTGCTTTTTCTAGGGATTCGATTTCTTCCTCTCTTTTTAGTCGCTCGAGATCTCGGCGATTACTTCTATCCCGGAATGCCGCGATCTCCTTGGCGACCGTTTCTCTCATCTCAGGTGGAATATCTGATAATTCGTCTTCGACGGTTATAGGAATTGTGACGACTTCTGTAGCATTGGTAGCATTTTGGTCCTCAGCATCATTCATTGTGACATCACCATCATGATCAAACGTCGCCCGCGATTCTCCTTTCTGAATGGCCGATGAGCCCTCAAGTTCAGACAAAGCTGTCGCCAATGCAGCTCGCGCAGACTTTATGCGCGACTGGGAGGTCGCAGGGTCTTCATTACGATTGGTGTTGTATTGTTCAATGTATTTTAGAGAGCTTTCATCGACAACCACCTGTAGAGTCATTAACATAAAACGGTTATTGAACGACTCAAGGGAAAGAGCTAAGTGACGCACCAAGAGTTTGCTTTTTTCAACCCCATCCGGTTGCTGTCCGTCCTCCTTCGGCGGCTGCTGTTTCTTTACAGGAACTTCCACATCCCTTAGCACTTCGACAGCCGTACTTAAACTATCAGGGTCTTCGTACTCTGCGAAACCAAATTTGCAAGGCTTTTCATCCGCATCTGTAGCCCTGATCCAACGCCTCAAGTTTCCTGCCGTGCGCAATATGCGTTCAATTTCCTCATCGCTAGTAATGCCCTCCGTTATTCCGCCGACAAAGATGGTTCGGACAATCTCGTCTTTTGCCGGGGGTTGCAATTGAAGCATTGCTTCTCGTATATTCTGCCGCTGAGATTCTAATGAACTGGCGCCGACACCACCTCGCCGTGAATCGCCACCTCTGTCTCGGCCGGCTTCAACTGGTGTAGCCGATTTCAAAGGGCCCGACGTGCCGAGTCGGATCACCGGGGCAGAAAAGTTGATGTTTGGCATATTGGCAGGAGGCTGGAAGTTTGGAAAACCTGGGTGACTGGGTTGGGGTCCATTAGCTTGCTGCATTCCCGGCGGCGGAGCGGTTCCGGGAGCAGCCATTCCTGGGGGAGATGGCTCAGTATTAGTATACATTAGATCAAATTAACCAGAGCTATTGCGAAAGGAATATGCGAAGGAATTACCTGTTCCAGGAGGGGGAAAGGCTCCGTACTCAGGCGGCCTACCAAAAGGCCCCGAATCTATGGAAGGTTTTAGTCAGTATAAGAAATATGTCACCACAAGGTACTGGAGTTGACAAATGACGCTCTTACGTTGATAGGGATTGTACATGATGTCGTAGAGGCGCCGTTTAGAAAGGCAGCTAGAAAGGATTTGTTCAGTGCAAACAGTTTGAGATGAGAAAATCAAAAGGAATAAAATTAGGTCTTCCTAGATGATCGCATACAGTTGGTACAACGACGAGGTTGATTTCAAGGAGAAGATGCGGAACTGCGCTGTGATATTCGGCATGCAGGCTCAGGAAATTCAGCCTGCGTGATCCTGATGCTTTGCGGTTTAGGCGGCCCGTGCATAATGCAAATCACGTGATCGAACCATAGATCCACCAGTTGAACTATTGAAGACAAATGTAACATGTACCATCTTCCAGAGTCTAGGTATCTTATACTCAAGCAAGAAACTAAAGGTATGTATACACTGGAATGATGTAAATGAATTATACCAGTCGTTAACTAATCTAAACCCAGGCTTCCAGCATCTTCTCTGCACATATTTCGAGCTCATTTATGGCATGACTTTGTATTCTGCTACCACCCGCATAAGACTAAACCAGCCACACGACACCAATCCCAATCCCATCTTGTTGCTTCCAGGAGGTCGTCCACATTGAGCACCCCAACTCCTACGTCAACTAGGAAGCGCCACACTTCGTTTCTCAATGAGATGGGCCAGGATGGTGTGCTCCAAAATCTCGATTTGAGCCCCCTTTCTGCTGCAATATCAATTAATTTCTTGATCCGGTCTCGCTGACCCTTAGTTAACCCTGTAGGCCAAACAATGCCGGTCGCCTTTTGCATCCTCATACTCGCATAATGGGAGTTTTCTGACGTGTACTTTTTATCTTGTGAGAGCTGGTCAAGGGGCGCATCAAAGAAGATGTCGCGATAAGTAGAGTTGGAGATTACCAGTTCAAAGGGTGCATTGCCGGTAGCAATCACCGTAACGGGACCCCGCAGCACACTTTTTGAAATGCCATTCCAGTAAGTGAGCATACCTTTGGCTCGAAGGGGTGCTAGACGATCCCGTACGACAGGCCAAAGGGCGGCGCCCTCTGTTTTGAAATCGATCAAAAGATTGAGAGAAATCCCAGGGTCAGCGTCGAAGATGCCGATTGTGGAGGTATTAGTGTGTTTGCTTCGCTGGGAGAGAATACGCTCGAGGGGATCAACATAAAGACTTCTTAAGGTGCGCTCCGGAGTAAGTGACCACCTGGAATGGCCCACCAACAGTTCCTTGGCCCCTTGCGAATCCTCGTGAAGCCAGACGTCAGCTTCTACGCTGCTACATCCAGCGGCAAGGGCATCGAATAGAGGAACCCTACGCCAATAGTCATTATGCGAATGACACGCTACTGGCTTAATTCCCCAAGTAAATCTATCAGGTACCGGGGAGACTAATTTAACAGAATCACTTGGTTGGCGCCAAGACTGAACAATTATCTGGAGACCATTCGAAGGAATTTGTGGAGTTAAGCGACGAAGGAGGATAAGAGTGAACGAAAACCAAATCCTACCCCAAGTCAGATCTCAATTATGCAAGTCTAAGGGGAGCGAAAAACTAACAGACCGAAAGCACTGCTTAGCAGAAGAGTGATGGTGATGATGGCAACGATTATACGATTTTTAACTGCTTTTTTCCTTCCAACGGCGACAGGATCTAACTGAGAGGCAATAAATTTCTTGAAATGAATAATATTATTGCAGGATATAGGACGCCTAGCCTCTAGACTACCATAGACGGATTCCTCGTCCTGCGAGCTCTCTTGCTCAGAAAATCCAGACAATTTTGGATTAGCAACATTGTCCATTGGCAAAAGTATGCCAGGGTCGATTGAAATTGGTGAATATTGGAAATGTTGTGAATCGCCGAAAAAAAGGCGATTAGGACCCATACCTTGTTGTTCTTACCTGTTCAACCAAGGAAGCCCGGGTTTTTAAATAGTTTTCCAAACAACAAACTGGTCAATTGCGTATCAGGCGCCTTCTCGCTGGCATCACTGAAATAATCAAGGTCGAGTTGTCGAATTGGAGCCCAGTACGGAGAGTTGAGACCAAAATGGGAAGCATGCTCCGAGAATATGATAAAATCCCCAAGTTTTCAAACTTGACGGCGTATACTGTTACAGATTACCGCAAGGCGCCTCATTCCATCCAGCATCTGTACATTTTTGGGTCGCAAAAAAAAAAATAATGAATGGCTTCGTGAAATTCAGGGGAGTCACCAGGGCTTTTCAACCAGTTTTGGTGTTGTATCCTCAGGAGTTGGTGTTAGTTTCATTGCATCGGAGCACCCAGCTGCAGCGGGTACGAAACTCCGTTTTTTGAAAACCCACAAACCCCAAAAGAGGTCTGACGGTTCGGATGATGAAGAGACTAGCCTTAGTTAGCCCCTCATCATCACTCGTAGAGACAAATACATAGTTCAGGGTTTGTTACATTTTGCAGTTGGTGCACACGCCATTTGGATATAATCCTAGCCGTGGTGCATACTTGCAGCAGGATAAGCTCTTAAGAGTCTCCAACGAGGACTAAGAATAAAGAGGAATTCCCGAATGAATTCTCAATTCTAGCGAGAGCTTTTCAATGACAGTAGTAGACATAGTGCTAAATAGGATGCGAGTGCCGATTATTGACCATCACAGAGACTACGTTAGTATTTACATTTACACAAGAATGAAACGGATTAATCGCTGCGATTAAAGAATACTCGCGGAAATGCAATTAGAGATAGGAAACTCATTACCCATGGAAAGGGTTGGAATAGTCTTGCATATATCAAGAGGTTCAAATTTAATTGAGTCTTCCAGTCTCATCAAATAAGCCATGGAGAATGGACTCGTAGTTAATAGATTTAGTCGACTCCTGGAAGATCGAAGTCAGGGAATGCTGGCCAGTCTCCCAACCGCCCAGGATCACCACCAATGCGAACAAAAGAAGCCACAGAGGGCGTGGGACCATCCAAAACGAACAGCATAAACCACCCTGGAGGACATGTGTGGCTATTTGGTGGCGCTGTAATTGTGCAGGTAGTCCCGGAGCAGGACATGGCGGGGAAAATAGTTCTCGTGCCGAAGCTATTTCCGTGTGTACTAGACACTAAACCGAGCAAGGACACTTTAATGTTTGCCATATTCCCGGATGTGATTTTAATCTGATACTGTTGACCATACGCCCAATCCGTATCTTGAATAGTAAACGTCAGACGAGGAGCTCCGGACAGGAGATACGGAGGAAGGAAGACCTCCACTCGCCGCTCTTGCGGAAAATCAGGGTCTTCAGGGTCTGAACCAGAAACCAAAACCCTTCCGTCCGGTATCAAGATCGCTTCGGAGTGGTACATGCGGGCGATAGTTGTATTGGCCATGACACTCATACGTTGATTAACTGGTTGTGAAGGATCATAGAGAACAGCGTTGAAATTGGGGTCCTTTGCTAGGCCAAAGCCAGCAACACCTTTCTTTGCACCATTCAGAATCAGGAATGTTCCGTCAGGAAGGCCAGCCATACAAGTAAGCACTCTCTTGGAAGGCTAAAATGGGTTATTAGAGTCGTTAAATCCCAATTGTTTATCACACCTAGTCAACTTACCATACGTTCAATGACCCATTTGCTATCTGGCACTTCCGGCTGAGTAGAAACGCAATTATCAATGGCATCCCCTCCATACGGTGTCGAGCCTCCGCATATTAAAACACCCAGGGGATCAGTGTAAGGTGCGTGTTGCGGCAGAAGAACCATTGTGCCTTCAAGGGGATATGTACGTCCACCATCGTCATTATTGACTGCTCCCGGCATATTCGGCAAAGTTCTGACAGTGTCGAAAGTTACTTCATCCAAAATCCTAGCTTCGTTGTAGTACGCAGCAAAGATATCACCGGATGGTAGAGGGGTAAGGTACGGGTACAGATTATTTGGATCCGTTCGTTGAAGCCAGTCCATAAAGAGAACCGGGCCAACCTTTGGCAGGATCTCGAGTGTTGGGACGGGTGGACCGTTAGAACCTTCTTCACCTCCCACCACCAAAATTGATCCGTTGGCCATAATCATGGCAGTGGGATACCATCGGCCGTTCTGCAAAGCAAGCTCATCTGGATTCTCTTGCCAGTCATTCGTGCTAGGCTTGCCAGGAGAGCCATCTGGCCAATACAGCCTCACACCGTGGGTTGACGTACCCGACCAGCCTCCCACTGTTAGTTGACGTCCAACTCTGTCTGGAAGCACAAGACCACCGGAACAGAAGATATCTGTTTTCACGTGCATAGGACGCCATGCCTTGTCAAAATCATTGTCAAAAGCGGGGTCAAATTCGTATGCTCCAGTGGTATTTGGATCTCCTGTTCCGAACTTCTCCTGGAAGGTGATTTTGCCATTAATGCCAACTGTAGTCATGAGAGAAACAATCACTCCGCCAATGAGAAATTCATAACGGCCAGCACTGTTTCCAGACGGATAGCTCCACGTTTGCAGCGGAGAGCCTGTCCACTTATAGTATGTAATCAAGTCACCCGCACCACAAATTGCGGTTTGATTACCAGTGCAGGTCATACTACACCTGGTCTCGTCGACAAGTTTTGCGCCAGCTTTGCCGATATCCGCGACGTCACCACAAACTATCCAACGTTAATACGGGAAACTTTCAGATGAAGGGTTGCAAAGAGACACATACAACATTCCTCGCCATAAGTCATCCCCCCAGCTCCAAAACCAAACATCGCACACCGGCTGAGGCAATTCGTCGCACTGTTGTTGTGTTTGTCGACTATCTGATACGGGAAAGTTCGCTTTCGATTGACATTGTCTCTGGAGTGCAAGTTAGAAATACCGCCTAATATACACAAGAAAACGGTCTAGCGTACTGAAGGCACCCCTGATATTTCCAAGACCCAGGAAGGCCACCAGTCTGAGGAATTGGGTTGGGCAACACAGTCAAATCACCTTTGGAGTACACGCTCAAGCGATCGGGACCACCGCATTTCTCGCTAGAGTCGCCACTGCAACTCATAGAACAGTCCGACTCACTCGCCAGCGATGCGTTCTTTCGAACATAGTCGTCACAAAAGCATTGTTTGGCGAACTCAGTACCGGCTACCTCGTATCCCATATCTGCGCAGCGAGCGACACAAGATTCGATTGTAAGTTGTGAATCGTCGGGCAGTTGTTTTGTCATGATACGTCCATTGGTATTGTCAACATAGCAACCTGCATATCCCCAACCAGTTGGCAGCGCCGTCGGAATGGCTACGGTAGACGTAGTTGATACGGTTGGGTTTGCTGGAGAGGATGTTACTGTCGGGGGAGCAGCCGTTGGACTCTCTGATGGGAGATTCGCGGTGTATTGATACAGATTTAACCGATCAGGCCCTCCACAATGCTGTTGAGAATTGCCATTGCAAGGCATGTTGCACTTTGCTTCTCCATCGGGGGCGGGCGCACCATTTCGCAATTGAGTATCGCACCAGCATTCGCCGCTGTACTCAATACCTGCGTATGTATACCCTTCAGCCAGACATCCGTTTTCGCAGTTCTCAACGGTCATGTTAGATGGGCCACCCAAAGTGAATCCCACCTGGGACAATGTCCTGGCTCCCACCGAATCAGTGTAGCAACCCAAGTACTTCCAGTCATTGGGATCCGCTCTTGGAAGCAATGCTGCTCCTTGGGCATGGCTCACAAGGATATGAAGCTACGAAATTTCTTTCAGTTATCTTCAGTAGAAGTCAATTTCATTGCAAGCTTACCGTTAACGCTTGTGCAGCGCGAGAGGAAAGCGACCAAACCATCTTTAGAGGTCAAGGGGTAAAGACCCCCAGAACGAGGAACGTTTAAAGTGGGCAAAATGTTCGAATGGTCGAACAGCTGTGGATACAGCAAGAGCCCACAACGGTTATATCATAAGAGGACAACTTTATACTCGTCACAGCTCAGGACACTGGTTCTTTCAGTTCAGGAGCATGGTCCGATTATTTCGCGCCAGGCCACATTCACATGACAGTTGACGACAGAGGCTGGTCGAGTTCCGCTTTTGTTCGCTAATAGTAATTAATCTGACATGATGTTCCACACAGACGCTGCTAGTCCCTGAGGACCTCTTTCTTTCAAGACTGAACCCATCTCGGCGAATGCTGTTCCCGATTAGGCCTGATCGGCCCAGTCAAACAATAAGTATTGACGCAGGAGCTCCAGAGACGTGTTTGCCTTTCGGCTACCTCCGTGTCCACGATTTGATATCATAATGACAGCTAGCTTTAAAAGACCAAACGAGGAGCAGTGATAGACCCTGGTACTTGCATATGTGGGTGAGACATAAAATGCACGTCTGGCTAGGAAGCTAATAATAGTCTTATTCCAAGGATTTGAAGGTCATGGCTCTGAATGTACAGAGATAGAAATTAAGGGATTGGAAGTCAAAAATACGCTAAAAGCTTTGAGATCGAGGGTGAACTAATTAACTAGTAGTTAAGGAACCGTAGTTAATCGTGAACTAACTAACGGATTACCTCAAGCTGAGACAGTCGCCACGTTTGTCTTGTTTGTCTGGGGGAAGATTGTTTGTCCCTTTTGCATCAAAGTGATCACTCAAATTGCCGGTTAGTCGCCTGGGAGACCACAATTGGAAATTCCCTCTACAATGAAAAAATACGAATGGATGATGTGTCTTCGCTATCTAATACATGGAGTGAGATGGTTCCATTCCTCTCGTATAAGTCATTTATCGAACCCCCGCCAGGTGTCTAGGGCCTTGTCGCCCAGGATCGTTTGGTCCTGAACTGGCTCCTGCAGGCTTCAGGCGTACTAGCCATGGGGCCATCGAATTCTTTTCAATACTCGGAGCTCTCGTCACGCTTGGCATGCGAACATTACACCATGATTTCGGTCTCGCTCGAACGAAAGCGGCTTGGCCATTTCAGCTACATGGACCTTCCTGCCACATCCGCACTGATTTAACAGTCATACCTCGACTGTTATCTTCCGGCCAAGTGGGATAAAACGTGTCAAGTCCTACCAAAGCGGAATTAGGAGATTGCCGGACAAGATGAACGGAAAAAAATAAAAATAACAAGGCAAAAGCTTCGCAAAACTCACCTTTGTAGAAATCCGAAGCTGCAAGGCCCGCATCTGTCCATGGCTTCATACCAACTCCATCTGGAAACCAACCGTTTCGACTTCCGACTGCGACATTCAGAATGAGATAGAATGGCTGGTCAAAGGGGGTATTCGGATTCCCTGTTTGAGACCAAGGATCCACAAGCAGAGATGAATTCACGGTGACCCCTTCGAAATGGCCCCGTTGCCACATTGTTTGATCTTTCTTGAACTTCCAATACATCACTTGTTGAAGCGGACTATCAATGTATGTGAAGAGGTAATCCTTGGACCATTCTAGGCCAAAGGTGTGGAACCCTTTGGTGTAGTCAGTTCGACGGAGAGCTTTCCCACGCGCCGATCTCCAGAACGAGTCAGATTCGGGTGTCGGCCCTTGTGGAAAAATATTAGATGCTGAATAAGATGAATTGAAAAACGGTGTGAATCATTACTTACCCCAGTGTATGGCGCTTGACACAACATCCCTGCCGCCAAGAGAATAGTCCACATCGTTTCCCCTGCTCTCTGCGATATCAATTTCACCACTTGCAGGCCAGGAACCATAGGTTTCATTCGCTGGAAACATCCCTAGGGTAATAAATGGATTAGTGGGGAGTATTACCCAGAAAAGCAGGTGTTTGGTCTTACAGATGGCAGGCCAGAGCCAATTCCCTTGTGGCATCTTAGCCACCACCTCGACCCGACCATAGTGTATACTTTTCTTGCCCTTTGTGTTCAGCCGGGCAGACCGAACTGGTGGGATAATCATTCCAAGCGTTTTATTCGAGCGAATTGAGCATGCCACGTTGGTATCCCCCGTACAGGTCCCGTCCCCGCCGGCTTTGGTGAGATTCAACGTAAAACCATCAACAAGCTGTGCTTCACTGATGGAAGTCGTTTCTGTGGTCAGAGTTGGGACAATGTGGAGACCTTCGTTATCAACGAATGAGTTTTTCTCGTCTGTTGTCGTCCAGTCAAAAGCACCAGTTCCAAATCCGCCAATCTGATGAAGCTATTTTAGTCCTGCCCGAAGGGTATCTGGAATCCAACAAAACGACATACCTGAACCTCGTGGTTCCAGACTTCTTTGTTCAACGATGAAAACTGGTCATCCAAAATAAGACAATACTGTGGTTCTGCATCAGCGCTCTCAACGAGGTTCAAATTTGGCCTCCATGCATACCTGGTGCCGTGACACTTTCTGAGTGACGGAAAAATTGATATATGCACTCAAAGCGAGGCCCACAATAACAAATCCCCAGATGATATAGTTCCCGACTCGGATTTTTTGAAGTCGTTTGTCGCCCAGCCATGGCCTTTCGTACTCACCATTTAGCCTGTAGGACTTGAACTGGCGCCTTGTAGGCTGCCTGGCTCCTGAGGGGAGATCGGACTGGTGAGAATAATAAGAAGCGGCTCTGAGGGATGCAGCCGCGCTGTCGGAGAAAGGGTTATGTGGGCTTGGAGCGGTTTTTTCCATGGCGATAATTTAGTTGCAATCGGATGCTTCTCTTTTGAGACGTGGGGACATGGGGCCTTTATGAGATATTCGCTACGAAACTATGTACGCCAAAACGGCGTGTCTGAGAATGGTAGCTGTATAAGTACAGCATTCGGCACACTCCATGCATAGCAATCTTTCTTTCTCATTCGTCCTACTTGAACTTAACGATGTTTCGCCATCGTAGTTCATATATTTCCAGCAATCCAACATGTGCAGTCGAAGCCACTTCTAGATTCGAAAAGTACTATGCGTCTTTCGCCTAGCATCAGATATTTTTACTTCTTTACAGGCGAGACTTATTCTAATAATATGACATTGAAATAACCCTGATAGAATTGCCAGTCTTGTCCTTGCTAAAGTTCGGTTGACAAGCAGCCCCCCGGTTTCTTGCCAGAACGATATCTAAATGTTTGCTTACCACACCGCCCGGGATGGCAGAAAAGCCACATTCTGTCACCGTAGAAGCCACCCCGAGAGATCTCCACCGGCAAGACTAACCGAAAATTGATCTCTCTGCCAAGCTAAACCACCGCAATTTTGGACATTGGCTGCAACCTCATACGTTAGTTTCCCAGCAACGCCGCCCTCAAGGACATTGTTCCCCAGCCAGCCATTAACTCCGAATCTTCGCTTCTTTCTGTTGCGGGTTATCTTGGTCTTCTGGGCGTCTTAGGAAACTTATTTTCAACATCAGGCTAAAAGTCCGGGTCATTCACCGTGGATCCGTATTTGAGAAACCCGTCAGGAGGATCCACGGCTTCTCCGCCAAAGGAACCCACGCTAGCAAGTTTCTTTGCAAGGGAGCCAACAGCTCTTCGTCTTAGTGGCGAGCACATCCTGGTTAGGAAGAAGACATCGTTGCATTGGATTGAGACTCGGCCCCCTCTGGCAATGTTGGCTCTCGCTTCCCTTCTCTTGGTTTCGTTTGTGACCAGAATGCTCGTATTTCATCCATCGAGCCAAACACTCGGAGCCTGCTCAGATCCCTATTGCAGGGAAACTTGTTCCAGACTGCCACCAGTTTAATCGAATGTCTTGAGCTGCTACATGGTTCACGATGCATTGGCGCCGCTCTGCTCCTATGCCTCTGGCGTGGCTCAATCTCACACGTGCGTTTGTGGATCAACAGTCTATAATTACCCTTGGTGCTCATCAGGCCCCCAGCGAACACGACAGAATAGCGAAAACGGCCGTGTCGCAACCATTCTGCTGCGACAGGCATTTTAGGCGAGCTTGAGACAAATAGAGGAGTAAACATGTCAGCTTTGCCTGTTGAGGCTTTCCATCGCCTCAGGCTACTATCCAGCGCTCCAGAATAATGCGATCGAGAGTGTATCTGGTCGCCTCTTTGTCTAAGTTCACATCGTGAACTGCGCCATTCGTTCTCCAATTCTTCTTCTTTTATTCTTCCCTACAACTCGTTTAAAAGTAATAAAGCGTACCTCTAGAAGCCTGGTTTTTATCTCATTTCGTACAATTGTTTACCCTTGTTTAGTACCTACACAGCAGGGATGTTTTGGCGACGTTCAAAGCCTGCTGGCCTTCAGTCAGCACAAGCATCCACAGAAATATCTGCAGCAGAACCATCTCCTCGGCTTTCTGGCACATCTTCAGCGCAAGGAACTTCCAGTCGACCTTATTCCCGGTCTGACAGCCGTACCACAACAGCTGGAATTGATGAGGACGCAAAATACAGAGCTGTGTGTTTTCTAGTATTTCGTGTCAAATTCTTTCAATACTGACTTTAGTTTAGATAATTAAGTACCTTCATGCGAGACTTGCCACAAATCAATGGTATTCTCTTCCCTCAGATCCGACCGTTGAGTATCATGGCCTTCTTATCCGGAAATCTCGTGGGACATACATCTCCGAGCCAGAGAATGTGCACCCGCTCTTACTTGCAGCTGTACAGAAAATCAATGTCTCGGTCGCCTTTACTATGTCAACTGAGACCACCAGAATCATCCTCTCCCTTCTCCAACCAAATCAGACGGAGCTAGTCCTCCCAAATGGTTTTCAGGTTCAGATAATTGATTCCCTAGCAGACGTTGCCTGCTCTCCGTCGAGTTCTGTGAAGAAGTTTCAATACGTAGCCTTTATCCGAGAAGAAGGATTTCTCCTGGTATGGCATGACGAATTAGACAAAATACTCGTCCACGCAGAACATGTAGAAGGGAAACTTCTCTCCTTTGTATGTATAACCTAAAACGGCATTAGGACAGTTTATTAACTACTTTACATCTAGATTTGCGGAACGCCTAACAATCTGTTTGCTCCATCCATTTCTGCCCATCCTCTCCAGCGCTCATCCCTCACATCTCCCGCCAACTCTACGCATCATGTCGTGTCGAATTGGAACAAAGAAGCGAGCACTGCGGCAAACCGGACATCAGATTCCCCCGATGAGGAAGCCGCAAACCCAATTGAATCGTTAGATCGACCGATTGCATTGACAAGTTCGATATTCGTTGGCCTAGGAATGTGCTTGATCATTGTTCTCCTCTTAGGTTTTGGTATCTCCAACCTTATACTTCAAGTTCTCATTGACGGCAAGTGGATAAGATTGGCATTGGTGGCGACTATACCCATCTTCATGCTTTTCAGCATCTTTTTCGTTATTGTAATCTTCACCGATATTTTCCAAGCTGTCGGTCCTATAAAGACGTTAAAGACGAATTCTCGGTTCTATTCTGCAATTCGACCGGACCTTGCCCAGGCGTACTCCCTAGGCTTCAAGCCGCCTCGCCTCACGATTCAGATGCCAGTCTATACCGAATCCTTGAACGGCGTTATCATTCCAACCATCACAAGCTTAAAAGCAGCAATATCGCACTATGAGTCTCATGGCGGTGAGTCTTTTTTTTCAATATGTTTGAGAATCTGATGATTGACTAATGATGCGCCATTAGGTAGCGCAACGATTTTTGTTAACGATGATGGTTTTGCGTACCTCTCGGAAGAACAACGACAAGAGCGTATCAATTTCTACCACGACAATAACATCGGTTGGGTGGCCAGACCCAAAAATAATGAAGATGGCTATGTTCGAAAGGGTAAATTTAAGAAAGCATCCAACATGAATTTCGCATTGAATGTCTCAAACAAGGTAGAAGACAGATTGCTTGGTATGCTCAAAGAGACCCTAGAGGCGACAGATATGGTCGATGCAAGCCAGGAAGAGCACTTTTACGAGCTAGCTTTAGAAGAAGTTCTTGCTTCCGACGGTAGAATCAAAGCTGCCGGAGATATACGCATTGGGGAATCGATTCTCATTGTGGACTCTGATACTCGAGTGGTAAGTTTTCTACTTTTTAGAACGTCCTAGGAATGCCCTTACTTAGCAAACCTAGCCAGTTGATTGTTTACTATACGGAGCGGCCGAAATGTTCCTAAACCCAGAAGTTGCTATCATTCAACATTCGACGGGTGTCATGCAAGTTTCCGACGATTATTTTGAGAATGGAATTACATTCTTCACGAACCTGATCTACTCGGCAATCAGATTTGCTGTCGGAAGTGGTGAGACGGCCCCATTTGTTGGGCACAATGCTTTTCTCCGCTGGAAAGGTAGGCCTTTTTCCATTTTCTTGAATCTAGCTTGACTTTCTAAACGTTGAAATAGCTGTCCAATCAGTCGGTAAGCCGGACGATGGTTATGTAGCCTATTGGTCAGAAAGTCATGTCTCGGAGGACTTTGATATTGCCCTTCGTTTGCAAATAGCCGGGAACATTGTTCGTCTAGCAAGCTATCATGACGACGAATTCAAAGAGGGAGTATCTCTGACTATCTACGACGAATTGGCTCGTTGGGAAAAGTATGTCTTGTTCCATAACATACAGCGTATTTTCGGTTCTCAAAAATACTAATAATGCGAAAAATAGGTATGCATACGGATGTAATGAGCTCGTCTTCAACCCTATGCATAGGTGGATTTTCAGAGGGCCTTTTACTAAGCTGTTCATGACTTTTCTTTGGTGCAATTTGCAACTATCGTCCAAACTTACTATTCTAGGATACATTTCTTCCTGTAAGATTGTCATCCCAGTATAGGCTATGCTCCAACCAGCAGCTAATAAATCCTAGATTACGCCTTAGCATCCGGGTTTCCTTTGACGGTTTTGAATTACTTCTTGGTCGGTTGGTTCAATGGCTACTTGGACAAGTTCTACCTTGAGTCTTGGAAGGGTATGTACCCAGTTTACCCAAATTACCTTGAGAGCGTACTATCAACTAACTCACTGACCCCTAGTTTTCCTTGGACTCCTCGTTGTCTTTCCCCTCCTTGGCAACGTTTGCCTTGCTATTATCCGCTACCGTCTCGCAGAGAAGAGTTTATGGGCTGCTCTTGTCGAGAATTTCAAATGGATGCCGATGATGGCTATCTTTTTTGGCGGTGTGTCGTTCCATCTTAGTTTGGCTATTCTCTCACACATGTTTCGCATCAATATGGAGTGGGGTGCGACGGCGAAGGAAAAAGACGATTCCAACTTCTTTAAGGAAATGCCCAAAATCTTCAAAGGCTTCAAATGGATGTATGCCGTTGTTCTACCTCTGATTGTGGGTATGGTGTACCTGGGCTGCTTTGCGCCAAGAGGTTGGGAGATCACCGAAATTGCGGCAGTGGTCCCTATGGCAGTGACGCTATCTGCACACGCACTTCTTCCCTTGCTTCTAAACCCTTCGTTGATGGTCTTCAATTATTAGTATTATAATTTTGGGTCAGCATTGGCGTCGGAGCGTGTATTTGTCTGCATTTAAATCCCTTGATAGATCGTTTTTGATTCCTAAGTCTTTCCGTCGAGTTTGCTTTTGGCGTTGGAGGTGCATTTGAGAGTGACATGTATAGTTAGATCGTCGGATACGATTTTTGCTAGAAGAGAAGGTAAAATGCTAATGGGCTTGGGTCTGAAAGTTGTGTCGAGATAGGTTCTCTACATGAGATATTGAGACATATACGCTAACTATCGAAAGGCCAGAGTTTTCTAAAGATAGCCGGGCCCCATCCAGGCTGCGAGCTGTATTTCTCAACTCTTCTTGTTCATTGCGGAGAATCGCTTTTACTTCGTTTTAGTCCCCATGGTCCATACATCCCTTTTTAGACAATAAAGACCGCACTCGCATCCTTATTTTATTCATAGTCTCAATACTTAGATCAGCGCGTCTCATATCCGCCTCAATCTCAGCAATTTGAGATCGGAAAACTCCAAGGGGAATTTAGGGGAGTCCGCGGACCCGCTCCAATCATTACGTATGTACCGTACATCTAACAATAGCGCTAAACAATGGGCCTCGCCCAACTCGAAGACTCGGCGGGAAAGAGCAAGAATATTAGCTTGTGCCAATCGCCGAAATTTGATGGCTCCATACTGGTTCAGGATTTTGTCCTTGATAAGACGGCGCCATGCAATCATCACAGCTCGATCTATGAATTGTTTCAGAGCCAAAGCCTTCTCATCACCCTCTAGTTTTCAAATACTGTCAGGTATTTGCGAGCGCTCAAGGTTATCGCCTACATCAGGACCAGTATAGCCAAGGATGGTAGGGTCCAAAGAATGGTCAAAAAGGGGTGCTATTTGGACAAATTGCCAGTCGATGATGCCCAGGATCTGCAAATTTCCTGGATTGACGAAAATTTCATCCTCGTGGAGATCGTTATGCCAGAGATATACACCAAGAAGTGATTCATCTGTGGGTAACAATCGTCTAAGAATTTG
Organism: Amauroascus verrucosus; assembly: GCA_001430935.1. NCBI lineage: Eukaryota > Fungi > Ascomycota > Eurotiomycetes > Onygenales > Onygenaceae > Amauroascus > Amauroascus verrucosus. The sequence goes on from LJPJ01000294.1 coordinate 153,283, forward strand.
GAGATAGTACTGCAATGCAGTAATTTTCCTCGCAGGCGTCGGTTCATACAAGGGTTTTAGACTATAAACCATAGCCATCTGCTTCAGCACATAGTCCAGCAGCTTGACACGAAGCCCGACCGCTTCCCGGTAATCCAAAACTGAGTCCCCTGTACAACATTAGTACAAATTGAAATTCCCATTCGCAGTAACCAGTTGTTGTATAGGTTATCAGGACACTTCTCAACATTGACACATTGGCCAGCACCGACTGACTCTGCAGCCAAAGTCCCCAGTTTATCCATGTTAAACTGAATGCAACGCCGCGCCAATTGTTCGGGTTCATCCAGGAGGAATCGTCCCCATGTATAGTACTCAAACATTGAAGCAGAGGTATCTGGAATTGATGACAACATTGCAAATTGCCGAACTGAAAAGCGTTTGGTGCATAGCTTTAGTGATGAAAATGTTAGCAAAGTGTGTGTTTTCATATTGAAGCGTTGAGGCATTGCTAGATCTATCGAAAAACATAGCGCATTTTGTGCATTATTATGATATCGTTATAACAAGCTAGTTAACCAGTGTTTCTGGAGGAATGGGTACTATGTCCTCTAGTGATGAGCCCATTAGATGGTATGATACTCCGTAGATTCCTGAGTCGTGACAGTATGTTTCTCTGAGTTCGTTTCTGAACCTCAGGGGTAACTCAACGATGGCGTTAATCCACAAGCTATTACCTAGTTAAGTTAGTTAGCTGGTTAACTAGTTAGTTAGTCAGCCATGTTCAAAGTTGAGTCAGTTCAAAGGTTTGAAAGCTTTTTCTCCTGCCGACAACATTCTTTTCCACTCTTCTGCGCTTCAAGCCTCCCAAACGGCCCTGAGGCTTCGAACTGAGGACTGTATCCAGTTGTGTAAATTACTAGTAATTTTATGGATCATGCATGGGGTTTTCGCTCCAGTTTAGAATGTTGAGTCCAAAATTGTCCTAATCAGAGGTGCAACAGTAGCTCATGCAGTGAGCAGGCATCATGAGAGGTCTTTGACACTAAAAAGATTAAACAGAAACAATCTGTGGCGAGAGCGAGCTAGCGTGACAGCTGTCTTGTTAGTTACTGGGATCTCCCTTGCCGAGCTGCCCTCAGTGCCCCACGCGATTTGTGGTGAAAGCGTGCATCGATTTCCGATCCTTAAATACGATGCCAAGATGACCCGGCGATGCAAACAATCCACATGTTGGGCCAAACTCAAGGAGAAAGCATTCTGAGATGAAGTGCCCAAATTTACGGGCGAATGATTGGCTTGTTACTGGCGAGGGAATCGTGTCTGGTGCTCTTGGTCAATGCCCCATGTCTTACCCAGGACTCTTGAAGCTACCATTTTGCATGAAAATATGGAATTCAGCTAATGCAAAGTAGTGACAAGACTGGTGATGGAACAACTCGGTGAGAAAGGAAGCTCGCTTGCATTCTGGTTCCCTTAATCGTCCTTGCAAGTCTGGCCTTCATCCCGCTATCGCCGGACTATCCAGAGTGCATTTTAATTTTGCAGGGGTGGCACCCTGATCGCGAAACTGGTCATGGGTGTGACTGTCCCAATAGCCCCATAGATATTACTATAAGAGTATGTGGGCTGGACATACCCCGGGCTCGCATCGAGCCAGCGACCACGACCTTTCTACAAGGGTTTGATGCTTGACCTCCTGAGAGGTCTTCATGAAAAGCACCTACAAGACTGTTTGTCAACAGTGAGCTGCCTACTCGTTGAGTTTGCATTGAACCCAACCGCGGTCGATTAGGTGATATTTTTTAGGAATGTTGGGCGCTCTGAACCTCGCGATACTATGGGCGGCCACCGCCCTACCCAAGACGTCGGCCCTACCAACATGGCCATCCGACGTTGATGAATTAGAGGACCTCATGTTCCTACACACCGGCTACCGTTCTCGAGGATTCTCCGCCGGCGTAACACCATGCTCTTTCTCTCAACAAGGCCCTTCTCGGATAGCTTCTGCCGAATGGCTCCGTACTGCGTTCCATGACATGGCCACTGGAAATGTTTTCACTGGCGTCGGTGGGCTGGACGCATCAATTGTGTATGAACTAGGGGGAAATGGAGGAGAAAATATCGGACAAGCATTCAACACCACCCTCGAGACCTACACGCCTTTCTACTCTCCGAAAGCATCCATGGCTGATTTGATAGCGCTTGGTGTATACACCGCCGTACGATCTTGTGGAGGACCAATAGTGAAGGTTAGAGCGGGGAGGAGAGACGCTACTTCTAGAGGCCCTGTTGGAGTGCCACAGCCTGAGAACTCTCAAGGAACGTTTATAAACCAGTTTGCACGGACTGGTTTCAACGTCTCAGAAATGATTGCCCTCACCGCCTGCGGGCATACGTTGGGTGGAGTTCATGCATCGAACTTCCCACAGATCGTGGAGCGTGGGACGGTCGACGATGATTACCAATTACTTGACGAGACTCCAGAATTTGACGAAAAGATAGCCGCTAATTTTATTAATGGTATCAACACAAATCCTCTCACAAGCCCCCGTGCGAAAGCGAACTCGCGAGATGCCGATACTAAAGTTTTCACCGCCGACAAAAACATCACAATCAGAGCATTGGCTAACCCAGCCAAATTCCGATCTACTTGTGCGGAAGTACTTCAAAAAATGATTGAGGTTGTACCAGCCGGAGTGAATCTTACGGATCCTATTTTGCCATACGAAGTTAAGCCTTCGAATCTTCAGTTGTCATTAGCTGGCAATGGCAGTACGGTAAATTTCTCTGGTGAGATTCGTGTTAGAACTACTTTCCGACCAGCTAGTGCAATTGCCAAAGTGCAACTTTTGTTCAAAGACCGCAAGGGGGGAACTAACTGTGGTTCATGCACAATCGACACCGAACACAAAGGTAACGGCGCTGGCTTCGACGATCGGTTTGCTGTATGTGCTACTTTCGTTCATCTCTCCGCCAAGTTTCCTTTCACTAATGTTGCAAACAGTTCTACGGGTTTTCTACTAGCCTTCCAGTAGATACGACAATTTCCAGTTTCAAGGTTCGAGTCACCTTAACATCGGGAAAGGTTGAAACATACAACAACAATGGATTCGGATATCGTGTGCATGACACGATTATGTTCCAACCTAAGCAGAGTTGCTTCGCCGAAAGCAATGCGGCTGGTAACCTAACAATCGTTTCTGCTGTAAGTCTCCTCGGGGTAGCAATGAAGCGCACATGAGCTAACTGATTTGGCAGGTCCGAGACACAGTGTCGTCCCCTACTGTGACGCTAGCTCTTTTTATAAAAGTACCTCGAAGTTGCTGCGTTGTGCCCGCGTTGAAAACGAAACTGATCACGATGACGAAAACGACCACTATCGGCCCATATAGCTTATACTCCGCGAGTTATGATCTTGAACCTGCGGCTAAACCAGGTACAGTATTCGATGTATTCGTGACAGGCGGAGGCCAAATCATATTAGACAGTTTCAAACGCACGTCTGATTTGGGTTCAATCTGCGTACCTTTCGGCTCAGATGGTCCCACCAAGCCCAACTTTACATATGAAGGCTGTTTCACTGACAGCGTCACTTCGAGAACGCTTACTGGGAAAACTATTGCCAACGATGACATGACCATTGAGAAATGCGCCGGGGCTTGTAAAGATTACCAATTCTTCGGTGTCGAATACGGAAGGGAGTGCTTTTGCGGAAACGCCAAAGGTTCCAAGAGTGTTAAAGTCAAAGAATCTGAATGTAACACGGCGTGCGGAGGTGATAGATCAGAAATTTGCGGTGCACGGGATCGTCTGAGCCTATACAAGAACAAGGATTGGGTTCCTACAATCAATCCCGAGATTGTGGGATACAACTATCTTGGATGCTACAATGATTCAAGGAACAGCCGTGCATTGTCCGATAGTTTTGTGTACAACGACAAGATGACAGTGGAACTGTGTGCTTCCTTTTGCGACGGGGCAAACTATTTTGGCGTTGAGTATTTCAGCGAATGTTATTGCGGTGCCAGTTTGTCGTCGACCAGTACCAAACAATCAGAGGTAGACTGCGGCTTCTTTTGTTCTGGGAATAGCACCGAATACTGCGGTGGAAACGACAGGATGAATCTCTACGTGAAGGAGACTGCACCCACGAGCAGCAAAAGTGCCTGTGTATCCCCAACTGCAGGTGTATAAAAGGCTGGATTTTTCATCAGAGTGACCATCCACAGATCAATCAAACTCGAACTAATATACCTCATAGCTAATTATATATGTCTTAATATCAATGACGTATTATCTTGATTTCATTAAATGGTAAGATCGCTGCCATATGAATCAGTAGTCGTGGATTAGCAAGGCAGTGAATATTATCAGAATAACAAGTCCAGGGAGAGCCAGATATCAGCCAACGCGTGTAACTAGGCCCCAGCTATTTGACGCTAGCCCAGGTCTCAAAAACCCGATACTCAGAATCATGATGTGCAAAAATTTCAGATTCGTGAGCTTTATCGTTATCGGAGGTGCGTAAGTACTCCGTCGCTAAACTAGATCACCAAACCATTATCGCTTGACTGATCAACGTGATACGGCTTCAAGATCGATTTCACTGCGCCGTCCACTCACTGCCAGTCAGGACAATACGATGCCAGACATTATCAATCTCTGGTCCATGGGACAAGCTTGCACCCGCTAATATTAACTAACTATTTCGAACTTGCTCATTGGTCTAGGAGCCCTGATCTGCAAGTCCACTAGTTTCTTAGATCCAATCCAACGCCAACTTCAAATCATCCCATTACGGGTTTGCAACTTCCGAGAGGAAGGCTACCTTGATAGTACCCACGACGTACTCGATGTACGGCGGATGTATGTACTGACCAAGAGGTATACCCAAAGTATCATCTCATTCCTCCAGGCACACGTCGGATTTTGCAGGCGCCAAATCCATGTATGTACTCGTTATTGACTTCGATTGGCAAAGAGTGGAGTGTACCCAAGACATCCTCAACGCACCTGAACTACAAATGTTTTCTCTTCATCCTCGTGTTTGTGTAGCTCATTCGCAAGTCATTTGTGCACATAGACCTTTCCAGAGCATCTCTCGTCTGTCTCTTGGCTCTTTGTCCCAATTCAAGGGGACGTAGGCGTCATGTCTGCGTTAGCCTCATATCTTCAGCTAGGCCACATCCCGGGCGCCAGTTTTGGGCTTCGAATTGTCCTTTATGCTGCTGGAGCATTGCTATTCTCAATCGCCGTGAATATATTCTGGCAATTCCTTCCCAGGAAGGCGTCAGAACCTCCCGTGGTCTTTCACTGGGTTCCCTTTATTGGAAATGCTCTCTCTTATGGCATGGACCCTCGCAATTTCTACGTCAACTGTCGCAAGAAGGTGAAGTCGTCGTCCATTCGCACGTTTAACACAATGCCAAGTTGCAATACCCGGCTAACTCTAGGTATAGTATGGCGATATCTTCACTTTTATCCTCTTCGGTAAGAAGATGACCGTGTATCTCGGTATTGATGGCAATGACTTCATCTTAAACGGCAAGTTGCAGGACGTTAATGCAGAAGAGATCTATGGCCCGCTTACGACTCCCGTCTTTGGCCGAAACATCATTTATGACTGTCCAAATGCAAAGCTCATGGAGCAGAAAAAATTCGTCAAGTTTGGCCTCACCCAGAAAGCTCTTCAATCCTACGTGCAATTGATTGAGCATGAGGTTATCGACTATCTCAAAACTACACCTGCCTTCAAAGGCTCCTCCGGAACCGTCAATATACCCGCCGCCATGGCCGAAATCACAATATTCACGGCTGGAAGAGCCCTCCAGGGAAAAGAAGTGCGGAAAAAACTTACCACCGAATTTGCTGAATTGTACCACGACCTTGATCTAGGCTTCCAGCCAATCAACTTTTTAATGCCATGGGCACCTCTTCCACAGAATCGTCGACGTGATGCCGCCCACGCCAGAATGAGCTCCATCTACCTTGACATCATTAACCAGCGTCGAGAGTTGGGAGTTCCCCCAGTGGAGGAAGACAAAGATATGATTTGGCATCTAATGGACTGTGCCTACAAATCGGGACAGCCGGTACCAGATGTGGAGATTGCTCACATGATGATTACACTCTTGATGGCTGGCCAGCACTCATCGTCATCGTCCAGCTCGTGGATCATGCTCCGCCTCGCCTCTCGTCCAGATCTGGTCGAAGCTCTGTACCAGGAACAGGTACAGAATCTTGGCGGAAACGCTTTGCAGCTGCATCCACTACGTTATGAGGACATTGACAAGCTCCCCTTGCTCCAAAACGTTGTTAAAGAGACGCTTCGGGTTCACTCCTCCATTCACTCCCTCATGCGGAAGGTCATGAGGCCCATGTCTGTTCCAAACAGCGACTACGTAATCACACCGGACAAAGTCCTAGTCGCATCGCCAATTGTCACACATCTCAGTGAAGAATACTTTCCCAATGCCGAGGCGTGGGACCCACGCCGGTGGGAGAGTGCCACCGAGGTTGAGGCAGCGGATGACATTGTTGACTACGGCTATGGCGCTGTATCCAAGGGTACGCGGAGCCCATACTTACCCTTCGGGGCTGGTCGTCACCGTTGTATTGGGGAGAAATTTGCCTATGTCAATCTCTGCACGATCATTGCCACCCTCGTACGGAACTTGAAATTTAGTACGCTTGATGGCAAGTGTTGGGTCCCGCCCACAGACTACACCTCCCTTTTTTCCCGGCCTACACAGCCGTCGGAGATTCAATGGGAACGGCGCTTTCCTGAGCGAACCTGAGAGCGCTAGTGCATGTGACTTTAACCAGATCAAAAGGGAGTGAAGGCTGGGAGTCTTGGATGAGGGCACTGGAATAACTTCTGGAGTAGACCCTTTTCTTTTGGCGCTATTTTTGGTAGATGCAATAAATGTGGCCTCGATGGAGCCAGGCCTTGAACACGATTCTGGACTTCAATTCGAGATTGTGCTCTATTTGGAAAAGCATTAGTATGGCTTCTTTATATAATATATAATTTTGATAGTTAGCACCTAGCGTTTTGTTTTTCCATTAACTACTAGTGTAGTTAACTAACTATACTAGCTACAGGCCTAATTCTCGATGGCTATCGAGATGAAGAATTTGGCTGGCAGCGTTTTCTTCTGTCGAGGTTCCGCAATAACATCATGTTGGGATGTAGGAGAAATTTCAATCTCACTAATTTTCGAATATTTTGATAGCCTTACTTTTTAGGGGACGAAGTGCTTGACGAAGTGCTTTGGCGAGGGTCGAGTTACATGGACACGACCGTTGTGTTGCTCTTCAACAGATTTTAGAGACTTGCCCTAAAGCAGCATTCCTCCACGTACGCTCTTCACGGGTATGTAGGCAATTACGCGTATGGGCTGATTCCTATTCAAAATCATTGTGCACGACCTAGTTAATACGATTTGTCGCGTATCTGCACCTTTTAGACTGGCAAAGATGCAACAAGGTGCTGTTGAGGTTGAAACTGCGTTGGGAACCATCGCGTCCGCCCGATTGACGCCGATTGAACATCAGATCCTGAGCGATTTCGTGATTGAAGCCGTGGATCCTTCACATGCGGCTCGTTTTATATTGAAACTAGTAAATGACAATGGCATGAGCATTGAGGAGATCCTCTGCAGTTTCAAGCTAAGTCTTAAACAGCTTCTCTCTACGGGTAGGATCGGGACCCTTTTCTCTTTTCGCTGTGATCCTCTATGACTGTTGATTAATAGTAAACTCTAGTGACTGAGACGGTCGAAGCACCACGGCGGTTCCGAGACTTTGCTGAGCGCCGTGATGGGCCTAGTTGCTGCATGACACAGGGCTCTAAACATGTGGTCTCTAGGGCGCCAGAATCAGCCTTTATCATACCGCCGACGTTCTTTCATGGCGATGATATGAAGCCTGATGTATGTCGCTAAACTTGAATTACTCAATCATTTCTGGTAACTGAACAAACTCTCTTAAGGGCAAGCTCTACCCAATCTTGGAAGCTTTTTTGACGAGCTCAAAGGTACTTCAGCTACAGCGTATTATTCGAGGAGATAATGACCAGGAAATTCTGAAAAACATGTTGATGTTATCGCCAACTATCCACTCAGCCTTCCGAAATGGCCATGTTCAAATCCAGCCCCTGAATGCTAGAGGAACATGGACTGATGAGGATGAAGTCGAAAACCCCGACGAAACTACTGCCACGGTTTGTGAGCTCCCATATGAGAGAATGACCAAACCAATCAACTTACTCTAGACAGTATGCCCTTTTAAAGATGTCCCCAGAAGGGCCCACAGGTCTTTTATTCAGCGATGGAACGCCGTTCAACGATTTCATCCACGTGTTTAGCATGCACACGAATGACCCTTTCATCTACTGTTTACCTAGTCCAATATTGTTGCGAATGCATTACCGGCTCTCAAGTTTGCTCCATCAATTTTTTGTTGAAAGTCAGATTTCTAGGGGCTGGCCTGAACCACCCATTTGTACGTGCGCTTTCAACCTATATCCAGGTTTATTTCCCCACGCTTACTTTGTTTCACATCAGTTATTCTTCACAAGCGCGGCTATAAGATTCTACGGTGCCTATGGTACATTGTACCTAAGTTTATTCGAATGATTGTTTACCGCAGGCTCTTGCGAGACCGAAGAACCCGCCGGGTCACGCCATTGGTGCATAGCCTTCCATTTAGCCTCTATCTTAAAGAGTGCAGGCGTTCAAGTAAAAATGAACAGAACGCGATGAGAATGATAGAACAACACACCTCTATACAAGCCCCTCTCTTTCTCGACTCCTTTAAAGATGTTAATGGAAACGAATGCTTCATTTCGACAGGAGTAAGGGGGCGGAAACTCGAGGATGTATTCTACCGTATGTCCTACGATGAGCGTGATCAATTAGCAGATGATATCTCGCAATGCATTCAGGAACTGCGGCGCATACCTAACAGCAACACACACGGAATTTCCAACACGCTTGGGGGTCCTGTAAATGATCATCGCATCCCAGGAGGTAAAGGTGGGCCGTTTCCAACGGAATTCGATTTCAACCGCTACATCGCTGCCGGACGCGGCACAGAGGAAGAAAAGAGAGCGATTTCTTTAATACATTCACGATCACATCGAATCGTCTTTACGCACTCTGACTTGCATCCGACTAACATTCTCATCGACAGAGGCCGTCTGTCCGGGATTGTTGATTGGGAGTGTGCCGGCTATATGCCTGAGTACTGGGAATTTACAAAAGCCATGTTTGGCGTTATGCATCGCAAACCGTTGCAGGATATGTGGCAACGTGCTTTTGGCACTGGGTACTTGGAAGAGTTAAAGGCCGAGAGAATTCTCTGGGATCGCACGCCACTTGGCACATAGTTATCTGTTACGATGAGCTAGGATGTATATATGCAGCTATAATTTTCGTTCTTTCCCATACGGCCTAATAACTAATAGTAACTAATAACGTATACAGCCACAAATTTCTGGAGTCTACTACTCTACCTTTTAGAAAATTATGAAATGTTCTGTTCTCACATACTTTCAGACGATAGAGAGTCAATTGATCAAATTATTGCTCGGTATCAACATTACCCGGGCTTCCTACATCTACCAAGCACTCACTCGGCTCTTGTGCAATTTGCCTAGAAAGCTTTATCAGTTCGAGACTAATTTAGCGGCTGACTTGAAGACATACTTTTAGCCTAGACTAGAATGCGTCACCTTTGGTGCCCTTGCTAAATTCTACTAGCCTATTAGATTTATTTTGTGCTCTTGCGGCAGCGATGATAGCTTCCTTTTCGATATCAGAGACAGAAGTGCGAATGTCAATAATACCCTGCTGGTCGAGTTCGTACAGAGATTCCTTGACCCATACGCGACAAGTGATATCCTCTCTGAAACGAGCAGAGTAAGCAATAGGAATTGTGGCAAGGCATTCGCCCACAAGAGAGTGCATTCTAGGGTCCATGTTTGCGATCTTGAGTGCAAGCGAGAGACTGCGCGAAGTTACCACTGAATCGCTGGCTTTGGTTTCGTATCTCCAGACGCCTTCAGGGTTGATGAGATGGTAGACGGTACCATTCCTGGGTGTTCGGGCAAGGTATATGCCCCAGTGGTACGTGAGCTTTTGCTCTCGCTCGGATAGGAGGAGGTACAGACCGTTGATGTCAAGCTGAAGAACTTGGTCTATGGTCGATTGACCTTGTATCGACTGACTTCGAGTAGCCATTCTCGGTAACTGGAGTATGAAGGCAGGGAGCTGAGTTTGGTATCCGGACAAATTGAGGGGTTTATCTAGAGATCCGCACAGGTCATGCAAATTGCCGGCTGCATCCCTGCACGTTTAATTCGCTAGAAATACTGACGTTCGCGACATTGTAGTCCAAAATCTGTCTTGTGGCTTCCCCGAATGGTGGCGGCTGCCCGAGCATGGCACAAATGATCCGTACGTGAAGCGTGGATTGGGGTAGAAGGTACCTCTGAACAGGATTGAAGAGAACGTTTCCCCATGTAGGCAACTTGCTGGCTCACAAGTGAGTCAATTGGAAGTACGGCTCAAATACTTCCGTAGGCTTTGAATATAAATACCAGCACAACCTCGTTTTCTCTTCTTCCCTTTCCACTTTCTGTTTGGATACGGCCCAAGATAGCAGGAAAATAAATTCGGCCACGATGCAATGATGATGAAAGTAACTGCTTGTGCTTTGCTTTCCCGCCTGAAACGTAGATCATGTTTCTAATTTTGAGTCGCATTCTCTGACCCAATCGACCATGACTGGAGTTCCAGACAAGGTCAGCGGCTAATCTTTGCATCACATTTCTGTGCAGCGCTTCAATTGATAGGCTGAGAGTCTCCACTTTTTTGACTCCTATTAAGAAGGAATACCTATAACTCTAGCTGATCCTGGCGGACGCTTTGGTCTAGACTTGAACAGCTACGAGACCCTCCTGCCTCTGGTGCCGTTAAATAAGCTGCTACAAGCCAAGGTTGGCCGCAAGTGTCGAGTTCTGACTCTGTGATCCCGCTGCGATAGCTTATTGGGGGATCAAAATAGATATAGACCGTTATTATCCAATTTAGATTTCATCTTGATGGAGAACTTTTTTTTTTGGTGCTGAAGTTAGGATATAAAGGGATAATGTCATCGTCAAGATTCGTGGTGCATCCCTTCATCCGTCTTATAAAGTCTCTCAGTTTGTATTTAATTGATTTTCTATAAGCGACCTCCCGTGTAGCCAAAATGTGGCTCAAGTTTTTACTTTTGTTTGTCACCCTCATTGATAGAAGGGTAAAAGTCGAAGCCCTTCAGAACAAGGTGCTTCTCCCTCGCCAGAACCAACAGGACGGTTCCTTCACCCCTGGAGCCTCGCCAGGTACGGGCAGTTCGTGCGGGAATGCCTTCGGAGATGAGTTCATTGAATGTGCCACGAGCGGTGTATGTTATAGCGCAGCCGTAGGCGATACATGTTGCAAGGAAGGATGTAAGGAAAAGAAAAGACAATACACCTATGCATCGTTTATCCTGAGAACTGACAACCTTTTCAGACGCATGTCCAGCTGGTTCTTTCTGTTTAACGGCAGGGAAATGCTGCCCGAACGTGAGTTCTCATAACGCCAGCGGGGGTTGTAGTTGAGCTCAAGATAACTGACAAGGTTGTCTCCTAGGGGCTGTCACTTGAAGAATGTGCTGCTAAGCTCAGTGTAACGGTGAGCATCACCACGAAAACACAACCTTCTCAACAGCCGCCTACCACGAACTCACCGCCACTGCCGACGCCGCCTTCTACTACAAAACGCCCGATGCTGGTTACCACCACTTGCACACATTCTCATCGTCCACCTTACCCAACTGGTGGCACCAAAATCACAGTTCCTGGAACTAGAGTTCCAAGGCCATCAGCCAATCCACCGGAATTCACCGGTGCTGCTAGGCCGCGAAATGGCGTCCAATACGTTGTGGCCATTGTGGCTTTCCTTGGGTTCCTCCGAAACCTATTGTGAGATTAGGTGTTTTAGCAACATCTGCCATTCTCTTAATTGAATGTACGGAGTATCACCAGGTCCAGCAGTTTCCTTAATCCCGCATTTTCTTTGGTAGCATTAGATACAGCATATCACTCTTGTCCCCATCCCCGGCCAGAATATCCAGGCAAATGTAGATAAATTGTGCCTCGTGTTCTCTGGTCAATGCTACTCAAAGTGCTTCCAATGCTGCTCTGTAATCATAGTGATCGGCGATATTTCCTAGTCACATGGCACAGCGAAACAGAGATAAGCGGTGCTGTCGCGTTTGCAAGCAGAAATATGGAAGACAAGATCCTCGTCGCTCTCCCTGGTTGCAGTTACACCGGTCGCGGCGAGTCCAAAGCTGGTGAGCGGCCCTGTCGATTAGTAATGCTAGTGCTACGCCCGAAGCGGCTAGACCCGCGGGGCTCCCAACAACGCTGCATGCTGCCCCGCCGCGATTACCTCATACCCTCATTGCATCAGGTGAGTTACAGCCCAACAAGAGCAAAAAAACGTCGCCCGCTTCTGCCAGCATTCTGCTCTCCTACGTTCTTCTTGCTCCTTTGATCTGTATATTCTCTCGTTGGGAGCTCAATTGACTACTATTAATTGTGCTGCAATCATCCACATTATTCAACCTTAACTCTTATAGAGCTATTGTTTTACAGTCATGCCTGGCTTTGATCAAGCATCCTCCCTAGGGGCTTGGAAGGCACTCGAGCAGCACCATAGCTCTGCTGGCAAGGACATTTCTCTAAAGGGAGAGTTTCAAAATGACCCCCAGAGATTCAACAAGTTCTCTCATACTTTTAGTAATCCGGCGGACAACTCAGAAATCCTATTTGATTTCTCCAAGAACCTGATCACCGATGAGACTTTGAAGCTCCTCGTGAACCTTGCCAAAGAAGCTGGAGTTGAGAGCCTCCGGGATGAGATGTTTAATGGTGACCCAATCAACTTCACTGAAAACCGCGCTGTGTACCATGTTGCCTTGCGCAATGTCTCCAATTCGCCCATGCAGGTCGACGGCAAGAGCGTGGTGGAGGAAGTCAACAGCGTCTTGCAGCACATGAAGGAGTTCTCAGAGCAAGTGAGGAGTGGTGAATGGAAAGGATACACGGGAAAGAAGATCAAGACGATCATCAATGTCGGAATTGGCGGCTCGGATCTGTAAGTTTTTTTCTTGTGCAATCTGAACTGGGTCGTTCTTTTTCTAACAATTCGCAGCGGTCCGGTTATGGTTGCGGAGGCACTGAAACCGTATGCGGACCGCAGCCTCACCCTCCACTTTGTCTCCAACATTGACGGTACACACATCGCCGAAGCATTGAAGGAATCGGACCCTGAGACCACCCTCTTCTTGATTGCGTCAAAGACCTTCACAACTGCCGAGACAATCACCAACGCCCAATCTGCAAAGGCGTGGTTCCTCGAGACCGCAAAAGACGAAACACATATTGCTAAGCATTTCGTCGCTCTCTCTACCAACGAGGCTGAGGTCACAAAATTTGGCATTGACAAGAAGAACATGTTTGGTTTCGAGTCATGGGTCGGCGGACGGTACTCCGTGTGGAGTGCAATTGGCTTATCTGTTGCTCTCTATATCGGCTTCGACAACTTCCACCAGTTCCTTGCAGGTGCCCATGCCATGGACAAACATTTCAAGGAAACTCCGCTCGAGCAGAACATTCCAGTCCTTGGAGGTCTTCTGAGCGTTTGGTATAGCGACTTCTTCGGCGCTCAAACTCACCTTGTTTCACCATTTGACCAGTATCTTCACCGGTTCCCTGCCTATCTTCAGCAATTATCAATGGAAAGCAACGGCAAGGCCATTACCCGAACAGGTGATTATGTCAAATATACCACCGGTGCAATCTTATTTGGCGAGCCAGCCACCAATGCTCAGCATAGTTTCTTCCAGCTTCTCCATCAAGGCACTAAACTCATCCCGGCAGACTTCATCATGGCCGCGGAGTCACACAACCCAGTCGAGGGTGGCAAGCACCAGCGTATGCTTGCGTCCAACTTCCTTGCTCAAGCAGAAGCCTTGATGGTCGGAAAATCCCCAGACCAAGTCCGTGCCGAAGGAGCCCCCGACAACCTCGTTCCTCACAAGACCTTCACAGGTAACCGCCCAACCACTTCTATCCTGGCTCAGAAGATCACTCCTGCTGCCCTCGGCGCCCTCATCGCATACTATGAGCATGTGACCTTCACTGAAGGTGCCATTTGGAACATTAACTCTTTCGATCAGTGGGGAGTCGAACTTGGCAAGGTCCTTGCGAAGAAAATCCAGGGCGAGCTGGAGACTGAAGGTGCAGGAAGCGGCCATGATGCTTCTACAAGTGGATTAATTGCCGCCTACAAGAGGAAGGCAGGTCTTTTGTAATCCATCGGCTAGATTTATCTTTTTTTTTTTTCGGGCCAAAATGGCTGCGATTGAGCCCTCGCATCAATGTTGTGAGATGGCATTGTGAATATTTTGATGTATTAAGGAATCAATGGATGAAAAAGAAAATGACGAAACAGACATTTAAACATATTCCTTTTTCCAAAACTTTGTAGGATCAAAAAAGCCAGAGGACCAACGCAGAACACGAGCACCTCTGTTTTGTTTCATCGAATCATTTATCAAGCGCTTTGGAAAACAGGACCTTAGTATTCTAATGATTGCCGGGGAGGGTGGCTGTAAACCATGGGCCGTGAGGACAGATTATCCATCCTTGATCCGTGCATCAGGTCAGACTTCCCACTTCAATTCTCTGGAAACTCCGAAACCTCAACCCACTGCCTCAAGCGGCCCGGGACGAGCGAAGCCTATTCCATTAAATGATGCCTGTTTTATTGAGGATATCGCCTTTCGCGCAACATACGTACGCTAGCGTGGTTGTCCTGCTACTCCTGTTCGGCGAGCTAGTGGCAGCCGGCAGATTGACGCATTCCCATGATTTTGCGAAAAGGACGTATAAACATGGCCAGACCGTTCCCGTAAGCTGTCTGAATCGGATAACGTGAGTTCTCTCTTCTCTTCTTTTTCTCTTCCCTATTCTCATTATCAAAAATTGAAAAAGAAAAAAAAAGGCCCTTATTTTCCAGGTTCTCGTAGAATAAATTGTTGGGACTAATTTGTGTTTCGCTTGCTTATAGAGACGCTGGCAAACATGTATGCGCCCGTAAACGGCATGGAGAAACACGCCGCAAAATTACGATATATATTAGCAGTTGCCTATTCTAACGTGCATAGGGAACCCATTCAGCCAGAGATCTCCAATACACCCCTTTCCCAACCTGCAATGAAACCTCCAGCCCTCTCGCCTTCCGCTACGGTGTTTCTGAAACCATAAATTGCACCATTGATTCTCTTCCCGATATCTTTTACCGCTTCCTCGAGCACTTCGTTCAGTCCAATGCCCCGTTAACATGTCGCATGCCCACCGTCCCGCTCCTCGAAACCTCAAAACACGATTCCATCGCAACGGGAGAAGGTAGCCATAACTCGTTTATGAAGGGCGGCGCACCGGCGCCGTTTACACCGTTGTCTATTGTGCTGCGGGGAGTAGCGCAGGAGAATGACTTACAGGTTTGGCCTAATATGAATGTTTTGCTTCATCGGTCGGTGGATGGGAAGAAAAAAGCTAAACAGGGGAAGAAAACACGGGGCCAGATTGTTGCTGGGGCGGCGTATTCGTTTCCATCGTTGAGTCCGGCGGACCTGGGAAAGGAGCAAAAGAGCGGCGGAGATGGGATGAAGGGCATTACAGATGTGCGTGTTCCTTGGGACCCGTGGGGAGTGGGTGGAGGAACAAGGGCTCTCCGTGGTGAACCGTTGACTTTCAGATTTCATGTTGGATGGGTCCAGGAGAGCGATCTTTCTGGACTTTCTATACCACCTGAGCCTGGTATGACGCTATCTGGGATTATGTATAACTGCCTCTTGTTTCTATCGGCTGGATGCTTAGGAGCAGTCTTTGCACTATGGTGGGATCAGCATAAAAGGAGACGCGGCAGCTTGTGGAGTGGCGATGGGCTCTTGGGCCATTCTGTCGCCGGGAAGGGTGGACTCTTTGGCCGAAAGAGTCGCGGCGTGTCGATAAACCTTGGGTCTGGAGGAACAATGAATGGTTATGGAGGGTATGGATTCAACGGGAAGAACGGGTTAAGTCAGGGTTACGGAGGGTATTCAAGCGGAAAACGAGATTGATAGATAGTGATGTAGTTTAGATTGCTTCTCCTAAACGAATAGATATGAATGTATATCAGATTTTTCACGTCTACATGTAAATTTAAATGACCGGTATCCTACCCAATCCCATAATAATACATAGAAAAGCATTGCACCTCCAATGTAGCCAGAAGAGTATCCTAACAGCCTCAGTCCCATTCAACGATTTTTGCTGTCCCCGCATTGATATCTGCCGGCATTGGTATGTACACGATTAGCCAAGGCAGTATTACCTCTATACCCTCGCCATACGCATAGCACAAGCCCACAAGCACGTTTGATGCGACCTTACCAACCCTGCCTTCTTAACTTCTCGCATCTCGCAACCGTCTCTTGAAACGAAAACCTGAATAATTTTCTCCACCGCTTCATTCTTAGTTCCTTTTTCATCTGCCCTCTCCTAACATGGAATCTCTGCTCCCTCTCATGCACACGCACTTTATTCGCCGCGCATCGACTCTCCATCGACGCTAGTGCCTTTCCAACATCGAAGCCACGAACATGATCCACGGAGACCGTACGACCTAGCGATGGCGACAAACGCAGCTCCACCGCTGGAGAATTTCTCTTCTTAGATCCGGAGCGCGAGGGAGGTGAAAGCCTTTTGTCGTACATGTCCATCAAGCCTATAATGTCATATCCTTGTCTCCAAAGGCCCTCACCACGGTGCATCGGTCGTGGGCCTACTGTAGGAGCACTCTTGGGAACGGATCCCAAAGCATTAAGGATGCTGTCGACTTCGTTTAGTTTCTCGGGTGGACTGTTCGTTTGGTTCCTTTTGGGATTGGAACTGAAGTTTACGACGGAGAAGTGTTGGTTGCTTGGATCGGAGGGGGAGGCTGGTGCGGCTGCAGCCACCGCACTAGCTGCGGATTCGGAAGGTGTGCTTGTAATCAGGGATCGTTTGAGAGAAGGGGAGGTGAGTGGCAAGAGTTGGAGGCATTGTCGGCGTGTCTGTTGGGTTTTTATTAAGCCATTGACGAAGTGTCGAACCTCCATGGTGGAGAGATTTAAAAGCTAGCACGCAAGAGGTATCAACCAAGCTCAATTATCTATTCGTGATGTAAGAAAATAGCCAGCTAGGTGCAAAGGGAGAGGAGAGCGGTATTCGATTGATGATGTCTCCATATTCGAACTTTTAGTCTGGATTCGGTTAAAGTCACGTGAGTAGCATTCCTGATGGCTAATCCGATTGCCAGTAAGGTTTCAGCACCACCATTTGCTTTCTAGTGAGATCTGCTCCATACCACACAGAGCATTTTACAAAGCCATATAAGACAATAATACAAGTACTGGACCAGATATCCTTGTTATCAGGCTTGTATTTATAGGCCCCAGTCTTACAATGACATCCTTCACCATTGCAAACCTGCCCCGCATGACCGGGGAAATGCTTTCCTCACTACTACTCTTTTCCACCACTGCCAGCAAAATCGCCATCATAGACGTTAGAGACTCAGGTCAGCTTAGGAGCTATCCCTAGTTGGCTGTACCCACTAACTTTACTCTGGTTTCCATATAACAGACCACGTTGGCGGACACATCATCTCCTCTACTTGGATTCCTAGCTCCTCCCTTGAAGCACATATTCCAGAACTCATTCGCACACTCAAAGACAAAGAACAAGTTGTATTCCATTGTGCGCTTAGCCAGCAGCGTGGCCCGTCTGCAGCACTCAAGTATGCTCGTGAGAGATCTAGGGTTTTCGGTGATGAAGAGGGGGCCAAGCAAAAGGTCTATGTGCTCGACGGTGGATTTTTGCGGTGGCAGGAGAAATATGGTGAAGATACGAGATTGACACAAGCTTATGTGAAGGATATCTGGTTGGATTATTGAGTTTCGCCTCCTCGGTCACGCGGAGGATCTCCATCGACACTTCTGGTCCGCATTGTGCTTCTTCTAATATTGCATATGGCTATTAGCATGGGATTGAGTAGAATGGCGTTGGCAGGAAATCCTTGTTTTCCCTTAGAGATCAAGTCGTATATACTACCTTAATACATTATATGACACATCGAGCAGTAGATCTCTATACAGTACGTGTAAGAGTACTGAGCATAATCATTCAATCTAGACCGTACCCGCAATAGAGGCTTTAGGTGGGAACCTGTCCTCCGAATCCTACGGGTCTTCTCATTCCTCCAGCTTCAGGAATAATGGCCATGGCTTTGTAAATTTTTCCCATGCCGCCTCCCCCTCTCTCCACTAACCGTTTCCAGCCGGTTTCTATATTCTTCCTTTTAGTCTCATTTTCAGCACGTCTCATTAGCTGAACTGCTCTTTCCGATATACCCAGGGACTGCAAGAAACTTCCTTGTTCTATAGGGCCGTGAACTTCAACACCAGGGCTGGCGTTAATCGCGGCTTCGGCCAGAGCGATAAAGTCTACATCGGCGCTCAAATCCACTTGGCCAGGTGAAGTAAATGGAGAGACTAGTTTATGGTCCTTAATTCCGCGCAACGAGTTGACGGGTATAGAATGCGATGGCCCATAATCCAGAATCAAAGCGGCCCCAGCAGGCTTCCGGCTGGGAGACTTTCTATCTGCATATCCTCCAATTCGACGGGCAAATTCTTGCACGTAAGCCTGACTCTCAGGGCTGATCTCGATTGTTGATCCGCGTGTGGATTTCAAGGCTTTATAACGTTCAGACATTTCAGGCATCACCAATGAAGCGGGAGTTGATGCTTTCGCGAGAGACAAGCGGAACTCAAGACGATTATCAGCATGCGCGCCTGTCGCCGGATTAGCAGAAACCACTAGTTCCCTCCATTGAGTTGAACTTGACGAGAGTGGCTGACGGATGGTGGTAGGGCCAGTCGGGGTATGGATAATGTCCGAAGGCGGTGACGCAACGGCTTGGAACGCATGGATTGGAAGGGCGTCAAAGAATTCGTGAGCAATTATAAAAGGCACATCACCGTCGGCTAGTCAAAGAGTCTTTCCATTAGCCTTCAATTCTAGCTGGGTGGTTAAAGGAACGAACTTTGTGGAAGTGATCGTATATGCTCTGTCCATACAACTGGGACGCCCAGATGCTTGCTAAAGCTCCGGTATCCTAAATCAATCGGCTCTATTGGTGCATCTCCGCATAGCATCTGCTTTTGTACATCTCGGAGTGTAGGGCTGGCCTCCACCAAGTATACTGTCTCTATGCTTGAAGCAAAACCCTTGAAGTTCCGTACAGACTAATACACATGCCATGAGCCACATCCGTAGTTCCAAAAGCGTGGGGAAAATTGGCATTCCGCTTACCCGGAGCATATCAGCCATGAGAGTACCCCTTCCCGGGCCAACCTCGATCAATTGAACTCCACGACTCCGTCTACCCTGGGCCATCCATTCCGTAACGGTCCAAACACCTAGAAGTTCTCCAAAAATCTGTGAAATTTCCGGAGACGTAACAAAGTCCCCCCTTCTCCCGAACACTTCGATTCCAGCCGAACCGCGCGACGTGTAATATCCGCCTTCCGGAGATGTGAGGCATTGTCGCATGTACGCAGCGATGGATATTGGGCCAGTTGTCTAGTTCACATCCCCGGGGTCATTTAGTACACAAGAGAAACATGAATAGCTAGTATAGGATGAACGGGAGGAAGAAAATTCACGAACGTTGATAGCCTCAGCGATGGTCTTTGCTAGTGGGGTGGACCATTGCCTTTGGGTTGCAGATGACAAGTATCGTTTTGCGGCGGATGGCGTGGCCAGTCGAGAACACCGACTGGCTGCTGCCAATCGATTCGCTATCTGGGTGGCACCATTGCTCATCTTTTGCGGATGAGAAGGTTTGTTTGTCGCGTGGAACTGGAAGAGTTGAGGTTGATCGTCATGAATTCGAGGTGCTGGTCGAGTGAGTGTGTTTCTCAACAGCCGGGTGAACTTTCCGAGCAACCATCGGAATTTGGTTTTGCTCACGGCCAGTCAACTAGTTATCTGCAAACATCCGCTCTCCGCTCTCCGCTCTCATTCTCAAACTCAGTCCTTTTCTGCTCTGAGAAATCAATCAATGGATATGATGTGCAGCTACTAATATTAAAAAGCAATATTGCATACTGACAGTATTAGAAAGCCACATTTCATAGTCGTGACATGTGAAACCATGTAATGTGTTGTTGAGAACGTCCAATTGTCAAATCGTTCTTATCCTTCCTTTTGATCGAGTTCATCTTCGCTACTGCCAATTTCCTTATGATGTGCTTCAGGATGATTCTGGTTACTAGTATCAAGTGCAGCCATCCTGCCCGCTAGCTGAAGCTTCAGACCTACTAGTATCTCCTGCAAGCGATGCCGCAGAATATCAGTCCTGGCCTCAGGTAATTGAATTTCTAATCCAGCAATCCTGCTCTTTAACTCTTCGATACCTTTCTCATTCTGGTCTATGGTTCGCTGGTCAATGGCCTCGTCAACGGCGATTTCCACGACAAGTTCCTGGCCGAAATACTTGGCAAACTCCCTGCCTATATTTATATCATTGATAGCAAAAACGACCTGTCGAATCCCGTCCCAGGTTTCTTTATCTTTGTCAATGACTTTTTCCCCTTTCACATCCGTGGTGGACTCCATTGATAATACCTTCCTCCAAGCTCTTGCAATCTCTTCGATGGGGTTACCATATGCGCCGCAGCCCCAGGCGCCCAAAACCACTCTATCAACATTCTTTGACTGAAATATCCTCATCACAGCGCGCATCTTCTTTTCGACAATTTCCCGTTCTTCTAGATTTTCGTAGGCCCTGCCTCCTTCTTTGACCTCGGGGAACCTGAGCATAGCAGCACTCACAACTCCTATATACCTTCTCTCCCCTTTTGCTAGATTAGTACCTTCGGATGTCCCATCTCGAAAAACAAGCACATCTGGGGTCCACACGCCCCCGAATTCCGGAAGCCGGTAGAACGACTCTTGTAAAGAAGGGTATAGCGTAGTGCGAACACAAAGAGACTCTTCCTGTGAAGTAGCGCCGTTGAGCACGCCACCGCCTGGTCGAAGTGGAGAGGCCATGTTCAAAACTCCTACTCTGATAGTACCAGATGATGGAATATCCGTATATGGGCTAAGCGCAGCAGTGATTGTATCAACCGCATGAATACTGATGTTTAAATTCGACCCTCCGGCTTCAGGATAGGACTTTTTTTCTTTCGACCCCTTGCGATCTAACGGATTGCCATTTGGAGGCGGATCCACAATCAATTCTGCACTTTCCACTCCTTTGCGCGCTCGTGTATCCGATGCCAGAAGGGCAGGAATGGACTTGTTGATAAGTGTTTTTGCTTGCTTCGCGCGGGCATCCTTGCGAAATGATTGTGGTTGACGGACAACGGTGGGTTTCAGCCGGCCCATTGTGATGAGAGATAAAGGAAAGATATGATATAGATCTAGCTCCCTACCCTCGAGTCGACACTTTGAAATACGCGGTTTAAGCGAAAAACCGCGAAGTTTAGCGAAACAGATGCACTAAAGCATGAGTGACGTCACCGGAAGCTGTCCGCCAAGACCGTTTAAATTCGAGCTCTTTGACAACTGGCGAAGTCTAGATGAATCAGCGTAGACGAGATATTGATATTCAATCTTAGGAATTGAGTAACAAAGAAGTGAGATAAATGCAGGCGAGAGAAACTTGGATGCTTTAAAGGACTTATTCCGAAGATCCCAAGGTCTTGTGAGCCCAAAGGTACTCAGCCAGCAAGGTGGCCTAAATAGTTCTCGCAAAGGAGGGACTCACGCAAAGATAGTAGCCAGTGGTGGGGACCTCTGGAGCGTTTTGATAAAAGCAGTATCGAGGGGCGCACAAGAAGCTTCGACTACGAAGTTTTCAATTGGACCTGATGAAAATCTTTCTCTATAGCCCTGCCATGGACAAAAGGCGCTTAGCTTTACTTGTTCAAAACGAATAGTAAACTCTGCGCAATTTTGTCCTATATACGCTTCAAATATGATGGCTATATGCAACTTTATGTGCGCTGTCATCTGACCTACATTCGCAACGCTGGGTCCTACGAAGCTGCAACAATCCCTCAGCGGAAGGAATGTCGATTTACAAACGAATTATTGGCCAGTAGGGTGAATACCAATCCGAACGCCGTTTCTCCTAATCAGCAATGCGTCCTCATAAATTGAGTTAGGCGAGTACGGATCTGTCTATTCGCGGATTGTCTTGAAGAACTGGGGCCCGAACATTTGTTTGAGATGCTTCAGTGTATCAGAATAAGTACTTAACCATTTTTGCCCTGGTGTCAAGACTAAAAGTTGATGACAATAACGTAGGATATATACCTAAAGGCTTTCGCATATAGTGCGTCGCGAAGGTCTGCCAAAACCACGCTAAAAGGTGTAAATGCGAATAGTGTACATGGTTCTAACCGTAGGCGCATATTTCAGCCGCTTAATGATAGACACGAAGGCACGAGACAAAACCAATAGGTATCCAGGGACGACGCAAAATTCTGCTTTGCCTCCTATAACCAGGTTGCGACAATCCTCCGAGCGTCCGACGAGTTTTTTCGGTTGCTCTTTCTTAAAACGGTGGGTAACATGACGTATCAAGCGCTTCAAGTAATTTCTGGCTTGATGCGAATGTGGAGGATTCTTCCATCAGCCTACAAAAGTTGCACTCTTTTGTCAGCGAATGGGTCAACTCTAATGATGATAGCTATAGAAGCCTGCTTACCTTTTGGTTGTTGAATTTGGTGACAACATCGTCAGCACCACGGCGATCTGCAAACATCATTTCAGCCATTACTGCAGGATATGTCGCGATAAGCCGACATCTCAACATCCTCCCCCCCACTGGCTCAAGTGCTGATTGGATATCTTCCGCTGTAGTACCAGGAGCAAAGTTACTGCCGAGGACAACAGTAGGCCCAGTGGCTCGACCTTTGATATTGAGATCCCGTTCTGGCAATGCGGTAGATAGCAAACGAGCCTCTCTAGTAGCGTGATTGGTCGTAGCTATCCTTGACGTGTCTGAATTTTTGGTGTTTCGAGGTGCTGTGCGCTGGAACAAGGAAATATATAATTCAGTACATGTTTCAAAAGAGAGGGCAAACTAGTCATAAAATGGTTACCTTTTCAATTCTTCTTGGAGCTTCTTTCCGGGCTGGTTGTTTTGGCGCTGGCGCGTTTTCACTTCTCACTTTGCTAAAAAACTTGTCTGCTGTGGCTTGTTTCCGTCGTCTATCACGGGCTAGAGTAAAAGAAGAGGCTGTCAGATTCGTGTCTTGAACCTCAGGCATGTTTCTACAAAATGCAATACAAAGGGTATATTTACCGGCATGAATAATCTCCTCAAAAGAAGCGGCATTCTTTGTCGGCTTCTTTTTCGCTGTCATGATTCCTGTCACTTGAAAAGGACTGCGAATTCTAGTTCTAGGATGGGCTTTAATGCGAATAACTCAAGAAGGTAAAGATATCATTGTAGACTGTGCCTGGGCTTGAACATATAATACATCGCAGCTCCAAAACTCAGTGATAAAGAAAAAGAGAAAAACCACTGCTACATATCGCCTTCTCGCGTTGACGCCGTGAGAGCTTCAGGCTGATGTTCACGTGACAGGCCTAGTGGCGATCTAAAAATAAAAGCTTCCTTGTGCTAAGCCAAAAGCGGCAATGCTGATGTTCCTCAAAGGCTTGGAGAGTCGCAGAAGCAACCACAGCGACGCTTCTGTCCAACACTGTGACAACACTGAGAACAGAGGTAGGCTTACATTTAGTATGGAATATTCCGTACTAAATTGCCCGTGAATGCAGGCCTCTTATGTAACTATCTGGTTAGCTCGTCATGGCAACCTGATCACAATCAGAGCGAGGAATGGCTGCTAACCAGCTCTTGAGCATATCCCCCATATCCAAGCGCTGCCTGTTCATTGCTTGACTGGTTGGGTTTCTTTCAATCATTTCTTTTTTTATATGACCTACTAAGCATATGCTTAGTTCTCGAGGAATGCACTTTCCCTCCAGGTTTTGCTCTTTCCTTACTATCTAGCCTTGGACGCTTTGGTTTGGTAGAAGAAAGCGGTTCCTCGTCCAGTCTTCCCATTGCTTCTCTCTTTATCTTTGGTACTTCCAATCCTTGCGTTGGTCTACATCTAAATTTTATCTTATTCGCGGCCATGTCCTCGTTCTGGCACCGCTTTCTACCTCGTGAACCCGGTTCTGTTGACACAAACCGGAAGGCTTCTCCTAAGAAGCGACATGTGAAACATTATCGAAGCCTCTCACAAATCTTTGCCTCGCCAATTAGGAAATTCTCCGATCGTGACACATGCTCAAAATCTTCCGCAAGCCCACCAGGACAACATAGGCTTAACATAACTTGCCAGGAACGAATGCATTACCCAGTATATGACCCTAACGATCCACGGCACAATCCAGAAGTCCGGAACCGGCTACCGCCCACTAGTCAACGGAAATCTATCGACCAACAGTATACGCCAACGACCCAACAGAGTCTACGAATCACTTCTCCAAAGAAAACATCGCCAACGAAATCCCTGCGCCGAGCACGGTCAAATCTTAAGGGATTGGCTGGAAGCATTCGATCCAAAACAATCTTCAATCGTAAAGAGATGCCGTCCTTTTCAGAGGGTTCTCCTTTTGTCTCTGAAGGTCGCCAGTTGGAGTCAATAAATTCACTTTCGAGATCTGTTGATGAGATTTTCGTGCATCATTCGCTACCTGTGGATATTCCAGCTTATCCTCCCGCTCCAGAGACAGCAAATGGCGATCGATTCAAATATTCTTATCATACTTCCGAAAAGTTTGATGAGGCGATGTCGCTATACGGGACAAAGCCATCGGCTATGAGAAGTCTCTTGTCTAGTTCTCCCTTTATGTCTAGGCTATTTGACCGCCGATCGAGAGGTTCTAACGAAATTGACACCCGCCAGTCATTGAGTGATGCTTTGATAGAAGGGGAGCCCCGCGGTAGGGACGACCAAGTCGAGAAAAATATTATTGATGATGACTTCGTAGATGATGATATTTTCTGTTCCCCGTGCAGCACTCTAAATAACATGGAAATTCAATTTTCTAGTTACAGCATTCCGAACGTGACACGCGTTTTAGCTAAAATTGGCAATCAATCTGCTTCGAGGAATATCGAAGACGCTTTATCCCCGGACTCCTCGGCTCTGATATCGATCACGGCTGAAGACGATAGAAAACAAACTTCTTGCAACGCAAGTATTGGTTCGGTTTCATATCAAACTCCTTTTAGGTTGCCTTCAAGCCCTCATCTAGATCTCCCAGCGATTTCCAGTTCCCATCCTTCACGGGAACCGGGCTCGCGGATTTCAAAGAAAAATTTTCATATTTCCCAACATTCTATCCCGACCATTTCGGGATGTAAAACTGAGAAAGATCTGGATTTCGGCGCTGATTTATGCCGCACGAGCTGTCGAATGGACGAGAGTGAACATGCATTGGAAAATCACCCATTGCTGATTCGATGGTTGGTTTCTATGGGAGCGTTTGGAAATGGTGAGCCCGAACTTACAGATACGCTCCTGTCCAAGTATCCACGGCTCGCGGAGAGTCCAAAGAGTCTAACTGGCTTACAATGCTACAAAATCCCGACTAGCGAGGGCCATGACCGGCAAAACCAAACTCTTTGTCATGAGCGTAGATTCAAGGCACGTGGAGCAAAAAGTCCGGATAAGGGGCGCCACAAGTATCGACGTACCTCTTGGCCGAATAGATCTGCGATAATCAGATATTCGGACGACGAGCAGGAGCTCACTGGGGCACCGTTAGGGCCTGCTCATGGTGACACTGTCCCTATGCTGGCTGCTTCATCAACATTAGAACATAAATTTGGGAAATGCTGCCAAACGTATACAAAGTCATTGCCTTCTAGTTTGCAGTTTATGGTTGAGGCTATAAATCGGGTATCAGGCCTTGACATGGACGGTCCCAAGCAGTCAGAAGACTTTTGCTCGCCAGTTGAATTGTTTCCTATCGGATCACCTGAATCATTTCGTGAGGAACAGCTGCGTTCTAGTAGAAACCGTCTAGACCAACCCGAGGCAAGGCAAAATGAATGTGCGTCCTTACTTACGGAGCAGTCATGTGCGGGAAATGGCGGCCCCCGGAAACCAGGGAGGCGCCCACTTCTTGCTTTGTCGGTCTCGACAGTTATGGGGGCAAATACAACGTTAGATGACACCTCCGACCATAAGAGCGCTCCTAAGCGGTGTTCCAGCTCTAGTACTAGAGGATTTAATGAACTTTTGAAACGAAAAGAAGGCTCCAGCGCGGATTCAAACGATTCAAGTCAAAGTGAGCCAATGAGCAGTACCACCTACGCAACAACTTTCAGTTCTGTCTCAAGTATTCGAGGCTTCGAGAGGGACAAGCAAAGGCAGGGCGTAGTTTGCTCCTCGAAAGAGATCAGGCCCAGCGAAATTGGAAGCGCCAGTTCTGCATTGCTTGAAAACACGGCCATATGGCAACGGTAGCTAAAATACCGGCTTTGGCTAACAATCAACGCCTGGCCAGCTTAATAGGCTAACTCATTACCACGTAGTTACTGTCGCCTGACATGCTATAGCGTGCTAAGATTGAACCTATGTAACATTCCTTTTTCCTATGAGGTGCGCCCTCTTAAAGCTCTTTGTGATGGCTAGTTTTAAGATAACCCATTTAGGAGTTGTATGAAGTTCATGATTTTGTATGATACTGTCTTTTAACAATAGCGGCTTGGAGGATATTACCATTAGAGAAGTACTACAGTGCATATGCATGTACAGTACATATTAGAACTACATAGCATGAAATGTGCTAGGGTACCAAATCGGTAATAAGCACGGATGCCAAAAGTAAGGTAGTAGGTTATCTCGTACGCAAAGTGTAGCTAGTATCAATAGCCCATAGATGTTTCGAAGAGCAAAACTGAAAATTGAATTACTTAAACAAGATCTTGAAATTCCTCAAATTCATTTAAACCAGTTTAGTAGAGACATTTAGGCTCAATAACGGGAGATAAGAAAGAAAAGGAAGCAAATCCCTATGAAAGAAGAGGAAATGATAATTAATAGCACTGGAGGGGGAGGGGGAAAAAAGGCACAGAAGTGGACAGGCAACCCAAGCGGAAAGTATAAGAGAAGGCCAGCATTAAATAGAATAGAATAGACCTAACCTTGCAAGTTTTTAATAAAAGAATAAATCGAATTCTCTGGCAAACAAATGCAATATGCAAAGTTATCAGGAAGCAAGATGGTAAAGCAGAATGACCACAACAAGAATGGCACGAGCATGAACCCAGCAGAGAAAGTAAAATAGAAACAAAAAGGAAATGTAAATAATCCATTGCAACAGCACCCTAATAGAACCCTTGAGATATTCGCAAAAAAAGGTAAAAAATGAAAACACAGTGGAACTTTGCCTCAAGCAACCTTTCGCTTTTTCCTCATCAAAAGCAAAAAGGAAAACAGCCAGGCAAATAATTCCGGGTATTCGTCTTTCGAAGGAAATGCTGCAAATGAGTAAAAAAAGAGAAACCAAAGGAACCCTCGCAAATGCAAACCATCCATCCCACCTGGAAAGTAGCTCAGGGCGCCTTGACTGCTCTTTTTCGTCTATCGGTGTTTTGATGGGACGCACTTTTTCTTTTGCAAACAAAATCGTTACTTTTGGTGAAAAACCCCGTCCCAGTCCGTCTTTTTGTCCTGATAATCAATTCATGCCATGCCCATGTGTACATACGTGCGGATTAATAACAAGTTTTGTAACCATTCCTTTTGTAGCTCCGAAAGCCGGAGTTTTTGAAAAGGAAAGGTATCAAAATCTAGGCCTCTCGACAAATGCCGGGCGCCATCGTTATTTACGAGGCGCCCGCGCTATCATCCTTTCCCTGGGCGCTTGATTGCTGTGCTTCGACAGCCGGGCGGGATTTTGTTAACTGCGGAGAAGACGGATTCGAAGGTGGTGACGTCGCTAGAGAATCTCCAGTGTCCAAGGTTGCCAAGGCACTGATGTGTAAAGCGTTAGTAATTCCATTCCTAGTATTCGGAGCTTCCTGGAAAAGGAGCGGGCTGCAATCCTCACCTGAAAGCATTTGTGGAGGATGCAGACTCCTTGTCGTCCTTCTTTCCACCTGGAGGAGTTCCGGTCCGGCTGCTTGCTCCACTGTCTTCACCGCCGCGAACGAGATTACCACCTGGGCCGATAGTTCGACGACCACTGCTACTTCGAGAACCCAGCAAGCTTGAAGGGCTAAACGACATAGGCTGGTTGGTATTCCTAGTGGCCTTTAGTCTGCGGAGGTCATCGCTACCAACTTTGCTCGAGGCATAGTCCAAAGGGGGTTGGCTTCCATAGCCACCAGAAAAGTTTCGAGCATCCCCGCGGCCAAGTCCTATGCCACCGCTGCCTCTGCTTGCTTGTTGACGTTTTCGTTCCATTTCCTGTTCTTGTTGGGCGCGTGCAGCCTTTCAATCACCGGTTAGATTAGTTGATACCAAAGACAATTCAAGTTTTACTTACTTGCTCTCTGATCTCTTGGATAGTCTTGGGGCCTTTATCTGCATCTTTCGAAACCCAATTGGCTTTTCTCAGGTCGATAATGTCCTGCGAGAATAATTAATTTGCAATCCCATCAAATGAGCTCACTTTGCGTGGTTCTCACCATAAGCATAAACCTCAGCCGACTTGGAAGACCTGGAGTCTGGACCATCTTGTCAATGCGTTCAAAGTATGCGTTCATCATCATATGGCCCTTATCCGAGCTTCGATCCAATGTAGCGCCAATAGTGCGCAACAAACTCGTCAAACTTTCAATTTCAGCCTCTTCAGGAACGCCTTCGTAGTCAACGAGTTTCTTCACGCACTCATGCATAATTCTATCCGAAAGCATGCTAAGCTTGAAGAGTTCACCGATGAATTTCACAAGACCAAGACCTCTTCGCTTGGCGGCCGCAG
This sequence comes from Amauroascus verrucosus, assembly GCA_001430935.1. Lineage (NCBI taxonomy): Eukaryota > Fungi > Ascomycota > Eurotiomycetes > Onygenales > Onygenaceae > Amauroascus > Amauroascus verrucosus. The sequence goes on from LJPJ01000294.1 coordinate 182,423, forward strand.
CAATATAATACTCGTCAGACAGCATGGCAGCCTCATCGGTTTCACCTTCTGGCTTTGGAGGTAGGTTGACTTTCCATCCTCGCTCGAACTCTTCTTGACAACGATTCAAGAGATACTTCCTGAAAAGGCTGCCACCACAGACGACGTTACCATGCTTATCTTTAATATTCTCGTCCATAATTTCAGGGCTCATGCTTTCGAGCATGCGCATACAGAATCTCGCGTACAATGACGCCCAATGCGCTTCATCTGTTGCCTTCTCGAATGTAAGTTGAATCACCTGTCTTAATGTACGACCATCCGATTCGTCTTTGGATTGGGCAACGATAGCAAGGATTTGATCAGAAATCTTGTCAAACTTCTCGGGAGTCATCTTATTAAGATTAGATTTCACCTTTCCTTGAACAACATCTGGTGGAAGATGACCATCGGGACCAACGAGATTCTGGGCTCTAAGGACACTGCGCGGTTTCCATCCAGAAGTCGACGGAGCAAGCGGTTCAATTTTTTGGCCAGCCGTAAGAGGCATATTCTTATTCGTTTCTTCTTCTTTCTTTACAGACTTGTGAGCTTTGCTCGCAGAACGTCCGCCACGGTGGCTGCCAGAACGAGGAGAGCCAGGTATTTGTTGAGCAGACGATGAATTTGTTCTGCTGATTGGTGCGCCCATGGTTAAACCACCTGGCCCACGAGCAAACTGTCCAATGCCACCTAGAGCCGTTCCACGCATGCCCGATATAGGGAAGCGATCCTGGCCTCCCGAGGGCATTGTTTGGGTTCGGCCTTGGAACATTCCCATCCGTTCGAAAGTAGCTCCTGCGACACCAGTTCGAGAAGGAGTGCGATTAACAACAGGGGTTCGCATACCAGGTCGAGACTCGGTGGAACCATCTCCAACAGTCTCCCTGACTTTCGTATCCCAATCCACGGATGGCTTTTCCTTGAATACATTCTGGAACTGAAGCAAGAATTCTTTGTTGTATTTAAATTTGCGGTCAGAGGGCGCGTTTGCATTAAGTGCGGGGCTCGGGGAAACAATGGATGGAGGGTAGGAAATCTTGGTGAGGTCTTCTAAGAATCGAGCGGTCTGTAATGATTTCAAAGCAGCACTTGGCTGTGGCGGTTCGACTGTCTTGTTGGTTTCAAGTTTCAAGGCCGCAGGCTTCTCCCGCTTACCACCTGGAACTGACTTGGGCGGACCCATTGACACATCGGAAACTGGCGTAGCAGCACCGCTCTCTGCAGGAGTGTGGACAGCGGGTGATTCTGTTGGTGTCGCACCCTTATTTTTCAGGGAAGCTAACGCCTCAGCCTTCTCTTTCCTACGAGCCTCGCTATCACCAGCTGCAAGTTTCTTCAGCCGTTCCTCTTCCGCTGCCTCTGCCTCTGCTTCAGCCTTCTTCATGTTGGCCTCATAGGCCTCGGCTTCTTCTTTGGCCTTTCGGGCCGCCTCCTCCTTCTCACGCTGTTTTTTCTCTTCATAGGCCGTCTCGCGAGCAAGTTCTTCTGCCTCTTTAGCTGCTAATTCACGTTCAATTGCATCAAAATCGATCTCCTCCTCCTCAGGTTTCTCTGGTTTAGGCTGTTCTTTCTTTTCTGGCTCTTGTTCGAGTTTCTCTGCCTCCTTTGTGGGAGCTAACTCTGTGGTTTCTGGTGTCGCCTTGGTGGGTTCAGGCTCATCCTTTCCTTTTGTTTTCTTAAGTTCTTGGGCTTTTTGCTCTTCAGCAGCTTGTTCTGCGGCCATGCGGATCTTGTCATGGAAAGACTGGATCTTTTCTTCTTGTGTCTGAACTCTAGACTCTGGACGTTCCTGTCCACCGGTGCTAGGTGCGCGTGGGGGAGGAGTCGAGGATGGGGTAGTACCTATACCTAACTTGGCTGGCGAAGGTGTCGCACGAGTGGGTGCATTAGCTTGCTTTTCAAAATCTAGGACGTTACCACTATCTGGATGCTTAATAACCACACCAGATGTTCTCTTCGTCGGTTTAACGAAATTCGGCACGGGACTGCTGGTTGAGCTATTCGGTGTGTGGCTGGGTCCCTGACTAATCGAGACGGAAGGTTGCTGGCCATGGCCGATGCTGGAGCCAGGACGTTCGTTGGCGGAAACTTGCGAAGCTGATCTCTGGAGCGCCGCTCCTTGTGCTGGGGGATTAACTGGACTTCCATACTGACCTGGTATGAAAGGCGCTTGAGGGGTCATATACGGCGCTCGGGTAGGTGGAGCAGTCATAGGTGGCATCGGCATCGCATACGGGTACTGGGGTTGGTAATAATAACCGCTTGTGTCGTAACTTCCGGGTGGAACGTAGCCCTGAGATTTAATCCATGTCAGATACTGTTCAAAATTTCCACTCTCTGGTGATAGTGTAGCAGGAAGCGGTGGGATCTGAAATTTAGCTGAGCGCTGTCGAGGCGCTGAACTGCGGGTGCCATTTTTATTTTTGGACTGTGCATTACGCCGACTTGAAGACTGGGAAGGGAGGTGCTGCTTTACTTGTTGATGTCCCATGTGCTGTTGATAACCAAAATGTTGCGCCTGCATCGGCGGGTTCGCCATAGGAACGTGAGCGGTCGGAGGTGTCGCGGGATTCGCATGAGCCAAAGCAGGGCTGCGAGCGGTTTGATGGGGAGAAGCGGGAAACGGGCCAAGGGGACGACCCTGGAAGTGGTTCATATTCGGGCCGCTTCGCTGGTTGTGACTTGACCTATAAGTCGGACCTGGCGCGTTGTAGGGTGCCTGTGACTGGTTATGGTTTCTTCCTCTACCACCTTGATATCCTCCACGGGTGGGTCCGCTTGGGATACCATGACCGCCAATATCCCCGTGTGTAGATTGCGCCGATTCCCGACGAGTATGGCTAGACTGAGGGTGATTGGGTAGTGGAACTTGTGAACCTGGACGCATGTTTCTCTAAACGGAGTAAAATATTGGTTAGTATCGAGCCATGTTTTGCGCATAACGAAGTAACAAGAGAAGTAGGGTATCAATTTTGCAATTGGTCAAAGAGGGAGAAACACGCCGAATGAGGTGTTCATACGTTCATGTCGTTTTGCTCTCCAGAGAAATTTCCGAAATGCATATTTCCAGGTCCCTGAATATGAGATGGTGGTTGGCGACCTCCACTAAGAGTTTGAGGGATGGGAGAGGGAGAAGAATCTGGTGATGTAATGCGGTTGTTAACTGGAGAAACGCCAAGGGATGATTGTTGGTTTGCTAGGACCGCAGCTCCCATGGAGGGAGAGCTTTGTGAGTCACCAAAACCGAAGCGGATATTGCTTGGGCGTCCCGAGAGTGGGCCGCCATTTGAAATGAAACCACTTGCGCCAACGGCGCTGATGGTTACCGAGGGTTTTCGAGCATGATCATTTGTTGCAGGATTTCCGTTGACGATGGTTGGGCCACCGGCACCAGGGACAGGAGGGTTTTGCATAGCTGGTTTACCATTCACTTGAGAAATTGAAGGCGACTTGCCATGCTGAGTTCCCTGAGCAACTACAAACGCAGGTTTGTTCGCCGAATCGCCCGGAGTAGCCTGCGAAAGCGACTTCTTCGTTGCGCTAGCGTACGAGCGAGGAGCGGTGGGTGCAGACACAGATGTCAACGGCGAGGCCTTTCCACTAGGAGACTGACCTTGCGATGCGGCTTGACTGCTTTGAGGCTGTGGCTTAGGGGCTGATGTCTGAGGGATCGATGTCATTACAGGGAAGCTCGTTCGGTACGTGTTATTCTTGAATCGAGAGAGCGTGATATTCGTAAGCAGCGCGTTGGGTGTGACAACTGAATTGAAGGAAGAAAACGTGGTTAGTAAAGATCACAACATTTTTCTTACAACATGTAGGTATCGAGCCTGATAATGTGAAAAACTGGCGGATTTGTGGAAACAATGAAAAAGAAATTACTCCCGATACGCGTGATGATTGTGTGGTTTGCAGGCTCAGCAAAAGAAATTATGTGCAAAGAGCAAGAAAAAGACGCTTATGGTGAGGTTGGGGAGTGCAGACGGTAAGGCTTTGTGCCAAAAAAAAAAATTCACTGTGGAAATTCACTGTGCAGCCGTTCCGCAAACCGCGGCCAAAAGACTTGCTGCAAGGGAAAAATCCACAGAAGCTGAAGGACAACTTACAGATCCTATATGATAAAGAATCAGGTAAACACTCGGCGCAGTGATGCTGTTCCAGTGGCCACACAACAGACGGGTGGACTGACTGGGGAAATAAAAAGGAAGGATTGGAAAGGGGGAAATAAAAAGTGGGCGGATAAAACAGAGGAAACCTGTGCTATCCGCGATCGTCCTCTTGCAAATAAAAGAAGAGGATCCGCAGGAAAATAAAACCTGGAATGGGATATGTGTATGATGGGTAGATGGAGGATGAAAAGAGGAGAAGAAGCGAAGGAGAGAGAAAGAGAAGAGGTTTGTCAAGGCAATTTTTTTTTTCTTCCTTGGTCGAACAGAGTTAACGTCAGCCCACGTAACAGTGGTATCAAATACGGTTTAGTACCCTATATTTTCGCGTAATTCACCTGGTTTGAGCCCCAATATGTATCCGTTTTTACAAGTACCTGTCGTATTTTACCCTGCTCTTCTGTGATGGACAAAGGCGATGATGGGTAGGAAGCCTCTTCCCGTTGAAGATCGACTTTGGCTCTGCACCGCGAGCCCATTTTCTGTTCGCGGAGATGGCAAGCCTTGTAGTAAACTATTAATAATCCGTGTCCTTTGAGGGAGGCATTTCTACTTTCCGCCATAAGAATTTTAGAGGTCTTTAAAAGAGTCCGATTTTCTTTTTTAATTTCTTTTTCCCAGTCCTCGCAGTGCAGAGAAAGGGTGCTGACAGGCGCGCACACAAACCTGGCCTCGGAGACGTTTGACATCATCTAACTTTCCTTGCATCTGTTACTGACTATGCTCCCCATCCGAGACATATACTACTCTGACATGTTTTTAAGAAGAAAATGGCGGCTAAGCACCACTTCTGGGTCCCTGGGGGTCCCTTTGATTCCGAAAGACCAAAAGCCCAACCCACCAAACGCCTTCAGTTGCTCAACTGCTTCGTCTGAAGGTGGCGTTGACGGGCCAGTTAAGGCGATTGCCCTCACAATCGATGCACTATGAACTCTATATTAATCATGCAGACCGTTCTCTCTCGCGTGCATCTAGATATCTTGTCCCATCTACGCAGCCACACCTGGCACAGGATAACTCCTGGTGAAGCGGGCCACTTGTCGCTGTCAAACATGACATAAAAGAGTGGCTCAAACACTGGATAAACAACCGCCTGTCATCGCATCCCTACCCCCCCTCCCCCCCAAATGTTTGACTTGCCACCCTGTCCGCTGCCTTTCACACATGTAACGTATGATTGCTGTTATTATTAATATCCTAACTCTTACTAGCCACACCGGTTCGTCTCATGTTCATGGAAGGAGACAATCAGTGCGCAAACTACCTTCTACAGAACTGCTATTAAAATGGAAATAATTTCCGTCGGTTCCTGTTGGATAGCCCCTCCAGATAGATGTGAGAGATGCTGCTTGGGTCCACTTGTATAAAATTCCACATTAGAATAAACATAAAATACAAAGTAGATTCTGTCGTACACCTTGCCCTAAAAACGCGACCCCTGCCAGTAACGCTCAGCGCCAGGAATACAAAAAAACCCAGGAAACCCATCTAACAACTTAGACCTATTCAATCGCCCCGTCCGGATCGTCTTCGCCCGTAGCCTTCTCTATAGGATACTGAGGAGGCACCTAAATCCTCATGGTCTATGTTCTCAAACGAGTTCTCGCTCTGGTTCTTCCTTAGTCCACGAGATCCGTAGTCGTAGCTCGTCCCATACGCTAGATCATCTTCTTCACGACCATCCAACCCCAGGTTCCGATGTTCCTGGTCAAGAGCAGAGAGAAGTATCCGGAGCTTGTCCTTCTGAGAGGCGATGTACTCTGCTCGTTCATTTCTGGAAGCCGACGCAAGGCTCTGGGGAAACAAACCGGCAGCGCTGAGCTCATCAGCTTGGGTGCCACGGCCTTTACTTGCCGATGCCATCGCCGTTACGGCCGAACTGAGCATTGAGAAAACATCAGATGCCGGACCTGCCAGGTTCGTCCCTGTGCCAGCAGGTAGGTTAAATCTGGAAAAGAGGGAGTGTGCATATGCAGCGGGTCCACTCGTAGGAGGAGGCGACGGAGCAGCTTCAGCAGTCCAAGCTGGCGGTAGCCCGAGTACCTTTTCTCGAATGAGATCGACTGCCTGATACAGGTAATTGAGACCTGCAGCTTTGGAACGTTCGTGTGTTTTACCGATAAACTCTTCTATTTGACGCTCATATTGAAGGAGAAATGGGTCAACGTGCTCAATATATAGTTTCTTTGCACCTTGAGTTTGAGGGAGGACAAGGTATGAAAGGGCGAATAAGCGAATCCAGCTATAAAAGGGAAACCTATGTCCGTTGAATGCGCGGCATTGTTAGTTAAGCTAGGGAATAGATGAGTGGGTAACAGAAATGTTGGAGCTTTTGATGCCTACCACCCGACAATGAAGAAAGTCCAAGATTCAACGAGCAGCACGATAGACAATACCACCCAGTACATCAGCCATGGTGCGATTTGCGATGCATCAGACGTACGAAGGGCTTTGTACGATGCAAATATTGGGAAGAGGATAGTAAAAACAGAGCTATATAGTTCAAGATCAAGGTTAGCTTCAAAGGATTCTTTTCAAGAGCAGGGTGGCCCCGACATGGGAGTCAGGGCCGGGCGCACTCACGAAAGGATGTCTGCTATGATGCCAAACATGGCACTGAGAGAATTTGTCCCGTAGGCTAGAATTGTATGTTTATATCAAGGTATTAACAGGCGCCCACCTAGACTATCGTTGCTGGGTGTCAATGTATAGTATGTATCCGCAATTGATTCCAGGGAATGTAAGAGGATGATTGAACAACACGATACAGTTGACAACACAAATACATTAATAGAAGACAAAGGTGTAAAAGGGCCAGAAGCTCCGGGCCAACTCCTAGCCATATAAACTACACAGATGCGACAAGGGATGAAGACAGATTGCCCGAGTTTGTATGAAAAAGAAACACATGAACGGCTCAACTGAAATGCGGGCAACATTGAGGGCTCACCCACCAGCCAATCACTGTTTCAAGTCCAGCATATTTGCATTGTTTGTTTCCGGGCAATTCCTTTCCGCCCGGTGATGAATACTCCATAGATGAGTGAATGATTGAATGCTCTTAAGCAAGTAACTAACTAACTAATTTGGCTGGCCTTGAAGAGGTTGAATCGGTTCGCAGTAATACTCTACAACATTATTCTTTGAGCCAGGATGGTCGCAATTCCTTGGAGTATCCGCCATGATCCCATCAGTGACTTTATCCAGCCGTTCCGGTCGAGTTTTGAGAGAAACTCCACGAAATATTTCTTTTCAAGGGCTTCGAGAAATACTCGGATCCGTCGTGCTTATCAACTCTTCAGTTGATCTGATGTCTGTATTTATTCCCTGTCGCCACATCTTGGCTCGGGGCCATTGCGCTGCTGGTCGTATAAGCAAAGGGGCGAAGAATACCGATGAGAAAATCTTCACAGGGAAAACCTCCCGGCTCAGTGTATCAGTCGGCCGATGGATTGGGGCCTCGCGTAATATGCTCCATATTTCGTGTCGCTTTTGTTTGCTTTTTGTCCACCAGTCACTCTATCCCAGATCTGATGATGAATGAACTTAGTAGTTAACTAATGGATACACACATACGCGTTTTTCTCCTGTCTGTTTGTAGGCTCAATTCAACCCTTCGAGTGGACGAATCTTCTGGCTAATTTTATCGGATCATGCAAAAGCCAAAATCAATGATGATATCATGGAAAATAAATGAGTGTTCGGCATGACCGCGGAATTGATCTTTGAAGCCAGAAGAGAGTTACATGGTTATTAATTACAGTACAGAAGGGGCGTTCGATCAATACGTGAGGATCAGATATGATAACTTCCCGAAGGAAAAAAAAAAGAGATTTGACTCTTTTTCCCCCTCGAGCAGAACGGAGCGATCCACTCCAGATCATCCGTCTTCCAGACGAACCATGACTTTTCAAATCTCATCCGGTATTTCACCTGAATGGTCCCAATTGCCTGTCGGTTCTTCCATGTTGTCAGCTTATTGGGTGGTCGGGCTGCAGTCTGGCCCAGTTTTGCCCCAGCGAAGATTTCCATGGATTGCCGGCTGGGAACCGCCAAAGAAAAAAGAAAAAAGGAAAAAAACAGAAAGAAAAGGATGCCTCGATGATCTCATTGGCCTAGTTACATGGTTTATCTTCCATCAGATTAGACAGTGTGGGCAATTGGTTCAATCAGATAACCAAAGCATTTTCTCCCTTGTCCGTCCATTAACTACGGGTTATATATCATATCGCATATCCTCCCGGTTTCGCGGATAAACAGGAAGAGCTGTCCCTCCAGTCTCCATACACCCCCTGCTATCGGTGAGACCTAGCCAAACGGGCCTCATGGCCACGAGGGTTACAATAATTAAGCATCCCTGTCCAATTTTTACTTCATCTCGACGCTTTCCTTCCTCGTAACCTGCAAACTCGACCTTGGTTTCGTCTCATTTGCGAGTGATATATAATGGCAACCATCCATGATGACAAAGAAGTGACTCTCCCTTCTCCCAATGTGAAAGAACCGCAGACAGAAGAGCTACCCCGTCGAGATGTCAGATCCGTCGCTCTCCTGGGAAAGAAGAGCCCTGGTGTTCAACGCGTTGAAGCTATATCTGAACATTTCCAACTCTCAGACCGAGTCCTATTCTTCACCGGCATATTCCTAATTGCTTATGCCTATGGGCTCGACGGAACTATTCGGTTTACCTACCAAGTAAATCTCACCTCTACTAGCCTCATCTCTGTTCTTCCCGCTGACACAAGGCTACAGACGTTTGCAACGAATTCATATTCAACGCATAGCTTGTTGGCAACAGTAAACGTGCTTAGAAGCGTCATTGCTGCTGCTGCTCAGGTACATATATCCATCCTAGCCCCTGACTTATATCATCGACCGCTGCTGAGACTTACTCCTAGCCAACTGCAGCAAAGATCGCTGACGTCTTCGGTCGAGTTGAAGTGATATTTATCACAATCGTATTTTATATTATTGGTACGATGTTGTTCTGTTCTACAGCCCTAGTTTTGGTTGACTCAATTGTCTCCAGGCACAATTGTCGAAGCATGTGCTACTGGTGTTAAGTCCTTCGCAGGAGGTGCAGTTCTATATCAAGTAAGGCCCTACGCGGTGATGTCCATCTACGGGATAAAATAAATAGTCTAATTGATATTGGACTAGATTGGTTACACGGGCATTTTGCTGCTGGTCGAAGTCCTTATTGCAGATGTTACGTCCCTCCGCTCTCGTCTTCTGTTCTCGTATATCCCTGCGACCCCTTTTATTGTGAGTGACCCTTAGACAGGCAGAAAGGTATTGTAGCTCATGCTTAGTAGATTAACACCTGGGTATCCGGTAACATTACTGATGCAGTACTCAAGCGGACGACGTGGCAATGGGGTATGTTCCATTTGACCTCTATTGCTAAATGGCACTACTAAGTGGGTTTATAGGTATTGGGATGTGGGCGATCATCTACCCCGGTAAGGCGATAGCGGCGCGTTTAGTACTAGGAAATCCTTCTCACCTCGTGTTTTAGTTTGTAGCTTACCTCTCCTACTCTCGCTTTATATTGTCCACCGACGTGCCAAAAGGGCTGGCTCGCTTGTCGCATACAGGAGTCCATACAAATTGCTGGGCTTCCGCGGCTTGGTCGTCAGCTTATTCTGGCAACTAGACGTGATTGGAATTATTCTTTTGATAGGGGTCTTTGCTTTGATTCTTGTGCCGTTCACGCTTGCTGGTGGCGTGCAACTCCAATGGAAAACTGCCAAAGTCATTGCTCCTCTTGTCATTGGAGTGCTACTTATTCCGGTTTGGATCTTCTGGGAAATGACTTGCAAACATCCTATGGTCCCATTCAGGGTGAGTTCTCAAGTGAAAACTTAAAAACCGATTGGATCTAATCCCAGGACCAGTTGTTGAAAAATCGTGCGGTATGGGGCGCTTTGGGAATCGCGGTTTCGCTCAATACTGGTCAGTATTAATGCTTGGCCTCGTGCTTTGATCCCTAGCTAATACCCACTTCGCAGCCTGGTATATGCAAGGGGATTTCTTATTCACCGTACTCGTCGTTAGTTTTGACGAATCGGTTAAGAGTGCTACACGCATCACCTCGATTTATAGGTAATCCCCTAGAGACTCGGGAGACTGGCTAGCAAGAACTAAAGAATATTTTTCAGTTTCGCATCAGTTATAACGGGTTGTATTGCTGGTTTGGTCGTATTCAAGATCCGGAGGCTAAAGCCAATTATCGTCGCTGGCACAATTCTTTTCCTCGTCGCCTTTGGGTTGCTCATTCACTACCGTGGTGGAAATGGATCAGCTAGTCATTCTGGCATCATCGGCGCCCAAGTGCTACTTGGAATCGGTGGGTGTTTGGTTCTTCCTCTCTTACTGTTTATACTAACGAAACTGTAGCTGGTGGATTATTTCCATACCCAGCTCAAGCCAGCATCCAGGCTGCAACCAAGCACGAACGTGAGTAGTCCAAACGAGTAACATTTCGAGACAAAGTAAAATGGGCGCATAAGGGAATTCTGACATTTGAGAACTGCAGACGTCGCCGTAATTACTGGCTTATACCTAGCTTGCTATAACATTGGCTCCGCCATCGGAAACTCCATTTCCGGGGCCCTATGGAACCAAGTTCTCCCCAAGACCTTAGAGTTGAGACTCGGAAATGCCACCAAAGCAGCAGAGGTTTACAAAAGCCCGTTAACATGGGCGCCTCAAAACCCAGTGGGAACTCCCGACAGAGATGCAGTGATAAGTGCATACAGACACATCCAGCGGCTACTATGTATCACCGGCATCTGCTTGTCGGTGCTACTCATTGCCTTCGCGCTTACTTTGCGCGACCCGATTCTGACGAATGAACAGAGTCTTAGTAATGCAGAGAAGACCGACGGGGAGACTTCCGGCTCAGAGGACCAGGGAAACTAAAAGAAAGTTGTTATTATGATTTTCATAACCCATGCTGATGGTCGTATTGGGCCATGATGGGTGGACTCGGCTTTAGGGGGGTTGGCGTCGATAGTGAGGGCCGTACTTCTGGTTCGGGGTATTAATGTTTCTGACGTTTAACGCGGCTAATTACGGTACTAAAAAGTTATGATATTCAAATGTAGAAGGATATGAACTTGGTTGTTTCAATCCATTTAATCTTTAATTAGTGGTTTAAAAAGTGGAATGTACATAATTATTTCTTTATAAAACCGTGGTTGAGTTAATCTATTATATCTCCATGTCGTGTCCCTCTTAATAAATATCCAGTACGCCAGGCAAAAAATCATTTCCAACAAATATAGTACCGTAGACGCTGCGGTATATTTTCTTTTACGAAGATCTTCAGGCTCTCCAATATTTCTGAAGGAACTATTGTCCCCAACGATATCGGAGGAGAGCCCTTCCTTAACACTCCAAATACTTCCGCAACAATCCTAGCTCAGGGATTCTCTCACGATTTCTCCACGACTCTCTAGCTATCTCGTGGCTTTCCATGGGTATTGGACCTCATCGTCCTTCCTAATCCAGATCTTGGACTTGCGCTTCGTCACGATGTGTTCAACAAACATCTCCTTCGCGTGCTGGCTCTTGAATTTGCGGATCCAGCGCGGGTCCCACAACTCACTAGCGACACCAAGGTCTTTGCAGCAGCGCATCATAGCGTTAGACTTGCACCCCTCGGTGGCAGTGGGGATTCCCTCGGGGTTGAAGTAATCTTGTTCGCCGCGGGCAATAGAAACGAGGCTAGAATCAAGAAAGCAAAAAAAAGAAAAGGTGAAGAGTGAGCCTTTGTATCTCTAGTAGGCATTTACCTCTAAACGAAAGGAAGAAAGCAAGGATACTTACCGTCCATGTGCAACAAGTGCATACTCCCTCGTCACGGTCTTCGGAGTAACTATACTCTCACTCCGCGGCACCAGACCCCACCCTCCCGGTCCAAAGGCCTTGTTCAAGATTCGACGATACTTGATTTCTGGGAGATACACGATTCCATCGGGCTTGATTTCGACATCGCTTGGGTCGACAGGTTGTAGGAGGATATCTGCCGCTTCTTTGGAAAACGGTTCGGCGCTGAGCCCGTGGTAGGATCGGGTCCAGTCTACATGACCATTGGAAGTCCCACCATTGATGTCGAGTTCCAGCTCAAGAGGCTTGTCGTCAAGGCCGGTTTTGGAGATGTTTTGGACGGATAAGGGATTTTTGGGAGCTGGGGTGCTTGCTGGGGTGGAAGTAGGGCCGGTTTGAGGTGGTGTGAGGGGTCTAGCAGCGGCTCCATTTGTATTATTATTGCTGTTGTTGGTATTGTTATTAGCTTGGTAGGCGGTTGCGGGCGATCTGAATGTGCGGAAAGGAGCTGGCCTTGAGAACGTATACTGGAGCTGGACGCGTCTGTTTGAAACGGCGCGAAGTGAAAGCGATTGGGATGGGAAGAGAACAGTTACTACCCTGTCTGCATGTCGAAGTGCGCGGAGTGCCATTTCCGCGGATCTCCAAGCTGACTGGGGCCTGGTAGATGCTTGTGGTCTGCAGAGTCTTTTTTGTTGTATGCTCGTTGCTTTCTGGTTCTTTTGCTCGATTTCGAGACGCAGCCAACACGTGACACGGTGGTCGGGACTTGAGTGGGAGAAAAGGAAGAAAAGGAAAAAGAACAAATGAGAGGCGAGAGAGAGAGAAGGGAGATGGATTTGGCTAAGTAATGTACACAGGTAGATAGGATATCCTTCTAATCACAAGCTGCCTCGTTCGAGTCCTGACTTCAAGCATCCTTGGTCTGCGTTCGCTGGTCATTCCCTCTGCGTTTCCAGCATTCTCGAAACGCCTCCATCTATAGCAATTCTCAGCTTTAGTAAAAACCACTGTCGATGTAGAAGCCCGTGGTCTTCGTGATAGTGCATTTTGCGACGGAGTGGTAGGGAAACAAGCGCGACTGGGCTTTTGGCCGAAAACAACCGCGGACTCTTTGAGGTTCCTAAGGTAAAAAACGGGGAGAAAAACTTACTTCTTTGCTACATTGCCGCCAGTCTCGTTTTGCGAAATAGCAATCGTTCATCTTCTCCTGCTCGGCTGTTGTGGTGTATGTCAGATGTTTGCTTGTTGAAATCCGCTGGCTGGACGTGAGTGCTTCTTACCTGCGCAGCCGGTGCTGAAGATCCGCTTGTCCCTACATCATTGTCGTTGGCTTGTGAGCATCAATCGCTTCATTTTCCGGAGGGGTAGTTGTATCTACCAGTCATCAGGTTCATCGTCCTCATCAACAGGCGCTGTTCTCGCTTTGTTGTCGACTTTGGACATCTTGATACCCTCGCTCTCTTCTATCTTCTCTCGGGGATTGCAGCAAGTGAGATTGAAAAGAGATTTTCCCCGACAATCTCGTCTTTTGTGGCCACAGCAGCGCAGAACCACCACTACTTCTACCAATACTATGGCCTCAAACCCTTCAACTTCGACCAAAAGGCTCAACGTCCTGGTCTATTCTGGTGCGCAAACTTACTCTGATTGGAGACGCAACGTTCTGACGGACTCTTCAGGAAATGGAACAACTGTGGATTCTGTCCGCCAATGTCTCTTTTCACTTCGTCGCCTTCTGGCCCCGAATTATGCTGTCATCCCTGTCACGGGTGAGATGATCATCAATGAGCCATGGACTTCGAGCTGTGCTCTCTTTGTTATGCCTGGTGGTGCAGATCTGCCCTATTGCAAGACTTTGAATGGCATTGGGAACCGAAGAATAAGCCAGTTCGTCCACCGAGGTGGCGCGTACCTGGGATTCTGCGCTGGCGGCTACTACGGAAGCAGACGTTGCGAATTTGAAGTAGGGAATAAAAAACTCGAGGTTGTTGGAGATAGAGAGTTGGCGTTCTATCCTGGAACCTGTCGTGGATGTGCCTTTCCAGGATTCGTCTACAATAGCGAAGATGGTGCCCGGGCGCCTGAGCTACAAGTCTCAAAGTCCTCGTTCCGAGACGAAAAACATCTCCCATCTTCTTTCAAATCCTATTATAATGGTGGAGGTGTTTTTGTCGATGCCCCAAAGTTTGTCCACCAAGGCGTTGAGATTCTTGCGAGTTACACTGAGGAGCTCAATGTCGACCCTGGGGAGGGCCTTGCAGCAGTAGTTCATTGCCGTGTGGGTGAAGGTGCTGCAATATTAACGGGGCCGCATCCAGAGTTTGTTTCCTTGAAGCGTGTTTGTTTATTTTAAGGAATAGTAAAGCTAATTTCTTTCAGGTTTGCGGCGTCCAATTTAGATAGAAACGCAGATGGCGCGGGATTTTGTCACGTTATCGATACCCTCGCTCTAAATGACGAGGCAAGAACTGAGTTTTTACGAGCCTGCTTGAAGAAGCTTGGGCTCCGTGTGAACGATGAATCAACGACGGTACCGCCTCTCTCTCGAATGCATCTTTCTGCGCTGGAGCCACATGCCGCCTCGGACCTGGTCTCCTTGCTCCGAGAAATTATTACAGTCGAAGATGGAGAGGAGTACATTAAAGATGATAATGATACCTTCCATCTCGAAAAGCCATCCTCGTTGAGCATCGACAGGGTCGCCGAGGCGCTCCGCGGCTCCACGGACGAAATGGCTAACCAAACTTTAGCGGACGATAGAATTATCGATTATAACAAGATTAAAAAGAAAGTTGTAGTCCATCAAGATGATTACCCGCCCTCAGTCGAAACCCCCCGCTTTACCCACCAAACTTTCTACGGCATGATCAAAGAATACAGATCACAATCAAAAGAGGCTTTATCAGAATTCGGTTCCCATGTCTTGTATGCAGAAGTTGTCACTAGTACAAATACCTTACTTGAGAAGTGAGTGTCGGCTCCATTGACTCTGATCCACCAAGCTTACTGATAACGACAAAGGAATACGCAAATACTACGAAGACTGCCAAACGGCTTTGTGGCAACGGCGAATGTCCAAGTCGCTGGTCGCGGTCGCGGCTCCAATGTTTGGGTATCGCCGCCAGGCCAATTGATGTTCTCAATATGCATCCGCCACCCCGCCGAGAAGTTCGCAAGTGCTCCAGTCGTCTTCATCCAATACCTCGTCGCAATGGCAATCGTCAAAGGTATAAAAACCTTCGACAAGGGATACGAAAATATGCCCATTAAACTGAAATGGCCAAACGATATCTGTAAGTGTCTCATACCCCGTTTACTAAAAAAAAAGGGGGGGAAAAATCGCTAACATCCTCCTCTCTCACATACAGACGCCCTGGATCCCTCGCAACCCGATAACAAAACTTACACCAAAATCGCCGGCATCCTCGTCAACGCTCACTTCTCTTCAAAGGAATACATCGCTGTCGCCGGTGCCGGCATCAATGCCCTGAACCCCCTGCCTACAACTTCTCTAAACGCTATCCTCCAAGCCGTCAACTCCACTTTACCCTCTTCCAAACCACCTCTTCCACCGCTTTCCCCCGAAAAGCTCCTAGCCCGCATTCTCACGACCCTCGAAGAACTCTACATACGCTTCCTTCGAACTGGCTTCGACCAGACGTTTGAAGACATGTACTACGCAGACTGGCTGCATATGGATCAGATAGTAACCCTGGAAGCCGAGGGAGGCGTGCGGGCGCGGATTAAGGGCATTACGAGGGATTATGGACTTCTAGTGGCGGAGGAGTTGGGATGGGAAGATCGCCCGACGGGGAAGAGATGGGAGCTGCAGAGCGATAGTAATAGTTTTGATTTTTTCAAGGGATTAGTAAAGAGAAAGGTTTGATAGAAGAACAAAAGCAAGAAAGAAGAGATCTAAGGGGTCTGACGTTGTGTTTGATTAAAAAAGATCCTTCTACAATCCAAGGCAGACCTTTTTTTCACCGTGTCTCCTTTATTTATTTATTTTCTCTATTTCCCATAGAGAAATGTGAACATGTAAAAAAATCAAGCATAAAATAGAAGGAGAAGTATCAGAAGCATTAAGATTCGTGATGGATTCATAAACATCATTACACTATGTAGGTAGGTAAATAGGTAGGTATGAATGCAGGAATGCAAGCGATTACGCCGGAGCGTGATCGCAGTCGCACGGGTCGGATGCAGAGAAGCGAGAACCATCCAAGGAAAAGGCAGAATTATATAGGTAGATTGATCCGCTGAGTCGACAAAGGTTTCAGTGCGACGGTTTCGTCAGGATTTCGATAAACGAGGTCGGCCACCATTATTACCCGGGGGATAGCACATTCTCAGGCACCAAAAACGCCAAAGAAGAGAATTTCTTTCATATGCCGATACAAGCAGCGGAATCACGATTGATTTCCGTGTTCCTCAGCAACAAATTCAAAGGTCCTATCTCCCTTTCCAATCGGAATCGGCTTCGCATCGTCATCGTAAAGTGTCCGCTCAAAGAACTTGACTTTGCCCAAATGATGCACCAGAACAACCGTTTGTTTCTGGGTGCCATACAAGCCTCTCATATATTTCATATGGCTGTCGTTTCCATTGGTCATAACCTCCGCCTTCTCATGAATATTCGAAGCGCAGATCTCCGCCTCCTCCCTCTGATCCTCCTCTTCCTCTCCAATCACCGGAATAAAAATACTCTCACACAGCAGATCAATATAGGTCTCGAGATCTCCACCTTCGTGTAGCCTTGGTAATGTATCTGTACTCAAAAGCCCTAGTAATCTCTGC
Organism: Amauroascus verrucosus; assembly: GCA_001430935.1. Lineage (NCBI taxonomy): Eukaryota > Fungi > Ascomycota > Eurotiomycetes > Onygenales > Onygenaceae > Amauroascus > Amauroascus verrucosus. Next base: position 199,243 of record LJPJ01000294.1, read on the forward strand.
ACAAGCTGATCCTCACTCTCTCCGAGCTTATAGCTTGTATGCAATGCCTCTTTCATCAGCCGCTCTCCATTCTTAATCTTTGTCCATGAGCAATCTCCAAATGCAGTATTACTCAACACCACCGTTTCACCTTTCTCTTTCGCGATCCACTCAACCCCATCTTTAGCACAGACCCGGTTGGACACTACAGCCAAGGGTCCCCGGATAGTTCCACACGCAAGGCTAAAACCACCAGCTAATTGCGCCTCACCGCCAGCAATCAGTTTCTCAACATAGTCCTCAGTAGTCACAGAGCCGTCCGGGGGCAGCTCCAAGAAGGAATTGATGATTTCCCCACGGCTCAGCTGGCCGACTGCTTGGCTAGTGTCCTCTTTGTAGTTGGTGAGGACAGCAATGCGACCTTGCCTAGTGACGCCCAGCCAGGTGCCGTGTGCAGCGCGAGCCATGTCACGGGATCCAAGCACATAGGAGTGTGGCTCCGGCCACCACTCCGCTGCGGCCGTTGGGCGGCGGAGAAATTCCTGCCAGTTCTTTAGTATTTCGGTTCATGTGAACTAATTTGCAATAGGGGTGGGGAGCATACATCTCGATTATCAATCAAGATTAAAGGGTAGTCGGGATGGGCGGTTGAAATGAGAGCTATACACATTGTGGAAAGCTCCGGGATATACTATGAAGGTGGAAAAGGAAATAATGATATCTAAAGCAATAGTATCGATGGCCCTAGGGCTTTCAAGTAATAAAAACTGTTCTTCTAGTGGAGATGAGGATAGGAAGATGGATGAAGTTGATCCCGTAATTCTGATATTGGTAAAGCCAAAACAAGCTGATGTCCAAGTCTAGGTAGCTATCCAGGGCAGTCGTAGAACGTCTTATTGTAGGTTAGGTATGTAGGTGTCTGGCAGTCTTTTCTATTCCAAGAAGTAGAATATTCCAAAAACAGCCCAATGCATAAGAAGAGGGAAGAAACTAAAATAGAATCTTTCCAAACAGTGACATTGTCGATTGAGCGGGAAAAGAAATAAAATACTCTCTTTTTTCGGGCGGTGAATTTTCTAGGTTTGCCATCGGCAGGAAAGTCGCGAAGGCAGTCTTTGGGTAGGAACGTGACATCAGAGTTTCGACTCTTTCAAACAAAAAAAAAAAAAAAAAAAGAAAAGGTGGAAGAGAGCAAACTTCCTGCCCAACACTTTCTACTGGGCCGAATTGACACATGTCAGCCTGGTCCGATTAAAAATAGGGCATTCTCGACGCGCTTTTTGCCTTTTCAACGGAGGGTCTAGAGCGCGAAAAACGTTCGACTTTTTCTTTGCGCGCCAAAATGGAATGACGGTGACCTGCCAAGACGATAATGGTAATCTACTATCAGGTAGTGTTTGCCTACTTTTGATGTCAAAAGGTACGTTGGGCCTATTGAGTATTCGCCGTTTTGGCTAATACGCATATCCATAACTATCACACGGGGAGCCTGACTTTCTTAACGTTCTTCAAGGTAGCATTGTGGATTCAAGACATACTCGAGGAGAGAGATTCTAACTTTGATTCCATTCGACAGAGAGAAAAGTAGGCTAGATGATATCTGCCCAACTAAAACACTATCCAATCCAAAACAAAGCGACTACAAGAAAAAGTACGTCGGCTCCTGGACAAATTGCTTTTGCCGTCTCCTTGTCAACTGTGCATCCATTATATCATTTCTGAAGTTATCGAGTAAGTAGTCTAAGGGTGTATATACCAATCAATCAAACAACATAAAGAGAAAAACAGGCCAAGTGTATATATAGCCTGAAAACCAAAACGAATTGGTTAGAAGAAAACAGAGCATGTCGTCTCACATTATGCAAATAAACTAATCAAATATCGACTTTTCTTCCTTTTTTCTCTTTTTCATCTGTCCTCACTGGGGTGGGTATCGCTGGTTTGAAGGTCCCTGTTGATACGGATTCTGTCCAGCTGAATATGCGCTCGGTGGCGGTACCGGTCGTCGAGTCGTCTCAGGAATCTGACCAGGCACTTGTGGCGACGTTATCTGCTCGGGCGCTTGGCTAGACTGTGGCGTTTGACCCGAAGGGCTTTGCCGATAGGGATTCTGACTGCCTGATGGTGGTTGAGCGTATGGTGTCTCATATTCATAGTAGTCTACTCCCGAACGGGTGCCTGACACTCGGGTCGGACTCTCTGCTGGTGTGTTGGGAGACACCGCAGCTGCCAGTGGACTTGCGTGTCGTACACCCGTGGAAGGCTCGCGAAGCAGAGGCTTCTCGTCACTCACGTTTATTATCGGCACATCATCACTCCGGGTCCTATCTAGCGCAACAGGCCGTTGATTCAAGGCGACCGCGAACGTTGATTCGCTACTACCAGCTGGCGGGCTACGATACGAAAGGCCGGCTGGAGAACCGAGGAAATCGATTCCACTGGCCTGGGCTTTATCGTCTTTTGTCGGTAGGTCAGGCGACTTTTTCATCTCACTGGTAGGAACCATACGTTTCTTCTCCTTGTTGGCTGCAAACTCGTCCTTGTTCGCCTGTGCCTGCTCGTGCGAAATAGACACTGAATATGAAGGCTTGGATGAGTCTCCAAGAGCAGCATCGCCACCTCCAGGACCATAAATAGGGACCCTTCGTACTGCCAGAACCAGAGCGCACATGAACTTTGAACGCCTAGCGGCGCGGACAGTCTCATTTGACCAGTTCGATTTGTGGCGGATTTCAATCTTTAATTCCATCTTGTTCATCTCACCAACACCGAGGACTTCAATGTCAACATCTCTTTGGAAATCGCGACAATTCTCCTTCTCAAGGACAAACTTTTGCATCTCCTGTCTCAATAGCTGGATATCCTCAAATGTGGTTCCGAAGTCAACTGTTAAAGTGAGTTGCTCCTTCATAGCTTTCGATCGGCTGATATTCTCAACCCAACAAGTGTTCAACACAATGTTTGGGACTTGTGTAACTTTGTAGTCTTTGATGTTCTTGAAGACTGTGAATAGCAGGGAGATGCGCTCGACAATCAATTGATTACCATTGATATCAACACGGTCTCCAACATCATAAGGGTGCTATTGGTAGCCGTATTAGCAATTATGCTTCGCACTAAGAAACAGAACACTTGCCTTCACAAACAAGAAAATGCAAGAACCCAGAACTTCCTGCGCGGTGACCGCAAAGACGAACGAAAGGGACAAAAGAGCAGTCGCTCCAGCGGCAAGAGTGGTGCCAAAACCTTTGTTCAGGAAAGCCACTAGAATATCTGTCAGTATTGTGGCCATATATATACCCAGTGGAATTTCATACCAAAAACCAAAACGACCAAGATAAAAACCACAGTGCAGAGAAGGTTGTCGAGGACATGAATCGCTTGGTCAACATCATGCATGCTCTTCGCAATAGCCTGTCGATCTCTACCAAATTCAGTAATAGTGAGGATCATCTCCTCAAGACTGATGTCGCCATTATCATCTCTGTCCAAAACAGCAAAGGCTTCGTCCGCCTCTGCATGGTGGTCTGGCCCAAAGACTTCATAGAGATCCTCGATATAAAGTGCCTCGCGACCCGCAAGAACAAAGGACATCCACAATCGCCTCGCAAGAGCTTCAGAAGAGGAGCGCTTCTCCAAGGCCAAGGTGACAATCGAATGGGATGCAGTAGGATTGAACACTTGCTTGCCAGTGATTTCATGAGCAACCTGGCCAAATGCAGCGGTGATCTTATCTCCAACTCGGCCGACATTTTGAATCAGGCGCATTGGAGACGCGGAGCCAGTTCTCTTGTGGCCTTTGCCCTTCTTTCCGATCACACCAACAATAGAATCATTGATGATGTAGTCTTCGGCCTCGAACTCCTTGCAATACTCGGGAAACATCTTTCGGGAGGCCTCATAGAGCAAGCTGACAAGATGCACATTTCGCTTTGAGTCTTGGATTCTCAAATCGAACTGTTTGCGATGGTAACTGATCGAAATTAATTGGATGAGGATCTTTTCAGCAGCCAGGATCAAACTAGAGATAAACGCGGCAAAAAGGATATTTTTAACCACATCCTCCCACTTCTTGATACCAGTATCTCCCCGGCGTACATTATCAGGATTTCGAGTCATCAACTAGGCCCAATCAGTGATAAACCGGTAGAGGTTGTTATATGAAAGAGCAAATTTCTACTTACGGGGATAAAAGTGGCCAACGAAGTCACCGACCAGCCGACCAATGAGAAAGGGATTTCCAGGTTCCGTAGGATAAGAGCATACTTCCTTGTTCCGGAGCTAACAATACCGCAAAGGAACTGAAAGAGAAACGGAACATAATGAGCGATAATTTTCGACACCCAGAGACTCAGCCAGACGACTTCAACCCATGTGAAAAACCAGACAATTCGGACACCTCCAATCCTCGCATTTGGGGCAGCGGTAGCTCCGATTATGATAGGAATGGCAATGAGCAAAGCCAAGGGTAAAACATAAATAAAATATCTGGTAACAACTGAGAAGTTCAAGATCTTGCTGTAGAATTTGCCCATTTGTGTCAATGTGCCATCTTCAGGCGCCTGTAGCTGTCTAGCCGTTCCCTCGTTTACCACCCTACGACCGTGCAAGATGTTTTTCTTCTCAAGCTGCGTCGGACTCAATTCGCCGGATGGAAGGTACCCGGGGGACGATTCAGATTTGCGGGCGCCGGTCTGGCTGGGCACGGTGGCCAGGGGGATATCAATGGTAGCATCGTGCGGGTTAGCCATGTTGGTATCCGGGAGCTGTTGGAATCTGTCGCGGGAGAAACGTTTCTGGCCGATTCCAGGCCGGCCGGACATCTGAAGTACTGGGCCTCACGTCGGAAAGGAGGTTTAAGAGATGGGGACGGAGGGTTAAAAGAAAAAAGCGACTGATGCAGCAGCAGCGGGGCTAGACTTGAAACCTTTCGCTTCAAAATGAGCCAGCTCGCCTCCACCTGCGTGCAGGGAGCTAAATGTGTCTATACTCAGTTGATTGAGGGACTAATACGAAGATCTTCAGATGCTAATAGTGCTGGCCGAGGGGAGGTGAGATGGCGTAAAGCGGATGATCAGACGAAAAAAAATCACACAAATGAAAGTGAGTCGTTCACAAATTGGCTTCAACAGAAAACCGTGATCATGCAAGTAGAAACAAGGCAAAGGATCGTACAGGCCGCACAAGGTAAAAAAAAAGAGTGACGGAGAAAAAAAGAGAGAGAGAGAGAGACGATTCACAATCTTGGTTTGACCTCTCGCACCAAAACCGACAGTGGTGAGGATCACTTGAAGTGATGTCAGGGCCCAAACGAGAGAAAGTGGAATGAGATTTGTGGAGAAGAGGAGATCTCTAACAAGGAGAGCCCATCTGAATCGAAACTTTGATCACAACAGAACGACAGAAACAAAAAAGAGAGAGAAGATATCGGCAAAAGGGAAAAAGGGAAAAAGGGAAAAAAGAAGAGAGAGAGAGAGAGAGCGAGAGCGAGAGAGAGAAAGCAACAATTCTCAAATGTAGTCTACTAATATGCAAATCGTGGTCAAAAATAGAAATGGCCCGCTCATTTCCCCTACTAACTAACTATTAAATCTTTGAAGCTCGAGTTCTGGCCAGATTCCTTCCACAATCTTGAGTTGTGTTTCATCTTCTCACCCACTCCCAACTGACAATGGTTTGGACTACAGCAAGACATTGACCAATAACCCGTAAGATCGGAGAATAAAATGCCCAAGGCGCCCAGTCAAAAAGGAGAAATTTCAGAAATTCATGCCAGTCAAATCTGTTTTGTGGCAAACAAGACCACATCTCATCCCATTGACCACTAGAGAGTCAAGGAACAAGGCCATCTCCACAGCCATTAATGAGCTATCCCAGGTCCCGCCTCTAGGTGCACACGCGGCTTCACCTGAGGGGAAAGTTGATGAGTTGAAAACTATGTCTCTAAGAATGCGAGTCTTGGTCTCCTTGACGCGGAACATGGAGAGTAATTTGATTTTGCAACAGATTCAGTCTGTCAATCTGGTCAAGGAAGCCTGTCTGCCAGTTCCAACGTTCAAGGACATCTTTCTTTTAGGGCTGAGCAATCGTAAGTTAGTTAACTTCCACCACAGCGGCCTCCACAAAGCAAACAAAAAAAATAAATCTCGGGTCTCCCAAACGGCGCCACTGTTTCAGCAGCAGTCGGCAGTTCTTGTGTGTCCCTTTCTTTCCGCAACCAGGTCCCTCCTCCACCATATTGGTCGAGTCTGGGAAAAACATCCCCCGTACTCCGTACACTGACAAGAAATGCTACAGAAAACAATACGTATCGGAGCAGTCATAATGTTATATTAAAATGCATTGAATCCCGGCACTTCTTGACCGTCCGAAAGGGCTGAACTGTTTTCAAAACTCCATAGAAACAGGCCTGCCATGCTTCCTCTTCGTCCAGCAAGTTGATTATCTAGTCACTCTACCATGCCACAAAGTTCACTTGGTTACATCAAGGCTTTTCTCAGATGTATTAATATATGTATGTACGTCGTTTCCTCCCATATCTTGGGAGATCATGGCGAACAGGAATATTCCTCCATTTTCAATGTTCTTCTTTCTAATCACATTCTGCTTGTGAAGCTACTGAAAGAATTTTTTTTTTTACTTGCTCCTCAGCAACTATGGCTGCATTCAATGACCGATTAGTTGAATCGTGCACTTCATAGGGATATGCCACTGGCCAGAAATGTCGGAATCCATGGCTCCAGCAGTTTTTCGGACCGACAAATTCCCGTTAGTTTACATAACTAATAATACGGACCTGAATTTATCCGAAGCCGATGAGCAAACACTGCAAACTAACTAGGCCTGAGCCACAACGTACAGGCAGCCAAGAGACTGAGGTACCACCCAAAGGCTGTGATCGCTTGGAACAGGACGCGTGTCAGGTGGCTCAACTGGTTCCACGCGGGTGATCAGATGCTGAGGAATCATCTGATAATGTCCATGTGTTGGTACCAAAACATCACTCAACGCTGCTGCACAGGTTACCCTGTCCACCGAGTACTAGTACATGCATCTCCGGTGAAGCTCGTGGCTGGGCGGAAGAATGGTTTTGATGGTTTCTGCACGGGGATTTCCATGGGTCGAGATACCGTGGCCCTTTCTCGAACGGTCGCTGAGAAGGCAAAATGACATATTTGTAGCATACCTAAAACGTGATATTTTTAGGTTGGAAGCGACCACAAGAGTCTTGTTTCTTTCTCTTCTTCTATTTGACAGGGCTGGTTGAATCCCAGAGGATGCACGGAATATACCCGGCATAACGAGTCAATTGCCTAGAGGAGATTTTGGCCGATCCTTGGGCGTAGAGAGAGGGAGGGAGATATAGATTACATGTCATTATATGCGAGATTTTGAAGATCGCTTGTTCAAAAAAGAAAAGAAATTTACAAAAGAGGATGGATGTTTATTAATAAATTGGTAAAGAAGAAAAGTCGTTCCTTGGGTTGCAGACTAACTAATACTCCGTCGCAACCCCGTCATTTCACTCTCTCGCAACATCAAGTCTCCCTCTCTCCACACACCGGTTCATACTTGTGATAAACCCCGGACGGACACCTTATCGATAAGCGCATTGTCCGGGGCGTTTTTGCTCCCTTTTCCACTCGCTTACTCCGGACAAGTCTATGAATCAATCCTCAGGCCTGTAGCCCACCACCTGCGTGGTGGCTTCATACCCGTTTCTTTGCATGTAGAAAACATCCAAGCCCTTGCGCCGCCAGTTCCTTAGCCACACTATTGAACTCCGTGGGGAACAACACACTACAGCCAAAAGAGAAAAAAGAAAAGAGAGAGAGAGAGAGAGAAGGGCATGTAATCAAACCAGAGCGCTCCTGTCTATGAACAATATTTCCCTTTGTAACTGAATATGTTACATCCCCCAGCGTGAATTGATGGGTAGCCCCTGCACCCGTTGGCTTGCTCCTCATTTATTTCCCTTCCCCCCCTTCGTCGGATCGCCCGGGGTTTTCCAAGGTGGCAAAAGGGGAGAGCAGTAAGCTGCGGCATCCAGTGAACCAGAGTCGGTTTTTGTCTCTTCTTTTTTTGCTTTTTTGACATATAAATCTTCTTTTTTTTATTCTTTTTGTTTTTTACTTTTTTCTCTCCGTGACTAAACCTTCCTGAACTTACGGTGTGTTTTCTTCGGCAGCCCGACCTGGTGAAATCATCCAACCAGGCCAACCAAGCCAACCACCGAGCTCTGGGAAAGCTTGTTCGTTCTTCTTGTCCGCCAAATCTCCCCTTCAAACAGGGCCATGGGGGCGTTGCATAAGATATCCTGTCTCTTAGTTAAATGTTCCTCCCCGCCTGGCTGGACTTCTTCCTCCTCGTTGTCGTATTCTTCCTCTTCTTTCTCCACCACTTGACTGGCTCTGATCATCTTTTGTTATTCCTCTTTCCTCTTTTCTTTTTAAAATTAACTCTGCTTTTTCTGGAGACTCAATTTTGTCCTGCTAATTTTGATCTTGTGTCAGACTGGCTATTTTTCCGACTGTTATGCACTAGGGCCAACTGTACTTCCCATCTCCCACCTACTACATACATCATAGGTCTATCCGCCACTTTTGTTTTGTATTAAAATAAATTAACACTCCCATTATCATCCCAAAATATTTTCCTTCTATCAACCCCCTTCCCTCTCCCATATCTTCGCCGAAGCCGTGGTCCCGCTTAACATGCGATCCCATTGAAGGCAGCCGCAGTCTTGTACGTTCTTCACCAGCTACCTTGTTAGCTATTAACGCCAATCAATCATATGCTTCTTTGGTGGGCTAACCTTGCTTTAATAGCTCCTCCTCTGCCCCTTCTCCACCGGCAGTTAACTCTGGCCTACGGGACTCGGCTGCTCCGGATCGGGAATTTGAACTGGATGAGGACCCTTAACTGTGGCCTTCCTCTCCCCAGGCTATCATGCGGCTTAGCAGACCCTCATCCTTTTCCTTAGGGTCGCATGTGCTTCTTTGGTCAATCTGTCAATCCTTACTTCTCCTATCCTTCACCACAGCGCAGGATGCCTTTCCAACCAATGGGTTCCCCAAAACCCCGCTGCTTGGGAAACCCCAATTCTTCCTCTACATCCACCAGTTTCAAATTGGCTCCATATATCTCGTTCCTCTAGTCAAGGACATGATCGATGATCCTCCAAAAGTAAGCTCTTTTTTGGGTTTGGACATCGTAGATCGCTCTTGAATATCATCGGGTTAACACAAATGTGTCTTTTCTTGCCACTAGGATTTCAATGTCACCGGAACACTCGTTGCTGTAACGCCGGAGAATGCGGACGCCCTCAATGAAACTCATATAGCTTTAGTTAGTTGCGACGATTCGGCCTATCCGGGAAACTTGAAGGTGCACGGTACACTCGATACACTAATTTCTAGTGATCCAACCGCTGGTGCGACCATATTATACACTGAGACATCGAGACATTGTAAATACGAAGAGAGCTCTTCGCTGCGCCCTTATCCAAACATCTTCACAATGACAAAGGCGTCCGTAGCCCATGATGTGCTACAGAAACTCGAGTCACACCCTCGTGGGACGTCTACAATCGTGACAGAACTGAATTCGACTGACAGCGGGGCGGGGTCCATGGAGTCGAGAGATTCTGGTTCGTCTTTGGAAGGAAATCGGTCGAATGGCACTCCAACCACTTCAGTAGCTATGATTATTCTATACTCGGTAACGGGCGTCATTACGCTCCTTTTCCTCGCCGTTATCATCATCGGAGCCATTCGCGCCCATCTCCACCCGGAACGCTACGGACCTCGTAACATCATCGGCCGTCCTCGTCAGAGCAGAGCCAAAGGCCTCGCACGAGCTATGTTGGAGACGCTTCCGATTGTAAAATTTGGTGATTTGGACGAGCCTGCAACGCAGCACGCGGCCACGAAGCATAGAGATGTCGAAATGGGCGCACACCAAGGAGGACAGGACGACCATAAGAAAGATGGACACTCCCACGATGGAATATCCGAGTCATCCCAGGATTCCAAAAGTGACGCTACAGAACTTGACCGTAGACTTTCGGGCGAAAACGACGGGCAGATTGGCCCAGCTTCGTCACTCCGAGCCGGCACCCCCGATGGACCGGATCTTGCGGCGGTTGGTACCCTTGGGTGTCCGATCTGCACCGACGATTTTGTAAAGGGGCAGGATGTCAGGTTGCTTCCATGTAATCACAAGTTCCATCCCGAGTGCATTGACCCATGGTTGGTGAATGTTTCCGGAACATGTCCTCTCTGGTAAGCCCCAACCCAAATCAGTAACCAAATCCATCCCTAAATTGGCCCGTTCCGCTAACTATTTTCCTTAGTCGAATCGATCTTCATCCTCACGACGAGAGAGACGGCGATAATGAAGATGGGGAAGGAAGCCCGGCTGAACCTGACGGAACCCTTCCTCCTCCCTTGCAAGATAATAGAGGCCCGGGCAACGAGCCGGAAAACACCAACAACCGTCGTCATCGACGAAGGAGTCTAGCAACGTATATTCAATCGACCATTAACGCGATGCCGCCCAATGACGCATCGATAGAACAACGGCTTGAGGCAGTACGACGATTACGGTCCCAGCAGCAAGACGGGACTACAACGGCGACGGGGGCGATTGGATCGTCGTCCGAGAACAGGAGAAGTCGTCGATTTTCCACAATGTTGCGGGATAGTTTCCGCATACATACGAGGCGACATGGTGAAGATACGTAATTTCTTTTCTGCTCATTGTTTGAAAAGGAAGCGCGTGATTTGTCCCTTCCCGCCTTTTTTTTTTTTTTTTTTTTTTTTTTTTTTACAAAACAGTGATGATGATGTGGACTGTTGAGCTTGCTTATTTTAACGAGCATACGGATTTCCTACGGCATACGAACATATCCATCAATTGGATCTGATACCAAACAGTTTCTTTGTTACAAGAATATCTTTTGCCTGTTATTGCATAGGTAACGGGATTGGACATATTTAAGCATCTCTATTTGTTTTTACATATTCCACGGGGTGGAAAAAGATGGGCTGGTGCCATGGGTTTGGATAGCATAGTTGATATTGGTACTTTTTTCTTTTCGTTTCTGCCTTTATCGCTCGATTGACATTAGGGATATAAACTGGCCCCTGGAGTTTTGCTATGCCGTTGTATTTTTTTTTTTTTTTTTTTTTTTTTACAAAACAGTGATGATGATGTGGACTGTTGAGCTTGCTTATTTTAACTGGGAGGCTTTCACACTTTGGTGCCAGGCGTTCTTATGATGATTTGACTGAGAATTGTGTGAATAGATTTTGTTTGAGTTTTCTATGTTTTTAAGTTGTATATATAACTAGCATATGAAAGCTCTCCAAATTGTACGGAGTATATAGGCAGGAAATGGATGACATCAGAACTAAGCCGGCATAGCTAGGTAGCTATGACAGTGAAGCGCCAGTGCTTATAAAATAGATAGTTAACTACACGTTACATGTGAAAATCCGTGCTCTCGTTGTAGAATGAAAGAGGCGAGACGATCAGATGATGCGGATGGGAGCATCTGATGCCGAAAGGTTGAAAGCACCCGCAAGTGAGCTTTCCACAAGTCAAAATGCCTGTGATATCATTGCAAAAAGTATGACTCAGTAAAGTTCTAACGCAGAAGAGAGCAAGAGTTCTGGAGTTGTTGCGTTGAACCAGCTTGGTTTCGGCAGATTGCCTCGGTTTGTCCAGTTAGGAAGATATCTTTCCCCAGAAAATTCAAAAAGGTGGGCTGAGAGAAGAAGAGGAAGAGCTGTCCAAACGAAAATAAAATAAAATAAAATAAAATTTTATATAGAAACTCGACTTCCCTTCCCCTTCTAACAGTTGGTGATTAAACCTGTGATTCTGTGTTTTATCCCTTATTTGCCTTGGAAGTTGATACGCATTTCCCGGGCATCTCCTGTCTGAAGACACTTTATTACTCAACTTGTTCTTTTCTCGGCCTCATCAGTCCTCTCGGCGAGTCAGGAAAATCATCGTTTGAATTGGAAGAACGGGAGCAGTCGGCCAGCCAGGGGAACTAAGAAGAAACCGTCATTCGACTCGGACAGTTTAACCCCGTCTCTAGCCATATTGATTGATTGATTGATTGATTGGAAAGCAACAAAGGGCTGGACTTGGAACGAGAAATAAACGGCCTGCCTACACTACCAACTTAGTGAATTCCTATTATTCAAAGAGTGTTTCAATTTGAAAAGAGAAAAAGGGAAAAAAAAAAAGGAACAAAGTCAAGGATGTCCCCTCCCCCACATAATACCTCGTCCTCCTCTTCCATCTCCCTCTCCCCTTCATCCTCCTCCTCCTTCTCCTCGTCGAACAATCACTCGTCTGTCTCCAATTCTTCGTCACCATCGTCGATATCCACTGCTCAATCTCGTCTGTCTACTATTTCAAAACACATCATGGCGTCTCCGTCATCATCCATCTTCACGGCCAATGTTGTCCCTCAGGCCCCCGAAGATCCGCTGTTCGGCCTGATGCGGGCTTATCGAGCTGATCCCTCAGACAAGAAAGTCGATTTGGGAATTGGGGCGTATAGAGATGATAATGCGAAGCCATGGATTTTGCCAGTTGTGAGAAAGGTATGTTTTATACAGTCGCTTATCAAATATGCCGCATCTGCTTATGAGCTTGATATCTAATGTCTTTTTTGTTTTTCTCCCTTATTGTCTTTTTTTTTCTTTTTTACCTCCCCAATTTTCTGCGTTGCTGTCGTATTTTCTTTTTCCTTTAGACCCAAACCCCTGCTGGCTGCGGCCCCTAGTAGTTCTTGAGTGATTTTGGAGACTGGGCGGATGAAACCTCTCTTGATAGGGTACTAATGGGATGATGATCTTGACATCTAGGCCGATGAAGCCGTCCGTGTCGATCCTAACCTCAACCACGAATACCTTCCCATTGCCGGCTTGCCAGATCTGGCCCCTGCTGCTCAGAAATTGCTTCTGGGAGCCGACTCTCCCGCCGTCAAGGAGAAACGGGTATGTAACTAGTTTTCTCGACTCTCTTAGAGACTCCATACTACATACATAATTACCCCGCATTCTCACGCCGCTTCACCTCCGTTCCCGAGATATTCTCGAGACTGAAATTTCTCGGGATAGAATGGTTTTATTTTCTCTCAAAATTGATTGATTAACGTTCTTTCTCTTTGACCTAGGTTACTACCTTCCAGACCGTCTCCGGCACCGGGGCTGTCCATCTAGGTGGTCTCTTCCTCTCCAAGTTCTACCCAGCCAACCCAAAGCCCGCCATCTACCTCTCCTCTCCGACATGGGCCAACCACCAGCAAATCTTCACAAACGTCAATCTTTCCACTGCCTACTACCCTTATTACTCCGCCAAAACCAAGGGTCTTGACATCAATGGCATGCTGGCTGCCATCCGCGCCGCTCCACAGGGTTCCATCATCCTCCTGCACGCTTGTGCCCATAACCCCACTGGCGTAGACCCAACTCAAGACCAATGGAAGCAGATTGCCGTTGCCGTCCGCGAGCGAAACCATTTCCCATTCTTTGACACTGCATACCAAGGCTTCGCTTCGGGTGATCTCGCACGCGACTCATGGGCAATCCGCTACTTTGTCGACCAGGGATTCGAGCTGTGCATTGCCCAGTCCTTCGCCAAGAACTTTGGTTTGTATGGTCAGCGTGCAGGTGCTTTCCACTTCGTCTCTGCCCCGGGACCACAGGCTTCTGAATCCAATGCACATATCGCCAGTCAGCTTGCTATCCTCCAGCGCTCTGAAATTTCTAACCCTCCAGCCTACGGTGCCAGGATTGCTTCACGCATTCTTAACGATGAGCAATTGTTCTCGGAATGGGAGGAAGATTTGCGGACGATGAGTGGACGCATCATGGAAATGCGCAAGGGATTGAGGGAGCGTTTGGAGAAGAAGGGCACCCCTGGAACATGGGAGCATATCACGAACCAGATTGGTATGTTCAGTTTTACTGGATTGACTGAGGAGCAGGTCAAAATTCTAAGAGAGAAGTGGCATGTTTATATGGTGAGTTTTTGCTTCTTCTTTTTAGATCTACATTTGTCTTGTTTGAAATTTATGATACTAATACTGTTGAGCAGACCAAGAACGGACGTATTTCCATGGCTGGTTTGAATACCCATAACATCGACTACTTCGCCGAGGCAGTTGATAGCGTTGTGAGGGAGACTTTGTCGTAGAGGTTGGATGCCGGCCTATGAGATGGCTTTTTTGCTTCGCTTCTTGTAACATTTTCTTTTGTTGGCCAGGAAACTCCTTAACATGCACCTCATCCCGGGTCAAACATCTGTGACAACAAAATTAACTCAAGAAATCAATCGCATCTTAAGAGGACTTTTCAGTGCAGTTATTCCTCAAAATCATTGATTCATTTCTCTGCTCTAATTTTTGCAAGCCTCTCTCAAAAGTGATATGTACTATAAAACAATGCAATGGTTAAGCCATAAGACATTCGTTTAACCCACTTGTATCATCCCATTCTGATAAAATTGTACCAAAGTATAGAAGAGCTCGCCATGCATGTACAAAGGCCAAAGCTGGGATATATGGCAGAAATATGTAAACGTATACACCCACAAAGAATAAGAAGCGAGGAGTACAAATAAGTGAAGTTGCAGAGGGAACGATAACAGAAACAAGTCTACATGTATATACCGCTCAAGCAAGTGAAATTGCCAAGGCGTGCGAGAAGGGAAGGAAGAAAAAAAAAGACAAGAGATGATTGTCTTTTTTCTTTCTTTTCAAGAGACATGAGGATTCGTGATGGGGAGCACTGGCCCGTCTCCTTGCGTCAACGGCTGCCGCTGTTCCAGCTCCTTCTCTTCTACAACGCCGCGGGTACTACCTGCAGCAGTTCTCCCATTCAAAGGCGCATCATCCTTATTAAACATCACGTCCCGGATCCAATTTACCGCATTCGCACACCACGCATCTACGTACTTTGTCCACAAATACGCCACCGCGTACAACACCGCGTAGAACACCGGCACCGCGACCAAAAATGCCCCGGGCCCCGCGGCCGGCACGCGATTAATAGGTTGGCCCTTGTCGTTGAGCACTGAGAGATCAGTCTTGCCCGCATTGGCGCCAAAAATCATCCAGGTCATTAAGGTGCGGATCAAAGTGTCGTGTAGGAGGTAGACGGCGAAGGAGACGCGGCCGAGGAAGTTGAAGAGGGGTAGAGTGAGAATGCGTCTGGCGTTGCGGGAGGTGAAGATGCCAAGGA
Organism: Amauroascus verrucosus; assembly: GCA_001430935.1. NCBI lineage: Eukaryota > Fungi > Ascomycota > Eurotiomycetes > Onygenales > Onygenaceae > Amauroascus > Amauroascus verrucosus. The sequence continues at coordinate 214,488 of LJPJ01000294.1, forward strand.
CGAGGATGGAGACGCCGATGTTAACCCAGTAGCGGTTTATGAAGCCGGTGGCCGAGGGGGGGATGATGGCGGTCATGCTGGTTTTCATGAGAGAGGACCAGGACATCCATTCTGGATTGCTTTGAGGATAGCCGCAGAGGAAGAGGCCGGTGAGGATGAGGATGGCTGGCACGGGTTTTGGGAGTAAGGAAGTAGCGTTGGCGCCAAAGATGGATTGGAGTTGGGCGAAGAGCATGCCAGAATAGATGTTTATGCCAGTGATATCTGGGAGGGGTCGGTTTGTTAATAAGTTGATGGTATGGATGGGGAGCTTTGTTTGAGGCAGATTCTTGCTTACAATCCTTTGTCCACCAGCAGAAAGAGTGGAGGAGGACGATGATAATGACTCGCCATCTTGTTTTGACTAAGCTTGTGGCTAGGAGGGTGAGGTAGATCCTCATTGAACCTTTGAGGAAGTATAGGATTGCCCAGTGCGTCGGATCATATGTTCCGCTTCCATCGTTCCAGAACAAGGTCATATTATGCAACAACGCCGTGATGGCCTTCCAAGGCGTGGGGCCAGGAGCTTTTGAGACGCTTCGAATCCAATCCGATTCTACAACTCTGGCCAAATTGAATCCGCCCAATTGGCAGACAAACCACGCGGTAAACGCCGCAGCGTTGGTGGGCAGGATCAACCTCCCGGAACGTGTGAACGTACTTCGAGCCAGGCTGGGTAGAGCAACTGCTTGATTCCCATTGGCGAAATGCTTGATTGGATTCATGGAATTGACGAAACCGGTAACAAGGAAGAAGAGAGCTACAGCCGCTCGTCCACCAACGCATAGTCGGAGGATAGGCAGCTGAAAGAGGATAGGACCCCTGTCCGCCGCAGCGGCGGGGGAATGTAGAATTGGTGCAAAGGCAGCACACAAATGGCCTGTGACCACGATGAACGAGGCGATCCCTCGAAGGCCCTTGTGATAAAGTGTTAGCCTCTTGAAGCTTTTGACCCTATTAGAAGTCAAATGTGAAAAGAAGGGACCAGGCATTACATCAATCCAGTTATCATCCCGCTTCTTCGGCGGAGCCATGATTAAAGAGTTGTAAATGAAGGTGAGCGTTGTATTTTCACGGAAAAAGGAGAGAATGTTTACGGCTGAAACGAAGTTGATATGTCCAGTATTTCAGTCAAAGTCCGCGTTCGTGGTATGGTTCTGCTGATACGGGCGAAGCAGGGCATATACTATGGATCAAACCACCTGAAATGTCAATAGGAGAGGCGAAAGGACCCAAAATGGAATATAAAAAGGTTTTAGATCATTACTGTCGTTCTGCTAAAGAAAGGAATTTGCCAGCAAAACAAGAAGCTCAAATGAGAGACGATCAACCTCGACTAATCAAAAGCGAGTGAAAGAGTGAGCGGGAATCCGCCCCAGTGGAAGCGACCGGATAATACACAACAACCCGAAAAAGAAAACCAAAGAAGTCCTCCTGAAAAACAAAGGTAGCCAGCAGGAAAAAAATGAGGGAGAAAAGGGAAAAAGAGAAAAGATGAGGGCAAGTCGAAAATTTAATTAGCTTGGAATTGGCTTGAGAAGAGGCTGATAGGGCAGAATTTTGGGTGGGAAAAAGAAAAGAACACGAGGGAAGGCCCTTTCTCCGGACTCAAAACGGGCACTGAGATGTACCAATCTTGTCACTATTGGGAAGAGATGGGGAAGAGAACATCGCAATCCTCTTGAACGAGCCATGCCTATCAGAGCTTATGCAGTCCTTGCATATGAAGCAAAAGTTGGATCCGTCAGGGATAGCGCTTGGATACGCATGGATTATTCATATGGATTTGAAGCCATGGAAATTCCGAAGGCTTCGAGAGCGAAACACCATGCGAAACAGCGATGATAGCGGACAAGGGCACGAAGCCGTCTTGACAGGGAATGCAGTAATGGTGGACCAAGCCGCAATGGATCTGATCACCCAATCTCACAGACAGGAACTTGGAAGTCACATCTTCATCTCTCTCTTGGCCCACTGGCCCATCTTACTGAACCCGCAAAAAGTAGCCTTCCTGGAGAAAAATACCACCGTCTTTCTTTTATGTTTGGTCAGTCAGCTTCTCATCTGGTTAGACTTCAATAGTCACGGCTTGTCTTCCATGGAAACAAAGACGAGACCAAGTTCTCCTGAAGATTTCAACGCCGAAGTTCAACAATAATGAACTGCAGTTACAAAATTAATCCCGGGCATTTAAGGGAAAGTCGGGAGTGCCACAGCGCACCCATTGGCCGGCAGCGTCCCGCCAATGCTGATGCCAAGACGGTGGACCGGGGCCTAAGTGGAGGTCATTACCGCCAAGCCCGTATCGTAATTCTACCACCGGGGTCTGCGCCGTTAGTTCCGATTAGTTTCTGTTATGTAATCGGGGATTTCACGTGAAGCCGTCTTCGCCTGACTCGCGTCGACGAACAACTCTCCATCACTCAGAGCTGATCTGACAGACAGCCTCAATCATCCTGACCGGCTTAGGTGCATTCACATGTGTGTGTGTGTGTGTGTGAGAGAGAGAGAGAGAGAAGGACTGGCCTTGTTGATTCCCTACGTGGAGATGTGCATGATCTCCCTTTGAAACACAGGGGCGATCATCACTGCTCTTTCCAAGAAACGGGGCGGAACGATAACTGACTTGCCTTCCAGAAGGAGTTTGATCCGCACAGCGCGCGTTCTTGACGTCAGGCCTTCTGAACATCTTAAAGCGCATATCGTCTCTTGCATTTACGTCAATCGTTACTCCGTACCTACCTGCGTCTTCATCCACCAGCCTTTTCCCTCTTGGTTGTTTTGACTTCGCATTCTGACGCGTGGCCTGACCCTGGCTGCGTCTCCAGTTTGTCGATTGCTATTCCTAGCTGCTCAAGGTTATTTTGATAATTTGCGTGAGATGAGGCTCAATAGTTGCTACAGAAGCAACTTTTCTCTTCGACACTATGCGGTCATAAGCTCAGGAAAGCCATTCGAACTCCAGACATCTGGCCTACTTGATGGCAACAAACACTCCCGTCTATTTTACAAACCATCCCGTATCGATGAGCTTATCGCTATTTAGAAGCGACCCGTGATCGAATCTGATATTTTTGAAGCTTGAGAGACTATCTTTCGTTGCATGAAGCCCTGTCATTTGAAGACGATGGCTGATATTATCTGCCGAAATGCAGTAGTGAAAAGTGCTGCCTAGTATTCGAATGCTCCCACAACACGCAGGTACGCTAATTACCGGACCATCCCTCAAACAGTTTCACTTTTCATGAAAATTACATCCTTTTAGCCATTTCAAGAATTGGGCGCGCGTGGGCTACAGTTGGAGTCTTGGGTTTCAAGTCGAAGACTTTGGTGCATTTATTAGCATTCAAGTCACTAAGACCATGAACCCCACATCATATTGCTCGCCGCCAGCTACAACAAGATACCCTTCAGCACCAAACTCAGAGATATCATACTTGATCTTGACGCACTTTCTCTAAATGCTGTTAAGTTATTTGCTGGTTTCAGCAAAATCACTCATTGTGAGAAGATTCAAGGTGGCTTCAACTGGTCCTTCCTTTCTCTTGACAGCAGCTCAAAATGGGTAGTTAACCTTTCTACTTCTGTTGCAGGCCCGCGAAGATTGAGCACTATCTCTGAAGTTGCAACGATGGCTTATTCTAAGTGCATAGTTAGATCGTTATCTCGACCTCTTTAGCCGTGTCATCGGATATTAGGCACTTCGAGCTCCTCGGTTTCAATTTCAACTGTTCTGAAAGAAGAACGAAGATCCATATCTAATCCAATAGGCGCCTAAGGCGAACTTTACAGAGATGATTATGAAGATCTTGAATACTAAATTGAAATAGGTACGTTTTGATGAGTGACTTGGGGAAAAGCTAGCAAAGCATTGCCGTTGATTCAGGTAGTGGGCATCTTCTGCTATTGAATGCCAGGCTGATGGGACGGTCGCTCGTGAGATGCTCCGACTCGATTGCTGCTAAAGCTCAACGGGATAAACAAGACTGCGAAGGCAAAACTCGGACCTTTAATGGAGAAATCGTCGGTCTTTCGGGGTAGAATTCTATAATACACCACCCATCGGATCCACCAGACCTATATATGGGGGAATGATGAATCTTATGCCTCTCTTGAATCAAAATGCTAATGCTTGCAGGTAGGGTCATGCTGTACGCGCAAAAATAGATTGCACTTAGTCGTTATATATAGCTGAATCTATTCACTCTTTCCTGCCTCAGGCAGACAATCCTTGGCCCCATAGTGCTCTGGCCATATAGATATTCTAGCCAGTCGTCTGACGCTCCATTCTTTTCCACGGCGAGAAAAATATTGGCATTTTCAGTAACGGCAGCGAAATAAAGGTGGTCGCATGACAAACGGCCGGAAACGATATGAAGTTCAGCCAGGTTGAGTAGGGAAAAACAAGATGATATCAGTAAAGCAATCAATGCACTAAAATACTCCCCAGTGCTCACCCATACAAGTGATCCGTACCTAAGCTGGAGGAGCTACCTCTTCCAGCGACCCCTAATGATGAACACGCCGGTGAGTCCAAGATTGTTACATTATCCTGGCACTCCAGATCAGTTTCGAATATACTATTGACAATTGATCTAACAAAGAAAGGGAATACAAGGGCACCTGGCTTTAGAACGCGGACAAAAGTGTCGCGGCGTTTCAGCTACAGGAGCTTCCCATCCACATCGTCATCCCTCCTTCAAAGGTGCAAAATCTAATATCTCCAGTTGCTACACTAGATCACAATCATCTCAAAGATATCAAGTCCATTCGGTGGTGTGTATATGCTTTTATCAATTGCCACCAGCCTATGATTTTACTAATTCATATCTTGTGTCTAGAATTCAACTTCCTTTTCCACAAGTATGCAGCTGGCAACCGATCGCAATCCCGCCGCTGTCGCGAAACTCCGAGGTCAGTTTGAAAGCCATATCCGAGGTAGGGTCATGTCAAAAATCCGTCCTAGGATGCATAAAGCACAGGAAGGAATCCTCAAAGCTGTTCGCCGAAATTTGATGAAAACCTGTATGGCATGGGCCTGGGCTCATCCTTATCAAGTCGCAACACTCATGGTAGCAACGGCTACGCCAGGAGTACTGACTGGACCGGCATTATCACTAAAGTGCTTTGGCTCGTCAGGGCCTATGACAGGTGAGGGGTAGTTTTAGTACCTACAACTACAGAGCAGTTTTTGCATAACTTGACCTAACATCTGGCTCCAGGCTTTCTCGCACCAATTGCCCAGTCCTACTTCGGGAGCGTACAGGCTGGAAGTATCTTCGCTTACTTTCAAAGCGCCGCCATGGGGTGATACGGCGTATCCGCTGTCAATGCCGGGGTCAGCATCGCGTCGGCAGTCGCTGTGGTTGCCGGCAACATCTGGTCATATCTATATAATAAATGGAAAGGCCATTAGAAGGTTAACAAAGTGTTCGGGATTCTCTTGATGAAAATGAAAAATATGACGACTCCGATGGCTCTATTTTCATTCAACGCTGATTCAAGCTGACATATCTTCCCTTGATTTGTTTATTCCGCTTGTTGATGCTAGATACCTATTAGCCTTTTCACTCCATCACCTGTCTCGTGAGAAAAGAGGCAGCAAATAATATCCAGAAATGCCCTATTTTGAAGGTTCAAAAAGGTTCAAAGACTGGCAACCATGTCCCCCAAACCTCCTCCAAATGGCCGTAGATTCTAGTTATTTCAAGCCGATGTTGAATAAGCGCATGAAATCCGCCTGCTGCCGTAATCGGCGGTTTCTGTGCCGAAACTCAGCGAGGATCCCATGTGGGTCATTCCAATTCTGAAGAAGCTTCATAAGCTTAGACCCCCACCTGGTAATGCCAAACCACCAGCTGACCTTGACGGAAGTGCAAAATCGTTGGCATACCCAACAGCTTAAATGAAGAAAGGCAACGTCTCGAGGAAAAGTCAACCTCTAGATATCATACAAGAATGCAGCAAAAATTACGTGACAACGACCTCTAGGCCAAGGGATTGCACTCATCGCTTTGAGCCTGATCCAAGCATTACTAAGAACGAATTCCAACGCTATGACTATGGAAGCTGGCAAGGTTATTCTCGTTGATGATTTGGAGAAATTGTAGGTTTATATACAGCCAACGCCAATTGATCTACCGGTGTTTCCATAATATTCAATAGTTTTCGAAGTCGGATCAAGCAAGCACGTTTGGTTCATAATGCCTTGCCCACCGAGGAGGAGTGTTCAAAATGCCAGGTCTTGATACCAGTCAAATCAAAGACTGGCGGTCAATCGTCACGCTCATAGTTTTCATCATTACTAGTAGGTGCAGAATATGGCTTGTGTCGGATTATGTACCAATTATGTTAACTCTTTTTTGCTACTGTGCAGACATTATCGTCCTTTTCCCCTTTCATATTCCTATATACGTGCCCCGACCGTTTTCGGATGCTATCTTAAAGACCCTAGGGGCGTTGCGAATTGTATCTCCAAGCCAGGCCTGCTCTCACCATTGTGACGAGGATAATCGAGGTGGAAAACGCAAGCGTTTTATCCGACTACACTTGCCTCTGAACTTAGTAACAGCACCCCTGATAGCGGTTCTTTTTCTTCTCGCAATTTTAGCTATCGGTCGGCAAGAAGTTCACGATGGCACGATCGGGGCGGACAACATCTCCCCGATTGACATTATGGTCTTCTTCGTCACGTTGGCATATATCGCTCTCTCGATCGATGCTTCCGGCCTGATCAAGTACTTGGCGTTCAAGGTGCTTCAGAAGGGAGGGAAGGCTGGGCGCAAATTGTACTTGTATCTCTATGCCTTCTTTTTCAGCTTGGGAACGTTTATAGGGAATGATCCCATTATCTTGTCCGGCACCCCTTTCCTCGCCTATATGACCAGGGTATCGAGCAACATTAGCCACCCGAAAGCGTGGATATACACCCAGTTCGCCGTGGCCAACATTGCCTCGGCCATCCTTGTCTCTTCCAACCCAACAAATCTCGTGCTAGCCGGTGCTTTCAACATCAAGTTCCTCAATTATACAGCAAATATGGTTGTGCCTGTCGTTATTACAGCTATCGTGCTGTTTCCATTCTTGCTTTATATTGTATTCGCGGACGAGTCTCTAATACCATCTTCAATCAAGATGCACGAACTCTCCGAGGAGACGCGGGCTAAGGCGCCTGTAAACCCCAATATCCCTAACTCTAGAAGGAACCCCGAGGAAGAAGACGAACAAAGCGAACTTCTCTCGCTCGAAGAGATTATGAACCCTTTCTTGGACAAACCGGGCGCAATATTTGGGGCTGTCATCATGGCTGCAACACTTGTGACCGTCTTGTCAATCAACGCTGCGAGCCAGAGTGGAGGCGAACGTCCAGTTTTCTGGGTGACTTTGCCAGCCGCCTTCGTCATGTTTTGCTGGGATGTTGTGTTCGGGTGGTACCATCGGCATGAAACTCGCGAGATTGCCCGCAGCGGTCGACAAAATGTTGAACACGCTCAAGTAGAACAAGCCATCAGTGAAAACCAGAAGTTGAAATGTGAGGCTCTAGAGAGAGAGTCCAAAGTTCAGTTGCAAAGCGAGAACAGCACGAGTAGTGCTAACAGGGCAAGTACAGACAACCAAGTAAAGTTGGCACCGAATAGCGTTATTACAGCATCATCGCATCTAGGCTGCCTACCGAGACTTACGCCGGCGCTTCTGGTATCCAAGGATGATGGGCGTATAGCTCCTGTGTCAGCTTTTCCACGTAAATCGTCTGCCCCACGGCCCTCGTTGAAAGAAATTGAGTCGCGAAATGGTGGACGATGGGTCAACTCGATGAGCTCGGTGGAAGACAAGCAGGAATTGGTCCACACAGACTCGGGACACACACCGCAAGGGATGTCAGGTGCGAAATCGGATGGAGGGATAGAGCAAGAGATGCGAATGCCTCCCGACAATATTACAGGCAAAAGTACATTTCGACACAACGGACAACCAACAACACTTGTATCGCTTGTCGTGGATGCGTATAGGTTGTCGCAGGAGACTTTCCCTACTGTCACGACAGTATTAGCGAACCTGCCATTGGGACTCGTGCCTTTTAGCTTTTGCATGTTCGTTCTTGTACAAGCTTTGGTCACCAAGGGCTGGGTATCCGTTTTCGCTCACGGTTGGGACCGTTGGGTAGAGAAGACGGGGACGGTCGGTAGCATTGGTGGGATGGGTTTTCTCTCTGTTATCTTGTGCAACGTGGGTTTCTGAGCTGGAGATGCACCAGGAGATTCATTGGGGGTGGTTAAGCTAATTTGTTACACCGATTGCTAGTTTGCAGGCACGAATATCGGCACCACTATCCTCCTTTCTCGCGTGATACAAGCGTGGCAAGGCATCCACCAGGCCAGCGGGATACCGATTAGCGAAGAGACATTTTGGGCAACGGTGTACAGTATGGCGCTCGGGGTGAATTATGGTGCATTCAGCATAGCGTTCAGCGCATCGCTAGCCGGTCTTCTGTGGCGGGATATTCTCTCCAGGAAGCACATTCACATGCGCAGAGTCGATTTTGCGCGTGAGAATTTCCCCATCATCGCTATCGCTATGGTGGTCGGCTGTACAGTCCTCATTGGCGAGGTATACATTACTAGGAACGAATATCCTTATCGGCCATGAATGGCGGTCGCAAAGAAGGGGAAAGCGGGTAAAACACCTGAAAAAGACATCTCATCCCGTCTAGACTACGGCCCAACATCGAACGGTAGTCAGAACCAAGAGGGTATTTTCCTTGCTCTCTCTTTTTTTTTTTTTGATATCAGATTTTTGGGTATCGCGAGATGTCGTCTGGCTTGATGAAGGGAATGTTTATGTGGGAATGGAGCTGGATTTTATTTTAATTACTTCGGGATGCTCGTCAAGTTTATAGATAGCGAGATACATTTTAATAGCGGTGTAATTTAGAGCAGTTCCATACATATCGGGAGAATTTTGGCCCAGGTATCAAGGATAATCCCATCATCCGAGTTGCGTCTCACCTGTTGTTCGCCAGGACCTGACATGTGATGCAGGATTGTGGCGTTAGCATGCGGGATGGCAGCTCTGATTGATGGGTTTGCGGTCACTGAGTGAGTTAGTGCTGAACTAGTTAGCTGCTCCCTAGGCATCAAGAAGGATAGGCTGTGCTGAGTGGGTTGTTTTGGTGACAGCGGTGATGGTGAAAGAGAGCAGGAAAAGGAAAAGACTCCAGCTGTCAGATATATTGTCACAAAGAGAATTGTTGTTTCCCTGGATTGCCTTTGGTCTAGAACAGCTCTCGGTGCAAAGGTTCAGGTGAGTGTGCAATACAAGGGTCTCACGAGATGGCCGCCCGTTGACACGTTTGAGGGAATGATGCTGATGGTGATAGTGTGTGTGTGTGTATTTGTCCTTCAACTGCACCAGATCCTTATCATTTTAAACATCCAGCCTGCCCGTCTTTGAAGGTGACTCTTCTCATCTCCCACGCTCTCATCAAGCTAAATTACTTGAGACTTGGTTACATACAGAAAAGAAGTGAGTTCCCAATCCCTGGTTGTCGAGACGAATTCCTTCCCGTTCTTTTCGTTTGCGTCTCTGGCCTGGTTGCATTTTCCTCGCCTTCTCGCATTCCCCGACTCAGCCACACCTGTGATGTAACTGTTGCTCCTCGTCCCTACCGGCTGCGTGATTGACGAAACTGCTGCAGCTGGAATTCCTGTCAACCCGGGCGATGCACTCCTAGTTAGTAGAGCTAGCTTGATCCGATGCCGTCGTTGCCCTCGCCACTCACCTCTCCCGATACCAGCTCCTCTGCCTTGGTCTCCGACGTAGCCCCTTCATCCTACCTGGACGGCACCAACCTATCCCAGACAGATAGCTCATCTCTCTCGGGGCCCGACGGGGCATTGCGTCGTCCATCAATCCAGTTCAATACTGCAGGGTCAGAAGCCCGGCTGAGAGAGCGATCGCAGCCATTCAGGAAAGACAGGTTGCGGGTTCTTCGACGCATACCATCGCCTCCACCACCTAGGTAAGGTCATTACCCCCCGTAATCCTTTCTTTTTCCTCTCTTCCAACTTCATCCATTATGTGTGGTCTCGTTGTGGCCGCGTGAGTGGCTCAGAGCGTGTTCCTGGCTCCCCCATCGTCCTCCCCTCCTCCCCTCCCTTTCCCCGCCCCGCAAGGGCCTGGCTGGGGGTTTGGGTTCGCCCCCAGGTAGCGTGCCCCGCTTCCAGCCTCTAGCGAACACTTTCTCTTTGTCTCTGTGGTCGCCATGGGCTTGAAATTTTGCTTAATTGAGCCCAACCGCTCTCAAACCGCTCTTTTTCTCCTTCCCAGACAAAGCGGGAAATTCGTCAAACGGAAGCATCCACGCGATGCATTCCGCAGAATCGACGGACTTTGATCTACCAACCTCTGACAGTGTACTGACGTCCTCTCATAAACGCTCCAGTTCCTATAACCGCGGTGTCTCCTTTGACACTTTTGACAACCGTGATGCCACCGATTTCTCCTTAACCCTTAACTACAAGCACAAAGACTACCATAGCTCCCGCAGAAGCCGAACCTTCCTGTGTGGAACCGATCAAAACGATTACTCCGACTTCGCATTGGAATGGCTCATTGATGAACTAGTAGATGATGGCGACGAGATAGTCTGCCTGCGAGTTGTCGAGAAGGACTCCAAGATCGCCAATGACACCAGCGGAGAAGGTAGTCGATATAGGAAGGAAGCTGAGAAATTATTTGAACAGGTGATTGCAAAAAATAGCCATGATGAAAAAGCAATTAGTCTAGTAATGGAACTGGCGGTGGGCAAAGTACAAGAGATTATACAACGGATGGTAAGCCTCGGCGTCCCAAATAGAGAACAACCATTCGTTTTCAAATTGGCTAACCGCAATAGATCCAAATTTATGAACCTGCGGCGCTCATAGTTGGAACACGAGGCCGAAGCCTTGGTGGTATGCAAGGCCTTCTCCCTGGTTCGGTGTCCAAGTACTGTCTACAACAGTCTCCTATCCCTGTCGTTGTCGTTCGACCGACTCAAAAGCGGGAAAAGAAGAAGCAGAAACGCCTAGCGGACCCCTCGCGACGGAGTTATAATCAAATTTTGCGCCTAAGCCAGGCCAAGGGCGACCATATGTTTGATGCTAGCGCAAATAGCAGCACCTCGAGGTTGCCGGAGCACGAAGAAGCTGCCGCCGTTGCAGAAGCAATCGGGCTACCATCTAGTAGCCTAACAGACCTCCACGAGGAGCGCTCCTCCAAACGTTCCTCCAGAGATTATACTTCCAGTCAAGCAAGCGATACCGGCGACACAGAATCCATTGGTCAGAGAAGCAACTCAACGGCACCAAACCCAGAATCTCCATCGCTAGACTTCTCGACTGTTGTGCTTCAGAGCCCTGGACTGCCGGATGCAGATAGTACATTGATCGAGGGTGGTGGTGATGATGACGATTTCATGGATGATAGTTCGAGAATTACTCCAATGAGTACAACGGCATCAGAACACAGTATTGTCGACGATCCTATGGATGATTTGGCTCCTATTCCTCGAGTCAACGTTCCAAACCCTTCCGAGGATGAAGGAAAGCAGGAGACACTAAACCTATTGTCCAAGCCCGTCACTAAAGAATCGGGAAACGGCAATAATTCAGTTGAGACAAAGGATACCGGGTGACTATAGAAGGGCGAAGGAGTTGAATTGAATGACGAAAAGATGTGTAATAGAGCTGGTACGAATAGACGTCGGCTCTTTATGGGCTTACAAGGGAGTCCTGCTGTGTTTGGGGTTTAAACCGTTATTTTGATGTTACATTTCGGATTGTTTCTATTCTTACTGAATCCCGATAATTGCTAGGCGGGAAATCTTGAGATGACCAGGTGTTGGTGCATTTTGTTATTGTTTCCTTAAAAGGGTTCGAGGAGTTACTGCTTTAGGGATGGTTTTATGTGGTGATGGAAACTCTACTTAATTTGCATCAATTATTTCAACTTTTAAGAGGGTCAGCAGGATTACTTATGAATGGCCTAACAGTTGCTGAATGATTCTGGAGTTGCCTTTATAAATTCTCCCCGCCGTTTAATCTTCATCGATATGTTAATTGAGTAACTAAGTGACCCATGATGTATGTTCCAAAAATGTATGCGTCTACATGTCTCAATAGACCAGACTGACTACAATAAGGGAAATCCCACGGCTGTTGCAAGAATGCCTCTTGGCCCCTTTTTTCCTTTTTCTCTTTTTTCAGACTCCGAGCCACGATTTTCTAGAAAAAAGGCCTTGTTAGCCACAGACCGTTTTGACCACGGAGGAGCCTAACTGATGGATAATCAACTTATATATATATACTACCTATAGGTAGGTATATGTCAATGAAAGACAGGAGAACATCGTGGCGTTTCCACCACCGCCGCACACTCGAAGGCATTGGCGTAGGCCCCTGGTTTTGATTATAATCTTGCTTGAAATTAAGGGTGAGTTGAAAACCTCCCGATCCCAAATCAAAATTAGGACCAAAAATAGTAGTTGTTAAGCCTCAGTGGGCAACTTATTAGGATAGGCAGGACCTATTAGTTAGTTATTTCCCCCCCCAAACCAATGGACGACGTTCACTGGGACATTTCCTGACTTCACCGCCGCTTTCTCTCTCTCTCTCACACACACACACATAGGGCGCATTGGATTAGCAGTGCGTAATTAGGCGGAAAACAAGGCGAAAACTCCCGTTTTGTTCAAAAAAAAAAAAAGGGCGGGAGGAAAAGGAAAGAGACGAGGCACTCGACCAGAAAAAAAAAGCAGTTTCCGAGAATTCCCAAACAGGCCAGCTCGAAAACGCACCCCTCGCGCATTGTTCCTGTACGTCAAAAAACAAGGGGGAAAAGAAAAAGGGATTCTCCTGATTGATCGCGCAAGGACCTGGACAGGGGCAAGAAAAAAAAGGTTTCGGATATCAGGTTGCTACCAGAGCAATGCATTCCTTCTTTTCGATTTTACTAACCTTTATCATTTTCTCAGGAGTGGCGGGGGAGGGAAGAGAAAGATAACTAGCTCGTTACCCGAAGACGTATAACGATGTCCATTGAACCCTGGTACTTGCATCGATTTACCCCGGATGTATGTACGTGAATGAAAGTAACTAGAAAAAGAAAAGAAGAAAAGAGTAAGCAATCTATCGCCCAGTGACAGAAAGAGAGAGAGAGAGAAAGAGAAGGGGGTCAGTCACGCAGGAGTAAAAGTTTGCCTTCCTCCCGCTTCGCTTGTCACTTCCCCGAATTACTAGGCATCCCTCTCCCGGTGAGAACATCTCTGGAAAGCGACGCCGCCAATTGGAATGGCCAACAGATAGGCATAGATATGACGTAGTTAGTTGATTACTCGAGGCCGCAGGTCGATGAGGCAGACAACGAAGAACCAAACAGACAAACAAACCGCAAACCATGCCCGCCACAAAGCCTCATCATTTCGCCAGGAACGTGATGCTCTTTGATGGGGATGACGTTGATGATGTTTGATGCGGTCAAATCATGTCATTGTTTGTCAGCTGACCACCTCCAAAGCCGCACCGAAAACGGATGCCCGAAAGGGGAAAACAAGTCGCTTTGTCATTCTCGTATGCATTTCAAAATCGGCCAAGTTTTAAAATGTTTTTTAATATTGATGCATTGCGCTTTCGCTTTCTAATAGATACCTTGCCAATAGCACTTGTTTGATAATCCATATCGAAGCCCGCAACCCAGACTCAAACAGTCAGGAAGTGTAGCACATAAGCAAGCGTAGATAAAAAGAAGAGTAAAAGAAAAGGAAACTAAAGCTATAAAACATGTAGAGTATCAAGCAAAAAATGAAACACAACTCGGGGGAATAATAATCGCAATTTTGCCCCAAAAAAGAGGGAAAATGGACTAGAAGAGGCGGAAAAAAAAGGGTCACCCCAAAGAGCGATCTTCAAAAAATATCATCACCAGGTAGAAGCTAAAATTGACAAAGCCATCAACCCAGTGCAAGAAAAGGAAGAAGAAATAAAAGTAAAAATAGACAACTCCATCGCTCATTCCATAACCCGAATCTTCGATAGAAACACGGAAAGTAACAAAACCAGAATTTGCTACCCCACGGATCATGTAAAAGATTTGAGACTGTAAAAGAACAGCGCAAATGACAAGTCAAATGGTACACAGAATGTTATGCGACCTGGGTATGAGAAGTCCGACAGAACCGTCGTCGATCATCCATCCGCCAAAGGCCAGCAGAAACGGGAGGGCGCACATAAAGTGAAGCAACAGTATCCGAGGTGGCTCGTAAACTGGGAGAACTAGCCTTCAAAGGTAGGCCGAATGGAGAAGAGTATATAAAAAAGAAAATGAGACACAATAGCGTCAAAAGCACAAATGCCACCATCCCAATCCACAAAGACACCCTGGTATAACCCATTTGCCGAACGCATGCCAAACGTATTCCGCGTCGAAGGAAGCCTAGGCAAAGATGGTAATCCCCTTCGGTCATATGATATAAAGAGCAAAAGAAAAAGAAGTGGTCCAATCTGGTTCTAGCGCATTGGATATACCACAGGAGCTACGCGACTAAAGGAAAAATGCACCCGAGTTTGCCAAGTAGAAAAGAAAACACCCGACTCCGCAACTATAGGACCGATGAGAAACTAATAGCCTGATGCAAGGTGAGGAGCAGAAAGGCCATCTATCATTGTGGATTGAGAGGTTAAAAAAAAGGGCGGTTCTGCAATATTTCGCCGGGCGGTGGCGACGGGGAGGATGCATCGTCACATGAAAGACAAAGTTTTCTTTGTTGTTGTTAGTTGTTGTGATAAGACGTGGCAAGGAAACCCGGGAAAAGAAATTCTGCAGTCTTTGGTTTGCTCCTCGACCGGAGATGAGTGGCCAGGAGACCCAGGGAGAAATCGTGTCGCGGCAACATGAAAAAGAGGATCGATGTTGATGCCGCACTGGATTAGGAATGCCCGCTTTTAGGGACGAAATCCGATGAGTAAATAGTTCCATAAATGAGATCATCAGGCAACCGGGTCCAATAACATGGGCATAGAACCTCCACTGGAATAATACCTGGCGGGGACGAATAGCAATTCGAAGACGTTCGGGTATCATCAAGGGCTTGCTGATGAAAAGAGGCGCTTTCTTTTTTTTTGTATAGTTTGGCTTGCGTGAGCGCAACGGCTTCATGAATTAGAAGATTAGGTGGCGTATAAGCTGAGAGAGAATTTGTAAAGGAGCTCGCTAAAATGCGAATCGGAAGGTCATAACGCGTAATAACGTCATAAAATCCAGAAAAGAAAAAGAAGAAAGGCTGAACCTTGGCTTCAAAAGTCCTCTTATCACCGTGGCCGCCCATTCCTGGAGAAAGAAAGTTTATGGGGGAGGGGGGCGAGGATATGTGGCACGAGGGAAACATCACAGCCTGAGAAATGTGCAACAGGTCCTTGTCTGTCAACCTGTTGCAACGTAGAAGACTTGCGTATTATTTGTGATGCTTTCTTCCTTTTGTGTGACCTGATGTGGAAGTCAATTCAGCCCTTGCTGACATTGTGCGCGTCAGGCCCCCAATATAATCCTGGAGAAATCTGTTTTCGCTTTCGAGTCGGTCATGGTCAGACTTGACTTCGTCAATGCGTTCAGCTAGAGCTTGTAGTGAGGATTGTAGGGTCTTTGCTTGTCTAGTTAAAATGGGAGGAAACAAAGAATTAGTTAGTCCAGTGCGAAAACATTCAGGCATACTGAGATACCCTGCAATTAAAGAAGGAAAAAAGAGAGCGAAAAACAAAAACCAAAATAAAAAAATAGGAAAAAGCAAACGGAGAGAACTCACTGTTTGAGGGTTTCTCTGGCCTCTCTTCCCAGCCTCTCAACGTCGGCCGAATTTCTGCGAGGACTCATGGCACGAGCATCATCTGGCGGAAACTCTTCCTGTTCAATTTCAATCTCCGGGTGATCTCTTGGTACGAGGATGGAGGCACTCGGTTTTCGCGCCAAACGAGGACGGTCAACTCTTGTCTTGCGCTCATTTTCGCCGTCGGAGGAGGAAGAGGAAGGAGAGAGGGAGGAAGAAATGTGGACGGAATTATCATTATGATTATTTGAGTCGGTGGTATTGGAGTTTGCAGTATTGAGAGTGGTGGGAGATGGCATTGTGGGAACGGGATAAGAGGTACTTTGGTTCAAGACGTGCGTTCCAGCTGCCATACTCGGCGGAAACTCGCTCGACGCCGAACCCCTCTAGCTTCGATATGATCGTATGGACAGCTAATCGGTTGGTGCGACGGGGAGAGGGGAAGGAAAAGAAAGGCTGGATAGAGAGGTGGAAGAAGGAAGAGTTGAAAGATTTGGGAGAGGGGGGCGTTGACAGTGGTTGGAAGGAACGTGAGTGACGTGCCGTGCCCAGCCGTGGATGAAGGAAGAGGACTAAAAGAAGGTGATGATGAAGAGGAAGAAGAGGTAGAGAGATAAGAGGACGAGAAGAAATGAGACCTGTCGAGAAATGATTTGTAAGACAGGCGATGTTGTGACTAGGTGGTTGAAGATGTAGGGTGTTTTGGGTGGTGTCGGCGGGGGTGCCAGAGGCAACAGTAGCGGCAACAGCAGCGGCAACAGCAGCAGGAGTAGCAATAACGATAACAGTACTCCGTAGTAGTAGTAGTAGTAGTAGTAGTAGTAGTAGTAGTAGTAGTAGTAGTAGTAGTAGTAGTAGTAGTAGTAGTAGTAGTAGTAGTAGTAGTAGTAGTAGTAGTAGTAGTAGTAGTAGTAGTAGTAGTAGTAGTAGTAGTAGTAGTAGTAGTAGTAGTAGTAGTAGTAGTAGTAGTAGTAGTAGTAGTAGTAGTAGTAGTAGTAGTAGTAGTAGTAGTAGTAGTAGTAGTAGTAGTAGTAGTAGTAGTAGTAGTAGTAGTAGTAGTAGTAGTAGTAGTAGTAGTAGTAGTAGTAGTAGTAGTAGTAGTAGTAGTAGTAGTAGTAGTAGTAGTAGTAGTAGTAGTAGTAGTAGTAGTAGTAGTAGTAGTAGTAGTAGTAGTAGTAGTAGTAGTAGTAGTAGTAGTAGTAGTAGTAGTAGTAGTAGTAGTAGTAGTAGTAGTAGTAGTAGTAGTAGTAGTAGTAGTAGTAGTAGTAGTAGTAGTAGTAGTAGTAGTAGTAGTAGTAGTAGTAGTAGTAGTAGTAGTAGTAGTAGTAGTAGTAGTAGTAGTAGTAGTAGTAGTAGTAGTAGTAGTAGTAGTAGTAGTAGTAGTAGTAGTAGTAGTAGTAGTAGTAGTAGTAGTAGTAGTAGTAGTAGTAGTAGTAGTAGTAGTAGTAGTAGTAGTAGTAGTAGTAGTAGTAGTAGTAGTAGTAGTAGTAGTAGTAGTAGTAGTAGTAGTAGTAGTAGTAGTAGTAGTAGTAGTAGTAGTAGTAGTAGTAGTAGTAGTAGTAGTAGTAGTAGTAGTAGTAGTAGTAGTAGTAGTAGTAGTAGTAGTAGTAGTAGTAGTAGTAGTAGTAGTAGTAGTAGTAGTAGTAGTAGTAGTAGTAGTAGTGGTGGTGGTGGTGGTTGTGGTTGTGGGTGGTAAATACAGCAAAGTGGGAGGAAAAGAAAAGCAGAAGAGCAAGTCGAGGGGATATGGTTCAACAGGCGCAGCGAGGGCGAGGTGGTGAAGAACAAGAAGACCGACAAGGCGAGAAGAGGCACATTTCTCTAAGGGAGGCTAAGGTTCAAGGAGCCAATAGCGCGATTTTTCCCTTTCGACGAAGAGCGAGAGAGAAGAGAGAGAGGGAGAGAGTGTGTGAGTGAGTGAGAGAGTGAGAGAGAGGGAAGGGAGACAGGACGAGGGAAGTCAAAGAGCTAAGGGGATCCGCCAGAAATGAAGAAGACGCAGAAGGGATCAACATAAGAGTGGTTAATATTGACGGAACCCTAGCGGGAAGTGGAAGAAGGGGGGAAGCCAGCGATGTGTGCGTGGGTGTTACGGGGGCAAGTTTGGTGGTGCTAAACAGCCGAAGAAAAACAATGAAATGGGCTGACCCGCCAAACTTGCCTTAATCAGCGGTTGTCTCATGGATGAAAATAATGATTGATGAGGATGAGGATGATAGTGATGGTGACGATGATGATGATGATGATGATGATGATGATGATGATGATGATGATGATGATGATGATGATGATGATGATGATGATGATGATGATGATGATGATGATGATGATGATGATGATGATGATGATGATGATGATGATGATGATGATGATGATGATGATGATGATGATGATGATGTATCTGACGAGGGGTAGGATGCATTCATTGCGGAATGGGAACTGATACCTATTCTGTAATGCAATCAGGAATACCCATACTGTTCATGTTCATGTTCTTTGCTGATGGTCATTGTCGACGTGTGCAGAATGCCAACTTCCGAATTCTTCACCGCCGCCAAAGTCGTCAAATCACACTCGTACAAAATGATTACCATGTGCAAGGCTGATAAATTGTTGCATTTCGATTTGCAAGAATTAATGAAATAAAAAATATGAACTATGAACTAGGATTCATTGCCTGCCTTTTTTTTTTTTTCTTCTCCCTGCTTCTGCTTATACCCGTGCTTCCAGGTTGGCTATAAGTCGTGGGACGAGTGGGAGCTGGCATTCATTCCATTCTTTTAATTTGATACCAGTTATGGCTTAGTTAGAGCAGCCGATGCCATTTACGGATCGGAGAAGAAGCAGCGCTGAAACAAGCGATATCAGATTCCAATTATTGCACCAGAGTACACTACGTAACTTCTTCCTATAGGAAAAATATTTGGCCTCTGAAGAATCAACAAAAGCGAGACAGACGTATAACCCAGGTATATTATTAGAGGAAGAAACTAATTACTGAAGCTCTCGGTCAAGCTATTCCGACAGAGAAAAACAGACAGCACATCCGTGTTCCACAGCTCGAATTTAACGTCTTGAAGGACGTTTGGCAAAAGCATACGCGTTGCAGCAGGAGAGGGTTATTTTGAACTATCCCTCATACCTTGTCTCCACGTTGGGCTTCCATTAAAAGGAGACCCGCTACAGTTGTCGCTTAGGTTTAGCCTATGTATGGTGTAGGAGGGTAGGTGTTGTTTATGTTTGTGTGTATGTGCGCGTGTGTGTGCATATATCTAGCGTATCTAGAGTAAGGAAGAATGCATCCGACCGGGGAAGAAAAAGCCTTTTTAATTTATATATAATAATTAACTGCAGACAAAGTTAGTTGTCACTTTTTTCTTTCTTTTCGAAACAACACACCCACGCGTGAGGAATGGGAGGAAGGGGGGAAGTTCAACTACGGTTTCAAACTATTGAAACCGTATTTATTATCCCAAATGAACAGTTTCCTTCTTGGAAGAGAAGAGGAATCCTTTACGGAGTAATTCTTTTTTCTTTTTTTTTTTTCTTTTTTTTTTTTCTTTTTTTTTTTTTTGAATAGGCGACTAAAAAGGCCTCCGGCTCACTTAGCCGGAATAACAAATTCTGAACCACGGAGGGCCTAAAAAAAAAGGAAAAAGCAAGAAAGAAAGAACGAATGGAAAAAGAAAAGAGAAAGAAATCGGAACGTTGACTAAAAATGAAACTGTTTTGTAACATCACATCGGAGTGTGGAGGGCAATGGAGTTTGCGTTGAAGTCAAATAGGAAGAAAAAAGAAAAATCCTTCTCTTCTTCTTCTTCCCTTTCTGTCCTTGAGAAAAGCCTCGATCTCGCGTGGTGTTAGTCCGGCTCTGCATTAACTTGGTTTTTATTTTTATTTTTTATTTCAGGAGGGGACACCATTGAATCTTCTTCTCCGTCCTTCTTTGCAGTGGGAGACAGAGAGAACGACAAGAGTCCACAAGGCAACCATCGTCAGTCCCCATTTCTTAGTAACTTAACATAATATATAAACGCCGTCTCCTAACCTCCCCTCCCCAACATATGCCTGCCCGTATGTGAATAGATTAAACCCCCTCCTCTTTCCTCCCTTCCCCATTTTTCCGGCCCAATGCAATGCTTTCAAGAAGCAGAAGAGTAACGTCAGCAGCAGCCCATCTTGAATTTGGAAACGAGAGTTTGATTGACAGCTGTCAAAACCACCAGGCCTCATGTGATGATCCTGGACAATCGCCCAATCTATGTCGTTGCATCTCTGGTAGGTATATATAATAGTGTAGGCCTCTCTCTCTTCCCCTCTTTCCCCCAATTCACTCAAGTCACTGACAAATAAAAAATAAATAATAATAATAATAATAAAAGAGATCTCTGATGCAATTGCGATCAATTCGGGACAACTCCTGCTGTTATTCTACCCGCCTACTCTTACCTTCACCCTTCATCAATTGGTACTTTCGGGACGAAGTTTCTACAGACAGGGGAGTCGCAAAAGTTCTTAGGGCGATGATGACGATCTCGATCATTCTCCGAGATAGGATTAAAAAAAAAAAAGGGGGTAATTTTAATCAGTTTCATCTTCTTTGCCGTACAAACATCTGGAGGGATTCACAACTCTGGAGACGCGCGCGCGCACACACACACACACACACACACACACCGCTTCGGACTCGAGGCGGAACGCACAGCTCTTTTACCCTCAGTTCCCCTCGCTAAGGACCACCAACGTCCTCTTCCGAAAAAGCCATTGTGTCCGGGATCTTCTCATGTAAGCGTGTACTCCGTATGACACGCCGACTTTGTTCGGTGGCTGCACCCATTTGAGAAATCCATCAAAAGATAAAAGAAAAAAAAAAATATTATTCCAAACAATCTGTTTAAAAATAGGACAGAACTCGGTTCCTTTTTCGTCTTTGTTCTTCAAGTAAATTCGAAAATCCTTGCTGTAGATCCACCGATTTGCACACAAGGACTTGCATGTTTCCCAGAGTCCTATATAGGTGGATATATATTATGGAGCTTTGAATATCTTTACATCCACGCCGTGGGGACCATCTAATGCGTGAAGCAATAGTAATAGATAGCTTCCTGTGTGTACCGTGGCGACAAGCCTCGGGAAGTAAGGCGAATGACCCAGGAAGAGAAGACCTCATCCTACTGTCGCAATCGTATGGAGTCAGAGGCTATCGGGGCCTACCACCGAAGCTCCCACCATGTGCGTACTTTAATTTACTTATTTTTATTTTTTTTTGTTTTTTTCCCCATCTTTGATTCTTTTTGCTTGAGTCCGTCATTTTCCATTCTTACTCGTCCGGTGACTAAGATGTTCCAGTAACTAATATATCAGTGTGTATATGTACGCAGTGCTGCCCATGTCACTCACTTCTTTTGTTTGCCACAAACGAAGCTTGAAATCCACGACCCATTCAGTCGGGTCATCTTTTACTGCGCGCTGACCATGATGGACAACTTGGGGGGTCCCTGGTATCGTGTACGGAGGATATGATGGGTTGGACGTTGGTTAGGGTATCCTGACTTACACAAACGATTTTCACCTTTTTCCAACTTTCTTTTTTTTTCTCCCTTTTTTCCCCCAGAGTTTCAGTTTCTTATTTGCCTTTTTCTTGCCCCTTCTACAGTCTTGGTTCCTGGAATATTCTTACGTATGCAATGAGATCATCTGGCAAGGCGTAAGCTTAGCCGATCTTCAACGCACCCACCCTTCATAGAGTGAAGATCTAAGACAAAAGGAGTCTTTTTTTTTTTCTCGGCGACTTTCAGGCATATGCCGCACAGGATGTACCGTATGTATGTGCGTGCTCCATACCCCAGACCCGGTTTACGGTTGACGACAATTGGAAGGAGAAAAAAAAAGGAGAATAAAAAATTGTTTCATTCTGACTCGTTGAATTCGATCTTGTTTGAACGACGTCACACGGCGGCAGTTGTTCCCATCTGGAGACAGGCCGTCGTGGTTGACACAGGTAACCGGCATTGAAAACTGGGATGAGGGATCGCCGATCGTCTTGAAGCAAGGGACAGGGAGAGAGAAAGAGGAGGTTGGTCATTTCGGGAAAACCAGCAAACGAATGGGAGCGGATGGGAAGTGGCCATCGATAAAGAAGAGACGAAAGGTCCGAATTGCGATAGGTGGGGATTCATCGGTGACGAGGGAACCATGTAAATGAGGCGGAACATCACTCTCAGGGCAACGTAACGGCGAGAGAAGAGAAGAGAGGAGGAGGGAAAGGCAGTAAGGGAGAGAGGGAGAGAGATGACAGCGACACTTTATGTAACAAGATGCCGATCAATTGATACAAAACCATTAGCTGTGACGGTGCTAAGAATTGGAAGAAATCCAACTGCTGGAATGTGAGTCTGAGAGGAGAGTAAGTTTGCCCTATCTGTTACAATCTGCAAGCCTTCCTTTTCACCTTTCTTTTTTTTTTGGTTTTGGCATCTTGTCCGACAGATATGTAGTTGCGATATGGTTGGATGAAACACACTATATGTATAACTGGCCTTCTGGAAAGAATACATGCAGCCGATCACTGAGGAAGTGGAGACTATAATTTGGAAAGAGGTGTTGAAGGACAAAATGAAGGTTTGGGCAGAGAGAGCGCTGTGGAAAAAGCCAGGGAGTGATGCCTGAGTGAGGAGAAAGGGTGCGGCGTGTGCATTCCAGGACAGAGTGCGTGGCTACAAGAAAGACGGCCTGGGCGGGGCTTCGGCAAACATTTCCTTCCCACCAGGATGTCATTAACAAGCCTGCCCGCCAAGCCACGCTAAACCCGTATTGGCTCCGCTGCCACGCAACACGTGGACAACTTGGGACCGAAATCCTCTTTTCCTCTTTCCTATTCGGTCGTTTCTTTATCGCTCGCTTCTCTCTTCTCTCTCTCTCTCTTTCGTTCTTATTCAAAAGCGCCATTCAACTCCTGAGAGAAACCAGCCCATACCACATACTCTCTCCTCTTGCTTCCTTTTTCAAAACACTGCAATACCTCAGAAGAACGGTTTCTTCCTCTTCTCCCGGCCAATCATCTGCTTCTAACTGGGAGTGGGAAAAAGCAACCGCCAACTAAATCACTAGTCAGAAAGCAATTTCCTTCACTTGCATGAGTAACGCCCTCTTGTGAGAACCTCCTCTGTCCAATCGCCGTACAAGGAATGACTTTCCCTCCACTACCGGCCCCATTTTCAACTCTCCAATTGAAAAGTCTCTCCCATACTCCGTATACACGAACAAACTCCGATCACCCCTCCTACTGGCCCTCCGGATTCATGGGACATTCTCTGTTTGGCTGCGGTGATCTTTTTGCTTGAGATTGGAAATACTCCTGTCCCACTCGCCTAGGAGCTCGTGATTGTGCCACTGCTTTTCTCGCCTCCCCTTGTCTCCAAATCCGGAGAGAATTTCAGACACGCCCATTTTTACCCGCATACTTCGTACAGTACATAGAGCGGCTCCCTCAATAGCTAACCTGCCCCCAACGGGCCTCCTGTTGATCCCGGCAACGGATGATTTCTACCATCCTAGGACATGCAGCTCTATAACTCACTTGGGGGAAAATCTTTCCAGAATCCCTTCCTTCCCGCCTGACAGTCCTTTGTACCTGGGACCCATGTTTATATATCCAATAGTCCGCCCCGTTGGCGGCTATTTAGAACCTTTTTTTTTTTTTATTTTTTTCAAAAATATTCGCACCTATCTTCGTAAAAAACGGTGCACCCAGCCCACACACCTAAACCTTGCAATCTTCAAGCTGCACAGAAACAACTCCCATCCCAGTATGAGCAATGCTTTTTACGAATTCATGGCGTTAGCTCGCATCCGGCCCTGCGGAATGTGGGAGCGGTGAGGCGCCCTACCAAAATAATGTATTTCTGATGCAGCGCTAGCCATGCAGAGAGTCTTGGATTAAGTGGCATCTTTTCTCAAAACGAGAAACGTTTTTTCTCAGACGCCGGTAAATCCGAAATGCGTACTATGTCGTTTAACATTGCTCTCGTTCGCTTGACCGGATACAGTTCCCGCAACACAATGTCTTTTTAGTTCTTTCCCAAGACCTTGCGAGGATACGCCAGCTGCGGGGCTCAACACCGTTATTATAAATATTTTTTTTTTTTGCGTTCTTAAAAAGAAATTCTTTTCTCAGAACCATACTACTGCAAACTGTCTTTTCAAGCTTAAAAAGGTCGATACTCCGGCTATTACTCCGAATGTTTCCCCAGGTTTCATTGCTGACCGGGCTATTCATACTTCCCAAAATCGGATCTTACCCGGATCGCAGACCCCCCAGACGATGGAGGCGAATCGTAGCATGGAAAAGCCAGGACCCCATCAGCCCAAGAAAATCTCCAGATCAATAGTTGGGAGCGCTTGGCATTATGCCTGGGATCTTGAGATGAGAGAACCAATGCCCATCTCCTAAAGACCAAGCTGTGATAACGATGTGCATATTTCAATATCCTTCGGAATAGCCGAGTTCATGAACTAATCGTTCACCCCCTGACTTGATTCTGGCCCCAGCCCCTTGTACAAGCCTAGCTCTTTTCTCTTTTTGGGGTTTTTTTTTTTTTGGGCTT
Organism: Amauroascus verrucosus; assembly: GCA_001430935.1. Taxonomy (NCBI): domain Eukaryota; kingdom Fungi; phylum Ascomycota; class Eurotiomycetes; order Onygenales; family Onygenaceae; genus Amauroascus; species Amauroascus verrucosus. The sequence continues at coordinate 238,989 of LJPJ01000294.1, forward strand.
CATGGAGTCTGGGTGTGAGCGAAACACTTTAGGAAACAGTTGCTGCGATCTCTCTCTCTCTCTTTCAAATATCATATACAGAGAACTGCGAGAAAGATTCCAACATGGCAAGCAACAACTTTGCACCCAGGTATCTAGAGCATTTGTCACCAGGTCTTTCAACCTTGTCATCAAATACGTGATCCCGACCAGGCGATCTGAATTTCTTAATACCGCAGGGATTCAGAACGGCAGCGTCCACTGGCATCGCTTTCAAAGGTTTCTTTCGTCAAGTTCAAAAGTAAAAACAGTGTTTGTACTTGATACTTCCGATGAGCAAGTCAACATGAATATCGATCATGACAACTGGGGAGGAGCAAGGTTCCCACCATCCCCCCCAAACAATATCTGCTTGGGAGACAAAAATGCGACTCTCTCATCTTCCCATGGATGCAAACTCATTGCCAATTAACGAAACATCAAAGAGCTCACAGGCACTTTTATTGATGCCCGTCTGCCTCCAGCTCCAAGTTCACAAAAGAGCGCCGTAATAACTCTGGTAGTAAACATCGCTTTTGTCGGTTCTTTACTCTGCTTTTCTCCTCATCCTCCTCTTCCCTTCACTTCCAACTAAGACTTTGTAGTAGGCTGATAGCAGGACTCCTTCCATATGACATCTCGTGGTGGAGTTCGCCGAGTTTACAGTTATCTGACCGGGTCCTCTTATGCATATAATACTCTACATTCTTTTGGTAAAAAGGACTTTTTCCTCCTCTCTTCACTGAGCCTTTCCTTCTATTCCCAACGGATATACACTTTTTTTTTGGGGCGGAGCAAAAAACTGTTTAGAAGAAGCGCTCAGCTATGAGGCGCAAATGGTTCGTCTCACGGCCCTTCAACCATCACCCAAGAGGCCACTGCGTTTGGTTTTAGTACATCTTGTAAGTACTCAATCTATGACTTTCTTGCCTTGCTGTCCAAAGTATATTAGTCCTTGATTTAGAAACTGTTCGAAGCCATCCGCCAGTTTGGTTAAGGATCAAACGCGGACTCTCTCATCATGGCTGTCCCTTCCAAGACATACCGTACAGCGCTTAACCAAACAGGTGTTGCTGAGATTTCAGACCAAAAAGAACTAAATCAGAGCAAAGAAAAGCAGAAGGATCCTTGGGGCAGCTGTCGGTCGTAATGTGTCCTGGGGAGCGTGCAGCTCGTCTAGGATATATAGTGATGACCAATACTAGCTCCAAAAACTAGAGCCTAATCTTCACGCACCGTAGAGTAAAGAAAATACACCCGATTCAATCCGATACAAAGCCTGGCTCCATTAGATTCCAGAACGCAAGTATGACAAAAGCCCCTCTAACCATCAGAATCTTGATAGGACAGGGAGGGAGTGGTCTCCCACTGGTACAATGCTCTAAACACTGCCATTGCACCAGCCTGTGTCTCGACCGTTCGACCACGACCTCGATCATTCACATCACGGATGTGTACCTCATTTGTCTCGGTAACTAATTTCGCTCTATTTCTCTTCAGCAAAGGCTGCTGAACCTTTCCGTTATCATCTGCTAGATCTGTACCCAAACTCCGGCGTCTCAAGGAGCTAGAGCTAGCGCTTTTGTTGTTTGAATTTAGGTAATCGATCGCGCCGTAAGGTAGCGTGGAAGTCTCTTTGGGATGTATGTTGGTATCTGGATATTTCCTGCCCCACCACATTCCAAATTGCCCGTTTTCATTTTTTGTCACATATGCCGCATTTGCATTATGCCTGATCCAGCCTTCATAAAAAGAACACTTTCTTTGATGCGTTTCGAAGTCATCCTGCAAATTTCCAATGCCATTCGCATTTGTAGGGTCTCGCGAAACAAGTTCTTCAAGGATACTCTCCTCCTGAGGCCGCAGGGATCGACAAAACTCGGCGAAATGCAGAAAGAATATACCCTTGAACGTTTGACTATCCTGGCTACAAGTACCTGAACTATCACATGTATCCTCGAGTACGCCTCCACGCCCTAATCCCTGCCACTCAGAGCTATGTGTGTGAGGCCAGCCTGTCGATTCCATGACCTTACCGATTAGGTCGTGGCCGTCGTCCAAATACTCGGTGAATCCCGTGGCAAGCCAGAGGCCCCTCAATCCACTGAGAATCACGCCTTGGTTGTAAGTATAGAGCATTGTGTTTAGAACATCGCATTCGCCGGTGCCCCGGTCATGCTCGCTCCAGCCACGAATATGGAATCCATCGGCGTACAGGCCATTCTGGCCAGTCATATTTGACTTTTGAAACCATGTGTAGGCGGTTATGGCAGCTTCAAGATGGGCCGGATTGTGCGGAATGGACACCCAATCATCGTCCGAGCCTGTTTTTGTCGACATGGGGTCACTAATAATATCGCCAGGGAAGTAAAGATACATCCCAATGCTTGCTGAAATGAAAAGTTCATTGGTGATCGCGTTTTTATACGGCTCGAGCCATGGGCTCCAGACCATCCCACCTTTGCAGAGAGTGGTATCCCATCCTTTAGAAGCAAGGTCATAGAAGACACGCGATCTATGTGCGGCTGGAATTTTGTATTGAGTTCCATGCCAGAATTTAAGGAGGGTATCTTTGGTTTTCGAGTACGAGGAATAATGCAGGGCTGAATGCAAAATCTGAAATTTGATACTTTCTAGCCACTCAAGCACAACCCAGAGCATGTCGTCATAAGCTTGCAAACGTAAGCCAAAGAAATCTTCTCCGTACCAGAATGCAGCGGTCTGCTGAAAGTAGGAATCAATAAGATTCTCGTATGCCAATGCATCATGGGCCTGCGAATCAGGATCGCCACAGCCGCCCGCGGTTGTGGAACAAGAAGCATGACGGGAAGTATAGTCCAGGGTAGAAGAGATTGCAGAAATAGTTGCAGAAACCTGCGTTCCCATGACCGCAGCAGTCCAATCGTTAGCAGTTGGCCATTTTGCCTGCCAAATCACAAAGTACTCTGTCTGCATAACATTGATTGCATCCAGCATCCAACTCAGCGGGCTCTTGACAGGGCTGGGGTCTCCTGGGAAGGGTTTCTGGGGTCCGCCGTTGGGAAACAGACCGCTCAATGGGCTGGTGAAAGGTGGAACGGCCAGGGGAAGTTGCTGACCCTGCAGGAAAGGATGATCATTTTGAGCTCCAAGCCCATGTTCTAACGGCTTTGCTAGGGCGACGCTGTTGTATATAAAGAGGGTAAAGATAAGAGAGACGAGAGCCCAGAGAAAGAATGAAAGGGAGCTTTTCCAAGGAGGTGGTAGTCGGGGAAAAAGCCACATGATGCCTCAAGAAGCGGGGGAAAGACTTTTAGCTACTGGATACTCCGGTAATGCCACGCTTCTCAAGTTGGGAGCAACAGTCCTATTGAAAGCAAAAGAGAGAGTAGAAGCAGCAGGCTGGACAACCAGAAGCCCAGCCAGGAGGGGGTTTGAAGTTGTTCGGGACAGGGAAGCACCTGATCATGGGTGCGACTGTTGTGTTTGGTTAGTTTGTTACAAAACAACCAAGGGAGGCTTCCTTTCCTCGCACATTGCAACCGTTGCTCCTTCTCCCTCCTGCCGGTTCCCTGTGGTTGCTTCAGTGGGCGTACTCGGTCGTCCCTTCCTACTGCGGGGAAAATCCCAGTTCGTTTTAGCGCCTTGGAAGTTGGAACCCACACAGTTAGTTAGTTATGTAAGCGGACTGGTCGCCAGTTGGTTTTTGGTATCAGATCTTGCCATCTTAGTCTACAAGTTACTGACTGGGTCCTGAATCCAACACACACACACACACACACACACACACACACACACAGAGAGAGAGAGAGAGAGAGAGAGAGATGGTTGTGTATGCCGTCAAATATGGAAACCAAAATTGGGCTTCTATGGTTAAGGCTGTTAGCATTTCCTTAATATTAACCTATTTTTGGGCCTCTTAACATACCTAATCACTTTATTCATCGAGCGCCGACCCGTCTCCACATAGCTAAGCCTGAATATCACACGGCGTTGTAGTGATAAGAGACGTAGTCGGCTTAAATACAGGTTCATAACCACCATGCTTAGAATTGCGACCGCCACTCCTGGTGTGAACACAACAGAAAACCACACGACCGTGAAGGCTTTACGCACGTCCGAATGAGGCATATCCAGAAAAGTACATAGAAAACCCCCCGCATCGGCGCAACGTAGACGTTGTTTCCGTTCATAGACAATCACTATCCGTTCGTTCATGGTTTTTCTACTTGCTACTTAGCAAGTGTTCACGTTTTCTATCGTCCTCCTCATCGAAAGTTAGTCCTTCCCAGCCTCTGGGCTGCGACTTCGCTCTCGGCTTCGGCTCCTTCCTCGAGCTCCCCGACCACGATTTCCGTTTCCACCAGTCCATTTACCCTTGTTGGAAGCTGGCGGCCGAACAAAGGCAAAGTCCACTTCGATGGTCTGATCAAGTAGTTTTGCGCCATTGAGGGCTTTAATCGCGGCCTCGGCCTCGGGCAGGGTTGTGTATTCGATTAATGCATAGCCCTAAAGTTACCGAGTATGAGACCAATGTATTAAGATTATTACTCTTTGCGAAACTGGTGAAGGCAGAAAGCAGATGGAGATGTAGGTGACGGCCCCACCTTGACATAACCCGTCCTCCGATCCAGGTTCAAGTTGAAATTCTTAATCTCGCCGTAGTCGGCAAAAAGATCTGTGACATCTTCCTCTGTAGCTTCTTCATGAATGTTGGTTGCTAGGACTATCCACCCCTCAATGCTTCGAACCGCTACAGCCCCGGCGCGAGTACGTGTTTCCTTGCCTGTGAAAGAAGGTCCACGATCATCCGCGGCTGGTTGATCGATGTCCATTTCGGAAGACATCTTGTCAAGTATTAAAGAAAGAAAAAATCTTAAGAACGGAAAAGTAAAAAGAAGTCGGGGCACGCGACAGAAGCTGAGTTGCGCTGGGATATTGGGTGCTGGTAGCGATGATGGTGAACTCCAGTCTCTTCTAAATTTCCCATCACTAGTTACCTAGTTCGTTGAAGCCAAGAGGCAAAAATTAGTAAGCCATGCTGAAAGTAGCGACGCTTCTATCTTCTTGTAGCCCAACAACCTTTCTGAGTGGGCAACGATTGTATGGAATATATGCAATATGATTTTTAAATTAGTTTATATAAATCTAATGTATGAGGTATTATATCCACTTCTAACCTTCAGTTGGCACTTTCAGTATGAAACGATTGTCCGAACGCTCTTGATGGACCGTACCTTGCAGGGTTTTTTGAGACTGCACTCATCACTATAAACCAGCCGCCATGGCAATAAAACGAGCAGCTTCCTCTACATGCTTTCCGTAGGTTCTATGGTTCGAAGCAGCATCCCCTTTTCCACAAACAGGATCAGCCGCCATACAAATCTCCCACAAATGCCCGGACGGCACGATGTTGAACGGAAGGTATTTTAGCGGATCTCCAAAGACTAGCGCCGCTGTAACATCTCCAATCCCTAGAATCTTAGCAGCATCGTGGATTACCATGGCACCTTAGGAATATCCAGCTACCGCTATTTTGCTCGATGGGCATTGGTTTAACGGTTGCTTCACCAGATTAGCCATCTCTGGCCCACCGTCAGATCCCGAGTCCAAGGAGCCTGCAACCGTCCATATTAGTTTCGCCATGGCCATCATACGCCAAAATGGCTCGGGGTACTCACTACAACTGAAGCAGGATAATTGAGTCCTTGAATGGTGACATCATTGTATAAAAGCTTTCTGAGAGCCGCTGCGAGAGCGGGCCCGACGACCGTACCCATTTTTCCCCCTTCTTCTGTGCCACGGGCATATATCAAAGTCAACTTTCGGCATTCTTTGTTTTCTTTGATTCTCTTTTCTATACTGGGCCTTTTCCCATTCTCTGGCTTGATAGTGTGGATCGGAATGCTGAACTGATGATCTAGGTATCTAGCAAATCCATTCATCTTTTCGGGAAATTTAGATAGAAAGAAGTTGCCATTTCGTTCATATTGGGCTGTGCCTTTGCCCTGGATAGTTCTAGGTTCGCTTGTAGGGGTAGGCGGAAGCGGTGGCCGGACAACCCTGCGTTGAGCAGGCGCCGCGGAAGGATGGGAAATGGGACCAGTTGGAACGGCACCTGCTAGGACGGGAGACGCGATGGCGTTCGCAAGAAGCGCGAGGAATGCAAGGGATAGTTCAAATTTCATAATAGTTGAGATATCAACTCAAACTGCTCCAAGAAATAAACGTGTCCAGGGAAGCCCAAAAGAAATATACAGAATGCAACGCGGCAAATCTAAAAAGGAATATGAAAACAATCTGTAATTTTATAAACCGGGCTTATATCTTGCATACGAGAACAGGGTTCCCGCGTCCTTATATGCTATTAGAGTGAACGGGTAACCGCCAAAGTACGTAGTACCTGGCGAGTTTGTCCTCGTGGTTTCAAGAATAATATGGTATTGAGAACTTTGAAACTAGCAAATAGTGAGTAGCGATTTGCATGTTGCCGGTAGGACCTATAGGAGAATCATTGGGGTTCCACCGTTGATGGCTCCTGGATAAAAATATATAGAAGCGCCAATGAGTTCCTATTTCAGGCTACAGAACCCTTGGGTATTACCCATGTCTCATGCGCAAGACGACCTTCCATCGCTGCATGAACAGATGCCGCATGTGATTGCGAAAATAAACCGAGAGTGCAGGTAAAGAGAGGACTGGCTGAAACCAGCTCAAAAGAGACACGTCGCGAATCAACATCCGGATTATCGGGTGAAGATGCAGTTGATGGGCGCGTAACGCCTGAAGGCGCGATAGCACGGGATGCCAGCGCTAACATGTCTTAAAATAGCTCGACAATAGGAGACGATATTAGAATATTGCTTCTGCTGAAATGATTCCTGGTATTGTTCGTGAAATACCAACAGACTGCACTTATTAGAGAGAAATTCAGAATTAACTATTAATAGTTAACTAACTAGTAGTCAAGTATGTTACGACTGGGAAGATTTCAAAGTTAGGGCCATGATTCCTGGGACACCAACATCGCGGATTCAAATGCTCGCCAATTGCATGCAAAGCTAGTACTCATGCGGTTTATATAAGAATTATTCCAGAAGCGTCTTCTAATGTCTCTCAGTGTTAGCCAAAGGTGCCAGTCTCATCGCCGGCTGTTCATAAAATAGAACTGAAGATGTCACCTATGCGCTTGTATGTTGACACGCATTGAGGCTATGTCTCTGGGCTTCAGCTACTAATTCGTCTCTTCCCAGGAGTGTCAAACGCTCAAGTTCAACTGTGGGCATTAGAAGGTTCAGAACTCACAGGGCCGAGCGAACACATACTGTGAGACTGGCAGAGTAGGAACCTCGCTCTGCCACCATAGATACGCAAAGGATGTCTAGCTTGAGCGTTACAGGAGAGCATTAGTGCCTTTCTATGGCCATTGCTATTTCCTCGCTCTGGTGTTATTTGATGACCCGGCTTTGGCAACTGCGGAACACAGACTTCATTCGCGGCGACAAGGCCATCCCGTTTTCAACATGGAAAATATTCTGCTTGCAGTCGCTGAAATTCCCTAAGGCCTCATATTTTCTTATCATTTTTTTTGCTAGTTACTTCTTTTATAGCTCTATGCTCTCTTATCTATACAGACTAGCCTTCTGCTAGTGTATGTCTTATCCACCCTGATACCAAATGCTACTTTTAACCGCATCTCTCTGCCTCCTGGAATTCAAGTCTGCATTTGCAGCCGACATTGGCGATTGGAAGCCGAGGTCCATATACCAAGTATTCACGGATCGGTTTGCTAGAACTGATGGATCCACAACAGCGCCATGCAATCCAAAGGACGGCGTAACATGTGGTGGGACATGGAGAGGAATTATCACCCACCTGGACTATATCCAGGGCATGGGTTTTGATGCGATCATGATTTCCCCCGTCACTCGGAATATAAACGGCAGCGTTGAGTACGGAGATGCCTATCACGGGTACTGGCCCGCGAATATCTATGAACTGAACGAAAATTTTGGAACGCGCCAGGATCTTCTTGATCTGAGCAATGCCCTCCACGATCGAGGAATGTATTTGATGGTTGATATCGTTATCAACAATATGGCGTATATTACGAATGGTGGCAGCCCAGCCAAGCTGATTGACTATTCATTGTTTGTCCCTTTCAATAGCGAAAAATATTTCCACCCCTATTGTGAGATTACTGATTACGACAATTACGATATTGCACAAAAATGTTGGACAGGGGACAAAATCGTACCGTTACCCGACCTCAACACTGAGGATGACACGGTCACTCAGGTGATGAAGGCATGGGTCAAGGCCTTGATTGCCAACTACTCAGTTGATGGCCTCCGCATAGATGCTGCAAAGCATGTCGACACAAAATATCTGAACAAAATTGTCAATGCCTCAGGCGTCTTTGCGACAGGGGAGGTATACGAGAAAAACTTGGAGACCGCTTGTGGGTATCAGCAATACATTCCAAGTGTCCCAAACTACCCAATTTACTACGCCATGGTTGAAGCATTCGGCAACGGGAATATGACAGCGCTTGTGAAGAGAGTAGAGAGCGCAGGGTCTACATGTAACGACACTTCTTCTCTGGGTACTTTTTCGGAAAATCATGACCTACCCCGATTTCCGTCTTTTAACGATGATATTTCGGTAAGTGCCTTTTATCGTGAACAAGACCATACACTAACCAGACTAAACTATCTAGCTCGCAAAAAATGTCATCGCATTTACCATTCTTTCAGATGGAATCCCCATGTACTACCAAGGCCAGGAACAGCACCTCTCCGGTGACGGAGTGCCGGGAAACCGTGAAGCGATCTGGCTATCAAAATATGATACTAAGGCCCCGTTATATAGCTTTACGGCATCAGTTAACAAGATACGTAAACACGCTATCCGCGTGGATCGCGATTATCTTGACCATCAAATTTATCCACTAACTAATGAAAACGGTGTTTCTTCATTTCGCAAAGGATATGAAGGCCGGCACATGATAGCCGTTTACTCCAGCCACGGCAAAGAGGGACCAAGTCACCCGGTTAAGATCCCAAGAAGTGGTTATAAGTATTCAGAGTTTACAGAGATCACGACTTGTGAGAACTATACACTTGATGGCTGGGGCGCGCTACGGGTGAATGTCGGCAATGGTTCACCCAAAATATTCTTTCCGGCAGATCAGATGGGGGGCAGCGGGCTGTGTGGTACTGACAACTGGACTGTCCGCGGTTCAAAAACGAAGGGAGACGGCGTGGCCCCTAGCGAGAGAACGAATTGGGTGAACGAAGTCCCCGTAAATCCTAAATGGGGGAGGAGGCCAGGTAGAGACGGGTCGAGATCAGCGGCGGAACGGAAGTCTGCGTCTAACAGGGCATGGGCTGGACTATTGGCATCTTTGTTTGCTTTCCCATTGACAGCATTCCTCTTGAACTGTGGATGAGGTAACGGCGCTATCTTTTTAATACTCCTGTTGTTTTGTTCATGTGTTATTTTTTCGAGGTCAGGTTCTTACACAACCCCTTGGTGACTTGGAGAAACGCGGTGTATTATTAGAACATTGCCCATTGTTCAAGTTTCGATATGCTTTCAATTCTCATTGGACTTTTTGCAAACATTTTGTATTTCTAGAACTTTAAGAGTAAAGCCAGGTTTGGATAGGATGAGTGGAGATGCGATCAATTCCGAAACTAAGGCCAGGGTCTTTGGTGTCTATAAATCCACCAGTAGAACATATCTAAGCAAATGTGTTTGGCACCACGCGCATAAACCCAAAAGTAAGAAAGTTAGAAACGCCTTTATGTGCAATTAACCCTCCCTGCCCAGAGTATCTTCGAACAATAGGGGCCGCTTGCTCCTTTGGATGATTTCATAGTCGTACATATACCCTCTTCAGAGTTAAGGTATCTTATTTCCGGTTGTTATTTCTCATTCCTAAAATCTGAACCATCCGAATGAAGATGTTCAAGAAGTCAAGTTCAAGACTTATACTCTCGTTCACAACGTCCCTCCTGACAAGTCCCCGTTCGGCGAGACGAGCGTGATACAAGATCTTCTGGATATCGTAGAGAGTAAAGCCACCAAACACAGCAAGACCGCCGTACAGCCAGATGCGTTCAGACCACATGAGTGTTCGAGTCGCTGTGACTGGAAGAACTAAAGGAGCGAGGCCAGAGAAGGCAACGACGCAGACGCCGGCAAGGAGCGGGGCGCCGAGGTAGAGATATTTCTCCTGCTTGGCGGTAGCGCCGACGAAAGCGATAGAGCCCATCATTCCTACCGTGTATAAACCGGCACGAGCGAGAAGTGCGGGTTGTAGGAACATTAACGGAGAGAGGACGGCGGCTTGTGCTAGGTTGAAAACGGTCCAGCAGGCATATTTCTGGACGTAACTGTTTCGAACAGAGTTAGAGAGGTTGACACCTTTTCACAATGGAGGGAAGCAAAAGAAAGGGTACTTACTTTTCGGGTCTCGTGTAGTAGGTGGCATACATGGACCCAATGCTAGCCGCTAAACTTACACCAACGACCACCCATGGGTTTGTAGCCATAAGTCTATACGACCATCCACTTGTATGCAATGCACGCGCTGCAATACCAATAATACCCACCCCTAGACCCGTATGCATAAATGTCTCGTTTAAATAACTGCGCTCGTACGGTGCCATTCCGCCATCTTCCCGCGTTTCGCGGTTGAATATCAGATTCGTTGCCAAAATGGTTCCGCCTACGATAGCGGCGCCGTAGAGAAGCTGGGAGGATCGATTTTGCACTTGGGCAGTCTGTTGCATGTATGTGCGGCGGAATGCATCTCTAAAATTTTGTCGGGCTTTGACGAAGGGGGATGGAGTGTTGAAAGCTTTTGCAGGTTTCTTCGGCGCACTGTGTACGAAGCGGAATCCGGCTGTAGCGGTATTCACGGATTTAGGAATTTGACGAAACGTCGTTGATACGGCAAAAGGTTGTCGCAGAATGAACGCCATGATGTTGCGGTGTGCTCAAAGGTGCGTAGTAAAGACACCCAAGCTAGGATATGACTTGAGAAGGAGATGGATTGAAATAAAGAACCAAGAGAGCAGTGACGTTGTCGGCATTAGTCAGCCGGTCCGGGATTCCGAACTTTCCAGAAGCGCTGATTGACTAACTATCAGTCACGTGGTAGAAAATGACATAATCGGCCGCGAAGCTTATCAGGATGCAATTGTTGATGGCGACAATGGGCTTGATATTGGTGGCTTCTCACGCAGATGCAGCTGGAAATTGAGTCTATGAATATCGCTAGTGGCCCTTCATCTCCCTAGGGTTGCACCTGTAGAAGTTTACACAGGAGCCAGCTCACATACTCCCGGCTCACAGCTTGATTGTCGAAAATGTCCCTCATCGAGACCCATCACCTTTCTTTCCTCCCTGAATCTCTCCCAGTACACATCGCCTTATATCGCGATTTGAAGAATGCGGCTTTCCTACGGGAACAACTCCTAGCGGGAAATTCTGAGTTTGAATATGCATTCATCGATGCTAGCATGGTATGCCCCGCCGAACGTCGTCTTCCAGCCGGCAAATTTGCTAGGTGTATATATCAATTTTGCAAAATACTGTATCTAATTCTCACGGTGGGTAGATCTTTTCCCGCAATCATGTATTTGCAGCAATTTTCAGAGCACTCCGCGATTACATCAACAGTCGACTGAAATCGAAGAATGTCCATTCAGAAATAGTATTTTCGCTAGGCGCGAGCAATAATGTATGGGAACCCTAAATATCCATTCTTGCCGCTTGCCGTTTGGCATCTGATTGTAATGTGTCTATTATGACGCTGACTTTGCCTGGACAAAAGATTGCGGATTCATTTCGCAGATTTGGCATCACAAATGCCACGAAAGATCTCCTTGTGGTAAAAGTTACTACGTCGCCAGAGATCACTCACTCAAGCGTATCTAAACACCTGGAGCAAATCATCAAAGCCGTCCCTTGCACCTTTACCGAAGAGTCTCTAGCTTCAATGACCGATAGAGCAAGACTAAAAAAGGTATATAAATTAGGCCCTTTCGCGGCTAACATTTTCAAGAGACTTGACGACGTCGAGCAAGTAAAAGAGAGTAGCGCAGCAGAAGCGGCGAGGAAAGAAATTGATATGCTTCTAATGGGTGCAATAGCTATCAGAGGTGCAACATGATTCGCGTGGCGGGAATATTTAGGGCCATTATAACAATGATATGAACGCTTCTATCGTTAATCGTCAAGCTTCTAGCCATTAGAATCAGGATCATCTTGCAAAAATCTGCCGTCAACGCCTCGTAATCACAATGGGAGCCAAGTCGAGATTGGACCTAGCGAGAATACTTTATGATGGTGTGTAGTGAAACTAGGATGATCTTTTCCAAGTACAACAGATGCCCTTGCTCTCGCACCATTCTCTCACAGCGAATACGCTAACTTCCCTATCTTCCCCGATACGATCCAAACCTTCTGTGTTCAACCAAACAGTTAAGTCCTCTAGCCAAATCGGATCATACATTAGAATCTTTTCTAGCCAGGTGGGCCGCTTGACTCCATCGATGGCAGCCATCCGTGGCTGTGCTTTGATAGCGCTGGTTATTTGTTGGTTAAAACCAGGAACGTTGGACCCTTCTTCTTGAGAGTTGGTACCTGGGCCCGTTCGTATCGACAATGGGGTGTCTAATGAACCAAGGCTGCTAGATACGGACGAATAATTGGTAGGGCGACCAACCATGTCTGGGATATTATCTTGATAGTCGCCACCACTGTCATCGCTGTCCGGAATGACGATAATCGGCTGGGACGACAACTTAGTCGGCCTTTGCATTTTGTCACTACCGCTAGGTCTAACATGCTCTCCGCTGGAGCCTGGTCGAGTGATCTCATGTTCATTATCGTGAAACGCAGGACCTAACTGCGATGTTGGACGCGATTTTGATGAGTATGTACCTCTGCATGGAGGCTGGGTCCTTGTAGCATCACCTTTGTTATTGTTTATTTGACCCTGAGAAACAGGGCGCAATGATTTCTGGTTGCCTACCGGTGGTGATGCCGTACCGAAGGCCTTGTGTTGGCTCTGCCAACATTTCTCCAGCAAGGATAGCATTTTCTCACGGCTTTTGATTGGCTTAAACCCAAAGGCAGTCACTTTCTGGGAGAGCTCTGCCGTGGTAAATCCGCGAAAATTTGGCATATCTTCAGTACGGGCGTTTTGGTCTTTGACGCCATTTCGAAGTGGTAGAACTTGATCTTGCCGACCAGTGTCATCGGACGCCTTTTCCGACAAGTTCTTATGTGAATTAGATATGGGCAATTGGTTTTTTTCCGAGGTAGTTGATTTGTGAGTCGTAGTTCTCGCCTGGGACAGTTCATTAACACCATTTACTGAATCTTGTCTACCAGTCTCATGTGCCAAGTCACTTATAGACGCTAGCGGGCTCGCAATTACAGGCGAGTGGAGGGCGCTTGGTGTCCCTGAATCAATCATATCCACAACCTCAATATCAGCAACTGATCCATCGAAGTTTCTCCAACCAACAGTCCAGAGGTTCTTTGAAGCTTTATACTTAGCGAGACTTAGGCCAAGATCATTTTCACGGGACCGTTCTCTAGAAGAGATGATGCTGGAATTTGGCTTGAATGAAAGCGAGTCCTCATCCGAAGAGATCCGCTCCAGTTGGCTCGATGTTCCAAAGAAATATATCTGATCCTCTAGAGTTTTAAGGGCCTCTGTCGCGGGTGCAACTCTGAATCCAGATGTTTCCGTGGGACACTTATTTCTCTCTTTCTTAGTCCGTGACTTGTCTGATCTCGAATTCGGATTTTTCTTGCCGGGGCCTCCTTCCCTTGTGTCGCCAGCTGGAAAATATTCAAGAAGATTCGATGGCTGAGGATGTTGAGGCCCGTACCGAGCCGTAGAAAGTGATGTGATTGTGGTAAAGGTGGCTTTGCGAGCGCGCCGGCATTTTGTGGTATTTGGTTTCAAAGGACACTTCTTAGAGGGCCCACTTGAACGTTCCTCCAACTCGGTATTGCTCACAGGTCCTTGGACGAGCTGAGAACTAAGTCAGCAGGCCGTGAATACATGTTTCTTTATACCTTACCTTAGGAAGCTCTTCTAAAGATTCATGGTCCTCGTCCAAGGCCGAGCCTTTCGTAAAACCGTACCCAGATAGCAAAGAAGTGAGATCTTGCCTTCCATCTACTGGTACGGATGATGACGAGCCAGGTTTTGCCGTGAGATCATTTCTGGGCAGCGTTGCATCTTTGACCGGCGTCCAGTCACATCTTCTCTTCGTTGCAGGTTCAAGTTGTAGTCCTTCATTCTCCCATTGCGATTCATGTTCTTTGGCCAACCTCGAGACCTCGCTATCTTGCGCTTCCGACAAATCCTTTGAAGATGTAGAGGTCGCCATGACGAACGGTTTACTCGTCCGACCAGCTAATTTCTTATTAACGACACTGCTGCGATTATTTCGTTTTTGGGCGCTCTTCTCCTTCTTTCCCGATTTGTTCGTCAGTACATTCGACAACGAATTGCTTAACCGTCCGACACTCCCGCAAAGGGTTAACTGTTCATTGTTATCGCCTGCATCTAGAAAGTAATCCTTCCTGTTTGAACCCTTTGAGCTTTGCAAAGACCCTATGGGCAACTTTTCCCTTCCTGGACAGCGCGCTAGGGCTCCTGAAGTCCCCCCGAAGCGTTCAGCAGGGCCTCGTGTGGGGCTCTTTTCAGTAGTGTTAGGACTTCCAGCACCTGCAAATTCCCCCAGAATAGACCTCAAAAATGACGATGCAGAGGGGCCGGAGGGTGATGAATCAATGATAATCGGCGTTGTGGCAGAGGCGAATAATCGGCCTGGCGATGGCGATCGGGTTCTTCGGGTGGTCAAGTCGATAGGTGTCATTATTTCATTTTGCAAGGCAGATAGCTCAAAATAAAAGTAAAAAAATTCATTTGGAGCAGAGACTTGTTGTCTATCGCGGTCAGAGATACTGGTCTTGGCGGAAGTTGAGATCCTGACAGATGCGGAAAAGTGCTTTGTTGTCAAGGCAACCTCGAAGCCACTTTTTTGCTCAACCTCCAACTGCAAGGAAATGCCCCTCTTACCTTACATGTCTTATTATTTTAACGAATGGGTTTACACCGGATATTCTTTCTAGCTGAGGCGAAAGCATACCTTAAAATCATCATCAACATCGGAGAGCCGGCTCTATCATCTAAGATTCATGGAATATCAATGGTCATCCCCTCTATTCTAACCAATGCTAAAAGAATAAAAGTACAAAGAGGGGTCTATTCAATTTACAGAGAAGGAAGAACCAAAAAGCCGTATCGAGACCCTACAAACATGTAATCAGAACTCCTTCATCCAAATCTAAACGGGGTATAGAGGGCTGAAAAAGCCGAAGACTTTTCTCTATGCCTGTCATCATATCGAGGAAAATATTCATAAAAAGATCGATGCTGAAACCCTTGTCAGAACAGAGTACTTCATTTCAACGCTGTCGCAGGTTGACATCCCCAAACGGATTGGGGCTTAAGGGTTCCTCTTTCCTTTCGGGTGTGCGGTTTAGATAGGCAGTTGACTGCCCTTGGTTTTGATTTGGCGGCGTTGCTACCCCTGGCCGCGTTGGCGTTGCCGAACTTGGGCCAGTCGAGGCTCTCATGACGGGCGTCATGGGAGTTTGCGCGTGAAGGTGAATCTGAAATTCGTTACTCCTATTGGCATCCACGTTGTTATACCCTTGTGACGGCGTGCGTCCCAATGCTGGTGCAATTGGGGCATAAGAAGCCCCATTGGTAAAGCTATGATTGAGATTGCCAACAAACGTTTGTTCTCGAGCACCCGGAACTGGAAACACTTGACTCGAGATATTTGCGGCCGTGTTTGGGAACTGGCTTGAATCGTTATTCCTTCCTAAGGGTGGGCCTACTGCTTGTGTTAGCTTTATATCTCTTACTATCAAGACCTAGCAACTAAAGATAGACTTACGTCGTGGAGTTGCATATATGCTCTCAGGACCTGGATACGTTGTTGGGTTTGTCCTTAGAAGCTGAGGTCCCAAGCCTTGCAATGAAGTATATCCTGTTGACCCCGTCTGGAGGCTCTATCAAATTAGTCGACAAGAAATATGGGACCTATATATTGGAGCTGTTTACCGTCCCATATACTCCTGGTTGAGCTGACCCTCTTTGCACGACTGACCCCATCATCTGCGGACGTGACCGTTCGATTTCTTGCCTGAGCTGCTGGTTTTCTTGTCGAAGTCTCTGATTCTCAGCTCTCAAACGCTCAAGCTCTCCACGGATGTACGACTCTCGCGTGATCGGGTCTGTTTGCCTGCAAGCGGTGTTACTCGCACTACAGTTGGCACACCCCGTTGGGTTTGAGTCACATTTCATTTTCCGGGCCTATGGAGGGATAAATAAACATTAACTTCCAAAATATTTATGAAGCGCATATGCTATTCCATAGCAAGGAACAGTGACTTTAAGAGTTGAAAACTTATAATCCCCAGTGTCAGCTGCAACGATCGATGCCGCAATGCACGCAGGATTGGACGTTGAGTACCTCTGACAAAGTTGTTTGTCGATCACAAGAAGGGAAAAAAGCGCTTCAATAACACTGTGTTTTAAAATATCGACATCCTTACGAAGTCCAGGCAAACAATAGCTTTGTGGAAATACTCCTGACAAAATGTTGACGCTGCCTGAGGGATTACAATGTGAGAAATATTGACATACCTTGCAACGATCGCATGCTTGCCCTGTACGATGGGTCCCTGCCATTTGGCCCTGTACCATAGCAGAATAATCAGGTTCAGGGCTATTTCTGCTCCGTCGTGGCTTTTTAGTGGGACGTCTACGCACTGTGGATAATGGAGCCGGTGCTGATGCCTCGGAGGGCGACTGCTGCTGTTCTTCGTCCACGTTCATAGCGTCTTCAGCTATCTGGTCGCTACCACCTTCCAGATTGACAAAAGACTCCCACTCTTCTTTCACTTTTTGCACCTGTCTATCAGGAGACTCTTTTGCCTCTCGTTTGTAAGGTGAGGACATCTCTTTTATGTATGTTTCTAGTGTAAATGGCCAATTAACGCGAATTGGTATCCAAGAAAGAAAAAAGATGTACTAGGAGGATATCAATAGCCTTCACGAGCAGAAGGATGTCTAATAGGTAAGTGTCTTTCCACTGGAAACCGTGGGAAGAGCAAGCCTTTAATCGAATGTTTTTTCAGAGTGAGAAAAAGGTGGAAACTGGAAAAAGCAGGGTTGTTATTGTGATTTGAAAAGAAATTTATATATATCTCCTTCACTTGAAAGGTGGACACGTGAGTTGGGTTGTGTGAAAGCTCATGGAGCTTCCCACCCTGGATTCAACCGGAATCTTTGCTTGATGCAACAAAAAGAAGACATTGTTACTTAAAATGCTTAACTGGTGAAGCCCTTTCATGGACTTTGTGGGAAAGAAAATATGATTGTTAAGGGAACGTAAAAGCTGGCCAAAGCTTGATTGTCTCCCTTTGGGAACATTGTTCCCACTAAAGGAACCTAGGATCAAGGAGCACAATTGCAGCAGCCAGTGAAACAAAATCCAAGCTGCTTGTGAATATTGACTCCCTCTCAAGGTGAAGAATGCACCCTTGATGGATTCCTTCGCCTTTTGATTCAAGCGTAATCTCCATTGTTCGGGTAGTGTGAAGGGAGCGACGAACACGATGCAAACTGCATTGTAAACATCGTCAATACTTTTCCAAAATTTATGATAGATTCGACGTCGTTGTCTTTATGGTTTCAACAAAAGTGCCGTTACTCTCGCCCTACAGAGGCTCACTAACTCTTACGAAGGTAGATCTCAGCGGCGAGTAATTATGGTCACTCATTGAACTTGATCCTAGATTCAAAGAAGTAGAAATCAAGTCTCTGCCTTCTTTGCTAGAAATCAGTGTTTAGGAAGCTCTGGAGAAGCAAAAGCACAGCACCGGCTTAAAAAATAATAGAATAAACCGATCTGCAGCGTAATTCTCATGGAAGAATTCTCGAAGCTCGGCAGGAAATTGCAAAAGAAAATATAGCATTCCCAGAACTATATATTCTATTCCTACTGTGCATCTCAGAAAAGGGCATACCAGGCCCTCCTTTCATTCACACTTGGTTATCGCCATGGATATGATCCATAGATAAAGTCTCATAATGAAAGACCTGAGCAGCTTGGTTGAGATTTCGTCCTTAGCTTGCTAGGCTAGTAAAAGGCCGACACCCCAGTGGAGCTAGCCCCATTCATAAGCGATACTACTGATAGTCCTTGATTTATTCAAAACTCCCTGGATTGGTATTCATCTTCTAAGCCAAGGGCATTTAAAGGTGTATGAAAGCTAAGCGCTCGGGCACAGGATTATCCGCTCCGGATATTTTGTTGTCAAATCCATTTGTTTTGCCAAAGGAACGCCTTGTGGTGGGCGACCCCTAGCAGGCGACCACTAGACCCTAAGCATTTTTGGCCCAACTAGCTACTTCTTCTAAGCAATGCCGACCTGGACAAGAACGCGTGCAAAGAATAAACCATGGCAGGAAAATTTCGTCATCGGACATCGGAAAAGCAAAAAAGGGGAGGAAATAAAATAGAAAGAGGTATGCTTCGTATCGCTTGAAGATGGGAAAGATGCAGAAAGCAAGTATGCCAATAAACCAATCTAATCAAACGATAAATGCCAAGATGTGTCTTGTACATACATACATGAATGTTCGAAGGAAGATATTGAGTATAGAAATGTAACATGCTCCTGTTTCCAAGTGTAATCGTCGTCTCAGTCGTTAAAATCATAGAGTTTTCGAGGCGTTAAGTCGGGAATAAATCAGAGCGAGAGATAGGGATAGATCCGAACAACTATTTTTTGCGTCCAGCCTAAGAGCGACACATCTATATATCAAGTGCTGGTGCAGTTGCATTTGAACGGCCCCCCAAGTGACCTACCAGCTTTAAAACATAGCACTGGAGGAAGATACCTCTCCGAGGGAGCAAACATTGCCCCGAGGCCGGCACGGTAATGCCTAAACGAGAAAAAAAAAGAATATTGAATCCGGCAATATCGTTACCTGAGTAGCTTATTGTTGTGCGCCACCGTGACAAAACGTATTCTATCGCTGTATCTTTGCTGGCAGCCAAACTCGAGCCAGGGAGTCAAATTTTTACACTGGCTCACATCAAAAATTCGAAGCATGGTGCAACCTTCTATTACTGACTCAACACCGCTACCGGTAACTCGGACACATCCTCGTACAGATAGTTGGCGGAGATGTAAGAGGTGCAAGCCGATGGAGCGTAGCGAAGCGTCAGACACTGCTGAGCCGCAAAATGAGAGGTTAAGATGTGTAAGCTGTGGACAACCAAGAGCGAGGACTTCAGTTGCAGTGTCGGATAGCGCACAGCAAAAAGACTAAATTTTTTCGGGGTGGTTAGCTTAGTTTATTATAAGATGATTGTCTAATGACAGGACATTACCAGATCTAGTTCTTGGAGCCCCTTCGCGGCATTTGTAAGGTAGACAATGGCGTTGTCAGTCAAATACGTGCAATCGGCAAGGCAAAGTTTTCTTAAGCGGAAAAATTGTGCATTCCCCCAATATTGAAATCCCTGATCCGTAATTGTTGTGCATCGCGTCAAGTCAACTTCCTCAAGGCGAGAGGCGGCGTGGGCAGCAATGTGATGCATAGAACGGTCCGTAACATGCTTGCAATATGATAAGGTGAGTCTTTTAAGATTGGGGCAACCGTACACTGCGCCAGCCGGGGTTTGGATGGGAGTTTGCATGGGTCCTTTCTGTCCCTTCTTACCATTTGCTTGTTGTGACGGCTGCGAACCAGGGACCAACCACCCAATTACTCTGGCCAACAATGTGTCGCTGACCTTTCTGCAATTACTCAAATCGATCTCTTGCAAATCTTTGGCTTTGTTTGCCATGTCGAGGATTGCTGGCGCGGTGACGTCCCATACACTCTTCATTCTTAATGCTCGAAGACTGGCTCCACATGCATTGGCAAGGGCGTTGAATCCTTCGTCAGTGATATGAAAACAATTGTTGATGTCAATTACACGGGGTCTCTCCCCAATGAACGGACAAATAAAATCGGTTATGATTTCGTCTGTGACCTTTCGATTATAGATGCTGAGATCGAGAAAATGAAGAAGATGGGGAGACTTGGCAATGAGGTTAGACCAGTGACGAGATACCGAGCGTAGACGAAGGAGGTGGTGAAGTTGCAGATGTTGTAGGATCGTAATTAGGATATCATCGTTGAAAATTCCGCGACTGTTTCCAAAGCTGGGCCGAAATACTGGTTTGAATGGGCTCGAAAATGACGACGGAATGTTGTTAAGTTGCTTAGAGGGAGATACACTACGGGGAGAGCGATTGAGGCTCGGTCCCTGAAATTGTTGATCCGCTGAGGTAACTTCATCTGGAGCGATCGGGGCAAGAGAGCCACGGCGTGACCTTGCCCGCATGTTATCCAAGTCGACACTCAGGTACGGGTCAGGATCTGACGGTCTCAAAACTGATGCATCTTCCAAGCGACTTGGTTTATGAAAGCTGTCTAGATCGCTCTCTGTAAACGTAAGGAGAGGCATTGATTGTCTCCGAGCAGTCGGCATGCCCGCCGCGTGAAAGTCAAATGTAGCAACCTGCGGCGTGTCCTCCATGACAACATCACCGCCTGATGCAGCCTCGAGCCTCTTTTTGGCCGTGTTCTCGACTTGTTCCTTGATATCTCTAGGACAGCGTTTCCAGAACTCAGAAAGAACTTCTCCACTTATCATCAAACACTCTACCGCGGTTACGGAGCGGACAGTGGCGGTTCGCCTTGGTGCCAATGACAAACTGACGACCTCCCCAAAATACTGTCCTTGTCGCAGCCTAGCTTTTACATCTACGCCACGAAGGCTTTCTGCATCCGCTCCTCGGCGAGCAGCACGAGGGTCTGGCCTCTCATTGATGACTTCGACTTCGCCCCGAACTATAAAGTAAATCTCCCGTCCCTGGGAGTCTTGTCGAATGATATCTGTAAAGGGAGGGAATGTGCGCGGCTGCGCGTTCAAGCCAAGAAAGTGAAGAATATCTGCGGGTAGTTGAGAAAATAAAGGCAACTCTTTTAAAAGCATCCGAACATTCACAAGCCCATTTGCTAGCGCACTTGACGTGGACGCCTCTGCTAAGCCCGGACTAGGAGACTTTCGTTTCTTGCTTATGATATCGAAGCGACGTTCATCGTCCAAGCTCATATCCCCAGTGAAAGTTTCACGTAGCCGTTTAGAACCCCGGCGCTCACCAGTGAGACGCTCCGGCCGTAAAGGTAAAGGCGGCGCTTGAGTCTTCTTTTTTTCCAAAATTTGTAGCCTCTCTTCGGCTTCTTCTCTAATAGCTTGCTCAACCTCTGGGAATCTTGGAAGGATATTCTTGAAATCCTCCTTGGTCAATACCACTAGTAGGCATCGCGTGCGCGCGATAATTGTCGCAGTCCGAGGCCGATCCATCAAAATTCCTATTTCTCCAAAGAAAGCGCCGGGCTTCAACTCCGCATACACACTCTCCCCATCACGGGAAGTGACAGCCACCGCGCCTCGGACCAGCCAGTACATTGCTTTTGCTTCGTCTCCTTCGGTTAATATATAATCGTTCGGTGAGTTTAGTTGGGGTCGCAAATGCAGGCCGATTTCGGCGAGGAACGATTCTGGAGTCGATTGGAACAGAGGAAAAGAGCGTATGCGATCGATTAGATCTAGAGGCATGCCACGGATTTGAGAGGCGGTCAAAGGCGATGGATGGATAGGCCGAGAAGGGTTAGTTTCGGAATTAAAGGTCCTGATTAAAGACATGGGATCGGCCCCAGCAGTGGCTGACTTGCCAGCGAGAGGAGAGGCGCTGGCGCCTCTGCTCATGCGCCTCATCATTCCTGGCATTCCAGAAAGGTAGAAATCGAGTCTCAAGCTAGACGAGGCAAAGCGCTAGTCATGGCGATTGGACCAGTGAACAACTGGAGCTATGACATCCGACGAATCTGATATGTATGCTATGTATGTTGCACAATAGGAAAAGAATCAGCTTCGAAAAAGAGAATTGAGTTGATAACAAGAAATCGAGCAATGGATACTCTTCTGGAGATGTCCAACACGCGGAGGTCCCCACTCAACATAAGGCCCCAATGGAAGCGGTTGATTGCATCTGGGCTTACCGTTGCACTTGCGGATGGCGACCTTGTTAACTTGTTAGTTAGTTAATTAGCGCGTCGATGGCCAGAGTTTGTGACGCAGCAGGATGAAACAACCCCAAGGATGACGGAAAAGCCAAAAAAAAATAAAATAAAAAAAAAATAGGGAAAAATAAAAAGAAATGAAAAATGAAAACAACCAAAAAAGACTATGCAAACAAATATTAGCAGACAGACAACGAGAGTGGCCTCTCGTGTGGGAAATCAATCGAAAGAAGGCCGCTTTTGCCGAACTGACCGTGCGAGAGGGGAAATGATATTCACGCACTCAGAGAGACAACACTCAAAAGGGAGCTAGTTCACCATGCACTGCTACCAAAGCACAAGTATTTTTATCTCATCCCAAGCTCCCTTTTTATA
The DNA here is from genome assembly GCA_001430935.1 of Amauroascus verrucosus. Taxonomy (NCBI): domain Eukaryota; kingdom Fungi; phylum Ascomycota; class Eurotiomycetes; order Onygenales; family Onygenaceae; genus Amauroascus; species Amauroascus verrucosus. The sequence continues at coordinate 261,622 of LJPJ01000294.1, forward strand.
ACTGGGCAAGAAGTCAAGCAAGGGCTATGGCTTTGCGCTAGGGCATTCCAACTCTAATGCTACAACAATAAACAAGCCCGCAAAACGAACAAAGCTTGTCCAGTGACTGGTCACATTTCTGCTCGATCGCATTCCTAATAGAGCTCTGCCCGCCGGATCTACAATGCATTCAAGCTGTTGAGCATTCATGTAGCCGCTGATATGCACTGCCGTTAGCTTTTCAGGTTACGCCCTGGCAACTCGAGAAGCACCGATCACTCACCCAATGAGTTAAGATTAAAGTAGATTAAGAATCTAATAACTACCAACTAATATATAGATATAAAAATTCACAGCTCGTTCCTGGATACCAGATCCAGCCAGCTGTCGACTCCTGCAAGACTTAATAGCATGACAACTATTAAAGAAAGCTATTAAAGAAAGCCAAAGCCCAACATCGTATTCCATCGGTGTTCTAGAGATCTTCCACGGCTTAAGTTAAACCTGGGGAAAAAGGAATCAGCGCCAAGTCGGAGATGAAATCACTTCATTTTGCGACTCGTTAAATAATAGTTAGCAGGTTAGCTAGCGTGTCTGGGAAACAACCGACTTGCTCAAGAGTTTCACGATTGATTGGCTTGGATTTCCTTTCATACTCATTCTCGAATAAATTGTTTAAATCGTAGGAAATATCAATTAATCAATAACAAACAACCCGTGCTAATATTTAAGGACAACAACCAATGATGCTTCCCCCCAGGATTACCTCTTTTGCGCCTGGTGATGGTTGTGATGGTGATGATGATGAAGGTCGGCAGATAAGTCACTGGCGGTCTCAGTTGGCCTCTCTTCCGCTAGGATGCCCTTCTCTCCCGCCTTGCCACCCTTCGGCATGTTGTCTTCTCTCTCGAGCCTCTTGAGGTCCTGGTCGACCCCAATTTGGTTCGCTCCGACGCCTTCCAACCCTGCGCCATGATGCTTTCTGTGATGCTCTCCACCATGTCTGTACTCTACCGACGTCTCTCCCTCCATCGGACGTCCCAGGCCCTTGTTTACGTCTGCAGAGCTTGCTCCCGTTATAGTTGAGCTGGCTGTCGTTCTGGTGGATTCTTTTCCGTGCGCCCGTTCAACATTCTCGTTCAATGCCTGACCGGGAATTTCTTCTACCGGGTTAGGTTGGAAGGTTCGATCCGCCGGCGCCGTACCCGGAGGGAATGTTTCTGCTGCATATTCGGGGGCGTTGTCGTTTGGTGATGCTTTTACGCCAGGTTTGTGCTAAGATAGAACACATTAGATCCCTCGAATGCCTCAAACAACGGCGGTGGCAAGCTACTCAACTTACTTTTGGTGATTCCAAATGTTCAGATTTAGGAGGATGCGGGTGAAATTGCCCGTGAAGGTTGTGGATTTCAGAAGTACTCATCTCGATGGTATCCGTATCTTTTGTGGTCTGCTGAAGATGTCTTTCGCATGCAATCGTCAACGAACAAAGTTGTCTCTTAAGCACTCAATTTTTAGATTTCATGCACGGCTTTTCATATATGCTCATTTCTCTATTATTCGATTTGTTCGAGATCCACGTCGTTTCTCTCTCGCCTTGCTAACCAGCAAGTCTCCTTCCCTGTGACGTCACCAATTTGGCTAGTGACCTCATACGCATCTTGCGTGGCCAACAGTGTTGTATGTGGTCACCGTTGAAGAGTGAGCCTCTCTAAGCTTCGCAACTATGATTAAATGATGGCTTTCCAAGTTATGCCTTGGCGAAAATCAGGCTACTGTCCGTTCATGCCCAGCATCAACTTTGTTTTACTGTGAAGGTACTCTAGTATTAGTACATGATCTGTATCAACCAGAGCTCCGGTACCCATGCAATTCAGAGCTTAAACCCGGTTTATTAGCTCAAGCTTTGGCTGGGATTTGCTGGAGAATGCCCCTTTAATAAGGCGGAACAGTTTCGTCCACGGTTCTATCTGGAGCCTCACGACATATTGGAGCAGTTTGCTAATTGACCATTAAGCTACTGATCTCTACACTCCTACCGTGTACCCTCTTTGACGATCATGCCAAATCTTGATTTTGAACAATATGATGTTACCGTGCAGAATTGAATCATTGCTGCACTCAAGGCCCCCCGCGAAGGCTTTATAATGTCTATTTCAAGCCTCATGAATTCAGAGCTTCTTTCTACTTTCTCAAGAATTAGTCTTGAACGAGATATCCCCACTAAGTATTATTTGAAGAGATATTACAAGACTTAGTCTGATCACCGATAGCAATACAACATGGAACACGACACCAGCCAACTCTCCCCTGAGGAAGCCGCCAACAAGGCCCGTGGCTACAAGGCGTACGTGACACACTATTTTGCATATCACAGATCCGAATCGTATGCTAACGCTCCGCAGTGCCATGCATAATCCCAACGTCTCCCAGGAAGCCAAGAAACATTCCGAACAAGCCCTCCATGATATTGAAAGCACCGGCCAACAAGAGGAACTTGAGGAGCATGGCAAGGATCCAGGTAACGTTGCCAGAGGATTGAAAGCGTGAGTGCTTCTTCACTTGTCACTTTCTGCCCAAGCCGATATACATACATACATGGCTAGTATATACTAAACCCTGCAAAATCTTAGTGCTACTCATAACCCAAGGGTTTCACAAAAGGCAAAGGACGAGGCAGAGGAAAGGTTGGAGCAAATGGGGCGCGAGTAAATGGCCCAATGTCTTTTCAGTGATCAGCTATTCGAACGATGGATAGGGATGCTTGTACTCCGTATTTAGTTGAACATATAGTCGATGCATGATATCATGTCGTTCCTCCCGTCTCTTAATACATCTACCATTTTTCAAAGGGCTAGTTAAAGACGAATTGTTAGTACGCATTTTGAGATATGTTGGCCATGTAAGAACAAGGGATTTCCTAATAATACTGCCGGAAAGCCAGAATTATGAGCTGTGGCATGCAAGAACTAAGAAGGCCTTGAAAAAGAGGCCTGTGACTCCAGATCTTTCAAATGATTTCGAGGAACTTCAATCAATCATGTTATAATCAGCGATCCGGGGCCATAAGGAGTTATGACACAGCCTTATGTATTAGTTATAGTCAATAACCAGAAGGGTAAGCATACGAATTTGCCAAGGCCCCAATGATATTCATTAATTTAGCTAGTGATAATGACAAACAAACTCATGTACGGAGAATGGCCAAGTGTAACTAAGAATCAATGTCACCCGAACGTTTCCCTCAATGCAAGGAACAAACGCTGGGGTGTATAGATATGGTGAGCCCATATATCCCCGTAATCATCTTCAAGAATATAAAAGACTAATGGACAACTTCCAAGACCAGCTGACAAAATGGCGGTTGTTTCCGGTGTCAGGTAGTAGTAAAATTATGTATATTCCATCAACTCCCGATAGTCGTGAAATCGTGGCGGACCGGCACTTAGCGGGTAATTTCTTGATTTTTACCTCACCATCACCAGGAAGTCTGGCTGATAGACAGCTCGTTTGCGTACAATGTCACGTTCAGAGGAGTATGGGGAAATGAACAAGATGCGCGGCCTGAATTGGGTCCCGAGCATACTCCCACCGGTAATAATGCAAGATCGTTCCGCGGTGCCCCAGTTGGAATATGGAACATCATCGGAGTCATCATCATCGGAGTCCGTAGAAGGTGTGGTCGAGCGGTCCCTGCGGCGTAGCCTACTGCCAATATTGCGTCTTGCTCTTGGGGTATCATCAGTGAAATCGTCATTGGTGGACCTTCGGTGTCTCGCGAGTTCGAGGGGCCGGTGTTGGCTTCAGAGGAGGAACATGTTCTATGGCCGGGGAGGGGTTCTTCGAGTATGCTGGAGGATTCTCGCTGGGAATCTCAGACATTTTATCGGGATTTCTTGTAAAATTTGATCAACGCGAATCTTGACGTTCTCTATAGACGCGTGTGGTAACTCGAAATAGGTAGACTGCAGAAGCAGAAATATCCCGGTTGTCAAGCACGTTCATCCTCGAGCTCCCTTCTTATAGGCCTCGTAATTTTCAACTTACTATGTTGAAACAGTTATTGAAACAGCTAGGCCTCATAACAGCCAGTTGATTTCGATCGCTGCAGTGACAATCGGTCAATGGATTCACCATTTGAATCTGACAATCTTAATCAAGGTACGCAATGTCCTTAATCATGCTGGCGGAATCTATCGACAAGCCACGTAATATACCTTGGCTTATCTCCTTTGGCCGCATTTAGGGCATCCTGAGCCAACCCGTAAGCAAGACTTAACTTCAGTCCCAACTTTGCGGTTCTTGCAGCAGTATAAACGTCATGACGAGCTAGACATCACAATGGTAAGTGAGGGGTTGAGAAGGTGCATTTGTCACAGCAAATACATACCCACTAAGCTATAGATCCCCGAAAAGGTCAAACCCGCAGTCACAGTCGAAAGGAAATCCCTACGCCTATGACGAGCCTGGTTGACGATTTCCTCTAAAAAGCAGAACCCCATAACCCCTATACTCAGCTTTGTGCCAAGTTTAATTCCATCCTTCAATCCTCCAATCATCGAAACGTAGTTTTTGCTTTTATGGTATTGATACCACCCAGTCGAGTCGATTGGGAAACGGTGTGCATTTTCAGCACGGAATCGAAACGCAGCTTTTGTACTCCCGTGTGAGAATCCGAGAGCCAACCCTGTTCCAAAGGCCACTGTGGTTGCTAATACTCCATTTGAGCCGAGTTTGATTCCGACTTGGGGCGGAGGTTGCTCAGTAATGAACGTCGCGGGTGAGCCGTCGTGGTGTTGCTGAGCGGCATTGGACTGATCCATTGGTATCATTCTCCTTCGGTATGGCAAGTATCCCCCAAATAACGAGCGGTTTATACCGTAAGCTTTCAGAAATCTTGTGATATGAAAGATGCCGAACACTTTTCTAGGTGTGCTCAACGATTGTTGAAATCCTCAAGCTCCTTAGTTTGCTTTGTTTGCTTGGCACTACTTAGAAGGACGCGGTCAAGCAGGTCGGAGAAAGATCAAGCATTGTCATTTTTCGAGTTATTATTCTTAACATGGTATGGACTACCCGTTTGAAACTACTTTTACTGTCTACAATCCGTTCTGACTACTAGATACGCAGGGACTATCAAAACCCAACCCTTTGAGCTGGACGCTCCGCTTCAAGAACCACAATGTTACCATTTTGCTCCTCGTGTCACCAGCGGAAACATTTGGAAACATTAAAGAAATGTTGCTAAATGCTCTCACAATACGCGGTATCAAAGAAATAAACGGAGTCCAGGTTCCTGAAGATTCCTCAAAAATCGAGTTCGGCGTTCCCGTTGACAGGAACAATCTAGAGAAAGGCTGGGTACCGCTAGAGATACCGTCGAAGCTGAAAGGAGTGAAACGAGATGCCGCAGGAACGAAAAAGAACGCGGTCAGTGACAGCCCCCAGGGTGCGGACTTACGCGACTCCCAAGCAGTGGCATTCAGGTTCCATATGGCAAAGGATAAAGGTGCAGCTGAGGATGAACTTGAAATGGACATTGATGACCAGGAATGGGATGTGTTAATTCCTTCCTATGATGACAATGCAGATGAAGAGGTGTAGAATATTGCTTGGTTTCTTTTTGAGAGCAGGAATACTGGTGTTTTGGTTGAGAGGTTCACACGAAAGGTGATGTGCTCAGCAGGTTATTCGCAATGTTCTTGGCCATGTTCAAAACAACACGAAACAAAATCCGCCCATGTTGATGTGTGGGGCACTCGATATTTGCTCAGAAATACTTTGAATTCTCAGGCAGAAATTGGTTATAAACTGGGTACTTATTTCGACTACAGGCTTTGGAGAGCTCTCACTGTCCAGCCATAACCATAGGCTTGACATCGAAAACAAGATCGTGACAAAGCTCTGTTCGCCTATCGTATATCAACGATAGCCACATCCCCCATCAATGCAGGCATAACGGTCTTCGCATGTATCTACCGCAAGGGGGTCCGATGTTACAATTCTCCGCAGAGCATTGTGCCAGCCTGCGCTACGTCAAGTTACTTCCATCCTTTTCAGAGGAAAAAACTGGTACTATGCGAGGATCGGTATTTACCCTGGTGGCTAAAGAAACCCAATATTATTGTAAAACTAGATCCAAGAACTCTCATGGTTATACCGTGATGGGGATTTTTGATTGGGAGATGGTGGCTTCTATCCCGAATATTACGAATGTACTATACTATCGAAAGGGCAGAGCATTATGACAGATGATGATTGGTACTTTTAACTATATCTCAGACTGCATTTTGGGAAGAAGCGAAATGAGTAGGAGACTTGTGCTCTCATTTGCTTTTTCCTGCCATTTCTATCAGGAGCAGGGGTAAGGGCCATCTTCTAAATCTCAAAGATTCTGCACTAAATGTGTTAAAATAAAGCACAATCATCGGGAACCCATAAGCTTTAATAATGTTAAGAGCGACTGCCCATTAGCTAGGTACGTACCCGCCTGCCAAATCCCTGTGTTTTGAATGACTCTGTCGTTCATTTGAATTCACCAGGACCGGGTAAAGGAGACGCCAGCTTCTCAATGGTCAATATCTAAATCATTTTGGATGAGTTCATGTAGCACTGCTTGGTGGCAGAGGAAGTTCCCCATTATAAAATGAGCCAATTAAGCATCAAAAGAGCCACCAGGCGTCAAGGATATTGGTGTCAATCAATGCTGGGCTATACTATTCTGCCCAGTGCTAACATTGTTTATCATCATAATTTGCTGCGTTCAGCTTCATTCTCTGTGCCTGCCATCCTGAGTAGTCATAATCTTAGTACGGTACTCAATTGGTGCACCAAATGCCCGTGCCGAAACATCAGCTGGTAGGTGGTAAATTTCAATCACATAGTAATCCATAGCAATATGCATGGCGGTTAAACTAGTGACTTGAGACCTACCTTATTCCCGACGCACAGCAGGCGCCTCTTCCAGCAGCTCCTTTAGATCGAAATGGCTAGGGATATATTGATGACATACCTAGCAAACTGATTAACCTCCCAGCTTGTGGTGAGCAACTTAACGGAGAGAAACGATAATAGATTTCATCCACACAGATTGTCCAAGGCCCTTGGGGCACCGACGGTAAGTTTGATCGGTTTCACTTATGGTGAACACAATTCCGTTGTGGGGGAGAGCTTGCAGGGAAGGTTGTCGCTCGCCAGGATGTTTATGTAATAGTTTTGCTGCCATGACAACCGGAATCGGATAAACATCAACATAAGCCTTCCTCTAACCTTCTCCTCTCCAAAAGCAAACGCAAGGAGAGCTCTTGGGGATGAGCTGCGGACTGCAAACAAGCCATCTTCTTACCTCGATCTCTTAGAATTTATTTCTTTCCTACTTCCGTATTTTCTATTGTTCTTTCACCTTTCTTCAATTAAGAGTTTTTAATTGCTATTATCGAACTCAAAAGGGTTTGTTTACAATCTAGCCTTGACGGCATGGCTGCCTCTGGCGGCGCGTCCTCGATCTCTGTGACCGTTAGGGTGCGGCCATTCACGATACGTGAAGCTGCGCAGCTTGCAAAGTGCGAAGATGGTCCATTATTCCTCGGCGATGGCTCTTTGGCTGGTGTTTCCACACCAAAACTTCACCAGAAGGGGCTTCGATCCGTGATCAAAGTGGTAGACGATAAGTGCTTGTGAGTAAATAAAACACTAAAACGTAAATGTGCTTCCTGTAGATACTAACATAATCACGGTGTTAAGAGTTTTTGATCCCCCAGAAGACAACCCAGTCCATAGATTCTCTCGGAGCGTCGTTCCCAATGGAAAGCGTGTCAAAGATCAGACCTTCATGTTTGATAGAGTGTTTGACGAAAATTCAACACAAGGGGAAGTGTATGAGGCAACGACGCGCAGTCTCCTTGACAGTGTGTTAGATGGGTATAATGCCACGGTGTTTGCATACGGAGCCACTGGGTGTGGGAAAACGCACACGATCACGGGAACCGCCCAACAACCGGGAATCATATTCTTAACCATGCAAGAATTATTCGAGCGCATTTCTGAACGATCACATGAGAAAGTAACAGAAGTGTCCCTATCATACCTTGAAATCTACAACGAAACCATTCGGGACCTCCTTGTCCCGGGAGTTACAAAAGGAGGTCTTATGCTTCGGGAAGATGCCAAACAGTCAGTTTCTGTGGCAGGGTTGTCGAGCCATCATCCGCAGAATGTCCAAGAAGTCATGGACATGATCATGAGAGGCAACGAATGTCGAACCATGTCCCCAACAGATGCGAATGCCACATCCTCACGATCTCATGCTGTCTTGCAAATTAATGTTGCTCAAAAGGATCGCAACGCCAGCATCAATGAACCACACACTATGGCGACCCTTAGTATCATCGACCTCGCTGGAAGTGAGCGTGCAAGCGCGACAAAGAACCGAGGAGAGAGGCTCATCGAGGGCGCAAACATTAATAAATCTTTGCTCGCACTAGGCAGCTGTATCAATGCTCTTTGCGACCCACGAAAGCGAAACCATGTTCCTTATCGCAACTCAAAACTCACAAGACTGCTAAAATTCTCTCTCGGTGGGAACTGCAAAACCGTCATGATTGTGTGTGTTAGTCCATCCAGCCAGCACTTCGATGAGACACAAAACACACTCCGATATGCGAATCGGGCGAAGAATATTCAAACCAAGGTCACCAGAAACGTATACAATGTTAATCGCCATGTTAAGGACTTCCTTGTGAAGATTGACGAACAAATGGCTCTTATTAACGAACTCAAACAACAGCAGAAAGATTACGAAAGCATCGCATTCTCCAAGTTCAAGAAGCAAACAGAGAAGAAAGACGGAATCGTTCGAGAAGGGATTTCGCGTCTTCGCAGCGCTTATGAACACGCGGGCCCCGAAAGAGAGGAGAAAGTCAATAACAGGCTTCGTTTGAGACAAGTAAGCCGTCGTATTGCATTGCTTTCATCTTGGATCGCGGCATTCGATGGCGTATGCGCTAGTAGAGATGGTAGAGGTGGTTTAGGCAATCTCCAGGCAGTTCGCAAAACCGCTCAAGGGATTCTTCTGGAGCTAGAGGGAAGCCGCCAACACTGCCATCAGCGGCTTTCCAAGTGTAACTGGGAACGAGGGTTAAACTCTGCACTGGAAAATGGCATCAGGCAACTCAAAGAGGTCGACACCGGTGATCATATGGATGTGGAAAATCTCAAGCGAGAGGCCGAGCTTTTGAAAGCACAAGCAGAAAGAGACGCATTGAGAGCAGTCTCAGAGCAGGACAAAGCTGGAGATATGGAGACAATCCAAATGCTGTTAGAGGCGAATTTCGAAACGATCGCCGCAATTGAAGATATCACTCAGCTTAGTGAAGAAGAAGCGATTGACATCGGCAAAAGTATCCTCGGCAAGCTTTTGCAAACATGCACCACCACCACATCGCAAATTGTCAAGCCTGATGGGAGTCCTATCCGCCTTGGGCCTATCCCAACGCCTAAGCTTGGTAGCCCGAAGAAACGAAAGAAATTTAGTTTGAGTGGGACAGCAGCACTGCCGAGACCGATCCGCCTCTCCTTGGCTTCTACATCTCAGTCCCCTATGAAGTGTTCCCCAAGGAAACGGAAAGTAGCTGCTCCAAAAAAGGGGGTGGCTTTTACACCAAAAAAGAATGCAAAACCTCCGAAAAGAAGTGTTAGGTGGAAAGATGATGTGGAAGATGGGGCATTAGCAGAGTTTGAGAAAACTCCGCAAAGACTCCAAGCACCACCAGAAGTCCCATCGTCATGCGATTCTATTACCTTACCGCCAGCTCCCAGCATGATATCAGCTATTCCGTTGCCATCTGGCGGTTCCAGGGAATCTTCACCAGTCCCAGCTCCTCCTGAATTGAACGCAATTCATGTGAAAAATAGTAGCAGATTCAAACCTGGGTTTTTGTCAAAAAGGCCCAATGGGTCTCCAACCCCTGTATCTCCGTGTCTAACGAAACTTCCATCATCTGATAGTGAGAACTCGCCTCTTCGTCAAATCGAGAATAGCAGCTTTATCAACCGCCAGTCGCTAGATCTCTCCAGTCTTAGCCACTCATATGAAAACGAGGAGAATTGGAAACTGGATAAATTGGAAGCGATGCGAATCAACTCTGCAATAAGACGGATCTCCGGAGGCCACGGTGGAGTGTTAGGCTCCAATGCATCCGTGACCCGAATTCGACGTCGCAGCCGAAGTCCCACCGGGGCTTCATCAAGCCCTATTACTAACGAAAACACGATGTTCACGGCATCGCAAGCAAGAAGGATGGTGAAAAGTGAAAAAGAGCATGACCTAAGAGTCAATGTGTTGAGTCCGCGAACGCTTCCCGTGATGAAAAACCCAGCACAGCGACGAGTTATGTCTGCGGAGATTAAGCCGCGAGAACCTGCAACTGCAGGGAGAGAAAATGTTCGATTTAGTGGATCGGCTATTACTGCCGGTGGAAGTCTGCGAGGAAACTCTCGGGGACCTGGAAACGGGGCGTATCGGTAAATCGTCAGATTGTTTAATGGGTATCGGAGCATGATTCTTGGGCGTCGGGAAAGGAAACACGCTTTGTTGATATGCTCACTCCTCGCCAGTTGATATTGTCACCTTTCTGTCTTGATCATCTCTTTCTTCTTTTGTATTCAGAATATTTTGTATTTTGGTGTCTTTTGTATTTTAATGGGCGAGGCCAGGTCTCTGGACTGTTTGATCCGCATAATATTATCTTGAAGTCAAGTGAGGGTTCCAAAATACTCCTTGCTTCCGTTGCCTTTTGGGTAAATTAATCGGGTCTTAGGATGCTTTGAAGGCTGAAATTGGCGATGATGTAATCCCTGTAGGTGAGAGAAATTTCATGTATTAGTCATCCTGTATATTAGCCAGTCGTTCCCTCAAATCGGCTTCGTCTGATCCCCAGAGCTTGGAGACATCTCTTCTTCAAGGATCAGCTTCATCATTAGTCTCTAATACCATTGAATTCGTAGCTTCCCCTGGTTCCATCTCTTGATTCATTACAGTAAGCTTAACTGCCTGGGCACTGCAACTGGATATCGAAGGTGGTGTTTCAGAGTGCTGCCGTTTTGAATATCGATGTCTTGGTATTCAAGTCAGTGCATACTCGTCGGACGTTTTTGAGCACTTATTACCACAGCCTCCGTCCACAGAGCTGTTTGTTGCCGCTTTTTATTGTCCGCTACCACATTTGGCTACTCTAATCATCTAGTCTAACCCACATGGCGTTCCCTTCATTTCAGTTTGCCATGCCCCTCCTCTCAAGGCTGCTCCGACCTTTCTCTACCACTGGCTCTTACCTATCCGTCGGTCCAACCGAATCCCTTGCCGCGCAGAGCTTTCCTGCGAACGCGCAAAATGCCACTATTGCAGCGGGTTGCTTTTGGGGTGTGGAGCGCTTGTTCCGGAAGCAATTTGGAAATGGGAAGGGTCTTCTAGATGCAAAGGTGGGATACTGTGGGGGAAATACAGACGTACCTACGTATAGAAGTGTATGCGAGGGTGGAACGGGGCGTATGTGTTTTGGATTCTTTTCCTTTCCCTCCCTGCTCCCTAGCATATCCTTTCTTTTCCTTACATTCCCTAATATTTGGGTCATGTGTCTGATATTTCAACTAACCTGAGAGTGTGGGTTGCTTCAGACGCTGAAGCGCTACAGATGATTTTTGACCCATCGGTCGTCTCGTATCGCCAACTTTTAGAATTTTTTTACCGCATGCATGATCCTACAACGCTAAATCGCCAAGGTGGAGATGTCGGGACTCAATATCGCAGTGCTATATTCACACATAACGATGAACAGCAATGCATTGCTGAGAAGGTCACAGAGCAGGTGAATAAGGAATGGTGGGGGAATAAAGTGAAGACAGTCGTGACGCCAGCTGGACAATGGTGGAGTGCAGAGGATTATCATCAGCTGTATCTGGATAAGAATCCCGGCGGATACGAGTGTCCTGCACAGTATGGAACGCCATTCTTGCTTTTCCGTCGGCATTTGGTAAGACAAGTGACTGACTATGTTGACAGTTACCTTCGGAATCTCCCACCACTTTCGTCATGATAGCCAGTCCTTTAGAGCGTTTCGTAAAGTGTTTCGAGAGTATGTCTATAGAGAGAGTCTCGCCGAGATCTGCGTTATGGGAAGCATGCCGTTCGATATATACAACAGTCTCCTACCTCCAATGACTTCGGACCTTTTTCCAAGGCTGGGCTTCATCAGGTCACAATGTCCGCACCGCACCGGGGACACCGCTGCGTGGCCTTTAGTCATCTTCTCCGTCGCAATCCTTCATTTTCCATACTCCAGTTCTTCCCAATCCTGCCGTAATGGAACACTGAATCTCTCCGCAGGCGATGTTCACAACAACTGTAAATTCTGGTTACATGCCCTAGTAGTGAACTCTTGGCTCACCGTACATACATAAGTGCTTGCAATAAATTTGACATTACGGAACTTGTAAATTCGAGAATTCTAAATAATGCATCTAGGCTACGTAGTGATGGATCATCGTGGATGAAATTTAATCAATTACTGGATCCGAACTGACTAGCGGGGAGACGGATATGCATTTCCTCCAGTTTCGTCGAAAAGCCTCAAGCCCAAATACTACAGATAGCGATTTTCCGGAGATGCTAAAAGGATTGCAGATCGTTCTACTAATTCCTTGTATTCCACATGGTGCCAGTTGTGATGTGAACTGGCCCTATCATTCCCCGAATTTATGCTAACGGCACAACGAAGTAGACATTGTGTGATTCACGCAGGTCTAGCCCTCAAGTTGGTTGAGCCTGGAACTTCGCTCGAAGGGTAACAATGCAAAAGCAAGTACTAGTGCCCAGGTTAGATGACAATGCCCAGAATACGATGTCCGACTCGGCTCCTAAGAGATCCCAGGATATTAACCTATCGGACTTGGTGTTTCCGTAGCTTTCGCCGGGATAGAAATTGGGATTTTGTCTAGATGGGCATGCGCCAGCCATGATAATAGCAAGCATGAAGATTGATATCTCATTCTCAGTGTTGTAGCTAGACTTTTTCGATGACGCAGCCAAAAAAGAAAAAAACGAAAAAGAAACTTAGAGAGTTGCGGGGAAAAGGCGTAAGCCCTTATCTTATCACTGGCCACTCCGAACCTCCGACAAAAGTCACTTCCTGTATCTCTCTACCTTGTTCAAACTTATCTCTCACGGAGTGCAGGCCGGAGCTCTCGGTATCTCGAGATAGAAATACATGGTAGAGTACATACATGCATTCGCTTCCCCGTGGCGTGGAGAAAGGCTGTTCCAGGCATGGGATAACGCTATTCCAAGTCTCAACGGCGTCGTGCAGTAACCGGGATCAAACTGCCCTTGCCTCTCTTAGCCGCTATTATCCCCTGTAACACTGCATAGTTCCGCTTTCTGTGAAGAGCTTGGGACTATATTTTGATGGCTTTTGTGATAGGAGCCCATGCGGAGGATTTGGATGCATGCTCTTGATATCTTCGGCTCGAAGTGTGTTTTGCCTTCTCGCATCTTTACATGTACCCCATATTACGAGTATATCTTACGAGTATATCCTGAAAGTCTATGCCTTGAATTGTTTCGCTGGGGTTAATTCCAGTTTATTTTCGGCATCTCCTTCTGAACTGTCATTCAGGAACAAGAACAACTTGACGGGCTACTCAAACTCCATTATTTTGTCCAATTTTGTGGCGATCGCAAGCATATGACGTAGAACGGTTGCTTACCATCCAGGTACCTCTTTTACTCGAGTTTTTGTTAATTTTATTTTTGTTTAAGAAATTTAAGTATCTTCTGTACCCCGTTACAGCTTTCGAGGAAGAGCACAGGAAGAAGTAGTTCTCCCAGAATGCGTCCCGTTGCTTTTACCTACCGGCACGGCTGGTCTCGTTACTCCAAGGTCCAAACTGCAGGGTGGATATACCAGCTCCAGCTTCTAGATCATGCTAGAGGTGTTCACCAAGGGCAGCGTCAACAATCTGACCTGTCTCCTGCCCATCATCCCACCTCTGGAAGGTTCCCTTCAGGGTCCCATCGTCCTTTTGCTCCTATGAAACCTGCTACCACATCCCTCTCAATTTTACCTCTATCAGTTGTGCTACGCTCTTTATTTGTTGCCACGATCTCCTCTTTCCCGTCCCTCCTCACGCCAGCCCTAGGAGTATTATCGTTGATCGCTAACTCCAAGTCATCGTTTCTGAATCCTGACCGCAATCCGGTGTTGAAGCAAATCATAACGAAAACCGTGTATGCGCAATTCTGTGCTGGAGAGACATCTGCTGAAGTCCGCCGATGCATCCAGGATCTTAAGGATCTGGGATATTCTGGCGTGATTCTTGGATATGCAAAAGAAATAGTCATGAACGAGCACGAGTTGTCTGCGTTGGGAAGAGAAATTGAGTCTAAGACCGAAGATGCAAAAGATCTGCGAGACGATGTGTTTGCATGGAGAGATGGGACCATAGCAACTGTGAATCTAGCGGGAGAAGGTGACTTTGTGGCAGTTAAATTCACCGGGGCCGGACAAGAAGCTGTCCGGCAGCTTCTTAAAGGGGAGCGCCCGGCTCCGAACCTCGAACGGGCAATAGTCGAGATCTGTGATAGAGCTAGAGATCGTGGGGTGCGACTGCTCATCGATGCAGAGCAACAAGCCGTGCAGCCAACTATCGACGAATGGACCATTGAGTACGCGAGACGGTATAACAATGAGCCAAGCCGCCAGGCATTGCTATATGGTACATATCAAGCTTATTTGCGCTCCACACCATCCACCCTTGCCAAACATCTAGCTATTGCGCAGTTGCACGGCTTTGTTCTCGGGGTCAAATTAGTCCGGGGAGCATATCTGGGGACAGAACCGCGGAATTTAATATGGGACGCCAAGTGCGCAACCGACAAGATATATAACGGTATAGCTGAAAGTTTGATAGCTCGGCAGTATGGCGAAGTGCTTTCCAGACCATCGAACAAATCGGGATCGTTCCCTGAGGTCAATCTTGTGCTCGCGTCACACAATCGTGTGTCCATCGAGCGAGCATTAGATCTCCGCGAAAGACAGATTCGTCAGGGGCAGGAACAAATTGAAATGGCATATGGCCAACTTTATGGAATGGCAGACGATATCAGCTGCGATCTAGTCCGGCATAGGATGCAGGCTCAGGATTTAAGCACAGGGAAACTGGAGATGCCGAAGGCGTACAAAGCTCTGGTATGGGGTAACGTTGGAGAATGCACGAAATACTTGTTGCGAAGAGCAGAGGAAAATCGGGACGCGGCCCTGAGAACCAAGGACACACGCAAAGCCATGGCAAAAGAACTCAAGAGACGATTATTGGGAGCAAATTAATTGGATGGAGGGTGTCGCCATAGAATTGAATCTAACAAAAGATTTGCCTAAATGATATGTATCTTTCTGTATTTTGAAGCCTTCATTAGCAGATTTAGTTTTTACCTTGTCGAAATTAATGATTGATGGATTGATATGATTGATATTTGTGATAGAGGTTCTAGGATCTGTGCATTCGCTACTATGCTACTCCGTACCTATGAAGCTATATGGAAAGGAAGAACTCTATCTAGTGAAAGAAACGAGTGGGTCACGTGATGGGGCTAGCTGGAACCCCTAACACATCTTTCAACTACACACAGAAATCGACAATGGTTTCTTTGACCCCTTTGTGGCAGGTCATGTTCTCGTCGGGCTTCGAGCGCCTTGCATTGTTCTAGCTAGGCTAGAGTTAGGGCTAATATGAAAGCTCTTTAATACCACGTCATTGCCTCGCAGATTCCCTTGAAGAACACCCCGACTTTTGAGACATCGAAGGTGCCGCCTCATTGTCAGGATATCAAACAAAGCATGGTGCACAAAAGGAAAGCTATCAGAAACTCGATGTTCAAAGAAGGCAACTTTTTCGAGACCAAAGCACGACCAAAGCCTCGTGGTGAAAAAGAAGGCAACACCCAAAAATAGGTGCAATGCATTTTAAAGGGCAAAACACAAACCTTTGAAAATTGCTCGTTGGTTAATCTGCCAATGGCTTTTGATATGCAGATATCTTTAGTCGCCAATCAATATAAAAAGCCTCTTCATACCCAGGAGATTCCCAGGTCTCTATATTTGATATATATATGTACTCGCTATAAGGGCAATGACCTTCGGTGCAGTCCATGGGCTTCTCGTTTGTTATCTGTGACTAATAGACCAAATTCAATGGTATATATATTGATTGGCTCAATGATGGAAAATCCTTATTGACAACCTTGTGCTTTTATGGTTCTGGCTGTTTGTGAAACTGGGCTATCAGAAACACATGGTGACTGATTGACTGTGCTGGGTTTCCTTCGTTACTTGCCGGTGAATTCCGCATGCCAACAACACAACCCTTGACGCGTCGACAACCTCTTCACTTGTGCTCTGGTCCTATTTCTTGAATCAGACCTGATTAGGTCCATAATCTCCAGTTGCTGAGGATTGTCATCTTTCACCAGTTTGTCCTCCCTTTATTATCCTTGGTCATTGTCGCATTTGTCCGCGAGTGAAATCTGCCGAAACTGTCCTTGGTCTATCATATTTTCAGCTTATGATTGCTGCCCTTCCTCTCTGCGGGTTATATTCCTGTGTTTTACGTTTACATTCTGTTGCCAGGTCGTCGCCGGATTCACATATACACTGTTTTCCATCAAGAACCCATTAACGAAGGAGTCACTTTCCTTTAACTATCAAGTCCGGGTTCGTTACGTTGCAGCCGAGCAAACGAAGCAGCTCCATCAGCAACATGACACAGAGAATTGACGATGTTATGGTGGATGTCATCAACAGGATGAACGACATCACTGAGCATGTAAGCTGCCATTTGAAAACCTCGCGAACCCCTGAAGCTATTCCTTGAGTAGCCACTCATAGTATTGCAGCTTCGGGCCCACAACTTTGCGGACTCTGCGAATAAAATCGCGTTGAATGCTCACGAAGTCATTAGCATCTTCACCGACGCGGTAATCAAGCTTACCGATGAACAGATGCTCATGCGTCACACGGTAGAGTTCTCGACAGAAAAAGAAAAGGTGGGAAGCTGCTGTTTGCTAACACTACTTTTAGCACAATACTTTGCAAGTCACAGCGCGGGTCGACCCGCCAGCCCCTAAACCAGCAACCGACAGGAATGGTCAGAGCGTAATGTTATATTCGGACGTGGCCCGTCAAACTCCGAGCCAGGTGGCAACTTCAGCTTCTTCCCAAGTCGTTCTTTCGGGGACCGCAAAGACTGCGACAAATGCTCTTGGGCTAACCGCGACTATACCCTCTCAAGTCAATCCCGTTGTCCCAGTTGGCCACCAGCCAATCGAGGAAGTGACCGAGGAGAAAGCAGCGGTAGTAACCATCAGTGGCGTTTTTGGGCCTCATTCACTCAATTTCCTTACCTCCAAAATTCGCGAGGGCCCACTCTTCAGCGTAGAGATCAACTACGTCCAGAACTATGCTGAGATAACTTTCCAGAAATCAGCACATGCAATCGCATTTCTGGGACAGGAGAGGGCTAAACGAGCAAGGACCGGGGCCGGGTTGTTTGGTGCCGCCTATAAGATTATTTCTGCGGCAGAATTTACTTGGAACGATGATCTCCGCAAAATGGAGGCCAAACCGCGTGAACGCCGCAGATTGACGTTTGCTCGCGCCGGGCTTCTGGGTGGAGCTTTGAGCGTGAAGAAAATTCTGAATGACATGGGACAGGTTGTGGGGGCAGACGCAATCGAGTTTATTTGGGCATTTAATACTGGAAATGGTACATCTTTTATCCTAGGCCTATCCTTCCCTTTTTCTTTTTGTTTCTCTCTATTCCCTGACAAATGTCACGAAATAAGGATGCTAACGATCGCAGTGACTGCTGTGTTCAAAAGTGTTGCCACAGCAAGAGCAGTCAGGGACCATTTCCTAGCCCTGGCAGTCCACAAATCCCACCCGTACTATGATGTTCAAGTCACATTCTCGACCGACCCTTGCGAGAAACAGCTGAATCTTGAATCTCAAATCGGCGTGCCACAGCATCGCCGCACTAGGGGACGCAGAGGTGGACACAAGTGAGTCCTCAATACCGTTAATCCTGCAAGATTCCCATTAGCAATTAACATATGTATTTTGACAGTTGAACCGAACCATGAGGCTCGGTTGCTGCAGAGCCGTAAGCTGCTCTCGATTTGTTTGTTTCTCTCACAGCCAATTCTCAAGTCCCGGACGATTTTATCGCCCTTCGGATAAGTCCGCACGTAAAGGGAACATGGCCCAGGCTATAACTGTCTACTGTTATCTTTCTTGCTTGAATTTCCGGTCTGCTTCCGCCAGGGTGGAGGTGAGGGATCATTGGGATTATGGAAGGGTCCATTCAGGGGCACCTATTGATAGCTTGATATCACCAGTTATTTGAATAGCAAATCTTTACAGATAACGAAACTTCTCACTATCATCAGCCCAGATACTGATGATTGTAAGGTGGATGAGTTTGTTACGTGGCCAAGCACTGACGAACGGATTGACGTTAAGCTGGCAATCATTGCAAAAAGAACATAGTGACGGCATGATAATATATTCACATGCATATTATAAGAATGAGGCTGAAAATAACAAGAGGCGTGGAGTGTGGTGAGTCCCGGATCCTGAAGGGATGCGTCAGCTCCCCATCACCATGTTCCCCCCTCTTGTGGATAATCATATCGTAGCAGACTCGTCTCTTCTTTACAATCAAGATATTCAACCCATTTGTTGTCAACCAGCTGCCTCATATCAAAACCCTCCTGGTCCTGGTCAATCGTATGGGCGTTGATACTGAGATATCCCTTCCCGCCAGGCACCCAGTTCTCGGCGCGCATCCTCCATATCTTTGTCATTTTCCCCTCACTTGGCTTCCCCAGTTTTTCTTCCAGGTCGATCTCCTCGGTCAGGCCATCGGTGGTCACGGTAAAGCAATGCACGCCACAAGTGGAGCAAAAATACCAGTCGAGCTGTTTCTCGAAACAGGTATAGTTCGAGAGGGTTGTTAGGTCCGTTGGGGAGAGAAGAACAAAGTCGCGTGCAGGATTAGGCAGACGCATATGGAAAATGGCGAGCTTATGGCATGTCGAGCAGTTGCACTTGTAGAACCGCATGATGTCCCGACGATTGATATCAAGCCCGACGGTCGGAGGTAGAGAAACAAAAGCGATATAACGTATATTGCCGCAGTGGCAGGAGCCGTAATACGGGCGGCGGGGGATGGGAGAGGAAATATCAGAGGACATTTTGGAGGTTAGGATGAATGCAGTAAATGAGGTTACGACTCGTTCAAGTTAGGTTTCTTTGATCTGAAATTGTCTTTTTTTGACTAACGACCTGAGGAGTGAACGAGCCCCTTATCAACAGAAATGTTTGGTGTTCGTTCTCTAGGCAGCGAAGGGCCACCCCACCACGCCAAACTCAAGGATTGGCGAATCGATCGATCGAGTTCATCGAGAATACGGGATGATTTCAAATTCGCCGAGTCAAACTATGGCTGCCTGCTTTGTCACTGAGCACAGTCTCGGCGCATGTGTCAAAAGGCGTGTCGTTCGTCCATTTCTATCAGGGGAGATGGAGACTCGGAGAGAGGAGTGAACGGAAAAAGATGGCAGGAAAGTAAAGTGCAGACGCGCTCCCATCGGTACAATGCTGTAGAAGATACGAAAGACATAACGGATGGGATCCTTTTAGACAGCATTCTAGGGTTTCAACCGCCCAGGTACAAGATTCAATCTCAACTTCCGGGTTCGTGCTCAAGTTCCAGATTGCGGAGGCCGTATTTCGTTATGATGCGAACCCTCCAGAATTGATTCCCATATAGTAGTGTTGCAGGTAATGGTGATTCACAATAGCCATGGACACTTTCCCTACTGAGCGAGGAATAGCAAGTAAAAAGAACAGTTGCTGTTGTTTAGGGGTTTATATACACAATCGCGGCATCTTTCTCCCAAGGTCCGCATCTCCAAACCGAAGACGCGAGCAATGCAGATGGAAGAATTCCACTCCATACGTATATACAGATAATACTCCGTATATTCACAAAACCAATATCATGGCAGACCTATACACATACATGTGGACGATGATTAGATAGGACGGCTAAATGGAAGATAATATGTAGCCAGCATAAGTTTCTAGCCACTGATAGCCATTCTGCAAGAGAAAAAGGAGGCAAGAGAATGCAGCGGGAACACAGAACCTGTGCAACTTGACGGCCAACAGCGCCCATTGCATGCATATAAACTCACATTGGATGGGTTTCTGGTGGATGACGTTTTGAGCAGAAGGAAGGAACTGAGAGCGGCCAATTGCGGCGTAAAGAAACCAGCTGAAATACACTCCTCCGTATCGGGTGAGACATTACTGTGGTATGAGAAGTGGAGACACTAGCCGAGATGTGGTAAAGTCCGTCTTTAAAGCTCGTGTTGATTGGCGGAGAAGATAGAATCTTCCCCAAAAGAGCCTAGCGTGGGTGCGCTAAAATGCTTGTCTCTGAACCATGGGTCTCGCTCTTTTGGGGAAGGATAAAATTCTGGTTGGTTACTTGCGGGACTCTCTTCCTCTTGATTGGCGAGAAATTCCCCCTCTTGCCGTCTTGAATTTCCCATCAACACTGATACTGATACACTGATACCACCACCCCCCTGAAATCCTTGTTAGCCGGCTCACCCACGATCCATCCTGGGCCATCTTCTCCTCTTACCTCTTCCACCTCCTCCTCCCCCTTGACAAACTCGTTTTCACTCCAATTCCATCCTTTTTTTTTTTTTTTCCCCTTCAATCACTTATCGTCTCATCTCCAAAGGCAGCGATCACTCGTTTCACGCTCCTTCGAGATTGACTTCTTTTCTCCTCCTCCTTTTTTTTGCTCCTCCTTGCAGTCTTTCGTTGCATACCTAATTACCCAATTACTCTTTCCTGACATCGAGATCTCCACTTCTCCCGCGCTCTTGCCTCTGTGGGAACGTCGGCCGGTGACCTCAGATCGTCGTCTACAGCCCTTTTATCTATCTCTCTCTCTCTATCTATATATATACATACATACACACATATATATAATCCACCCCGGTACATATAGGGATATATCAACACGAACTCCTCTTTTTCTCGTTCCAGCATACTACTAATCCACTCGTCATGGCTCGCCTGTTGGCCTACGCATTAGCCGTGGCCCTTTCGTCCCAGGCGCTTGTTGCTGCTGCTCCGCAAAAATGTAGCCCAAGCCAGCAATGCCCTGAAAGCTCTCCATGCTGCTCTCGTGAGTCAATCTCCCTCTTGCTCCACGTTCTCTTCGCCCCAATATCTTTTTCTCTTTTCTTTTTTTTTGTTTAAAAAGCGACTAACACGGCATGCCTTTTGCGTAGAATACGGCGACTGCGGCTCTGGCGCATATTGCCTTGGTGGTTGCGATCCCAAATCCTCTTTTGCCATCGACTCCTGCCTCCCGGCACCCGTCTGCAAAAGCAAAACCTACAAGTGGGACGACCTTGATAGTGTTATTCCCAACACAAAGTACCTTGGCGATGCAAGCAAGGCAGACTGGGTGTCCAGTGGTGAACCATTAGCAAGTGATGGCAATTTACTCTTGACAATGGCTCCCGATACCGTCGGCACACTATTGGCTCATAATCATTACATGTGGTACGGAAAGACTACTGCTAGACTAAGGACTAGTCGTGGCAAGGGTGTTGTCACTGCTTTTATTCTCCTCTCCGACATGAAGGACGAAATCGATTTTGAATTCGTTGGTGTTGATTTGGAGACTGCTCAAACCAACTACTACTTCCAGGGAATCACTGATTGTCAGTCTCCTTTATTTGCATCTTCTTAACTTGTTGTGAATGCTCATTTCGCAAATGGTGCTTACACTTTGCTTGCAGATACCAACGGGAAAAATGCATCCGCTCCTGATACCTTTGACACATTCCACACGTATGAAATTGACTGGACCCCCGAGTCAATCACATGGGCTATTGATGGCAAGCCCGTTCGTGTCAAGAAGAGGTCTGAGACCTTCAACGAAACCTCTAACCAATACGCCTATCCTCAGACCCCATCCCGCGTGCAGCTCTCTCTGTGGCCCGCGGGCCTTCCATCCAATGGGAAGGGCACAGTCGAATGGGCCGGCGGACTTGTTGACTGGAACCACGAGGATATCAAGAATTTTGGCTATTATTATGCTATGTTTGATGAAGTTACCGTCGAGTGCTACGACCCTCCGAAAGGAGCCAAAGTCGACGGCGACAAATCCTACATCTACACCAACGCGAAGGGAACCGAAGACACAGTTAAGATTACTAATAAAAGCACCGTCTTAAAGTCGTTCTTGGGTAACGGTCGTGACACGGATAAAGATTATCCATCTGCCACCGGAACCAAGAAACCTAGTCACACCAGCGATATTGCTGTCATCCCCGGCTTGAGTGGTGCAGGGCCTGGTGCTGATGGCAGCCGAGGGGACGATGGTGGTGACGGTGGTGACGGTGGTAACAGTGGTGGCTCTCCTAACGGCGGTGGTAGCGACAGACCAAATTCTTCTGACTTCTCTCAGGGCAATGACGCGGACAAGAAGAGCGGTGCGTCACCACAAGGCGAGCAAGTGCTTAAGGGCTCCTTGTTTGCAGTGTTCGTGGCACTCGTAGTACTTGTTGCTATGTAATAATTTTGCTTGTTGGATAATCCCACTTCGTTTTTACTTTGTATATCTTTTTGGGGGAAAAAATATTTCCCATATCCTCTTACAGTTCAGATATGCTGTTCTTTAGAGGTATACGGTTTAATTGGCGCTTGCAGCTTAGTCTAATGTCGTTCAGCATGGCGATATGCACCTTTGGATGGGTGCTAATAACGATTCAGGATCAAATATCATTACCAATTTCTAGCAATGTCTGCTTTCTTCTTGAACTTTCCAGCTGAGTATTGCAGGAAACCTTATTATTACATATACCGGCGGTCTACCAACACTAACTATTAGAACAAACATTCTCTAAGTGTCTTAGCTTTGGCATGTTTTTGAGCCTGTCAAAACCACAGCAGCATCATTTAGCTTTGCATTCTCTACGATATGAGCAAACATTTTGCCAGGGGGCTCAGTCCGAGCATTTCATCTAGTGAGTTGAGGACATGTTTTCCATAGCTGAGGTTGACAGCAAATTGAAAAGCAGCATTTATCTATTACCAAAATTCTAGTTAGGATGATTTCTATTATCCCTCCTTTCAATTTTACGTATCCTGTTATGCTGATAGCGGCGTTCACCAAACCCCTGCCTGCATTGGGCAGCTTGTTTGTCGCCATATCCATTTGCTCACAGCAAGCGAGAGACCGTTTTCTAAAGCTTCTGGTTCCAAAATCACGGGGAAGTTTTGCAAAGTTGCCTTGCAAGTCTGTTTACTGTCAATACTTGCTCGCAATTACGCGGTATTCAGTCGCTGCACTACCGAAAGCTTATAGCTCTATTTGTTAACAAAATTCGGGCTGCATCAGTCTGTCTGCCTGAGGCCTAGTCCTGGCCTGGACCTAATATACCTTGAAGCCCTCCCCTTCAGAAACCCAACAAACAGACCTCAAAACAAATTTCTTGAGGGCCCAGTTACTGGAAAAGTGATGCGACGTGCCTTTGTTCAAACATTGCTTTGCTATCAAATACCTCAACTAATTCAGATGAAACACGCTTCTGGATGTTGATCTAGCCGGGGAGGCAATCAACTCTAGGAGTCATATCATAACGGATATAAACCTATCTGATTGCCTGATGGTCCGTCCCCACTGTGTCTTCTTCCTTTCAAGCCATGACAAATATATCCAGTTTATATTCCGGAAGAGAGCGATTTGATTGTGGCTTTGCCCTTGCAGGAGACTCACTTTCCAGAAGAGCATATTCATAGCAGAATCAGCCCGATTCCAAGCCACTTTTTCTTCGTTTAGGCGTGCTTTAAAATCTAATAATTTTTTTCTCCATCACCTCCTGCAAAGCAAATCTTACCTTGCCATCATTCGGATAGATATATATATCCCTTTGAGTTGAGTCCTAGCATCCGGACAAGGCGCAACGGAAAGACTTACACTCTCGAAGCCGTTGGCCTCTTGAGTTCTATAAGAAACGATGTGTCTTTACAACCGGGTCTTCTACTCATGCAACCACTCCAATTACACGCTCGCCTACAACTGCTACCATGTTTTATTTCAACTTCAACGCATAAACGATCCCAGGGAACGCAGGAACTACAACATTCCCTTCGAACTGGACCCAAACTGTAGCCCTTCGTCAGGGAACACAATCGCCCCACTCCATTATGGACATCCATGTGATATCTGCTACAAGAGGAACCAAGAAAGAAATTTCTTCGAGGGTGCGAGTTGCTTTTTCGTGGGGACGGGTGGAAGGACTTGACTCTGCCCTGCCCTGTTCTTGCGGGTTTTTGCGTTCTGCCTTCCCTCGTGTTCAAGGAGCTGAATTTACTATCTTATTTCTTCCTTTTTTTTTTTTTTTTTTTTTTTTTGGAGATGGCCGCATTCAGAATTGCTTCCGTTCAGCTTTCATCAGATAAAGGCTTTGTCAACTTCTTCCACATGCTGATTGGCAATCAACGGGGGACGCAGGCTCGACGTTTGGGCACGGGCTCTTGACGAATGGTGTACAGGATCATTGGTATAGGTAGTTTAATGGCGCTTAATAGTTTGTTTTTGAATAGAATGTCTTGATGTACAGACACTAATCGAATGGAGTTGAGCAATCCAGAGCTGTAAATGGGGTTTCTGTTCCGAAGATTATTGATAACACGAAAACTTCCCTTTTAATGAAAAAGCATGGATCGAAGTCTCATGTTCGGGGCAGTGTATATGCCAGCCAGCTAGCCCAATACAAATGACAAATTGAAAGACATTTATTTGATGTTTATTACATTGCAATCCCACTAAAATTTCATGGAGGGAAAATTGAATGTCGAGGTAGCACCCTTGTTGGCGGCTGAATATACAACCCGAAATCTTGCCCATAAATCCACGCCGCACACTCCAGGAAACACAGCAAAAGCGAAATAGGTATAAAAAAAGACTGAAAAGAAAATTAAAAACAAAAGAAGTAATGGTGCGTGTCTGACAGCTGTTTCCATAGGATACAATAAAGTAAGAGATATATCACTAAGGCTAAGGAAGAGTAGATATAAGGCGTCACTTAATGCCTTAATCCACACCCGCATCCTTCGATAACGTTATTAGCAATTTCAGTCCTTTTGGAGAGGCTACGTCTCTTGAAATCGCCATGGTAAGTATCGAGCTCGTCAACGACAACATCATCGGCGAGTGGCTCCCCCATCCAGGCGTAATCGTGGCTGGCAGCCTTGGGATCAGTCACGGTGCCTTTCAATTTTTTGGTGACTGCGTCTAGATCCAGGTCGAGATATTTCGCTAGGAAACCCCCGACTTCTGTATTTTCATGATTACCGACAAGACCAAGGGCGTCGTGCGGGGCCGATGCATAGATGTTAACATCCGCAGCTAGGGTAAATATATTACGTTAGGTGAATGTTCAAAAATCAAAAATCGGAACAATATAAGTAAACAGAGCGCATACCGGAATGTCCATGAGTCGACCACCCTATCTGTGCTCTTCGGCTTACCATATCCGCGAAGATATAAGCAGCAGGGATCTGGCCTCCAGTAAGGAATCGATCGATTTCGCTATCTGAAGCATCAAATATTCCAAGCCCCTTTTCCACGAGCTTGTGCCGAATGTAAGCACGGCGCTCGTCCTTTGATGCGGATTTTCCATCATTCTCAAGATAGGCATAAAGTTGGGCCTCGAGATATTCGGATGAGTGAGTAGCATTACCAAGGACACCAGGGAACCACTTATAATCAGGATAGGATTCATGAAGCTGCCTGGCTGCAGCTAAGCCGCCGGTTTCATGGTCTGATGTGCTAACAAGTACACCAGGAGTAGAATCGTTTTCAAGGAATTCTAGAACAGCAGCAAACGCTTTATCATATTCTAGAACCTCGTGAACCTGGGCAGCAGGATCATTTCCATGGCCAGCATGATCTATACGTGAGCCTTCGATCATAATAAAGAAACCCTTGTCGCTGTCGCGTGTGGCATCACTCAGGGCTTTTAGGGCGGTGCGAGCCATTTCTTCCAACGAAGGATATACGTCATTTTGGAATCGACGGTCAATTTCGAATGGGATATCCTTTTCAGCGACAAGGCCAAGTAGTGGCAACTGAACCGAATTGCCCATTTTAAGCCCATCGAAGCCCTTACGATCATCAATGTACGAGAAACCTTTTGATTTGGCAAGCTGAACGATATCCTTGTCGTCACGTCGACAGCTGCCAGATGTGGTATTCGGAAGAAAATGACATCTTCCTCCTCCAATAATGAGATCCACCTGACGACCCAATGGGTATTCTCCGATTTGGTGCTCGGCAATCAAGTCCTCGTACGAACGCATATTGACATGGGAAGAAAAACATGCTGGAGTCGCATCCGTAATTCTTGTTGTAACAACCAGTCCCGTCATATAACCAGCGGCCTTCGCAGCCTCAAGGATGGTCCCGCACGGGCTATGATCTGGTAGCACAGAGATGGCGCCATTGTAGCTCTTCTTCGCACAAGAGAACGCCGTTGCTCCTGCTGCAGAATCGGTAATCAAGCTAGACGACGATCTTGTCCGTGACTGCCCAATATGATGCTTGTCCAGGACAAGAATATCATCAATTGGGAGACCATCCCGCCATTGCCGGAAACTTCGCGTCATCGACAAACTCGTGGGGCCCATTCCATCAGATACCATGAAAATTAGATTTCGCTTTCCTGACGGTTTCACACCAGGAATCAATTTTCTTTCATTGTTACCCGTTGAGCGCTGATGCTGGTATACGACTGCAAGGATTATGACGGCCGCGGTTGCTATCAAAGCCCATGAAAACAAACCAACCTCTCGCCAGAAGTTTGGCCCACGCCGACTCTGATTACGATTTGTTCGCTGACCTGTGAGCAGGGCGTCTTCCTCTGCATCGCTTCGTTCCGGCGAGTGGTCTGAGGATGGGCGCGGGACAAGTAAGGGGTCATTCCGGGACATTATGACGACAGATGTGTCGGTAAATGGGAGAACTTAAGGGAGGGCGAAGGACACCGCCGTGAGCAACTGGATATTACAGAAACGAAAGGCAGCCAGATCAACTCATAGTAAGAAGAGACTAAAGGTCGTGAGGATAGAGAAGTGGTCTGTTAACGTTTGAATGCGAATGACAGCCATTCGCCTTTGTTCGAATGCTTCGAAGTCACGCGCCAAGCCTCCCCTATGATCACTTGATGGTTCAGGAACGACGAACAGCTCAATAACTAAGCCGAGTTCAGCCATCCACTGGTATTTACATGAGCTTTCCTATTCACACAGGCGATGGAAATCTTAGGCTACGGTTGTAGCGTGCTTACCAGCTTTTTACGGGGCATAATCGCTTTCTCCCCTTGTAATAGCGTTCATCTTTCCAAACTTACAATGGCATCTTATTATTTTACACAGCAGATCAGATGTATGTACTATCAGAAGATACTTTGCCTACGCTTAACTAATAGATCTCCTTTTTGCCAAATCTAACCTTTCCATCCTTAGAGGGATTAGCGCAGCAGCCACCTCCCTTACACCTCTCTCCGTAGCAAGGAGATTAAACTGTGCAGCTGCGTTTCTCGTATCTTGAATCTCAATGCGTATCCCAAGCTGATTGATATGTCGTCTTGTCTCTGGCGAGATAGGGCGTATCGTGCCACCAAGGCCGAGAATAAGTAGATCTGCAGAATAAAAAAAAAAGACACCAGAGAGTCAGCAAAAAGGTGACCTCAAAGCAAGTACTAAACATTGAGCATTCAACCTACCAGGCTTCGGCCATATCAAATTCAAGACACCCCATGCCTCTTCCCCAACCTCCCACTGCCCCTTCCCATTCACCATCACTCCCTTTCCCGTTTCCCACGGCCTCCATGCAAATACCTCGCCATCCACCAACAAGCACCCGCTACCGTCAGTAATCTTAACCCCATTATTTAAATGAAACCCATTGTCTAGACAAGCATCGATGGCTGTGGACGGGGTTGCAATGTTAGCAAAGACATCTAAGGCCCCAAGATCGGTTCGTACGCTAGTATCGGTTTGCGGATCTTCAGGCGGCGGAGGCCCACGATAACGGGATTTCGGTTTCAGATCTGCGGTAGTTAGCTCTGACCGGCGACGGATCGGCGACGGACCGGGCGGTTGGAAGGATGGTTTATTGTCGCCATTATTCCTGTCTTCCGGTTTATGTAGCGAGGATGTTGAAGTTATCGTGCGAGAAAGCGGAACAATACTAGGTTGGTTGGCGAATCGGAAGACTGGACATTGATGGAGATAAGTTTGCTGTGAACGCCTGCATTCGGGTAGCAAGATAGTTGTCCGCAAAGCCCGAAGAAGTTGGGTGGAAGGGGGATGCATTGTTGAAACTGTAACGGAATTAGGTATCTAAACTTCTCTAGTTGAGTCTCCGTCCCTTAACGTGTGATCTCTGCTACCTGCTCACCATTTGGTGTTTGCCAATTCTCCGTCTGGCAAATTCGTTGAATTGAAACAACCTTCAGCGCATTGGCAAGTGAG
The DNA here is from genome assembly GCA_001430935.1 of Amauroascus verrucosus. Lineage (NCBI taxonomy): Eukaryota > Fungi > Ascomycota > Eurotiomycetes > Onygenales > Onygenaceae > Amauroascus > Amauroascus verrucosus. The sequence goes on from LJPJ01000294.1 coordinate 290,286, forward strand.
CTAGATCACTTAGTTTCAAGAGACTTAGTAGCTATAGAATGCTATCAAGTGTATGTTTTAAGTAAGAAATTCAAAGGCTTCAAGGAGGTTGAGAGTGACAGACTTAATGGCTGTATAATGCTGTTGGACGCAAACTAGTAGCAACCGACCAATTGGACTGCAAGAACGAAGAAAATGTCTGGCGCGCCTATTCTCATCCAAGGGGCTTTCTTTGGGGCGAAAGATTCAAATTGAGTCTCGGTGGCGCAATTGGTTAGCGCGTTCGACTGTTAATCGAGAGGTTGAGAGTTCGATCCTCTCCTGGGACGATTTTCTTTCTTTCCTTTTTCTTTTTTCTGCATTGTTCCGCCTACTGTTACCAAGAGAAAGATTTGAGTCCTTCCTGCTGACACAGTTTGTTGTCTCCTGCGCGTTTCCCATATACCACGTATTGAAGCTTACCCAAATGGCATATAAATGCGGGACGCAATTATTTTAATACCATTCAGATGGTCAAAGGAGGGATGAATTTGGTTGGACTTGACCGCAGGCTAACTGTGCAAACTTCAGAGCACAATACATTTTGCTCAAAGATCTTGTTTAACCAAGAGGAGTTCAGTCTCTCATCTAAGGAACAATCGGCGCCATTTCTGTTGGTCCTCTCATCCGCCTCTCTACTAGCAAGTTTCGCTGTCCGTCATGAAACTCGTCAAATAGCTACTTCCAGAAGATTCTATGAGCCATCAACCTTGCCATAAAAAGGAAAAAAGAAAAAAAGAAAGGCAAATCGTCCCAGGAGAGGATCGAACTCTCAACCTCTCGATTAACAGTCGAACGCGCTAACCTGCTTTTGAATTAGTATTGAGTTGGAAGAAAATGGAGCAAAATGAATCCTCACCAATTGCGCCACCGAGACAGCTTGTGCTGCGGGCCGCAACCTATTATTACTGTAATCATCGCTTGCTAAGTCCGTTTCAAGGGCCGATATGGCGGTACCTTCTTGGTCGAGGAATGCCATTATTAGGGTCGCAGAAAGTTATAAAACATCTCGGGATTTGTGTCCAGATGAAAGGCAAGCCCTTGATACACTTTCTCAATAGAAATGCTTTGCAGGAGCACCAATGAGAAAAGAGCGATTCTTCGCGGAAACCGGCCTGAGACACCAGATTCTTCCGGAAATCTGAGGAATCAAGAATACATATGGTAACTTGAAGCCAATAATCTACATCCATCATGTCACAACAAAATGATGCATTTGATTGGCTAGCTAATAATTCTAACGGTCATGAAATCTAGAAATCTAGTTTCTTCCAATCCTCGGCCCCGGAACGTAACGTTAGAAAAGAAAAAAAGTTTAGAATTAGTATTAGACTGTTCCGCCCAGAAAAGGAAAATAGATCTAGCGGGACCAGAGCAACGTCTGGAGAACAGTAAGCAGGATAAATTAAAAGGAACATCATGAACTTCGTCCCAGTGCTTTTAAACGGCGTCCCATGAAAAAAAAAAAAAAGACAAATGACCTCTACGCCTCCAATGATGAACCGTTGGTAAATGCTAGGAATGAATGCACCAATTCAGCATCAAGTAGAGCTCATCCATCATCGCGCTCCACCCTTTTGACTCCTCACCCGATCTTTGTGAAATATTTGTCGCTGACACATTAAGCGTTCCACTTATTGACTTTGACCTTTGACGTCTGAAACTTTAGATGACCGCTGACCTAAAGATGGCCGAACAGGCTTTGGGTCTGCCACGTCATTGCCAATGACGTTGTCTTCATCTGACTGACTTGAACTGTCATCGCCTCCAGCTGTTGTCGAGGCAGTCCGGAGACGCTCTGCGCGAACCTGTAGCACCTGCGCCTCTGCGGCAGCCCGTTGCGCTCGGATTTGCTTGCGCCACATACTGGCGTATCGGCCTTTCATAGCAAGCAACTGCTCGTGGCTTCCCTTTTCAACAACTTTCCCGTTGTGGAGCACAAGGATCTGGTCTGCAGTAGTGATAGTGCTCAAACGGTGCGCAATGACAAGCATCGTACGTCCTTGGGACAGAGTGGACAACGCTCCCTGGATATGCTCTTCTGTGTCAGTATCAAGCGCAGCTGTAGCTTCGTCGAGTAAGATAATGCGGGGATCTTTCAGTATAGTCCGTGCAATAGCCACTCGTTGCTTTTCACCGCCACTCAATCGAAGGCCACGCTCTCCAACCTTTGTCTCGTAACCATCTGGGAATGTAAGAATCCTATCATGGATGCTAGCGGCGCGGCAAGCAGCATATACATCCTCGTCAGTGGCAGACGGGTTTGCATATTTCAAGTTGTACATCAAGGTCTCATTGAAAAGGACTGTATCTTGGGGTACTACGCCAATGTGGCGACGGACAGAGTCGATTGTGACGGTGTTAACTTCATGGCCATCTATCAAGATATTCCCTGAACTAGCGTTATAGAACCGAAAGAGGAGACGGAACACCGTTGACTTGCCACCTCCAGACTCTCCTACGAGAGCTGTAGTAGTTCCCGGCTGACAATGGAAACTCAAGCCAGTCAAAGCTGGTTTTCGGGAGTCATACGCAAATTTGACGTCGTCAAATTTGATATCTCCGTTGCAACTCACCAATTTGGAAGCCGAAGGTCCATCCACAACGGTTGGTTGTTCTCTGAAAAGCTCCAACATTCGTTCCGAATTGATAAGCGCAGATTGAATTGACCGGTAGAATGTACCAAAGAAATTCAATGGGCCTTGCAGCTGTGCCATATATGTCAACAGTGACACAAACTGGCCCACCTTCCGCTCACCAGTGGCGACTTGGAATGCAGCAATAAAGCATGTTATCATAAGCCCGAGCATGAAAACAGTGTTCTGAGTGGTATTCAGTAGTGTGAGTGAGAAGAGAACCTGATACTCTGCCTTTTGAAAATCTTTGACTGCACCGCGGTAACGATTGAATTCGTACTGCTCGGCATTGAAATATTTCACAGTTTCATATGAAACCATGGAATCATTTCTACAAGCACAAAGATCCAACATTAGTCAAGGCCATTTCGTCCATCAAATAGCAACAAATGGCAGGAGCTACACTTACTTGACTGCATCCTCTTGTCTGTTTGCATTGACCATTTCCCGCCGCATCTCGGCCCGCCATTGTGCCATGCGAACTGTCACGTAAAGATAGACAAAGGTGACAATAGTTACCACGAGTGCATAATACACGTCGAACACAACCATAAAATATCCAATAGCCACACACAAGTCAACAAGCATTGGCAGTACCTGGAAGGTTACTTGCTCCAGAAAGGTATTTATGGAATTGCCTTTGTTCAATGCAGAAATCACCTCACCAGTCTTCTTTCCCAGATGAAAATCCAAGCTAAGCCCGTGTACATGTTCAAATGCTGCTGTTGAAAGTTCCATGTAGGAGTACTGGCTGACTGGAATCCAGAGAAATTGTCGTAATGACCCAATCAAGCCTTGGTTTCCTTGAAGCCACCGGTAAAAGATATAGAGACATATCCCCCCCCAGGGGATATAAAAAGATTCATCGCCAGTGCTAGAAAGAGCGTCTGTGATTATGCCAATTTGATATGGCACCAATACATTGACTACTCGTTGCAATAACACGAGACAAAAGCAGAATATCACTGTCAACTGCAGTCGACGGGACTTGGACGGCCATAGATAGGGAAAGAAGATAGAATATCCACTGAGGTATTCCCACCAACTAGTTGGAGGAACAGACGCTGGTCGAACCCAGGCAGCTTCCGCCTCAGCAGGCTTAGAATCTTGAGGTTTAAAAATTTGATGGGATGAACCGTAGCCATTACCATTCATACCATTGTTAAGTCCAGATTCAGAGTTCAACAATCTTGTTGTTTCGGTGGATTCACCAAAGCGCCCGTCTTTGTGTCTATTTCTTACACAGCCAACAGAGTTAGAGGCATACAGCAAGACATTCCCTATCAGGATCAAAAGGCGAACAAGGTTGATGGTAACTTGAGTTAATTCCCAACTTGTGATGCTTTCTCTCAAAGGGCCACCTTGAGGATCGCCAATTACCGGTTCGTGATGGGGACTTGTGTAGAGAGCCAGGCGCGCGGCCAGGAGAACCAACTCTAGGGGAATGGCTAGTATCCACGGATATAATTGTGCGAAGGTCGGAGAGGGCGAGGTATCGACTAGGGATATCAATACAATAGTCCAGGCGAAAAAGGAGCCCACAATGTATATCTAGCAAAGGCGTAAATAAGCATTTAGATAGAAGTGAAAGCTTGATAGGCTAACATACCACAGCAGATTGCCCTGCCCACCAATGCTGTTGGCGATAAAGGATCACGTGGATCATAGTTAGAGCGGCATCCGCGACAAGCGTTAATAATATACCGATCGAGAGCCATTTGAAAACCAATTTCGTGGTGTGCGAGAAGTCCGGGCCTAAATGGGTCGTGATGACAGCTGCGCTCCGCATCCGTTTAGGAAGAGGCCTACCACCAGGCCCCGTTGTCACTGCTGCATTGCTCTTGATATTTTTGGCGGATATCACTGAGTTTGCTATGAAAGCTAGGGCGAAAATAACGACGATCAATATAGGATAAATTGTCTGCATGTACTGCAGAACGCTCCGGATGGTTGCGTTCTCCATCTGGGGCCTTAGGCCATTAGTGGTTGCAGCCGATTCCATGCTTATATCGAGCCCAATATTCCTTTTATTTTTTTTTCTTCAAGCGCTACTGCAGCTAGGCCGTTTCCATGATACGAGGTGGTGCGAATGAGGATTAACGAATGAGGCCGAAATCGAAGACCGGAAAAATTGGCGCTTGGAAACGACTGTCACGGAAATGAATATCAAACGGGTATGAGCACGACGTCCGTAAAAGTTAATGCCGGGGTCCGCTACGAGAAAACGAGTGCAACCGCAGAGTGAAAGGGGATTTCTGTCCCGAAAATGCGAATCCGTTAGGACAAAAAGACTGGACTCTTAAGCAAAACGCAAGAGCAGGAGCTGAAGACAAAGCATATAATTAGAAGAATGACAGGCAGAACAGATGCCTTTAAGTTGTCAGGGATGGAAGAGCAGTTCAAGAGCAAAGGAATGAGGTACTCTTTTGTCGAGGATCAACGGGAAAGTGCGAAGATAAGAGCGGGGAGGTAGTTAGTTACCCAACGTCACAGAGATGACAACTGTTGTGGGATGGTAGTACAGAGAGAGAGCACAAAGATCAAAGCCAGGGTGGACAGGCAAGAAAGGAGAAGGGAGAGGAGAGGAGAGGAGAGGAAGAGAGAGTTAGGAAGAAGAGAAGAGTGAGAAGTTGTTGGGTTTGAAGGAGTGGCGTATTGAGGTTGGAGAAGTGACGCTTTTTTTTCCCTTTAAAATAACAGCTCCAACTCAATCTTGGTCTTCTGACTGGCGTGAAGAGGAATCCTAAACAAAAAAAGTTAAATATGGGATCATCAGAGGATTGAAGTGAGCCTTTTGGTGGCAAAGACAACAGGATCTTGCCGTTCAATTGAAGGGGAAAAAAAACGGGCAGGTTTTTTTAACTGAGGAACAAGATTGCACCAATTCACAAATCTCTTTCAGTTTCTTCAAGTCAACCCTCCTTCACCCCCATCGTCTTCCCCATCCTCCCAATTAAAATCACCCACACTTTTCAAACTCGCTATTTTTCATCATTTTCCGTATCTGGGCGGTGAGTGTCTTGCATTGGAACCAGCTTTGCTTAGTAGCTTTGGGCCTCAGGGCGGTGAGACAGGGACCGAACTGCATGTTTGCGCACTGGCAGAATTGCCGCCCTCCAGATGCCGCCGTTGCGCAGGGCTTCATGTTTCTGGAGGTGGGACTAGAGGTACCTGGTACCGTTCCCACACACACCCTGGCTATGCATCACGCTTGTACCAAGTACCTATATGTGTCATGGGGTCCCCAAAGAAAGGGTAAAAAAGAAAAAGGAAGAAGAAAAAGCAAAAAAAGCCTATGTGTCCACATGCATATGGTCTGGACCTGGAGGAAAGGGGGAATACTACTACATGTACGCAAGTAACAGGGATTGACAGCAAATACGCCATCCTGGTCCACGCTGGCCCTGTTGTGTGGAATCAGGCACACCTGCAACTCCACGGCTTTTGAATTTATTATGGAAAATAAAAAGGAGATTTCCTTATGCCAATCAAACGTGGGGTTTCTTGTGCAAATACCTTCTTAGAGCCAACGCAGTGGTTTGTGTCCGTCCACTCTTCGGCATGGCAGGTGTGAAACTTTGGGAAGTATCAGGATAGCTTCCTAGTTTCTCCATACATAACAAGCTCTTTAAGGGACCCGTTGCGGTCCGTTCCTGACTCCAACTTTGCATTGCCTCGAGGGCAATTACCTCTTCTACATTACAGTAATGCACATCCCACCCTCCCCGGACTGCAGGGACATTATTCTTGCAATTGGTGCTCCATGGGCTGAATGATACTAAGTAAGCATTCTCGGCGCACCCGGTCAGCTTGGACTAATCAGTCATTTCAAGAGAAGCCATTCCATATCCAGTTAAAAACCGCGTTGAGGATGACACGTCAGGCGGATCGAATAAGCACTTTTTCCATCTTTTTTTCCTATGATATCACTCGAAATCGGGATGCAGGAATTTATGCATGCAAATTAACTGTGGGAGGACCGAGTTTTTCGAGGGTTCTAGCGCGTCTAACAAGGCTTCTAGCATTTTAAGACAGGGATTTTAACCGAGACTTGATGAGAAGATCTTGAAGTCAGGTCGCATATAATAATTATATTCTTCAACCCCAAAATACGAGCTGATCTGCACCTTCATACGGAAATGTAGGACTTTTCATTTGACGTTTTGTATTGGAGAGGCTTCAAACGGGCTTTAGAGCAATGCTTGCCTCTGGGATTTAATAATAATGCAGGATAACGACATCCCCCATACTTGCCATCCTTGCCAGGCCCACTCGAAATGCCATCAAAATGAACTTGGTATTCTGCATCTGGTTTCCTTGAAAAATAAGCCCAAGGAAAAAGAGGGTTATTTCCGATTCTTTCTCTTGAAAGCCCCTGTGAACCATGACCGCTTTGATCCAACAAAGCTCCTAGGACCCAGGCCCAGTCTCGGTCAACGAAGCTTCTCGGGCCGAGACACGATTCTTTCTCCTCAGAATTCACTTCTCCATACTGTGTCCTTTGCAGGAAAGGAACCCATGGCTATATGTGAAGTTAGCAAGGGCTGTTTCGCTCCACAGTTATAGTTACATATGTACATACACGACGGTAGCGCCTGTATCTGGCTTGCAAATTGGGGGTGAGTTCCTGTCAATCTGGTTGCATTAGGCACTAATAATGTAGGAAGCATTTTAGGTTATATAGGTATATATATACTCCGTAAAGTTATAAAACTATGTATGTATGTACATACATATTCATATACTCCGTACCTAGTCGACAGTCGGACGGCCCGCTCAAGGGTTAAGGAATATCGGAGGATTCGGAGGACCTGACAGCTCAGTCCCCATCCAGAGAGAGGAAGACTCAGCAGCTCACACTCGGGAGCTCTAGATGCTATAGACCAGTCGCTAGCCCCGATATTTTGACACAATCAGGTCCTATGTCTCAGAGGTAGGTCAAAGCTTGCGGTGGCTAGACCGGCTGCTTTGTACGCATCACAGGACTAACATGGATTTGCCACCTTTTTTCCCCCCAGCGCCAAGAGAGTGGGAGCTAACTAAGTGAAACCCTAGACAGGACAATGCGGGAACTAATCACATCCAACCAATTTGCAGGACTGCAAGTGAGAAAAACAACTTTCATGATGGGAACAAATGTGCACATGACACCCCAAGCACCACCTCGATGACAAGCTGTGCCTCCATCCTGCAGCTTGGGGGGATAATGGATCGCCAGACTTCTCCAGATTGATCGCCCCCGCCACCTGAGCACATGAGAGAATGGCTGACTCTCCGCGGAATCACGGTTCTGCGAGCGCAGCTCCTCCCCCAGCGCCCCCACTACCTCCTGCTCCCCCTCCGCTGCCGCCGCAAAGCTATGCCATCAAAGCAACAAGCGCGTTTGCGCGGTTTGCTCATCCTTTCTTCTACGGATCGCGCCCACCTAGCCCTCAGCAGAACTCCCCACGTGTGACCGGCCCTATAGCTCCCGGTTTAAAGCATTCTGTTTCCACGTAAGTTCCCGCATCACGCTGCCCGCCCCTAAACCAATACCGCCTGGTATACGATGGGAAATTGCGGTTTCTGATCTTGTTTCCCGATTTCCGTAGGGCTGGAGCTTCGCCCATAGTCTCCCACAAGACTGGCATTCCGATCGCCTCCCTTGACGTATCCCCTCAGCGCACCCACGCCATTCTCGCTGGTAGGGAAATCTTGAAAACTATCAGAGTCTCGCCCGATCATTGCTCCGAAGAAGTCAATATTCGTGCTGCCATTATAGGATATTCCGCAGCCCACAACGCCTCTGCTGCACACTCGTCTAAATACAAGGAGCAATTGGCGGCGAAGGACGTCAAGTGGTCCAACGGAGAATATGACCAAATTATCGCAACTGCGGCTACTAACGGCCGAATAGCCGTATTCGACTTGAACCGCGCCTACGTGGAATTGGGCCATTTCCAAGAGCACACGCGTCAAGTCCATAGGCTCGCCTTCAATCCCCATAGAGGCGCGTGGCTTTTATCGGGCAGTCAAGATTCAACAATTCGTATGTGGGATTTGCGTGTTTTCTCTGGCACGAGAGCTGCTGTAAACTTTGGTAGCAAACATCGTTTCAATGGGCATAGTGAGGCGGTGCGCGATGCGCGTTGGTCGCCGGCCGATGGTGTGGAATTTGCGACTGCCACAGATAGCGGAGTGATTCAGCGGTGGGATGTACGCAAGGAAAATGCTCCCTTAATGAAGATTACTGCGCATGAAAAAGCTTGCTCCGCGATCGACTGGCATCCAGACGGAAAGCACTTGGTTAGTGGGAGTGCGGACCGTCTTGTCAAAGTTTGGGATTTCTCGTCAACGGATAGGAAGCAAAAGCCTTGCTTTCAGCTTCGCACGCCTCAATCAGTCTCAAATGTCCGATGGCGGCCGGCATCTTGGACCGGAGATGATACAGAAACAGGAGATTGGCAGTCTACACAAGTGGTGACAGCTTACGACCAAGAAGACCCGCGTATTCATCTGTGGGATTTTCGGAGACCATACCTTCCCTTTAAGGAGTTCGATCATTACAGTCGCTCGGCCACAGACATGCTATGGCTCTCCAGTGAGCTGTTATGGTCTGCTAACGGTGAAGGCGTGTTTACTCAAGCGGACATAAACCACGTACCTCAGGTAATTCAGCGGCGCAGACCTTGCGCTGTGGCCTGGAATCCAAGTGGCGACATCGCTTTCGCTCAACAGCGGCCTAGGGGACGCCAGCCAAGTACGAGTTTTAGCTTAGCTGAATTTCTCGGACATGACTCAGGTGTTGGGACCCAAGAAAAGAATGCAAGCTTCACTGATGACGCAACGGATGAACCTCCATTAACCTCTAGCCGAAGACGGTCGAATAGGATGACATACTCTAGGCTATCTAAGTCTCTCAGCGGTGCATCTTCTATTTCAGAAGATGAGTTTCCCCAGGTTGTTTCTCTTGAAAAGGCTGTTGCAAAGACTGGATTCTATGAACCGACAGAGACTGGAATAATTGGACAAATACCTGACCTTACCTTTGATCAAAATACCTTTTCATATCTTGCTCACAACTATTCATCTCTATTGACAAATCCTTTGGCTCAAGACGCTTCGTCAACTGCGGTAAAACTCTTTCTAGACACCTTTGATCACAACGCTGTACAAGCGCATAGTATAGGGTTGTACAAACTGGAGCGGACTTGGAGGATTGCCAAATATGTTGTTTCGATGGAACTTGTGATTCGTGCAAAGGAGCAACAAAAGCCCGAAGATAAAACAAATGAGAAACAGTCATTACATAGGGATGAACAGATTGGTGAAAAGAGGCCTGTCAACAGGGAGTTATTGGCAGGAAAGGTTTCGAGCCGCTTGTTTGAAGGAGTTGCTGAGGCAAAAAATCAAGCCCTTCCCTCACCCGAGATTGATAGTAGATCCGACGCTGCCACCCCCTTAGTATGTCCTACACCTGACCTGCCTGTGAGAAAATCTGGAAATTGTGAGGGCCTCGGGATAAAAAATATATCCCCAAAGCTTAAGCCATTGCCGGCCTCAGTCATAGGATCCAATAAGTGGTTAGATCAAGCAGCTACTCTCGATGAGGAGCCAGACGGTGTCCGGAAAAGCGAGCCACGGCCAACGGAGGAGGGTCGCACTATGTCTCGAAGCCTATCACCGGAGCGATTGAAAGAGCGGGAACTGGCTCAAAAGGAACTATTTGTTGACGGACACAGATCTGCACCACGGGCAATTGCCCGTCGTTCGGACTGGAGACTTCAAGAAGACGGAGGATTTGAGCAGCGTAATGATCTACAGCAGCAAAATTATGGGCAGCGAGCAGACGAGAAAAGGGCTGCCTTGCGGGACTATAAATCAATCCCCAAAGGCGTATTATCCCTCGACACCTTATCTCATAAAGGCAGTGGGCCGTCCCAACCGGTGGCCTATGCTCGTCATGACTCAGCGGAGAGTTTCCCTATGTTTCCAGCTTCTGCAGATAGTTCTCAGCGTGCAAAATCCATCCCCGATGAGGCTTCCTCTTCTCCTCCAAGAAAATCATCCGACACCTCTCATTTGGGCGACAGTCCTTGGTCGGCGGTTGGCGAAAGTCCATTACGCAGTATTCCAGAACTTGAAGATACTTCCCCGTCCAAAGGTAGAGAAAGGAATGATAGCGATCCGTCATTGAGCGGAATGTCATTCGAAGATATTTCGCCTGATTTGGATAGCATACACCTTGAGCGGCCTTCTGTGCCTCTTCCATTTTTGGCGGAATCCTCACCTATCAAAAATCATGACAAAGGAACCTCATCGCAAGACTTTCCTCCTTTGTTGGCCGGCAAACCAAAGTCCGAAACAAATTTCAGCCCGCTCAAAGGATCACCAAATGGAATCAACAACTTCCCACTCGTGGTTAAATCTGAATACCCACCTTGGAGCCCGCAGTCTATGTTAAGGGAGGCTATAAAATACTATTCCTCAAATTCCAACATCGACCTCGTCAGCACAGTTCATTTTCTACACAAGTTGCATGTTCTGTTCCGTCCTCTTGATGCTATTATCCCCTATGAAGAGCGAGAGTCGATCATGCAATCATACAACGAGCAACTTCTACGTCGAAAAATGTTTATTGAAGCCGCTGAACTCCGGCTTCAATGCGCCCCCACTTACCCCACTATTTACAATTACGCCCAAAACGACACTTACATCAATGTGTATTGTTTTCAGTGCAATAAACCATACGAAAATCCAACGCGGGATAACAAACTATGCCACCGCTGTAATGTTGCACAATCGCCCTGCGCAATCTGCACGAGCCGCACCCCGCCGGAAGATTGGCTTATGCAAGCATTTGATTTAATCAATGTTTCTACCTCAAATTCCAAATTCAATTCAACATCGTCAGCTGCACAATCCCGACCGGAGGAAAATCCGTTGAGCTCGCTCGCTCAAAACTCCGCAGTACCCAATAAAGAAGAGCCTGCACCACGGCAAGATGCAGCCCATGGACAGGGTTTAACGCTATGGTCCTGGTGTCAAGGATGCGGTCACGGTGCTCATACTGCCTGCCAGATCATTTGGCTAAGTGACATGTCATTCAGCGAAGGTGGTTGCGCCACCCCCGGCTGTGGTCATGACTGTGGGCCCGGCCCAGTCCGAGAACGAGCCCGTGCATCTAGAAAGCCGACACGAGATATGCAATCCTTTCGTGGTCCGGCTGCGTCGTTTGCGAAACGAGACTCTTGGACCGCAGGGGAAAGTAAGGCCGTTGAGAGGGTCCGAGGAATGTTGGGCGTTGCGGCTGCGGCGTCTGGATCTGCATCGTCCTCGCCTATGCCTGTCATTGCTGGGAGCAATGCATCGATAGTGCAATCTCCAAAAAAGGTTAGACTAGTTACGCCTAGAGAGCAGGGAAGGACGCAAGATAATAATAATGCTAATACTAAAAGGGGAAGGGGGAACATCCTTAAGGGGGGAAAGAGAGGACGAGCAGGTTAATATGAATTGAAATTCGCAATCCTTCTACCCCAGCACCCTCCTCACCCGAAGTACCCTTCCTCTAGGTATACTTTATGATGATGATGCCGTCTTTCTTGTCTTTTGGTAGTTCTAATGTGTGCATATTTACGGTCTTTCTTTGCATTAGTTATCTTTTGCCGCATTTCTCCAGCTTCGGGGTTTCTAGTGTTTCTTTTTTCTAGTCAGGTTTCAGGCGGCGCATGGTCAGGAAATATATTACTCTATTCATGAGCATGGAAGGACATTGTACTATACGCCTTATCTACGGAGCGTCCATTTCTTTGCCTCACATGTTGATGCGGGTCAGGCTTCATTTTTGCAAAGTCCTCCCAGCTTTCGCCTAGGGAGTGCATTTTGTTTGCTTGCTTGTGTCACTGTACTGATGCTTCATTATGTATTTTTAAGCACACTTTGATGGCCTCTACGCTCCCGCCCGGAGCTCCTGGTACTGTATGATGCCCAATTAGTCAGTTTCGGCATGTTGTGAGAGGTTTCGGGGGACCCTATGACCGATTGATGCCTAGAAGCTCGTCTGATTGACGCTCCCTTACGCAAGCTTTTGGTCTAGTACCTTGCACCCGATGCCCAATTGATGGAGATTGAATGTTCATATCCGTGAGCCCCTTGATTATCTACATCATGCATTCAACTGACACGAATTCATAACATGTCACTAAAACATCGCTATTGAGAGCGTAGCAGTGACATCATATCCAACTAACAGGATTGTTTCGAAGATCGGTTCACATGAACCGATCTTCTGAAATGTATGTTAAGCCCACCAGTCACACTTCAGATGATCACACGGGATGGAACTCTTATGCTGGGTATGGAGTACATGATACATGTTGAGTATAAAGTAACTCAGACAAATGAGTAAAATGCATCCTTAAAATCTTCGCTTTTTCCTCGCAGGGCCGCTCTTTGATTCCAACTGTCGTCTTAACTCTTCTCTTTTTCTGTTTGCTCTCTCCTCCCGAGTTTCTTCGGCTGGGATATGTTCTTCTTTCTGAGCAGTAGTAGGATGTTGCGCCTTAGTTTCTAACGCCGGAGATTTTGACCGTTTAGAAGTTTGAATCTGCCCAGGCTTTATAGAAGTTTTCACTTTCTCGCTGTTGACTGTATCGTCGGCTTTAGACCCGTGTTCCTGAATGGGAGGCGAATGGTTATCGTTTGGACTTTTGGTTGCGGCTTGTTTAGAAGATGGTTTGCCGCCTCCAATCATGCCGAGCTTGTTTTGACATTTAGCCCGTTTCGGGACGAGAGGATGAGAAGCTTCAGCTTGATCACGAATAGATGTATCATCCCTTGTGTTCGCTGGCGATGATTGTTTGCTTTTCTCTGGCTTGGGCTCTTCCTTTCTCTTGCCGCCTATCTGCCCAAGACTTTGCACAGTCCGAGCTTTAGTAGGCTTTCTTTCTTGATGTTCCGAAGACATGTCATTTTCTTCGTCCTCCGTCGACTTGGGCTTTTGCGGTTTGTTTGGGCGTAAAACAATATCTTCTTCATTTTCTGACTCAGTTGACTGTTCCTGCTCGGAAGGGATTTTGGTTTGTCTACACATATGTACACTTGAGTCTGTTGACTTGTCAGAATCCACCTCTTCGGCCTTGAGAGATGTAGGCTTTTTGCCGCCGATGACCCCAAGCCCCTTCGCTCTGACTCTTGTCTCTTTTGATTGTTCTGGGGGTTTGGATTCACGAGAATCCTTAGCTGGAGTTTCCTTGTTTGGTGCCTTAGAATGTATGGCACCAACTTTATTGAGCCTTTTAGTTCGCTTTGAAGGTAGGTGTTGCCGAGATGGCAGTTCCGTCTCATCTTCCTGGCTTTCAGTCGATTCGCCCGTCTCTCTCTTTTCACAGGAGGATAAGCTCTCAATTTTACTGCTAGCTAAGCTCCTGGTCTGGAGATGTTTCTTAAAACGAGGAGGAGTTTCGCGGGTCTAACTTTGTTAGCTGATTTCTCATTAAATTTTGATATTTTTACATACTTCAAAATCGTCGTCACTTTCCGTCACACTTTGCTCCTGTGGCTTTCCCACAGGTGTGCTCGTGGCTACATTCCGTGAAGCAGCAGGACTTGTCGTAAGTGGGCTCAAATCTCGAATTTGAGTCCACCAATCATCACTGATATTCTCCAGCTCGTCTAACCCAAGCAGAAATTCAGCTGTGGAAAACTCCTTGATAATAGTCTCGTCTATGTGTTCATTAGGGTCTTGTCCCATGGAATCCACATTCCAAGTGTTCTCATCGAAAGGAGCAACGCCTTTAATTAGCTTTGAGGCTTGCGAAAATATAGATCGCTTTCGATCGTGTCTCACTCCCGTCAACGATGGGAATACTGTACTCAGATCAATCCCAGAAGACTCTATCTTATCAAATAGTCTTCCCAATGCCCAATCTTTCTCTTTCAGTTTATCAATGAGTGATCGCGATCGCGCTTCACATTTAGCTGCGCCCCTAAGCACAGGGGCAAAGACTTGTTTCGTAAATACATTTTGAGGCGACTGGGATAAATCCATTTTCCAGATAAGGGGCTCTAAAGGTGAAGGAAGTTGTGTTTCTGTGGATATATTGAGACCGTTCCCGTGTTTGTTCCCACGCAGAGAGAGCGTGGTTCCTTGCTTTCCGCTTAACGCGTCGCCAATCTTTTGAAGGAGAACGAGATATTGGTCATCGCCCTGGCTCGGGTCGATACTAGTATCATATTTGTTTGCATTCGCAAGAATTTGCTTACGACTCAAGGATTCAGACCACATATAGGCTAGGTCTGTGAGGAAAACCTCGTAGCCATTGGCGCCAGTAGTGTAACTGACGTACAGAGAAGGACGATGTCCTTGATCCTCGACAGGCAGTCTTTTCCATATTTTCCGCATTTTTATAATAAAAAGGAAGTAAAATAAAATGCCGTTATAATTCCCTCCAGAAGTAATTTGTATCCTGCTAATCATGACACCGAATAACTCAGTCGTAGCCGCCTACGACGTGCCTATTGAAGCTTGAGGTCTTGGGATCTAAAAGAGGGAAGTTTACCGAACTCGTTTAACTTTCCTAATGTGCCTTGATTCCCAAAGCTAATCTTGGCTCTGAAGTTTTGTGGAGAAGCCTTCTTGTGAGCGTGAAATCAAGCACCGTTGAAATCACCAAATCTACAACTATGTCTTTTGCTTTTCGTGATAAATCCGGAGTGAAGAGGAACCGGTCTCGTTCTCCTTCTTGGAACCGTCCCGAGAAAATTCGCCAAGTTGATAGGTCCCGCTCGAAAGAGTTGGGTTACGATAACCGACAGCCATGGAGCGCAAAAGAACAAGCCCGTTTGAACCAACTACAGGAAGATGAACAAATGCGGCAGTGGGTCGCACAGGAGGATAATTTTGTGCTTAGACAGGCGAAAAAGAAAGCTGAAATACGAATAAAGGAAGGCCGAGCGAAACCGATTGACTGGCTTACCCTCACTTTACGCGTTATCGATCCAACTCGAAACCCTCTTGACGATGAAATCCCCGACTCCGAACTTGATCTAGTTGATCCTGATGGCGTTTTTGAAGGTCTTTCCGTTTCCCAACTGACAAACCTTGAGCAAGACATCGATACTTTTCTCAAACTTGAGACCAACCCTGAAAATGAAGAATACTGGAAGGTTTGTCTTTCAAACGTATAATATACAATTCATGACACAAGCCTGACTTCTTTATCTAGACAATGAAAGTAATTTGTGGAGACCGAAAGCAGCGATCTGAATCCTCCGTGCCAGAAGATAGAGCAGTGAGCGCTGTGGCTGCGGATATCAATCGAATCCTGAGTCCCAAATCGTATGAGGAATTAGCCACGCTTGAGGTCCAAATACGCAAAAAGCTGAATTCGAAGGAACCTATTGATACAGATTACTGGGAGCAGCTATTAAAGAGCCTCACCGTGTGGAAGGCTCGCGCGAAGTTAAGACGTGTTTACCAGGCTGTTATTAAAGGCAGAGTCGAAGAGTTACAGAAGCAACAACGACGAGAAGCTGAAAGTTTACAGAGAAAACTGGCTCCTCTTGCTCCGCCTGGAGCAGCTGACTCCCCAGGAGCTACCCTAGACGGGGAAACAATACGGGAGCTAGACCCCGAGCCGTTTTTGCAGCTGCAGTCGCAAGATAAATCCCTTGCAATACTTGACGAGGAGTCGTTCCTTTTCCAAGTGGTACGTTGCATGTTTTATACTACATAATTCACTTGCGGTTGTACTAACTTTAGGCTAGGCCTCCGATCGAAAGAGGATTTTAAAAATGGGTTTCGTGCCGATACGCCAGCGATCAGTAGACAAACCAATGGCGATTGCGTCGCATACTTTAGAATCGCCTGTTACTGCAGCGGTTGCGCCTCGTTTTCTATCAACTCCAAATGATGACTTCTCACAAGCTACCAAAGCCCTTTATGAAAGGGAAGTTGCCAGAGGCATAAGTGAGAATGAAGAAATTTTCGCAGGCGAAGAAGTTGTCAACACAACAACTAAGCCTGCTTGGGCTAATAAATACAGACCTCGTAAGCCGCGGTATTTCAACCGTGTTCAGATGGGCTATGAATGGAACAAATACAACCAAACTCACTATGACTATGATGATCCACCACCGAAAGTCGTTCAAGGCTACAAATTCAATATATTCTATCCTGACCTTATTGATAAAGCTAAAGCCCCGACCTATAAGATAGAACGTGAGCACGGAAGAAAACGTGGGCAATCTTTTGCCCCTGCTGGGGAAGAAGATACATGCATTATTCGCTTCATTGCGGGCCCACCATACGAGGACCTTGCCTTCAGAATCGTGGATAAGGAATGGGATTATAGTGCTAAGCGGGAACGAGGCTTCAAGAGTACCTTTGAAAAGGTAAGTAGCAATTACTCGTCATAATTTTTGAATTCAATCTTAATTTATAGCTCAATGCAGGGTATTTTACAGTTACACTTTCAGTTCAAAAAGGTATTGGTCTGTGGACGCTGCATTGGTTGACTGAAGCACTGACGGAGATTATAGATATACTACCGCAAATGAGGCTATCGTCCAAGTGATGAGTATTTCGCATTCAGCACTTCATTGGTTACATGCAATTGTGTCGTACATCACTTGCGGCATCCCGAACTAACCAATCCGTCACGATTCCTTAATGTCGGTGACAAAAATCGGGCCGGTCTCTTTTTACGCTTTTGGCAGCGATATGTTTATGCGGCAGGGTAATTTAGCCGCCGTGCAGCTTCGGAATTTTTATCTCCACTGCTCCAGACGTATACAGATTAATGTCCAGTAACTTCTTTAAGAGATCCGAATATAGATCCACCTATTAGTTCTAACATGGCGATTTTCCCAAGTGCTTGCCTAAGCTATAAGGTGCTTTCGCGCTATTCGTCACTCCCTGATCCGTCGATATCGGGCAGATAAAATAAACACAACATATCATTTCTTACGGCTTGGCGGATCAAGTGTTTTGGTACAAGCAAACGCGTGCCTTGGTTCCCTTTCAAAGAAAAAAAGGTCATTTGGGGCGTATTACGCTCAGGCGGTAATTTTGATTTCCAAAATCGTCTATAGGTTCTATGGGGATCTTCGCCTTGAACTTGGCCGGAGGCTTTTCAAATCTGCAACATGTGCGCCTTTCATGCCCTATTCCTATTGGCGTTCATGGGGGCGATCTAGAAATAGTAAGGCTTCCAGAAGCTTTGTCTACCCACATTTCAGGGCCTCAGCCACTCGCCGCTATCTGGTTCTGCAGGATGTAACTAGTGGCAGATTTCAGTCTTCATGCAGCTTCCCGTCCGCGGCGCCCAATCTAGCATCACTATGTTGAGCTAGGCAGCTTGACACATTTCCCGGTTCTACCACGCTAGACACGGATCTTGGCTATCCTTGCAAATATTTGGCCTTACATATGGGCTGGCCGTTGTTCCACAAGGGCTCTACCTTCAGGCTAAACACTCTGCTCTACTAAATCTGAGTCTAACTTCTGGATATTAATTCTTTGTTTGCTCCTTTTCCATCATTGCGCTTCTACAGCTTGTAGGGAGCAAGCATGTATCCTTGGACCCTGTCCCATGTTGAAAGTTGTTTTAACAACTTGCTCTGCTGATGCTCCATTTGCTTTCGGAAACCTGATGCGTCTTTTCCTTAACTTAGTCTCACAAGCCCTGCTCTTAAACAACTTCTCCTCAATTTAGTCACACATTCTTTGAACATCCGTTGACCCCACCGTTTTGGTTACAATTTGACTAGAGTGACCGGCCCAACGTAACTAATGCGAAAACGAAAGATGGAGGAAGCTCCAATGTCCCACCCCTTTCACGGCGCGGAGGCATATACAAGCTACACCCCTCTAGACATATCGCGCCTGGACGAGAAATCACCCCTACACCAACGCTCTTACCCCCTTGAACCTTTCTCAGCTCAGACAGCATCTCTAGACGAGCTCTCGTTGTCGCACTTCACCATAAATATGCCCCATTTAAGCGAGCCACCAGAAAACCAATGTTCGCAGATGATTCCGGATCCTCTCTCTGATATATACGCATGGGATTTTGATGTGAATGAGTTTCCTGAAGACTCCGGTATCCTTTACCACCAGAATCAAGAAGCCACTGGCACCATACCCTTTTCACCTCCCGGACCTAAGTCGACGCATTATGAACATTGCGACTGGTTTGATGTCAATAAACTGTTTCCCAATCTCGAAAACCCCGAGCATTTTGCAGCCTTCAAAGACTGTCAGGCCGAGCAAGAACCCCATGGATTGGATTCACCGGTGTTGTTGCATGATAACGAAAACCTTGATTTGCAAAGGTCAACTGAATGTCGCCCTTCTTTCGAAAGCTCGACTTCGCGACCGGGGAGTGCCGTTTATTCGTATTTTACCGCCGATAATTCAATGGCATCTAGCCCACTGGGAGATTCGCAGCCGTTACTACACCTGCGCTCTGCTCCAGACATGGGGATGGGGCTCTGTGAGGAAGATTCGGATACAGATAGTGTTACGTCCGATGAGCCTTATGCAAGATTGATCTGGAAGGCGCTTATGTCCGCTCCTGGTCATAAAATGGTTCTTAAAGAGATCTACGAGTGGTTCGAAAAACATACCAACAAGGCAAAAAATCCAGATTCAAAAGGTTGGCAAAATAGTATCCGTCATAACCTTTCCATGAACGCTGTAAGTTTATACAATTCTCCGAGAATCTCACAAGTTGCTAAACATTGCCATAGGCTTTCGAAGGGGTCCGGGAAGTCATGTCGCCTGGAGGATCGCCAAAGAAGTCCGGAAATGTCTGGGTTCTCACTGAACGGGCCATAAAACACGGTGTGCAGTCAACAACAAGATACAGGAAGCCAGGTATTCACAAGAAGACTACAAAGTCTGAGCACCCGGCGCCGCAACGGCAGCGATCGGGAGCAAAAGGTGGGCGGGCAGCTAAGAAAGCAGCGAAACTGAGACGGGCGCTCCAAGAAGCGCAGAGAATAGGCGAAAATCATTGCTCTTCTCGCTATATGCATTCCGAAAATGGTGTGCGCATCACATCCCATTCACCTTACGTTAAGCAGGAGCAACCCCTCTCTCCGGCGAACCCTGAAATGGATCTTGCTATCGGAGGTTACAATTTCACTGGGCTCTCTGGCTGTACTGATTTTCCGCCTGACTCTCCAGTCTTCTATCATCACATCGGCACTGGTGGGAAAGGGTTGATCCCTAATTGTTCTACTCTGGATGGTCAATCGATTGGCCCAGACTTCAATTCGTTCATGTAGATTTGACTTTTGTGGATAAGGAGGAGCCGCTTTTGCCGCATTTTTCCCATCTTTGGTCTCACTTAGGGGGGTTTATTTTCTTTTTCTTCTTTCCCGTTGTGCCTTGCAAACGTCACTGTCCTGCAGGTATATGCATGGTATACCTATTCTGAATTTGTGGGGAGTACTCCGTATCTTATTCATTTTCAGCTCGTTTACTCTATGGGGGTTGTTGGTGCACATGGGGCATTATTCTGGGAGTTATGTGAATACTTGGAGCTTTTTGATGCGCCTCATGTTAAAGGTCCTTTCGGCATTTCATGGATGAATTGACGACGCATACGGCCCCCTTGATAGTATGATCTTCGTTACATGTACTGATTGTATGATATTGTTTTGCCCGTTTGGAGTGTTTCTTTTCCATTACCTTTGCTGAGGAGACGATCTCGCTCCCGCCTTAAGACTGGAGCTAGTGTATGCATGATAGATAGTGACAAAGTACTTGCATCAAAAATAATAAAAATAATAATGAATGCTAAACCGGTATTTATAATTTCATAGGGCCGTTGAGTTGCTAGTGTAGTTATTCTACTGCTCGAAGTGAAACATACCATTGACCATTCAATTCCACGGCATTGTAAGTAGCGGTCACTCTAGTATGTAAGGTCCCACTCGGCCATTCCTAGCCAGAGAAATGAATAGTTAATCCCTCAAGCAACTGTATATCGTATATGCTTGGACGCATTTTCCCGAAAGTCTCCGGCTGGCGTACATTGAAACCAACGTCGCGACCATCCATCCGACCTCGACAACAAGGAAACTCCATGAAAGTCCGTGCAACTTGTCTCAGCTCGAGCTACTTTTCAACAACCTCTGGCTAGAGTCATATGTCAGTGAAATCTTCCGCTATAGAGGCGGGCGAAAAAAGACCATCTCCGTAGTCACTGTTCATGGGCCCGCGCGAAGCCGCTTGGTGTTAAATAACGGCACATTGACGGTGCAGCCGTGGAAAGTCTATTGGATGCTAACTGCTGCAAAGCCAAAAAACGACTTGCTTTAACTCTTTGAGTGGGATGTAACAACGGAGCATCGAAAGCCACATCCATACCCTCGTTGACAACCCCGGCACCAGGCACGAACCATGGTCCTGGCCTGGCGGGTTAGGACAAGGTAGAAGGACATCCCGCTAGTTGGATGTTTTGGTTGTAATGTTCGATCTCTACGGCGGCAACGGCACCTTGAGTTTTGTCCTTGCGAGTACAAGGATTCTCTTGGCGGCGATTTGATCAAGTCTTGGACGAGCGACCATCCCACGTTCTCCATGTTACGTGATGTGCTTTATTCTTCCCCAAACTGAGCTAGTGAATGGCTTTGGCGCCAGTTCATCATAGCTGACGAAATCGCGCCATCCATGCGTTTGGACGGTCCGGATCGAACATCCGCCCGTAACTTAGTTAACATGCCTCGATCTTGGTTTCTCAGATTCTCCTCGCTTGATCTGATTTTGCCGTGTCATCAAGAAATAGACGTATCTCCAGACGTGACCTGTCAAAATCCTTCAAGTGTGAGACGAGATCGACACCGATTAAGTTCATGTTAGAGGGCAGAGCGATGGGACGTGTGCAACTCAATTCTTTTGAACACGTCTTATTTTGACTTTTCATATTCGAATGAAGCATCGGAAGATTTTCATGCAAAAATATATAATATTTTGTTTACTCAACCTGCTGTTGGCTGTATGAACAGCGTCTTTTACGTGTATCGAATGCAAGAAGCATTTGGAAAACGTCTAGACCGGTATCTAAAAATCCTCCCTGACTGATCATAGCCAAGCTACAATTCTGAGGTCAGTGTGAATAGGACGGGACAGAGATTCGACTGGAGGTGCAGAGTACAACCTCGCTAACTACAAAGGCTCGTTAACAGCTACCTACCATGCACCATCTTCGGATCTGTGGCTGATTGTAGCGGCCCGATCCAGAACTTGCGGGCTTCAAAGGTTCTGCAGAGCGCTTTCGATCGTACGGGACCACGGAGGATTTTCTCCGTCCATCCTACAGCCAATCTTTGCTGTATCTTGTTAAGCACCTCCAGGATTAAATGGAATCCGCCTACAAGCCTCTCCACTCGTTATCTGGGTCTTTCAAGGACGTTGGCGTTGGATTAACGGTGCGACTGTCCCGCATCGATAGTCATTAACAAGACGCCCCGCTAATGCCGTTTGATAGAGGGGTTCCACGCCTCCGCTATATCTATGAAGCCACAGAATGAGATTTGTCGTTGATCAAACAGGCAACTTCTCTTTAGGAAGCCCGCTCTTCTTTTCTCACTCGTGGAAGCCCGTACCTTCCGGGTAATTTATGCTGCTTTTCCCGAAATCTCCAAACAAGGGCTGAGAAGTTCCTCCATAACATACTACGCAAGTTCGACATTATCATCCTTTCTTTGCTCTACATAGAGGTCTCACATGCTGTGCCCCTGATTTCTTCATCAATTGTTCTCTTCAAACAGAGTATTGTTCTTCCGTTTCAATCACTTTTAATAGCCTGAGCCACAGGGAGATGTCATTTAGCGTCTTTTGTTACAAACACATCGTTGATTGCAATGTGCATATATCTCCAAGAGCCTCTTGTGAACCCCAACTCAGGATTTGCAATTCCCGAGAACGTGGAAACGCTAAGCCAACTCTACGCAGTCGTTTCATCGCCAATGCTTTTTTGTTTTTTGGCAGGCACTAAATTTATCTGAATTATGCGTCTGAATCAGTGTGGCATTGTGGTACCATATTCCTCGAAGGAGGATTAGCCGCTACCGATTCGCTGGGACATCAACGATGTACTGAAGCGTGTAGAGGATCAGACTAAATGCGAGCATTCCGATGGAGCCAGGGATTCAAGGTTGCCCAAAGGTTCATGGCTATTGATGTTGGTTGAAACCACTAGTATTTTGTTTCATGTATTCCTCTTTGCGTTGGCTAGACCCCCAGGACATTAAACGAAGAGGGGGAAAGATATGTTGGCATTTATGGGCTAGCTAAAGGCAGGCAGTCTGGAGGTGAATATGTCTGTATTTGCTAATTCACCCTTGGAAGATGGAAATTGAAGTCGTTGGACAAAATTGATTCAGATAAGAAAAGATTCAAGGAGGCACTTTTGGTGACGGTAGACTGGGTCGGACATAATCCTTTTTTGAAGGTATTGTTATCCATTGGCATTCTGGTCTAAGATTGCCAATAAAATGAAGCTTCCCATAAATAAAAAGGGCCGTTAAATACCCCGATAACAGGATTTCATTGGAAAGCTCGTGCAATCAGGTAAGATAAGCATGGTTGGTCGCTTCGTTATCCCATGCCATGTACAACCCAGAACTCCGGTGCAATCCAACGTTATACCAGACTCACCGCCGCATCTGACAACATCTTGTCATCCATTCATCGCTTCTTCGCGGAACTGGCAGCCTTCTCTTGTGACTCCTTGAGGACCTTCTTGACAATCTTTTGCTCTTCAATCAAGAAAGCACGAACGATCCGATCCTTTACGCAGTTTCCGCATCGGGAGCCGCCATAGGCACGAGTTACGTTCTTCTTTGGGCGGGAGATCTGAGAGTATTCACGGGGCCGAAGAGCGGGAATCTTAATTCAAGGGACGTCAGTATTCACAGAACTACCCCAGGTCTCCAGTAAAAGCCCAATTATTTCAGAATAGCCCCCGTGAGATAATCTCAAAACGAATCGCAAAACCAGCCAAAAGAGAGACTCACGCCTGGGAGTTTTATGCCGCAATCACCACATTTTGGGGCAGTACCCTTCTTCTTGATGTGGAGGTATCGAAGTTCACCGCCCGGAGTCTTGACCACACGGACCTTGTTAGACCGTGTCTTGTACCTAATAGCGACCAGAACTGCTGTGTTAATATCATTCTCAACTTCTCGTAATGAGTCCGGTGGACGTGGATGTGCACGTACGGGTTCCTTCGTCGCTATGGTGAAAAACTACTGGTTAGCATTTCTCTTCAATTCGGTTCCCATGCTGCCATTCTAAACTCACGTATTGAAGTCTAGTGTTGCCCATTTTGACTGTCCTCTAATCCCAGCGATATGTGAGATTCGGTACTGGAGGATGGCGCGGCGTCGTTGTCGTCGATTAGATTTCAACGTCAACCCCGATTTGTGTGGATTGGGTGCTGGTGAGCTAAAATTTTGGCGAGTCTGCACTAATCCCAGAGCGTACTAGTTTGCCAAGACTACCAGTCGCCACTTCAGGGAAATCTTCTAACACGCATCACCTTGTCACTGTTGTTGAGAGCTCCCAACCAAGCTGTTCATCTCACAATTCGCTTTGGGCGAGAGTTTTACAAGATATTTTATTCAAATCGCCTTTTTTGTTGTTTTTTCTTTCCGTTTATGAAGGATATTTGGAGGCTGATGGTGAAATTGAAGTGAAGCGAGTTCTTTCATCGACGCGAAACATCGTCCTGTTTTTGCGGTTTGATTTCCCATCATGGCTTCACTGCCTCCTCCGCCGCCTCCGGGATGGGGAGCTGGAGCTCCTCCCTCTATGCCTCTTGCTCCACCACCTCCCGGTTATCGACCGTCGGCTGACCCGAGAGCCGCCAAGTTTGAACAGAAGAAGAAAGACTGGCTTCGAACGCAACGAAATCGGTTTGGGGAGAAGCGAAAGGCCGGATTTGTGGAAACCCAAAAGGCCGATATGCCACCTGAGCATTTGCGGAAGATCGTTAAGGATATCGGAGATGTATCGCAGAAAAAGTTCAGCACCGATAAAAGAAGTTACCTCGGAGCCCTGAAGTTTATGCCGCATGCTGTTCTGAAACTTTTGGAAAATATGCCGATGCCGTGGGAGTCGGCCAGGGAGGTTAAAGTGCTTTACCACGTAAATGGCTGCTTAACCATGGTCAATGAGATCCCGCGCGTTATTGAGCCAGTTTTTCATGCACAATGGGCAACCATGTGGGTTTGCATGCGGCGGGAAAAGAGCGACCGGAGGCATTTCAAGAGAATGCGATTTCCACCGTTTGATGACGAGGAGCCTCCTTTGTCGTGGTCGGAAAATATTGAAGACGTGGAGCCCTTAGAACCCATTCAGATGGAGTTAGATGAAAGTGAAGATGGTCCAGTATACGAATGGTTCTATGATCACCGACCACTTCTTGATACACCCCATGTTAACGGGCCTAGCTACAAGACTTGGAACTTAACCCTTCCCCAAATGGCCACTCTTTATCGGTTAAGTCGGCAGCTTCTAAGTGATGTCGTGGATAAAAACTATTTTCACATGTTTGACCTGAACAGTTTCCTAACAGCAAAGGCCCTAAACGTTGCCATTCCCGGCGGCCCGAGATTTGAGCCCTTATACAAAGATATAGACCCTAATGATGAAGATTTTGGGGAATTCAATGCTATCGACCGGATCATCTTTCGAGCACCGATAAGAACCGAGTACAGAGTCGCTTTCCCTTACTTATACAATTCATTACCGAGAAGTGTGAAGCTCTCATGGTACTCTTATCCTCAAGTCGTATACGTCCGAACTAATGATCCAAACCTTCCTGCATTTTACTTCGACCCTGTTATCAACCCCATTTCTTCTCGGTCAGTCGCCCCCAAGAATATTACTCTTAGCCATGAAGATCAAATCTTTGGGCCTGGAAACGACGAGGATGATTTCGAGCTTCCCAGAGGCGTCGAGCCATTTTTGGCGGACGAAGAGTTGTATACAAGCGAGACAACATCGGCCATTAGTTTGTGGTGGGCACCATATCCATTTGATCGCCGTTCGGGTAAAATGGTACGAGCACAGGATGTTCCCGTGGTAAAACAGTGGTATCTCGAACATTGCCCCCAGGGTCAGCCCGTGAAGGTTCGGGTGTCATACCAGAAGATGCTCAAGACATATGTTCTCAATGAACTACATAAGAAGAAACCAAAGGCTCAAAACAAACAGAACTTGCTCAGAGCTTTAAAGGGGACAAAATTTTTCCAACAAACTACAATTGATTGGGTGGAAGCTGGCCTTCAAGTTTGTCGTCAAGGTTTTAATATGCTAAATTTGTTGATTCACCGGAAGAATTTGACATACCTGCATCTTGATTACAACTTTAATCTAAAACCGGTGAAAACTCTCACGACAAAAGAACGCAAGAAGTCTCGTTTTGGCAACGCTTTCCACTTAATGCGAGAAATCCTTCGGCTTACCAAGTTGATCGTTGACGCTCAAGTCCAGTACCGACTGGGTAACATTGACGCATTCCAACTCGCCGACGGAATCCTCTATGCGTTCAACCATGTCGGTCAGCTTACAGGCATGTACAGATACAAGTATAAACTGATGCATCAAATCAGATCTTGCAAAGACCTAAAACACTTAATCTATTACCG
Source organism: Amauroascus verrucosus (assembly GCA_001430935.1). NCBI lineage: Eukaryota > Fungi > Ascomycota > Eurotiomycetes > Onygenales > Onygenaceae > Amauroascus > Amauroascus verrucosus. Next base: position 316,586 of record LJPJ01000294.1, read on the forward strand.
TTTCAACTCTGGGTCCGTAGGCAAGGGCCCTGGTTGTGGATTTTGGGCGCCTGCATGGAGAGTCTGGCTTTTCTTCCTCCGTGGTATTATTCCTCTTCTTGAACGCTGGCTTGGTAACTTGTTGTCGAGGCAGTTTGAAGGTCGACATAGTAAGGGCGTGGCAAAGACTGTTACCAAACAGCGAGTCGAGTCCCATTTTGATTTGGAGCTTCGAGCTTCTGTGATGGCCGACCTTATGGACATGATGCCCGAGGGAATCAAACAGAACAAAGTTAATACAGTTCTTCAACACCTTTCTGAAGCTTGGAGATGTTGGAAAAGTAATATTCCATGGAAGGTGCCGGGCCTTCCAGCTCCGATCGAAAATATCATTTTGCGATACGTGAAAAGCAAAGCGGATTGGTGGATATCAGTTGCTCATTACAATCGTGAAAGAATTCGGCGTGGAGCAACTGTTGATAAAACAGTCGCCAAAAAGAATCTTGGCCGATTGACTCGTCTCTGGCTAAAAGCTGAGCAAGAGCGACAACATAACTACCTTAAAGATGGACCTTATGTTTCGTCAGAAGAAGCTGTCGCCATTTACACCACCACTGTCCATTGGCTTGAATCCCGCAAGTTCTCACCAATTCCGTTCCCGAGTGTATCCTACAAACATGATACGAAGATCTTGATTTTGGCCTTGGAACGCTTGCGCGAAGCATATTCCGTCAAAGGCCGTCTAAATCAATCTCAACGAGAAGAGCTTGCTCTAATCGAGCAGGCATACGATTCCCCCGGCACAACACTTGCCAGGATCAAACGATTCCTACTAACCCAGCGAGCGTTCAAAGAGGTTGGTATAGATATGAACGACAACTATAGTCATATCAACCCTGTTTACGATATTGAGCCTATCGAGAAGATCACGGATGCATACCTGGACCAATATCTTTGGTATCAAGCTGATCAACGTCACCTTTTCCCGTCTTGGATTAAGCCCTCTGATTCTGAGGTACCACCATTACTTGTTTATAAGTGGGCTCAAGGTATCAACAACCTCTCGAAAGTATGGGAAACGGCTGATGGGGAGTGTAACGTTATGATCGAAACCGAACTTTCGAAAGTATATGAAAAGATTGATTTGACGCTACTTAACCGTTTACTCCGTCTCATTATGGACCATAATTTGGCAGATTATATTACGTCCAAGAACAACGTTCAACTCAACTACAAGGACATGAACCATACTAACAGCTATGGTTTGGTCCGCGGGCTCCAATTCTCTGGGTTTGTCTTCCAATACTACGGCCTAGTAACCGATTTGCTGTTGCTTGGACTACAGCGAGCTAGTGAGCTAGCCGGCCCACCTCAGAGTCCGAACGACTTCCTCCAATTCCGAGATCGAGCAACGGAAACCAGGCACCCGATCCGCCTATACACAAGATACATTGACAAAATCTGGGTATTTTTCAGATTTAGTGCCGACGAGTCTCGCGATCTGATACAACGGTTTTTGACGGAGCAACCAGACCCTAACTTCGAGAATGTTATCGGATACAAGAACAAGAAGTGTTGGCCTAGAGATTCTAGGATGAGATTAATGAGACATGATGTCAATCTTGGCCGTGCTGTGTTCTGGGATCTGAAAAATCGACTCCCGAGGTCCATTACCACGATTGAATGGGATGACACCTTTGCAAGTGTCTATAGTCGAGACAACCCGAATCTTCTCTTCTCTATGTGCGGATTCGAAGTCCGTATCCTACCGAAAACTCGAAATCAGAATGAGGAATTCTCGGTTAAGGACAGTGTGTGGTCTCTCACAGATAGCTCAACAAAGGAACGAACTGCGTATGCGTTCCTCCAAGTCACAGAAGAGGACATTCAGAAATTCAATAATCGCATCCGCCAGATTCTCATGTCCTCCGGGTCGACAACGTTTACGAAGATTGCGAATAAATGGAACACTAGTTTAATCGCACTTTTCACATATTACCGTGAAGCTGCAGTCTCAACAGTTAACCTTCTGGATACCATTGTCAAGTGCGAAACCAAAATTCAAACACGAGTAAAGATCGGCCTCAACTCCAAGATGCCTTCACGTTTCCCTCCTGCCGTGTTCTACACACCTAAAGAGTTAGGAGGGCTAGGCATGATTTCCGGCTCACACATCCTTATCCCAGCAAGCGACAAGCGATGGTCTAAACAAACTGATACCGGTGTCACTCACTACAGAGCGGGTATGTCGCATGACGAAGAGACGCTCATCCCCAATATCTTCCGTTACATCATCCCATGGGAAGCCGAATTCATTGATTCGCAACGTGTCTGGATGGAGTATTCTCAAAAGCGACAAGAGGCTAACCAACAAAATCGAAGATTAACCCTCGAGGATTTGGAAGATAGTTGGGATCGTGGTCTTCCTCGTATCAACACACTGTTCCAAAAGGATCGCAGCACTCTCAGTTTCGATAAGGGTTTCCGTACTCGCACAGAATTCAAGACCTATCAGTTGATGAAGAGCAATCCTTTCTGGTGGACCAGTCAAAGGCATGATGGCAAACTGTGGAATCTTAACGCCTACCGTACAGATGTCATCCAAGCTTTGGGCGGTGTCGAAACTATCTTGGAGCATACACTGTTCAAGGCAACCGCATTCCCTTCCTGGGAGGGTCTCTTTTGGGAAAGAGCTTGCCTTGCGAAGGGAACACGGCTGCTGCGGTACGACGGCACCGAGATCAACGTGGAGGACGTCCGAGAAGGTGACCAACTCCTCGGCCCTGACGGCAAGCCTCGCTGCGCTTTCAACATTGTGAGTGGTCAAGACCGCCTCTATCGCATTAAGATTGGCACAAACAAAGAGGACCTCGTGGTCACGCCAAACCATATTTTGGTACTTCACCGGGAGAAATGCGATGAGCATTCCGACACTGTAGAAATGACCGCGGCCGAGCTCGCTGCCCTTGATCCTAAGGAAAGAAACTTGTATAAAGTCTTTAGATCCCCTGGTTTTGAGATCCCCGAAGCGGCAGTGCCAGTAAACCCATATTTCCTTGGACTTTGGCTTGGCGATGGGGATAGTAGTTATGCTGCGACATATAGTGAGAACGAAGAAGCAATCCGCGAGTTTCTGGTGAGTCATGCTGCCAAGTTGGATTTGCAAAATGAGAACTTTGGGAACGAGGACGACGATGGCCAAGACAATAGGCAGCTAGAGCGGCTTCTCGGTGGGATTGTTGGCCGGGCTGATTGCGGCTCAGTGAACACACTCTTGCAAGCGCTTGGAGGCTTGGGCCTCATCATTCGTGAAACAGACCCTGGAGCTGATCGGAGACGTATCCCGTCGATTTATATGAAGAACTCAAGATCCATCCGTCTCGCCGTTCTTGCAGGGCTCATTGACAGTCACGGTTGGTATATCCATTACGAGAACATGTTCGGCTTCGCGCAGATTGAGCACTCCAAGCTCTTCTGGGACGTCGTGGCTCTGGCGCGATCCTTGGGCTTTGATGTCTGGACAAAGCACGTCATGGCAGAGAGTCCTGAGAACACGGGGTGCACAACCCAACTGGTTGCCCAGATCTCTGGAAATGTGGGGGAGGTTCCATGTCTCCTTTCACGGAAGAAAGGCGTCCAGCATTTGATTCCCCAAACGCATAGTTTCACGATCCAGGATATCAGCCTTGAACCCGAGGAGACAGAATGGGCGGGTTTTCGAGTCGACAAAGACCAGCTTTATCTGCGCCACGATTATCTTGTCTTGCACAACAGTGGCTTTGAAGAGTCGATGAAATTCAAGAAACTTACTAATGCCCAGAGATCCGGTTTAAATCAAATTCCTAACCGTCGCTTCACTCTGTGGTGGTCTCCGACTATCAATCGTGCAAACGTTTATGTTGGTTTCCAAGTACAACTTGACCTTACTGGTATTTTCTTGCATGGCAAGATTCCCACTTTGAAGATCTCCCTTATCCAGATCTTTCGTGCACATTTGTGGCAGAAAATCCATGAATCCGTTGTCATGGACCTTTGCCAGGTTTTTGACCAGGAGCTGGAGCAGCTCGGCATTGAAACAGTTCAAAAGGAAACAATCCATCCTCGAAAATCCTACAAGATGAACAGTTCTTGCGCCGATATACTTCTGTTTGCTACGCACAAATGGAACGTTACGCGTCCCTCGCTTTTGTTCGATACTAAAGATGTGATTGAGGCGACAACGACAAACAAATTCTGGCTAGATGTACAATTGAGATACGGCGACTATGATTCTCACGACATTGAAAGATACGTCCGAGCCAAGTATCTTGACTATACTACTGATAGCATGAGCATTTACCCATCGGCTACTGGGTTGATGATCGGAATCGACCTTGCGTATAACCTTTATTCCGCATACGGGCAGTATTTCCCTGGCTTGAAGACCCTCATTCAACAAGCCATGGCCAAGATCATGAAGGCAAACCCTGCTTTGTACGTTCTCAGGGAGCGTATTCGCAAGGGTCTTCAGCTTTATGCGTCAGAGAGCAATCAAGAATTCTTGAACTCGCAAAACTATTCCGAACTATTCAGCAACCAGATACAGCTATTTATCGATGATACCAATGTATACCGTGTTACAATCCACAAAACATTTGAAGGTAACTTGACGACAAAACCTATCAACGGCGCGATTTTCATTTTCAACCCGCGCACGGGCCAGCTCTTCTTGAAGATTATCCACACCAGTGTTTGGGCCGGCCAGAAGCGTCTAGGTCAATTAGCTAAATGGAAAACGGCAGAAGAAGTGGCGGCCCTTATCAGATCTTTACCAGTTGAAGAGCAGCCAAAGCAGCTGATTGTTACGAGAAAGGGTCTTCTCGACCCTCTCGAGGTGCATCTGCTTGACTTCCCGAACATTTCCATTCGAGCCTCCGAGTTGCAGCTCCCATTTCAGGCAGCAATGAAGATCGAGAAACTAGCAGATATGATCCTTCGGGCAACGGAGCCACAGATGGTGCTTTTTAATCTGTACGACGAATGGTTGAAGACAATCTCATCCTACACCGCTTTCTCCCGCCTGGTTCTAATTCTCCGAGCGCTACATGTCAATATTGACAAGACCAAGATCCTGTTACGTCCAGATAAGAGTGTAATTACACAAGAGCACCATATTTGGCCTACTCTTTCTGATGAGGACTGGATCAAACTTGAAGTCCAGCTCCGAGATTTGATTTTGAACGACTACGGCAAGAAAAACAATGTCAATACCCAAAGTTTGACAAGCAGCGAAGTTCGAGATATTATCCTCGGTATGGAGATTAGTGCGCCGTCGTTACAACGGCAACAAGCTGCCGAAATGGAGAAGCAGCAACAAGAACAGAAACAGCTCACGGCGGTGACGACCAAGACACAAAACGTACGCGGAGAAGAAATTATTGTTACGACCACATCCCAATACGAGCAGCAATCCTTTGCTTCGAAGACCGAGTGGCGTACGCGTGCCATTGCAACATCGAACCTTCGTACTCGTGCAAACAATATATATATCTCGTCAGAAGACATTCAAGAGGATGGACATTTTACATATATCATGCCCAAGAATATCCTCAAGCGCTTTATCATGATATCAGATCTCCGAGTGCAGGTCGCCGCGTATCTATATGGCCGCTCGCCTCCTGACAATGCGCAAGTCAAGGAAATAATCACGATTGTCATGATACCGCAAGTTGGAAATACTCGAGACGTCCAGCTCCCCCAGCAACTGCCAAAGCATGAATATCTCAATGACCTTGAGCCCCTTGGAATTATCCACACCATGTCGGGCAACGAGCCGTCGTACATGACCGCTATGGACGTTACTCAACATTCCCGTTTGATGAACGCGCATCCTTCATGGGAGAAGAAAACTGTGACCATGACAGTCTCTTTTACTCCAGGCTCCGTGTCCCTGTCTGCATGGGCGTTGACCCCTCAAGGCTACAAATGGGGTGCTGAGAACAAGGATACGAGCTCAGACCAACCACAGGGATTCTCGACCAGTTTCGGTGAAAAGTGTCAGCTGCTCCTTAGTGATCGTATCCGTGGCTACTTCCTGGTTCCCGAAAATGATGTGTGGAATTTTAGTTTCATGGGCAGTTCGTTCAGCAGCGTGGAGAAGAGACCGGTATATGTCAAGGTTGATACTCCGCTCCGGTTTTACGACGATCAGCACCGGCCTTTGCATTTTCAGAACTTTGCCGAGCTGGAGGATATTTGGGTTGATCGAACTGATAACTTTGCGTAATTTCTTCTCTTTCCATTCGCTTTTATTTGTTCTCCATTTTTGGGTAGAAGCAATTCTTCCCTGTGTATCGTGAATATCGTGAGGCGTTTTCGGCATTACTCGTTCAAAAAGGGGCGATTTCCATTTACTGTCGTTGTATCTGGGAGATGATTGCATGTACTTAATACCACGAGTATTGATGCTGGCTTGGTATGTATTGTAGGCAGTTTTAAGAACATTTGATTATATTTCTAACATTTATCAATCGGATAATGAATTCTTTCTCAATCGTAGACATTTTCCATAGGCAGTGGCCGGATTTAGACGAATTATTACTCGTGCCTCAGGTACGAACCAAAATTTCTTTCGAGAAAGCTAATAGACTTGAAAAAGATGAGAATGGTCCGCAGTTACATACACGCGGCATCGTACAGGTGCTTCACGGCGTGCCTGAGCTGACAAGGGCACAGAAAAAGGAATGAAAAAAAGCAAGCATACGCCGTCGACCCGAAAGACACCAATCTCATTTGTTCATCAAACGGTGTTCTTGTCAAAAACCCACTGCCTTTATTTCGTGTATAAATAATAGCCTTTTCTTTCCCCCGTGCATTCTGGGGTGGAATCTTTTGGTCAGAACCCCTGCCGAAGACCCAGGATAACTTCGGGGGTTTGGCGTGGTGGTAACCCTTTTTTCCCCCTCTTCGTAGCTTTCTTTCTTTCTCCGCAACGGCCACGACCGCTTCTTAATTTCCAGTCCTACCTTCACAGCCTCGACGACGAAGATACTTGGGACACAAGCTCATGCGATGGCTTGTTAATCTCGCTGTGCTGATCGAGTGAAAGACGTTATGCTCGCTGGACGTGCGCGGGCTGGCGAAACGACGGAGGAGGGGAAAAAGGTGAGAGAGGCGACCGAGGATGGGGCCGGTCGGAACGACGCCGAGGAATTTGATAGTATTACTAGTTTGATATTGAAGTATGAAGCGACCATATGCAGTGAGTGTGGGCGAGAGCGTACCAATTGATCAGACAAGAGAGGTATGGGAATGTTCCTCCTTCGCCTTTTATTTGTCCTTTTTCCCCTGCACGACGTTTAACGTGTCACTGAAACGGTTCGCGTGTAGAAGGTCGAAGCGAGTGCTTGGGTCTATTCTCCGCGTTCCTAGCATCCACATTCTGGAAGAGAAAATAAATAAATAAAAAAAAAAGAAGGAAACCTGCAGCCCAATTGTTCTATCTTTGATCCATCATTGAAGAGTTAGGCAATCTTCCACTTTTGCTAGATTTCTCTCGCGTTCATCAGCATGACATGACGACGAGTAGAAGGACCTCTAGCAAGCAAACTATTCGCAAGCAGAAAGTCTTGTGAACATGTGGGTGGAGGAGTTTGGAAATTTTCCTTTGCAAACCTACATTCAAGGGATACCCTCGATAAAATCACCCGTACATGTTGATGGCGACGGGGATCTCACTGCTCCTTAGAACCCGAGCATGAAAGAAATGGTTTCGGTGAGTCGCCGTGGCGACCGTCAGGGGCTACCTGGATTCACTTCAACGTCCCTGACTTCAAGGAACTGGAGCCTTGCTGTCGAAGAGGGTTTTCAGCGGGAGGCCCTTTTTTTTCGAAAAAGGAGAATGGTTTTATTCTCGGGGACTTGTGGTCCGGTGGGATTCTTATTGGCAATATTGGGGGCTTAACAGTGGATATTAAAATGGTTGTTATCGACTGGGAGTTACGCTGCTCTTGGGAGAGGCGACGATGGATATGGCGCAATTACTGGCCCACTTGCACTTATACCTGATCGCTTTGAAACTTTCTACACTACGGGTGAAAAACCGAGTTACTCACAAGGGCCTTGGGAGTCTGGTCGAGGCTCTCTGCCGTGAATACAATCCGGATGCCAGTTGCAGCTACGGCCCCCTTGGCCGGGATACACGATGTACCGTATTCGTCCTCGTCATTCTCGCCCCTAGAATGAGGACGATGAAGGAGGGGACCAACAATTACCATTGCTACGGAAACACCAGCCTGGGCAGCAGATGTTCACTATTCTTCATGGGCGCGAAATGATTAATAATGCCGTTGAGCATGGTTGTGGAGGAGTCTGTGACGAAGGCGGGAACAAGGACGAAGCTGAGAGGCGATTGGTCCAGCGAATGGCAGAGCCTGGTGCACTCGCCTTGCGGGGGTGTGGAAAAGGAGGATTTCGAAAGGGTGCTGGAGGCAGGGAGGCAGCCATGATTATCTGCATTGCCTTTTTTTTTTTCCTTTGGACGCCGGAATGAAAGATAAATTACTCAACGGAAATCTTTGGGAAGCTGAAACAGGTTAAAGCACATGCAATTTTGTTACACCTCGGAGAGCTCCTTTCTGAAGCGAAAAGGAGGAAATTCTTTTGGCTGATGCATACCTTCCAAGGGGCAATGCCAGTCATCTCGCCTGTCATTGATGGTGCTATGCTGGGTACCTTGTACAAATCGAGGTGCTATCTGGGGAAAGTCTACGAACTAGTCAAAAGAGGAAGGTCAGTATCGGTCAAACAATATTCCGGCGCGGCTCCAGATAAGATTCATGCGGCTAACTGATAGTCGCGGTGAGAAAATAGGAAAAAGAGACCGAGAAGCAACCAGAAACGGGAAAACCAAAAAATAAAACACTGGGCATTGATTAATTGTGGGAGAGAGTTGCAGGAATTTTTAACGGGGTTGATTTGTCTCTCTCTGTCTCTCTCTCTCTCTTAATTCTGCCCACTCGGCCTCGTATTTTAAAACCAGCCAGATTTGCTCCCAAGACAAGATCATTTCCAGCGAAATAGGATTGTCTTGGAAGCTCATTTCCAAATTCATAGACCATCAGAGGAAATGGCGACTTTCCTAACAACATCTACAACTTCCGGGTGACAACACGAAGCAAGCAATGAAGCTGACATCAATCACTGGGATTCCTAGTTAATGCAATCGGATAATTTATGCGGGAGGTTTGTTTTTCCAGTGTTTGAGAAAAAAAATAAAAAATAAAAAGCAAGGGCAGCCTGTCATTGGCGTCTGGTCTTTTTCTTTTCCTCCTCTTTTATCTGCTTGGCTACCCGATGTGGCGCAAAAACAAAGCTCATTAACGCTTTTCTTTTTTGATTTTACCTTTTTTTTTTTCGTTTTTTTACCGGGGTCATGAGTTGTGATCCTCCACCATGTGGCGCTGAGGAAAATACCTAAAAGGTTAAAAAAGAAGAAAAGAGCTAAACGGGTAAATGTAAGGTCTTTAATTTACAGCTACTGAACCATTCTTATGCAATTTCGGATTTCCGCCAATGGAGATCGGGTTTCTTTGTTCACACCGGGCAAGAAGAGAGAGTGTGTGTGTGCGTGTGTGTGGTCGTGGGTGTGGCTTTCGCTTGTCAAACTGGCGGGTTTGGCGCGAATTTTTGATCCCCCCACTCTCACTTGCTCAGGTCTTAGAGACGCAGTGTCGCCCGAGTGCTAAATAAACCCAATCTCAAAAGCAGTCATGTCAAGAACAGACAAGCTTAACAATAGCGGCATGCGGGGGACCTGAACAATTTAGTTATGATTATCTACCCCATTTATCTGGCACTTTGCCGATGCATGCATATCTATGGGTTATATGTATGTGCAAGATTATCTCTTCCTGCTCCCTGGCAGCTGGAGAAACAAAATTAATACTCGCCAACCTTAACTGGTTTGTTGAAACACTGAACCAATTCTGTTGACATGGCTCTCCCACAACTAGTGACGTTGATGAAAAGTTACTGTTCATACAGACTAGACAGACAGACAGACATGGTGTGTGTTCTGTCGATTATCTCCTCTGTGCATGAAGCTGCATGTTCCCCTCCCATCCGGGGGGTCCTGACCAGAAATTAAAGACGCAAATTCTGAAAAAGATGATTGGATGAGAGTTTTCGGTCTCATATCCGACATACCAGGGTTGATAACTTGATACAAGGCCATGAACGCATCATTCTCTTTTTCTTCACTTTCTCCCTCTTTTTTTTGCCTTGCCCATGAGTGAACAGGATTGCAGTGACTTCATGACCCTGCATGTAGGGCCTAGATGTCGTCAGCAGACCAACCTGGGGGTGAATGAAACCCATCGCGCTAGGGAGGACTTGGAAGAAATGTTGTAACTTGAAAACCCAACCGAAAAAAAAAAAAGGAGAGAAGAGACAGAGAAGAAGTTACGCCCCGACAAAAATAATAATAATAATAATAAATGCGAAGGAGAAAGTGAACAGTTTCAGAGGTGTAAAAGAAAAGTGAGAAAGTGCAAAAGGATGGAGCAAAAAAAAGGGTCGAAAAGAAAATGCGCGATTGGGCGCCAGACAGAGATATCTCGTCTGCGTGTACCTGATCGTCGGCAAGGAGGGGAGGGAAAGGGAATAACTGACAGAAGGAAACTGGGGATAGCGTGCGTTGCTAGGGTGTCGGCTACAGGCCTTGTGTGGATTAGGGCAGCCGACCCATTGTCGATTGATGCCGAAACAGAAGGAAAAAGAGCGATCCTTGCGTTCCGAGTATCGACGCTCTCATTGATGGAATGATCGATGGATGATTTCACAATCGGTCCGAAAAGGGAAAAGCTCTCATGGTGGCAACTCGCGAGCTTCAACCTGGCATATCCCATTACGTATCTCGGAAATAAGCTTACAAGCTTGAGCCTTGGAAGATGACGGGGACCAAAAAAGAAAAGAGAAAAAAAGTAAAAAAACACAACAATGCCATAAAGCAGCAAAAAGCGAGGGTTTAAAATTTCAAAAAAAAAGGAAAAGAAAAAGATTGTTTGATAAGAGAAACAAGAAAGGGCTTGTTAGCTAATTGTTGCTGGTATTATTGAGCCAAAGCATTCAAATTTCACTGCGAAGTTTAGCTTCCGAAAGGGCATTGGCATGCATCAAAGAGCGACCAGGATCAGTTCTGATCGGTGTCTTAAAAGGAACAGAATAATAATGCCTGTCATTTTGAGCGTTCTAACTAAATGCTTCAATCTGATGGATCAACTATCGGTACTCGGGAAAAGAGCATGAACTCTGGATGTGAGGCAGAACGTCGCAACTCCGAGAAAGAAGGAAATGTAGATATGATCTGTAACCCGCATGAATTGCCCCGTTAGCCGTGAAGATTTTCCTTTTTATTGCTTTTTTTTTTCCCTTCCAAAATTTTCTTCAAAGCTGGATCGATCGGTTGGTTGCCGCAGAAAAGCAATTTGAGCGGGAAGATTGCGACTAGCTAACACAGGTACCGTACTAGCACGGATTTCGCAACAATGAGCCAGGTAGACCAGATTGGACACGGAGCAAGTCAGATTAAGCAAATTCCGCATGTTGGAGGCTGGGTGGATAATGTAGACTCCTAATTAGAGGTAGATCTTCTGCCTCACTGCATATGCACCCAAGAGTCTAGTTTTATGTACTTTGATCCTCCGCTTTCTCCCACCGATTCATATCAAAAGATTTGTGACCTCCTATTGTCCCGGCTGGGCTAGCTGAATGGAAAAGAGGCATGGTGCAATATCCATTCCCAGGGAAGGATAAATGGGATTAAGGACATTAATGCCAACAAAACCCGCCCGTCGGTTGGGAGTGTCCAAGCATTTTTGCGTCAGATACGATTACGATTTCTCCCGGTATTAGGTTGTTGGGAATTTACCAGGATGGCGATGGCAATTGACAAGCGCAAAGGAGTAATAAATAGCTAGTAGCTTTTTGGAAGATCGAATCTATTTCTGGAGCAACTTCTGGCAATTAACCCATTTGTTAGCCGGGCAAGACAAAGAGTGACAAAAGTGAAGTCTCTTCTCTTATTAGGGTTCGAAGTCGTTCACTAGTTTGACTCCGCAAGAGATCCTTGAAAAGTTAAGTTACAATAGACAGGTAATCCAAATACACAGGCTAAACAGCCACACGCACACACGTACACGCAACGCATCCTTCTTTCACGAGATACATACACGTTTTTCCTACTTCTGCGGGAGGTCATTTTATTTCTTCGTGCAATTGCAGGGATTGGACAGCAGGAAAAGGAATGACGGCGGCTGTTGTTGTGGAAGTGGTGACGGTGACGGTAACTGCGGGCAAGCAAAGTTGGGTGATCGACCCTACATGGATGCTGGTCGCCTGCCCTGGAAACGGTCTGCACGCCACGTTGTTTAGCTTGAGAGTGTAAATCACACGGTCCACTTCAGAAGCATGGCCTGGCACGTGAAGTATTTCTATATGAACACACTTCGTTAGCAGCAACAGCAGTAATAGGAAATGGCATGGCAGTGGCATGGTACGGCTAACATTAACATTGCTTCCAACTTAATTACTGTAGTTGGTCAAGTTAGTTTCCTTATTGGCGGGTATTTCGACAAAGAGCAATCTCTCAGGCTAGTTACTAGTTAGTTACAATCGGTTCATTTGTGTTTCATGGAATTTTGGCTCCAAGGTGAACTTCCTGGCGGACTTAGGTCCTGCACAAAACTGCTTATTTCCACCCGAAAGCTGCTGAAAACCGATGGCTGGAGAAGCTATCAATGCTTTGAACAAGATGGGCAATGGGGATGGATGTACGGAGTACATACATAACTGTGCTGCTCTAGAGACCTGATTCTGGTAATATTCCAGAACCACCCCTCTTACTCCCCCGCATTAACCAGCAAAAGCGCGCTGCATCTCTACTCGACAACGGATGCTGTGGAGAAGAAGCAACAAGAGAAAAGAAAACGCTAACAAAGGATGAAGAAGAAGCAGCACTGTCGATCGCAGGCAGGAAGCCTCTCAGGTGACTGATGTGACTTCCCTGGCCTTGTTCAGTTACATGTAGATTAACAAACCATGCTTTTCTTTTCTTTTCTTTTTTTTTTCCAACGGGCGGGCAGTAGTCAACTAACTAAATGACAAACGACAATTAGCATCATCATCGTCATCGGCAACAACCTATTTTCCCTCTTCTCTCCCCCTCCACAGTTCATTTGTCTTTGACAGCAGTCCTTAATGGTTCTCTTTTGCCGTGTACGCATCTTACAAAAGTGTGATCTCTGACAACTGTGAAACATGATGTTGGCCTGGGCCAATTTGCTGCTGTAACAGGACCTTTCCGTTCTTTTTACCCCTCTCTCTCTCTCTCTCTCTCTCTTTTTTTTTTCTCGTCTCTCGCCTCATGCACACCCACGCACCACTCTGCTGGGATGGGCTTGAATCAAAGAGGAGGAACGCAATCGCTCTCCAGTTATATTGCGAATCCGCGAAATTGGGAACGCTAGAAAATTGATAGAGAAAGAGGGGCGAGAGAGAAAGAAGAAGTTTAAAAAAGAAAAGAAAAGGAAGCAAAGCTACACACACACAACACACACACGCAAAATGAACTGTTTCTCTCGAAAAAAAAAAAAAAAACAAGTAAATAAAAAATTATGCGGTATTAAAATTATCATGACCCAATCTTCAGCGGTGGCAGCAACAGGATGTATGTACGTCTTACCCTCTTTCATCCTAGCTGAGAGCTTCCCTGGTGCTATTGCTCCTCAATGCTCTCCCATCCCGGACAGCAAGTCAGTCGCTAATTAAACCTCGATTGTCCAGCTCTGAGTCCAGCTTGGCCCACACATGCCCTGGCTGGTTTGCATCGCTAGTGATTCTCGATTCTCTCTCCCCCGCCCCCCTCTCTCTCTCTCTCGCTTTGTGAGTGAGAGAAAGAGAGAGTGTGTGTGTCTTTTGGCGTTCAGCTGAACATGAGAAACGAAAGCCCAGCGACTAGAGACCTTTGGCGGGTGCAAGGTAGTATAGTCTCAGAAATTGTCCCTTGTGGTTGTCTATTTTATTCTTCTTCTTATTCTTATTAACTATCTTTTCTTTTCTTTTTTTTTTTTTTTTCGGTGCCTGAAGCTACACCTTGATCCGCAAATCTGGGGAGGGAGGGGAAGAGGGAATAGGGAGAGGAGGGTAACTCAATTGATCAGCCCTTTTAATACTGTCTGGTCGCTTTTCATGCACAGTATCCCAAACCGCGACAGGCTTTTTTTTATTTCTCCTGCTTGTTTGTGGAGCCTCAAATCTGGGTTGGAAATGGAGACCTGGGGGGGATCGTTATTTATTATTACATGCGTGAGGTTCGACTCCCTCCCACCAGCCCCCCCCCGTACTCGTTATGCCTTACGATTCGTCCGTTGGAGCCCTGATGTAGGATTGTCGCCTAGAACTTGATGGAATCCGCCGTCAGGTTTTAGCTGCAAAACTAATCACGGCAGCCTCTCCGGGCAAAACGGTGTTTCTCGGACACGCCTCCCTTCCCTCGTGGCCGCTAAACCACCTTTCACTAGGAGTTATTAGTTAGCTAAACCGCACCCGCTACCACCACCACCACCAACGCCTTAGCCCAAGCAGCAACTCCAGCAGCTCGGGCATTGACGACGGGGAACAGCCAGGTCCTGGAAATTTCCATCAAATCTCCAAGCTTCAATTTCATTAGATATATTTTTATTTCCCATTTATTTTATTTGTTCATTGACTGATTTTATTTTTAATCTTATTGTGATGCAAGCGGGCGTGAGTAGTAAAATGAAGCCCTCTTATTACGTTCTCTGCCAGCAATCTAGCACAACCTATCCGATCTGTCCATCATCCTCATCCTGGCCGCATAATACTGTTATAATATAACTATCTCCCTTCTCCGCCACGGCTCCTCTGACCGAGCATATAATAATAACACACTACTATGCACAAACTCGTGTTATTTTTCCCTTGTCATCATCATCATCAACTCCTCCTTCTACTACTACCACTACTTTCCCTCACACCTCTTCTTCCCAGCAAAATACACTCCGGGAGCTCTTTGCCAATCTTGTTCTTTTGCCCTGGCCATTCACCCTCCCGGCCGCCATATTACCCCATATTATATATATATATTTTTTTTTTGCTCTCCCTTCCCTGTCTCTTCAATTCTTCATTCTTTTTTATTCTATTTGTCTCTACTCACTTATCCCATTCTCTTTTGTTTGTTTTGCTTGCATATTTTTTTTTCCTTGTCCCTCTCTTTTGCTCCCTTTCCCTACCTCTCTTTTTTTCCTTATTTTTTTGCCCCTAGGGGAAGCTGTGCGTCTGTGGCTCCGTCCCGCTGCAAGCTGTCTTGACCATCTGTTGGTTCCGCCGTTGCGATCCCGGCCACCAGGGTGAGCGGAACCGTTATTTCCAAGCCCGCCTCCAGAAAAGCTGAAGAACACTCCAGAGTGCATTGCGCGCCAGCTGTGGGGAATCAAACTCGTTGACTGGAAATCTATTATTCCTTTTTATATATATAAAATTTTCCGTTATTTTTTTTTTGTGAACTTCCCCCCCTCCCTCCCCTCCCCTTCTTCCGGATAGCGCGTGGGACGCAGGAGAAGACCCCCTCGAAAAAATAAAAAGAATAAAGAATAAAAATAAAAAAAGGCCAAGGCTATAAAGGACGCGTGGAAACTGAAGGAGGTCAAAAAAAAGGAACTGCGTTCCCCAAGACACGTCTGTCTTTCTCTCCTCTTCACCGAATTTCTGGCGAATTATCCGGTGGCCTGCTAGAGCTGTCAAGCTCTAGCAGCGCTCGAGTACAACCGCGACGCTGGCGGATCCATACCGAGACTATCAAATTGACTATTCCACGCACGAGCAGTCAAAGACGCAAGAACAACAAAATCAGCTGGTATACGAGGCAGGACAACAATCAACGCAGGCGCTGCACCATGGGGGACGCCACGAGGTTGCCTTCATCTCCGGTGGCCAGCATGCTCAGTTCTCATCCCAGCAGCATGCTCACCACCATCACCACCAGCAACCACAGCACCAGCATCAGCATCAACAGCAGCAGCAACCGCCGCAGCAGTCCCAACCTCCGCCATCACAGCAGCAGCAACAGCAGCAGCCACAGCCGCATGGCCAACGCTCGGTTGTGATGGCGTCCCCCGGGCCTCATGGTGTCGTGCGTGAGATCCCGCAGCCTGTTATGATCCCCCCGCAGATGGTACCACCCCAACTCCCGCCTCACTACAGTTCTACGCCTCTTCAAGTTCCGTATGCCACAAAACGGCACGGGAAAAGGCAACGGACAGACGACGGGCCAGGTGGCGAGAATGATGATACCACCGCGGGACTTGGCCTGTCAATGCTTTCTGAAACCTCTCATGCTGACGATTCGCAGTCAGCTGACATACTCCTTCCTGGCCCGACTGGCCACTCTTCCCACCACCACCATCATCATCCTTCTGTCCAGCACGAGTATCAATCCCCACCCGTACATCAGCGGCATCACCATCACCGCCTTCCTTCGCAAGCGACCATTTCTGGAGCGCAGAGTGGCGACACAGACTTGACCTCTCCCGGCGGAGTCACCGGCTCACAGAGCGTGGTTGGTCAGCCGGGAATGCCCGATCCAGCACCTCGACCGCGGGGGCCGAAATTAAAATTCACTCCCGAGGAAGACAGCCTGCTCGTGGAGCTCAAGGAGAACAAGAACCTGACTTGGAAGCAAATTGCCGACTTCTTCCCCGGTCGGACAAGCGGCACATTGCAAGTGCGCTACTGCACCAAATTGAAAGCAAAGGCGACCGTTTGGACAGATGAAGCGGTATGACTCCAGCCTTGTCGATATCTTCCTTCATTTTTTTCCTTTTTCCCTTTTTTTTTCCGTGATACAAAGAAGACACAGTTTGGCTGATTTTGGCCCCCACCCCTTTTTTTTTTCCTTGGGCTTTCTAGGTGCAACGGCTGCGTAACGCAATCCAAGACTACGAAAACGATCGCTGGCGTGTTATTGCTACAAAGGTCGGAAGTGGATTCTCCCCTGCAGCATGTCGTGAAAAAGCTACAGAACTGTAAAACGGAAACAAGACCCTTTCCTACCTCCTCCCCCCCGTCCCCTTTCGTTTCCACATCCCGGCGGCCTTATTTTGTTGGTAAAGCCCAGCAACCCAATCCTTTCCTCGATGTGGTTTCGGCCCCCTGTAGATGTGCGACTAAATGTTGTACACCTCTTTGTGACAATGAAAAGCAAAGAAAAGGAAAAAAAAAAAAAGGGAAGATTGAAAGAGAGAAAGCTGCGATCTCGCAAACCGCTTTTCTTTCCTCCTCGTGCACGACCATTTCGGCCAGCGACGTGCGAAGCTTCTCCATTTGCGCGCCATTCTCCGTCCTTTGCGTATATATTACCGACATACAAGTTCTTTTTTTCTTGGTTGTTTCTCCCCCTTTTTCCCTTTCCATCTTGTTCCCACTCCCTAGATTTAGTGTGGGCCATTTTTAGGGCAATCTGGATTCCTGACAGCAGATCAAGTGCTCAGGTTTACTATACTTTTTCCCCTGTTGGTTGTGTCCTTTTCCTTTTTCTTTTGGTTTATCTTGACATATATTCGGGATATAGAATTGAAGGAATACACATTAATTCCAAAGAAAAAAAAGGGTGGGGAAGAAGGTGGGATGGGAGATGGAAAGAAGAGACAAAACCCAAAAAAAAAGAGCAAAAGTGAAAGGCTACGAGTGTTTTAGAACACCCTCATACAAAGAGCCTTAGATTGCAAGAAGTTGACAGCAATCTGCACCTCCCGAGAATGTCGCAAGGCCGGACGTTGGCCACGTTTTGGCCACAACCTTCCTGCGAGCTGCCGTGCGTTACTTTCTTCTTTTTCTTCTTTTTCTTTTCCTTTTTCTTCGTCTAATTGTAATATTTTTCTAATTTGTGATATTCCCTTTTTTTTCTTTGTCTTTTTCATCTGATGCCGGTGTATCTCTACAATTGGCGGGCTGGTCATATTCATGTTTCTATTTACATATGATACCCCATTTCCGCTTGTCGAACTACTTCCATTCCCTATGTATGGTTTTCCTTTTCTGTTTTATATATACCTGTCTTAATTCACCTTCTACCTAATTCTTGTCTTGAATGTCATGCAAAAGAAGTCATGTCTAATGGAATCCCGTATCATATCCCTTTATGCCTCTAAAGAAAATTGTCATCATCATTCACCACCGTCATTATTTTCATTATTATTGTTACCGTTGCCGTCGCCGTCTCTTTACCGGTCTACCTCTCTAATCATTAATCACTTGTTCCCTTGAAAACCGTTACTACTTGTCCCAATACATATATATATTTAGCTTAATCTTTTAACACCGGCGCAATTCCTCTCTCTCTCTCTCTCTCTCTCTCTCTCTTTTTTTTCTTCTCCCTTCCCCCTTTCTATCCCCCTTGTCTCGACTGACATGTGCGTGTGCGTGTGTCGGCCTAGGCGTCCGTTTCATTGAAATATGTTACTTAGGTCGCGACGGAAAGCCGCGGTATTGGGAGGGTGACAATCAAAACCACACCTCCCTTCCTCGAATCAATACGCTCCCATTTCAACCGGTGCGTTTTCATGTGCATGCCGCCTTTTCCCTATCTTGTGAATCCAAAAATCCTTGTGGGTATGGGACGTTTCACTGTTTGTTGTGAATCAATTTAGGCAGTCTCTTTTCTTTTTATTGTCTTTTTGTTTTTGTTTTTTTTTTTAACTTCCTTTCTCTGTCCACTTGGGTATGGAGTACAATTGGGAAACAGGCAGGCAGCCGCGGGCGAGCGGGCAGAAGGGCAGGAAGTGCAGGCAAGTCCTGTTGTATCAGAAGAGATTTTGAGTTATTAAGCATCAGCGTCGGAAGACTTTCATTGTATATATTACAGAACGAAAAAGAAAAGCAAAAGTAAAGTCCCTCCCGGCTCTGAATGGAAGACGATACCCTTTTTTACTTCCATTTGCTTTTTGTCTGTTCTTTAAGGTAACTTGCTTGTGCCCTGTGCGCTTCATACTTGTTCCCCGATCTATTTCTATTTTGGTTTACTTTTTTGTTTCGCCCGTCCTGGTTTCATGTATGGGAAGTTTGGAGGAGTGTACTAAGTTCCTTTAGCATAGGTGGTATAGTTCGTCCGTCACGAACCCGTTACACGGGTTAATGAGCAAGGTATGTCAAAGCATGCGAGAACCCTTAATCTACCGCTTATAGCAGGTAAAATGAATTGGGAAAACATACAGCACAGTTTGTATTCCCCCAGGTTCGTTTTAGTAGTAACCACCTAGACTCGTATGGAAACTCCTTTTTTTTCTTCTCGAAACCTAGGCAATTCCATTGATTCCCTCCTCCTCCTCCTCCTCCTCCTCCTCCTTAGATAGCATGTGCGGGTACACTCAAGAAATAGCAACGACTCTGCCTTCACGGTTTCCCCGCGTGCTTTTGGAATGTCGTTGTCCGCATCCAAAGTAGGGCTAACCCTGATATTACCCAATCCGGAAGAGCTATGCATACATGGCCTCTCTTTCCCGCCGGAATATCACCCGCCAATCAGCTCCACGACAACCTTAAGCAGCCTGCTGACTAACCACAACCTCTCCACTCGGACAGATTCGGTCCCTCAAGCGTCAACAAGCAGCAACTTCCCACTTCAACTCAATCAATCAAAGCGATCCTCAATCTTCCCCAATTGCACCAACGCCCGTCAAACGAGCCATTGGGTCGTCAAACGATAATCGACATGTTTGTCCAACGCACTGCTTTCGCCCTTGCTAGGCGTGCTCCCGTGCGAACTTTTGCCAAGCGCACTTTCTCATCGTCGATCGTTCGCAGTACGTGGAAACCCCTTGAATATCTCTTTTTTGTCCCTTTTCCTCCCCTAGTTTGGATGTACAAATTCTAGTAGAAGGAGGAGCTATAGGGGAATAATGTTCAACGAGCAATATGTTCCGGGACAGCGAGCGTTTGTTAAATTGTCTTTGTAATTGGGATTTCGCTAACGCGGCATTCAATGCATTATAGGCTCGAAATGGGATCCTAAGCCGGGAGAGCCTCAGGGAAAGATCATTCCGTATAATGGTCAGTGGTAACTGCTTTTCATTGGAAAGATATAATATCTGGTTGACCTGCGAAACCGAGAACGGTGGAGTTTGAAGCGACTGCAGCGTTTTCAGGACCTTTAGTTTCTTTTATATTTGGGGCTAACCTTCCCATAAATGTCAATAGAAGTTAAAACTGAATCTGACCTCCTCGGTCCCGGTGCCGCACCCGGTACCATTGCATCCGACCTCGAGCAGTCCACTGGTTTGGAGAGATTAGAACTGTTGGGAAAGATGGAAGGCATTGATATCTTCAATATGAAGCCATTGGATGCTTCCAGGCTAGGTTCGTCATCGCTCTATAGGCCCTAACCTGGCCACAATGCGGCAACTGTCATCGAGGAGCCATCTACGGTCGTTTCTTGTGAATATCAAGTCGCTAAATGGGAATCATTTCTTTTCCCGCAGGAACTCTCGATAACCCAATCGTCGTCAAGTCTGGTGGTCCTGAGCAATATGTCGGCTGCACTGGTTATCCAGCCGATTCCCATAGCGTCATCTGGCTAACGGTAATACCTATCTTATACTCCCTTACTCCCTTGCACGCTTTTTCGGCTATTAATACTCATACATTTCCTACGCTAGGTCTCCCGTGACCGACCGCTTGAGCGATGCTCCGAATGTGGTAATTGCATCAAGATGGAATATATCGGTCCCAAGGAAGACGACCGTAAGTCATACTTCCGTAGTGTCAACTCTCCTAGATCCTTCCTCCTACCGTCATACTCTGCCTCATGCTAAACCTCTTTGTCTTGCAGATCACCACCACGCCGAGGTTTACGAACCCAAGACCATGGCAGACTATGTCAAGCCTGAGTATTGGTACAGATAAATGCAAGGAGAAAAATAGGCCTTAAACATGAGCAGTATATAAGTCCATATTCCCCTCCTTCCTTGTTCAAAGTTCTCGACCTATACCTGTCATGGCATCTCTCTCCCAGTTCGCATTTGTAGAATAATTGAATTATTTTTGCGTCGAATTACTGCTGTGAATCATGTTCAATTTGAAAAACGATGAGCATGGGGTTTCACTTTCGAGTCAGCGCTTAGGAGCACGTCTAATTATTTTCCTTGCCAAAATCTCATCTAGTGTTGTTAACTCTAAGCATTTGCAACAAGTATGGAAACCCTCCATGGCAATAATAAAGCGTTTGGTGAAAACTGCCACCCAGCTTGGTCACCTCGGCTCACCTGGCCCGCGCGAAAAAACGAACTATTCAACAAAAAGGTAACAAGAAGGGAAATCGTACGAACAAAATCAGGGAAAAGGATGTGAAACAGAGGATGAAAGGTATATGCACGTGCACCACCAGATACGCCCGTTTTTATGGCAGATTATCTAGCGGCAATACGCCATGTATATATGATCCCCTTGTTCATTGTATATTGGGACTTTCCAGGTACATCGATACACGTGGAGGTATTGAGTTTTGAATTTTAGTATAGGTACGAAGCATATACAAAAGTATACATCTGAGCCTCGCCTTTTCAGATTTGCGAATTCTTCAATACCTGTGAATACTCTAGGGGAGTTACTTTGTTTTCATTTATTGGAAACACGTCCCATGCCGCTGGGATAACTTAATTGCAACGCCGCCACGACAGGCTTCTTTTTCAAGGTTGCGTATAAACCCTGTTTCCAACCCCTGGTCCAGGAACGCGAACATGCTCGTAATGGGCTGGGATAGAGAAGAATCAGCTCCCAATGTTTACATACAAAACACACCGATCAAATCATCAAGAGTTTCAGATGACCTTACCCTTGGAAAACGCGGTGGCAAGATTCCCGCCCCTTCTGTTTGCAGAAATACAGGTATATCGGCGATCCCAATTCAACCCCAGGACTTGTTCTCAAATTCAAAAATTCCTATTCTTTTGTGACTCACCACTGCCGGTTAGAGATGCCTTACAGATATGTAAAGGAACGACTGTGTCACCACGGAGATCGACCATCATGGTCCTGGAGAGCGGCAAACACAAGTGAAGCGGCATCACTATTGGTGGTACATACAAAAAGCAAAAAGACCTTGCCAACTCGCAAGTGTCCTCCGCCGATGCCTCATGCAGCTTGGATGCCATGCGGCTCATTTCGGCATGGAGTGAGACACGAGCCAAGTTGCCATGTGAAATGGGTCATACATTTGCCCCAAAAACGTTTGTAGGAAGTGGTGTTTGGAGCAAACAAGGAATAAAACACCGGACGAAGATACTCTCTCTTGCAGGAGCACTGATAAACTATCTCTGTTTCGGTACGGACAGCGCAAAAATTTCCGATTGGGATGCGGATCTGTAAAGAATTATCATCCCAAAAGATCGGAGTTGGTCTAGACCCTAATTGTTACGTCTTCTGGCGCGCTAAATGATCCGTCTCGAATAGAGAACCATGTTTGATAACTCATAGAGCTTAATCGAAATCTCCACGGAAAAGCTCAAGACGGAAGATTATGCATCAAGGTCCTGCAAAGGGAGCCCAGAAAGGAAATTTTCAGCCGGAGAGAGCGTCATACATGCAAAATTAGACTCAAGAGGCCGCGCTGTAAAGGGAATCCGGGGTAGCATTTATGGGGTAAGCAACATGTTGGGGACGATCAGCAATGTACTACTAACATGGAAAGAAGGCTGAATCTAGTGAAATGAGATCACTAGAAACTTGACAAACAAGACCCTTCGGCTCTCTGGATGACTCCGTAACAGCCAAATTTTCATCTGTGCGATAGATACCATGTCAATTTTTGAATAGCAAATCGCACTAAATTCGTCGGTTTAACGTTTGAGCGCAGATCTATGCATGAGGCCCTTGTATGAAGATGGCAATCTGGCTGAAAGGGGAGGGGACCGTTCAAAATCCTGTGGCAACTTTGACAGCAGCTGCGCAACCCATCCACGACGGTATCCTGGAATAATGGATAGAACCAACTGCCGAAAGGTAATACAAATTCTTTGGGTTCGAATAGGGGTGCCATACGTGGCACTAACTATATCAAAATTTGCGTCACAGCTGGGTGTAGGGATCCTAGGCATTGAGCGTGGCCGCGAATAAGAAAAGTCCTTCTGTAAACAACCCCGGGAAAAGCAATAATCAGGATTGGCCATGTTGGGCAAATATCCAAACTGAGACGTCGGGGGGTTGATATTACCCACCGCTTGGAATTCAAATTGGTAGACGTCGGCCAATAATAGAGAAGGGAAATGTCTCAAGCCTATAATGTGCCTCGTGAATTGTTCCATGTTCCAATGATTTTAGTTCCCGATACTGCACGGGACGTTGAGTCTTTGGGGCTTTAACCACGCATGCTAACCATCGAATGGCGAAAAATGTTGGATCATGTGTCGTCTTGCCGAAGATTCGGGGTACGTAGTCAGGCGCAGTATTGGGGGAGGTGGATGTTCCCATATTCACGTGTATGACAAAACGGATGAAATATCTCCCCATTCACAGGGGATCTAGCCATGAATAGGAATCTACCTCAATTTGTTCGAGGTTTGATATCATAATCATAAGCCTCATCAAGGCGTGGTATTAAATTGGAGCCTAGATGGCAATTTTAACCACGATCGTCGAAGACATCGTGTGACTCGCAAAGTCGACTTATTTAGAAAGTGCTCGTGGGATTGAATCAGCGGCCTATCTTTGCGACGGATGCTCCACCTACCAGGTTCCAGGCCAAGATCCAGGTCGCTTCGGAGATTGAACTCAGTTATCCATCTTTAAGGTTTCGGAGCGGAGCAATACCAAGGAACCACAAAGGACCTTCGACCATACAATCAAGATACCTCTGGTTGAAGGACTCACCGAAAATACTGGGGGAAACGATAATCCTAGGGTAATGTAATGATACAGGTTTAGTTTGTATCATCATAGATTGGATACCGAAGCCTGAGCAGGCTTCTCAAATTAAGGCCCTCAGTAACATTGCCAGGGCTTGGCCCAATGGCTCGCCGCAAGACCGCTGAGTTCCAGGCAGATAGCTGCTCGGGAAAAACAAATACGAAAGGGTAGCTCCGGGGCTGATATGAGAGAAAATAATGATACATTCCGGCAAATTGACTGGACCGCGATGCTGATCTCCATGAAATCAGCATGGAAATTTAGCATCCATACTCTTTTCGAGAGCATGACATAACTTTCGTTTAGATTAACAATCCGCCAGAGTATTGTTTTTATGATTTCACTTTGTCATTGGGCAGATGACAAATTTCAGGTCGTCCCATTGACGGATCCATACAGTTCCATCGAGGTGTCAAGCTACCTTGGACATGAAATATCGGAGTCAGATTACTATCATCGAAAAGCACGAAATTTATCAGCAAGCTATGTGTACTTGTAGATAAGTCACAGGATTTATGATTACCGACTCACATTTCCTTCTAATCAGTTGCTGGAGTTTTGCCATTTTAAGCGAAGCAAGACGAGTCGGGATCTTAAGTGATCCCGCAAACTGGGGTTGTAGTACAACTAGTTGCCATTAGGATTGTTAGGAGAATCTGAAAAGCAACGCACAGGTCAAGTGAGCACAGCTCATTTGCTATGGATCGAGGTTGAAGATGGAAGAGTGAGGAAGGTAACTCGGAGAAGTGAGGTTGTGGTTATCGTGGTACCTTTGGGTTGACGTGGGAATAGACTCAAAACACCAGGAGCTAGTCCCCTTTTGTAGCTTGTAACGACAACCTGGGACTTCTAACTCACTCGCCGAACCGGATTGCGGGTCGATTTGAACCGCGGTTCCTGCTGATGGGGAATGTACCTAGCATTCATCTACGTGTATAGACAGTTCAGCACAGGTGGTACAGCAGCTTACGTGTAGAGTATTAAGTAGCATACATAAATATACACGCATACATGGACAGGAACGGTACGCAACCGAAGACATATAGGGTACGAATAAAATACTTTTAACACACATGAGGTAAGTTGCTATCGCCACAAATATCAGTTACAGGTCTAGCAGGACATGTGATAAAAGGTTACTTTGGCATTTTGTGCCATCAACACTAGGTATAGCTAGCAATTCACTTGCGAGAGGAAAGAAAAAGAACAAGGTTGCGAAATATTTCCTAATCGTCCGATCATGTCATTAATCTCCCTTAGAACCACCCGAGCCAAAAAAAAAAAAAAAAGAAAAAGAAGAGGAAGAAAAGCTTCGGTTAGAGAACAAAGAAAAGATACGCGATGGGCTAAAGGGTAAAAACCGTTTGTCGTAGAGCCGTAGAACATTTGCATAAGAAACCCATTTCAATATCCAGCATAGTTTCCCCCATTAAAAAAGGCTCATAAACAACGCATATTTGTAATCGACGGGGTGATGGATAGAAAACGTAAGAAGACGAACATATCGCAGCGTGACGTTGCCGGAACTAGATTTCCGCCGTGGTATCTCGGCACAGCATCCATGAACAGGAAAAACAGTACCCAGCCGTACTCCTAAGAACCTTCCATCCTTGTTGCTCCTCCGCGATATTTAGCCAAAAATAGAAAAAAAAAAATTCAATCGATAAATACTGGGACAAGAAGGTAGAAATCGTCATATGAAACACGAAAAACGAGAACTTCCCGAGTCGAGCTCCCAAATACTAGCAAAGAACTTCGTCATCTTGTCGCTCGCCTTACATATTCTTGAAGTGCTCTTTCGCATATTGCTCGCATGCCTGTAAAAATATGTTATCAGATACACCAGGTACATGGGGCTTTGCACTTGAAGGGTGTACCTTTGCTGGCTTCCCAATCTTCTGGCCAATGACCTTCCACTTATTTGCCTCATATTCTTTGATGGCCTCCCTCAACGCCGCTGACTATAAGAGTCTTAATGTCTTAATACTTAAAGAGAAGCCGTGTAGGCATGTGAATGACACCTACCTCATCTTCCGCAAATTCAGCATAATGCATGTCCTGTCCTGTGATTAGTTTCCAGTGATATATCCACGCGAAACCCTAATAGCTACCTTATACCAGTGCTTCTTTACACTGCCCTCTGTTCTCGTGGGAAAGGTCTAGAGAGAAATGATTAGACAAACACGATCAAGCAACAAGGTAGGCATCCAACACTTCAAAGCACGTAGGACAAACCTTGGCAATCTCGCTCCAGGTGTTACCGGCATCTCGCATTGCCTTCAGTCTTTGCTCTTCTTCTGCCGTCCATGGGGTATTCGTTCGCCCTTTCTTCTTGCCTCCTGTTTCTGGTGTTGCGGCAGTGGCTGGTGGGTTCCCTTCACCTTCAACAGGGGCAGTTAGCTGTGGGGGCGCCATGGTTGACATGGGCGCAGTTTGCTGGAATGACGCACGTCTTTTCCGAGGATTGACAGCAGGCACAGCACCTTGCTGCTGCTGGGGAGGTGCTGGTGCCTGCGTGGGTGGGGGAGCCGGCACCATGGGAGGTGCTTCAAACTGGCCAGGACCTGGGAAAGGAGGCCCTGCTTGGGTTAAAGGATGTGTAGGAGGCGGGTTGGTGGGTAGAGTAGTTTTGATTCTCTTAGAGGCTGGGGGTGAGCTATGAGGGTGTTGAAACAAGAAACGTTAGATATCAATCAACTGTTCGGTTTTTGAGCGTTTTTATCAAAGAAACACATGGCAAAAGAGACGCATTTGAGACGAAACTCGGCTCGGGAGATCAACACAAGCAAATACGTTGTTCGGGAGCAAATAAAATAAAGATAAAGTGCGCAGAAATAAAGGGTACATGATGATCAGCAACATGCGTAAGTGTGGGGTGTTGGAGGGGAAGGGGCAAAGGAGAGGGCTCGAAAAACAATATTATACTTACGACATGGCGGGAAGAGGGGACCTCGATGCGAAGACCGGCCAATTCATCTGTAAAGATACGAAAAGGAAGAAGTTAGCCAGGGATGAGCTGGTATTGACGTGGGTAATATGTAAAGTCCCATTGCGAGAAAAGGCGTGACACACTAGGAAAAATGAATGAGGATCACGGCAAGCTTGACCTGCACGATCAAGCTGGCCGAGAATGGCTTTAATGAAAGAAGGGAGAAAAGAGTGACTCGAACAGGTACAAAGGTTTAAAGGAAAAAGTGAGAGGTATGGGATGCTAAGTACGATTGGTAAGTAGACGGGTAGGATGTATAGAGAACTTTGCACGGCGTATATTCGAGTCGAGGATACACAAGTAGTGAGTTAGTCACTGGATGTACCGTATCTCCGCAGCGAAGGTTAGCTAGTTCCCCAGGTTGTTGCAGGCATGTACTGCTGGGGACCTGGAGCAAGTAGCAGCTAAGTAACTGTCACGAAAGAAGAGAGTAACGGCAAAATCTGGACCAGAGCTGTGACTTGGATGAAGAAATAAGAAAACAAGCAAGGAAGAGGATGAGAATGAGAGATGGGGTGAAGGTATTAGATGATAGAGTTGGACGGAGCAGCTTTCGTTGTTGTTGATGGAAATGGGGGGGTGGCCGCTGCGCTAGAATTGCGGGGAAACCACAGTAACTTTACTTACGGGAACTGGTCCAGGCTTTGGTAATTGGACGATACCGGACAATACATGCCATAAACAAGAAGAACACAATTGTCGCTCATTCAAACAGTCTTGTGTTGCCATAATGCCCCTGTCCACGCCTGAATAGCTCACCTCTGCACCAATAGGGCTCTTTTCATTGTTAGAGCATATACCAAGAAATTCATTTTTGTGTTTTGCAACTCGCAAGCTGAATGGAAACATCTCCATGCAGCCGACTCGTCTGTATTCAATACGTAACACATCCACTTCGTACTAGCGTTCCAATACAAAAACATAAACCTTGACAATACGTATGGGCGTAGCGACGATCTGCTCCAAGAAACCTTGCGATTGTGTCTGCAAACATGCCGACTCTGACTGCGGCATATTGGCTCAGCAACCTCCCAGAGCTGGGGCCAGAAAAGATGTGGGTGGGATTTGGTATCCTACCATTTGTGTATGGATGTGAATTCTTGATGCTCATATATCGTGGGAACCTACCCTGCAGATGGACGTTTCAATTTACCACATGAACTATTGGTGATGTAGTGCCAAGATATCAAACA
The DNA here is from genome assembly GCA_001430935.1 of Amauroascus verrucosus. Lineage (NCBI taxonomy): Eukaryota > Fungi > Ascomycota > Eurotiomycetes > Onygenales > Onygenaceae > Amauroascus > Amauroascus verrucosus. The sequence continues at coordinate 344,699 of LJPJ01000294.1, forward strand.
GGTAATTTTGTCAGTAGACACAGTACGTTAGTACTCGGTAAAGTACTATGAAGTCGGACAATGGGCTAAAACTTGAGGTCTGTGCACAACACGCAATTCCTGAGAGTTCAAGGGTGTCACAGTCTTGAACATCATCAAAGTAAGGGTTTCTCAAGGATCTTATTAACCCAAGCTCACCAGATAACACAGTCACAGTTACTTCAGCGTTAATTTTCCTTTTTCCTTTTTTTCCTTTTGGCGGACGCACAAGATTACAGCAAATGGTAATTCGATATTTTTAGTCAAAAGTCATTCCTCTAGTTTCTAGCTGAAAAAGAGAATGCCTCATATCATTATACGCATGTACGTTGCCGTTGCAAAACAAATATATTCAGAAAAGGATTTGATTGATTCACATTTGATATTTGGCCAAAGGCGTTTGGCAGCACATACCCATCTATAAACCCCTGTCATTCCCTTCAGCCTAGCCGTGGATTCCTCTTTAGTCGCGACCGCCACCATTGTATTTACAAATATCATCAGTATGCACTGGCTTCCAGAGATATTCATCATATACTGGGCCGCAAGCCGAAAAATGATATTTAATTTCTCTTATTTCAAGCTGCAATGCCAAGCATGATGTCTACAGCGTACTCTATTCAGGTTGAACACACATCCCTACCAAACCTGGTAACGAGATTATGTATGCACTCCGGTCCTTCCGGAAACCTACCCTAGAGCACGGTACCGGTTGCCTTGTTGATTTTACAGAAAGCGCTTGTGGCAAAGTACATTGCAGTCTCGTTGGTAAGAATAATGCGGTCATCATGCATGTTGTCGCTTTCTCCAAGAGCTCGATTTGCCCAACGTGACATGAAAAGCCCTATTTTCAAATCTCATCAGGAGGATACGGTTTTAGCAATGTCAAAGATGCAAGGCCGGCTCTTGGATCTGTCGGCAAAGCAGATAACAACGTTTCTTCCGATTTCACATTCAACACTCTGAGGCAATGTTCAAGGAATCGGCTCTCATGGCATTCCGGTGACACAGAACCCACTGATAAACTGCCAGAAGCACCATATAATTTACAGGATAGATACCTCCTGGAGATTGAGCGGAATAATAAAGCACACCACTTGGTTCTCCGGGGCGTATCCGTGAGATAAGAGCAAAGAGCCCGCAAATATCTTCGTGGCTCACGTAATAAATTACGTTATAAAGCAGTAAGATACAACGCTTAGCCTGATTAAGAGGAGCGGTTCACCATAGGTTCGTCGTCGTCGAGAAAAGCCATCAATCAGAAAGGGTACAATGTTAAAAAGACGGCATAGCTTTACCCCTAGTAATTTAACTCGGAAGTTTGGCTACTTAATGCAGCTGGTCAACAACTGTTGTGATCGAATTTTGTTAGGTTCCGAGCGCAAAGGTGCAGAGGAGGGAGTGCCCGAAACCCTCATCGTCGCGGCCGTCCGCATCGGGAGCTCTTCAATTCAATCGGGACATTGTCATTCAAAGCCTGAGCAGCTAGCCTGATACGGCATTTGTGGGGCTGGCGATCAAACAATTCAAAACTGGAACATGAATCGAACGCCGAGAAGTAGTTGAATTCCATTCCGCTTTAGCCTTGAAGGGAGTGCATCAGGTAATGTACAAAGGAGGCAATTTATGTTTCGTGTTGGGCTTGCCCATTTTTCCTTTTACGGGATACCATAGAGGATACGGGATGTGGACGAGATAAGGTTGCCTGCAGCCCGGGTACCAAATCCAGATCACTCCATGTTTCGGCCTGACGCACGCTTGAGTTCCAAGCCATGCTTCTTATTTTTAGAAGGAAACTAGGAGAATTTTTCTGATGAACTTCTGAAGATGTCCCCTGGCTCGAGAAGACGTCAGCATTTCCCCTGTATTTGCGAACTGGTGATACTTTTTGCAGACGTACCGCTCTAGGGCCTCCCTAAACGGAACGCCCGCGACATCCATGCGGCCCTAGAAGCCCGATGTGATGGTATCACATCCCTAGAAGTCAAAGCGCTCTAAGCATTAGAAATCCGTCTCAGAGCGCCAACTCGGGATTGCGACGAGCGCCGTGTTAGCCTGTTAGGGCTTAGCTAGCTATATTAGGTTAAACATCATTAGCACCATGAAATGAGGATCACAATTGTTCTCCTCCAAAAAAGGACAGTTGAAACTGGAAGTGGATTTGCAGCACAGATAAAAGGAGGCGAGCAGTTTCGAGTGCGATTATCGCCGCGTTGATGGTTTTGCTGCGCTCGAGGTGCTGGCTCCACGTGGGGTTCGTCATGTGAAACCTGGCGCGCTGGTCGCCATTCTGAAACGACCGTCAACTGCCGGTCTTGGATTACTACCAATTAACAACCTGCAAAGAACCACCATCACGCGCTTGACAGCCCACGATCTGAGGATCTAGGATCTTGGACATGCATATGGTGCTGGGAATCCATGTTCTGCAGGGTGATAATGGTTCTCTTTTACTACTCCCCGCAAGAAGCTTTACCAACGGGACATTTACCCCTGGCAAACGAGCCGGCCTCCCTGCTTGACATACCCTAGTTCCGACTGATTTTTCTCGGCCAGCTTCTCCCCGATAACAAGGAATTGCCGGGAACGCACAAAAGGGACCAGAAAAAGGAAAAATGGATTTTGATCTGGGTGCTACATGAAACAATGCGAGCTTCTTCGGTCAGTGTCTTGCCCTGACACAAACTACACTCCGATAATGGCGATTTTCCCCCTCAATTGCTAATTTGCTGAGGAGAGGGTTGAGGTGGTGGCGTCGAGGAATCGAATTCTAAAGCATAAACAAACTGGTTGAAATGCCCTGGACCTGTGGATCGCCAAACCTTTTCGGGTCAGTGGCGGCCGGCGCTGACACTGTCTCCGTTTTGTCCTGTATGAAGGCATCACGGGCTTAAAACTCAATGGGCTAATGACGGCCTTGATGAAAAATTGATGCATCATTCTGTCTAGTGATCGCCATTTTAGGAAACGCTCATTCACAAATATGACTATGAGCCTCCTTGCCTCTTAGCCTTATTTGGATGCAGTTGAGACTGTCACTTGTTACAAGATTCGGGTTTCGATCAGTCGAGACAAACTAGTCGTCCCGCTTATATCGAGATAGACATGGATTCAGAAACAGGTCCGACTCCAGCCATCACATTCCAAGCTTCATGCAGAAGCATGGCAAGGGTGGGGAACTGCCAGGGGTTGCCGAACGTGATCCAACGCCGTGCTATAGATAACGCACAAGTTTTCCCTTCTATTCGATGTTTTCTGTTTTGTTCGACACATCCAGTCCATATCAACGAGAAAATACTCCGGTGCCTTCTCAAGTACATTTTTCCTTCTTTGCCCCTGGCTGGGCCTTTTAATAATTATCCTTTTGTTCGAAAGATCTTGATGATCTTCCGCCTCTCTCGTTGAATTAATATCGAGCAATCGATCTAGGAATTCTTTTAAAGAAAAGTCTACTCGTTTATTATATTGCTACAGAGTGAACATCCGTCGACATCTTTATCATCGAGCCATCATGCACCCAGTCACAGCAGCTGACGTCCTTAAGACATCTCGCTTTCGGTCCCCAAAGCCTTCCGATGAGGCTAGCCGGAGCAACCATGGCGTTCAAAAGCACCAAAGGTCCGCATCTGCGGGAGCTGGAAGAGCATGGACTGAAGAAGAGGTATGCCTATTCCTATTGATTTAGATTCTAGCTGATGCTAACAGTTACTAGGAAGTGTACCTTGTCCGATCTCGTATGCATAAAATGCCTTATAAGCACATTGCTCTTCATCTCCGGAAGACCGAGTTGGCTTGTCGTCTTCACTATCACCAGATGCTTTATGGGAGCAACCGCCGAAGGCGCAGCGAGTCTATCTCATCTATTGTAAGCTCGTGCACTACTGCCTACGCGCCCGAGGAGCAACCCCAAGAGAAGGAACAACTAGTTCCTTCACCACCAAGAACCCCGCCATCAGAGTCCTGCTCCGTTCCTTCGTCCTCCGCAGCCAATTCACCCCAATGCTCCCGGCTGCATGTCCCCATTCTCCCTAAGCCAGTCATTCAAATGAATGCCGCCCATTCAACTAGCTATGGGTACGACAAGCCATCGCTTCGGCTACAGACTTCTTTCCCAGATAATAGTCAGTACAACCAGTTTCAAGTTGACTTCGTGCGGCTTCGAAACCTGTACGACGCATATCGTCACTCCTTCTGGTCCCTTATCGCGTCAGAGTACTCGAAGGATCCGGAGCTCTCCGGCCCAAAACTCGAAGAGGCATTTTTCCACTCAGCATTTGCCCCTAGCCCAGACCGTGTTTTGCCAATGCCCACACCACGCTGCAGTCCCAAAAGTCTGACTCCGACCATCCACGAGGAGCTGCCTGATGCCCCACAGCTTCCACCATCAGTTCCAGCTGGTTTTCGTGCCATCAACGAGCTGGGGCAAGGAAGAAGGGATTCCATTGCCTCAGCTAACGCAAGCCAGCGGATAGAGAAATGTGCCGTTGCCTCATTATTAACGGTTGAAAAGGAAGTCTGGGCGCCGAAAAGGATTTCATCCAGATGAATTCTGTGGCGATTATTCAAATATATTTGTTTTGCGGTAAAAAAAATGTTTTGTTGATTTTTTTTTTTTACGATATCCCAAGTGTTTGCCATTTGCTCATTCAGGACTGTTGCGTCGTTTTCCTTCTCTCATGTTTACCCAAGATTTCTATCTAACTAGCGTTTTGCTTGCTCCATGTACTTTTATGGCTATATTTGGCGTTCTGGGTTCCTTGGTCAGGATGGGACGGTTGTTTTCATTATGGTAACGATTCATTGACCCCGTCTTTTATGTCACTCATTTGGGGAGGATCTGATGTTTATTGACACTCGTTCATGATATGACTTTCTTTTGTAACTGGTTACATACACCCTCCAAACGAGGGAAATGTGGTTTAAAAAAAATTCAAGGATTTGCGATCCAAAAAAAGTTGAAAATAAAAAGGAATTACTAGCTTTCTTCTTCTGCCCATATTCAATACGGTGAACTTTGAAAATGGTAATAGTTTACGTCTGGATGATTGTTGTGTCAGAATCCGGAGTTCGATGTAGGTGGTTCGAGAGATGGGGATAATTTGTGTTGGAGAAACAGGGATAACTCGTTGGTCACTAGAATTGATGGTGCCAAGGAGGTGGATTTTCTCCTGAAGCAAAGGGGATGGAGGTTTTTGGTGTAACCTGACTGCTACGATTCAAGGTGCATACTTATCCACCAGTGTGGAATCACGCCAGCATACATACTCAGGAGGCCTTCAACAGGGTTAACTAGATTTATGCACACACATAATATCGGGAATTTCGGACAATGAATATCTTTGTCCACTAGCGAACGCATAGAGAACGTATTGAAGGCATGCGCCTCGTGAACATGCACATGCGCAAAAAAATATATAAAACAAGATCTTTCTTCTGCGTTTCTCTAACACCGCCAAGTCCTTTAGAGAACCAAACTGAGAACCATTTCACCAAGGGTGCCTCCCAAACCTATAAAAAGGAGGGAAGGGGGAACGTGAACGATATGTCAATCTGCTCATCAATGCAATCAACTTCGCACATATATGCATAAACAATAGAGACTTCCACACATTTTCTGGAAATCTTGGGAAAGGGTTCGGAGTAGTGTGAAGGCCTTCAAACAGATGATGCCGGAAGATCTAATGCGTGTTTGAGAGTTTGCGCGCATGAAAGGTGTTACGCGATCATTATCGCAGATTAGTGATAGGACTTCAAACTCTCCATCTTGCCACCCTCAGCTTCCTTGGAAAACCAGAGGCAAAAAAAGTAGAGAAGTAGATATGATCTCTCACACATGTGTGTGTTTTCATGTCTCAGGGGAAGGGAGAGAGGAGACATAAAAAAGGATTCATAGGTTAAGACTTGATGTTTTGGCCTGAAGGTGGCGATTTTGCCGTATGGGATATTCTGGAATCACCGTGGGGCAATGGCAGACATCCATGCGACAAAAGAGACGAATCCGGGGAGATGCAGAATGGGATGTCACGATACCGAGATGCGAAAAGTATCTCACAAGCGTTTTAGACCTGAAGTCCACGCTGTTTATCGCCACTTCGATGATAACAAAGGGCTATGAAAACTAGGTATAGCGAAAGACAGTCCGTGTGGGCAAACTTCATCCTTCTAAGCCAGAGGTCGATTTCGAGAAAGGCCCTGTTTATCCCCGCAACAAAAGCATCAGCAAACTACTCTAGGAATCAAACTCCTGCAAGTAGGATAATCGCTTTGCTCCAAAACATTGATATATGAGGCTAACAAGCAGCCTCTGACGATTCTGCTTCGAAAATAGGTCGTTGATTCCCCGTCCATGCTTCTTTTCACAACATTTGTTGATGCAAGGATTCGTCCAACAGGCATTCCACGTTCTGTTCCAAATCCATTTCGATCGATCTCTCCAAAGTGCTGAGCTCGATTAATTCTAAGGGCATTCCAAGCCTCCTTCCGTCTATCATCAGATTGGCCCTCCCGTCTCGCCATGGTCCACCAAAGGGAGTTGCCTAAGAATAGCATGAACCGCAGCAGTCGCGTCAGGTTCAAAAGCACCCAGCTCAACATTGCTACGATAGGCTATTGACGCAATAACGCCAATCAAATCAGAAGCATTCGGGAATTTTCTGCATTGCTTACAAAGCGGTCAAGGAGATGGGCCAAAAACGGAGAAGTAAAAACCAAAAAATAGAATACAAGGTTGCCCATGCCAGACAATGCTCGGCAGGTGTTAACGGCAACATCGAGGCTTTTTCGAAAAAAAAAAATCTCCTACATTAGGAGATTTTCCATGAGACTAGAGCGGCGGGAATGCATGGGAGCATTCCCCACGAGAAAGCATCCCTGCCTTGCGCCCTGTGAGGGAGCCGGCCCTAGGATACGTCTCTCACACGGTCAAGGGTCACGAATTAGGGTATGAAACCAACCGAGTGGCTTTAAGGACGGGCCAGATGAAATGAGCCAATTATTCCGGTCTGCAGTAGGGGGAATTAACCAAATAGATGGGAATAGGCGGGATTCTGATGGCGGAGTAAGGGTCATGGCGGAGTATTGTTTCTATTTTCATGAGTGTTGCCCGTTCTATTCTTGAGAACATCACACACAGCCAATGCAACAATGTCGGGAGTAGAGCCATAACAAGGCCAAGGGAAGAAGAGACGGAGGAGGACATCAAAATCTCCTAGTCACTTATTGCATTAATTTCGCTCTGTGGCGCTGTTTAAGAGGAGATACACGCATTATCGCCAATGATTTCAGATGATCGCACCAGGTCCGAGGATGAAGTTGACAAACCGAGTGGCCGGGGAGCTTCTTTTGCTTTGCTTTTTTTTTTCTTTTTCTTCCCACCTCGCCTTTGTGCAGAACCCATAGTGATCGTCAATGCATTGTTCTTTCGTTCCGGGCCTGCTTTTTGCGGCATCGGGAAGTATTCCAACTTTGAAGCGCTCTCGCTGATTCGGCCCAATGAGCGAGTTTGAATGTTTTGTTATTCCTTGGCCCCCATGCATCGATCGCCAGGTTCACAATTCCTTCTAGAATCTTTTTAGCTCGACGCCATTTTGCTTTTTTTTAAACTTCTTCCTTTCTCTTCCAAATAGTTATCTACACGCACTGCGGTCTGTTTGTTCACGCACAGTGTTATTTGTCAGAAGGTTTTCTAGCAAGTTGCGCAACGGCCTACCCAAGACTTCTGGGCAGTCTGATCTTGATTAGGCGAGATTAACATGGATACAGAGAGGAACTGGGCATTGCTGTTGAGGATAAAGTACTATAGTACATACATACGTAGCAATGGGCTGATTGTCATCTACATTACACAATGAAAGTATGTTCGGAATTAGGTTAAGTCCGAGAGTGTGAATGCACTCCGTACTGTACAGTATACTCATCTAAAGAAGAAGAGGAAGAAGAAGACGCAACAACGATAATGGCCCCAAGAGTATAATCCGCTCCCCAAAAACCAAATCTTCGATCGCTTGGAGTGGAGAGTGTGATGGGCGATGCAAGTGAGGCAATATGATTTGATGGGAGACTTTACCCCCGCCGACAATAGCCCATTTGACATCATGCAATGTGAAGGTAGATGAGCTTAGTAGGATGCAATATACTCTTGGTGATGTGTAGACGATAATGCGCTGTTCCTCTCTCTAGCTCGCGGACTCGCTCGTACGATGGATAGGCTAACGGTGTAGGAATAGTTTCCCCTGGCGATGCTAAAAAACTCAAATTTGACGTTTTATGCAACCTCCCAAAACGGCAAACAGGCTCACCCTGTAGTTGTTCGCGAATTTGCTCCGCCTTTCCCATGATTGCTCGCCAATTACGCATGTTGTCGTGTTCACTTATTTCACCGCATCCTTTAGCAAAACCCCCCAACTCTTAGCCCAGCGCCAGAAACCACCCGCGTGGTGAAACTCCGATCACGTGATTACGCGCGACCAAACATCTTCGCTTTCTAACCGCCGGGCACTCAACCACCCACACCCCCGCCACTTCAGCATCCTGGTTGGATGCATGTTGCAGACCTGGCGCAGACAGTGGATGTCGAGCAAGCACGGAGAGGCAGTAGCTTCGACATCGAATCATAGAAAAGGTGGCCGTTACGAGAAATGGGGGTGGAGGCAGTGTGGAGTGTGCCCGGATGCGCGATTGCAGAGCAGAAGCACGCGCTGGGAAACAATACCTATCACCAAACACAAAACGTGGCCGTTCTGCGCATACTGTAGCAGCGCCATCCGCCCCCAAAAGGCTGACTCGCTGAGACGATGTTCGAATGGACTTTCCTTTTGAGAAAAGTTGATGTGCGTGTCTGTGTTCGTTTATGGTACACCCCATGAAATGGGTGGAAGCGAGGCGAAGGTTAAACAAAGAGCTGAATACTCGAACTTGACCCGACCCCCGTCCCTTCTCGAGCTTTGTTGAGGAAAGCTCGCTGATGAAGTTTCCCGAAAATTTGTATCCTTGTATCTTTGTTTTTCTTGGTTTCTTCCTTTTTCTTGGTTTCTTCAGCAATATGGCACCAGTTGGTTCATCGACCAGGGAACACTGGAAGAGGTTAGTTCGTCCCAACTCCTTGGTACAAGAAAGAAACCGTAGCTCTCTAGCCAAGCATAGTTCTCTGGGGCGTAATATCTGCCGGGAAGCTCTATCTTCTTGTGTTCCCATATCGTTTTTGTCAGCCCCTTTGCGTAGCTGAACAAATGCATAGGAATGGTACGTAGGCTTTCCGCCTCCTGAATCACTTCGGCATTAAGCGGGCTTTACAGATGGAGCAACCTTTGAGAAAAAGACGTCTCCTTCCTCTTTCGGTCCCTTCCCTGAACCGGATTCGCACCTTCGAGCGTTGCGATCTAGATCTGATTGCTCATTGATTTGTAAAGAACGGCATTATCCCGCCAAAGTCCGTAGTGGATTTTATTTTATCGTAGCGGATTTACAAGGATCTACGCATAGTCTGGAAATGAGCTCTTTCTTTCCTTTTTTTTCAGCAGAGAGCCCTTACACTCCTTGCTGGCTAGTTGTGCAATGACGGAAGGTCTCATTGGCCAGATCTATGTCATTCTTTTGTGACAGAAGGTTTTATGGTCAGTTGAGTATTCGACCCCATCAAACTCACTAGTGGTTACAATACAGTACCGCAACGGCTGACTCCCTGCATAATCCACACTGATAGCTGATGGCAAGCTTTACATGGATTCTGGTTTTGGAAGATGCTGTAGAGACTCACATAGGTAGCAAGTTATTGAGGCTCAGGCAATACCCTGGCTATCCTTCAGGTCAACGCAGTTCATTACGTAGTCATAGATGCAGGAAGTAGGCGGATTCCTCAGTCAGGTTGCGTGTATTCATATATCCGCTATTCCTCTTAGGGCCGTCTTGGCTTCCAAAAGCAGGAATGGTAGCGACTTAGTTACATAATCCAGAAGCTGTTGGAGAGTCGCAGGGACAGGGGCCCTTTTGCATGTATCTACCTGCACAAATCCAATTTGTTTCTCGATTTGCAGCTCACATTGGCGGTTGCCTGGTGTACCAGCAGTTTCAAATCTCAATTGAATCCCGATCTTTAGCCGGGAAAGACCGAGTGGGAGAATGTATTCCAGGACAACGCTCATAGTTGTATTCATCAGTTACTCCGTACAGTTCCTAAAAGTTTCACGGGGTGAGCATGACTAAACATCGTGATCCATGCCCTTGGCATCTCGAAAATGGTAATATTTTGCGCTGAACCACAGGAGAGAAAAATAATCATCAGGAAAAAGAAGAGGAAGCAACCGGGAGTCTGAAAGATCATCAAGCCATATTTCCGCAATGTGAATTCCTACCTGTCACCGGATTATTTGAAATCCATGCGGAGGCGGAATGATTCCTTTGCCCGCGAGGCTAGAAATGCTTGATCCTTGGCTAACGGCACAGTTGGAAGAGATATTTATAAAATTCAAATACTTTTGGGGTGTATGATGTATGAATGTATACGTACGTGAGTGGTGTATGCAGGTAGGTAGGTAGGGATCAGTTGCATGGTATCCTATTCTGTTCTGGCACTCTAACTTGGAAAAGGTCGCGCCGCATGATTTGCATGTCTTGTGACAGTCCGTCCGCTCCAGCTCAACTTTTTCTGACCCAAAAGAGAAGGAGTGCCAGGTTCTGCAGCGTGTATGCATGTGTCTGATTTGAGAGATTCCGCTTTTGAGGAATATTTGCGGGACATGTGAAGGGAGATTTCATGCCAGCACCACCCAGCGTCGCTGCTGCATAACAGTATGGATGAGGTGACGAGAATAATAGCATAAAAATCCCCAATGCACGCGTCGTACAGGGAAGGAAGGAGCATCAGAAGGGGAAAGTACGGATGCTGATTTGCTGCCACGTGCCTGGATCCAAGGCGCTAGAACTGCTTTTGGTAACTGCGCTTTCTTCTCCTCCCAAGTGACTTGACTGTTTCTTGGTCTTTTCGACAAACCAAGCAAACAGACACGATGAGGTCAGCTCTGGCCCGGAGTTAATGATCGATCGGGCGAATTTGAAATTGCTGATTCCTGAATGCCGGCCTGTAGCTTTCTTAATAATATCATCTCAGTGAGGTATTAAGTAAACTAAACTATGGAGATAACATTGTCAAACTGCCCTCTAGTACGATTAATTATCCTCGTTCCTTATGAGCAAGCCACCTCCTACCTGCTCTATATGCACATGTTTCCTACCAGTTAATAATGTCCAAGGCTGCCTTGCTACTTGGCGGCGTACGTTGACCACTCTCCCAGGTCGTTGGTTGACAAGGGGTTGGCAGTCCTCAGTAGGCCTGTCATTAATTAGTACTTAGTACTGACTGTTTTTTTGACACCATTTTCCGCCCCCTCCCCGGTCAAAAGCCCCCATAGAAAAGAAACAAAATGTGCTGAAAAAGCGAGTAAAATATGGCAACCTGTTTCTTTTTTAGCCTCAACCAGGGGGACCTCCTCTTGGCCTTGTAGTTTTGTTTAATCCCAGAAAATTCCCACAGTCGATTATCCACTCTTTTTCTTAAAATTCCCACTTCCCTTCATAGCCTCTTGATCCCTGGTCGGGCTTCTCTTTGGCCTTAGCAGGCAGCGCTGGGAACGAATTACATGTTACAATATTTTTTTTGGGGGCCGTTTCTGATTTAACCTCCTTCTATGGCTTACTACACCCTGAATAATAATATTCCTAAAAAGTCACGGGCGCTTAACTACTCTGTACAAACAAACTCAACCTCAACCAAAGCATAAAAAACAAAAAAAACAAAAAAAGAAAACTGGGTCTAAAAAAGCTTTTGACTTTGCTCTTTACCCCCTGCCTACTGCCACATTCTACTTCTTCCGGATCGACAGACAAGAGGAACTTCGCTGTTCGCATCCTGCTATAGTGGCACAGTCCAAGCTTTTTCCCTCGATGTGGGACCCTCCATCCCTCCATCTCTCTTCCCTCTCCCCTCTCTCTCCCCTCCTCCGGTGGCTGCTGTGCTTCTTGGAACAGACGAGACAAGGGATGGACAGGGCGGGGAGGGTTGTCGTTAGAAGAGAAATAAGAAAAAAAAAAACCAGAAAAAGAAAAAAAATTAAAAATTAGACGTACAGTACAAGCCCTCTTCCATGACTGGTATCGGCTCCGCGGCGGTGGGTGTTCACCCGTGCTAGGGCTTTTCCTGACCAATTCTTCCGAACCCTTTGAAGCAAACCAAATGCAGGGTATTGGGTTACTGCCCGTCCGCAGCATTTCAAGCCCGTTCATTGATTGAAGCTCATTTCCTTCGTATATACTACTTAGCTAAATCTGGACGGCTATTGTCCGCCCCGACCAGATTTATAAGTCTTCTTGAATCCCGCCCTTCTCCATACATACCTCTATAATTCTTATAGAGAAAAAAAAAAGAAGTTGAATAACTACTCAGCCTAAACAAAGATTGAGACCCTTTTCCTTTTCTCTTTCTTTCTATCTGACGGTTTTTCTACTCTCAGATTATTTCCTTCTTACTACTTTCTCATCCCCTACTCTTTGATAATCCTATTGTTTCCCCCGTCATAGTTGGACTGCGCTATTTACACAGTCTACTATTCTTCAAATCCTATCGACCATTACCCGCGCTCTCTACCAAGGAACTCTCCTTGCTTGCAATCTATTTCGAATTTCCATGGCTCCTGGGGAGATACCAACATCCTGGCCTGAATCTCCGTATCAAGGTCCATTAAATAGCATTATGGACCAACCATGGGTATCTCCGAGTGTCGTACGTATATGTGCCTGTAAGACTGGCAAAGTCTTTTGCAGCTAACAGCCTCGTGTCTCCCATAGACCTACGAGGGCGTCTCCCATACGTATGCTGCTAGTGGCCATCCGAATCCAGCTTTGTTGACACCAATCAGTGCTTCAAACAGCGTCTACCTCGATCCGAGACATAGCCCTTCTCACCCGCAATCGCATGACCTTCACTATCATAATATAAACTCCAGCGGTGTCTCGCACGGCCTGGGCATAAGCAGTCTGGACTACATCCAACCCGGAATGGCATTATTCGATCAATCTCATGGCTCGATTTCAAGCCACAATCCCTATGATCCACACGGACGTATGCGACGACACACCGAGAAAGCAGCCAGTGACCGCTCATCTAGAACAGGAAGACCGGTTTCGTCCAGATCAACCCCTGTCGCAATAGCACCCCACCCAGCGGGCATGAGGCAAATGGAGCAAGAGCGCCGATTAGGCCAAGATCTTGAATCACAGCGCCAGCCACGGCGACCACGACGCCCGAGACGGCGATCGTCTATCTTAGATGAGGAGACCAATCTTACTCTTCAACTCCGAGAGCAGAACGTGCCCTGGAACGAGGTAGTCAAGCGCGTAAACGCTGCTTTTGGTGGAAACCACAATGCGTCACGTCTTCAGATGCGGATAACACGCCTCAAGCAACGCATGAGAGAGTGGTCTGAGGACGATGTGAGTACGTGACACCCCACCTTACACCATATCTACAAAAGATTTCGTCTTGGTTTTAGCTGACGTAGACATGTAGATTCAAGCGCTTCGGAATGCTCATTTGTATTGGGAGACAGAGAAATTTGAAATTATCGCACGCAAGGTTAGACAACAATTTTTTTTTGAAATATATGCCTCTCAGAGCGCCCTAGTTTCTGACTTTCTATTTCCCCTTTTTTCAGATGCAAGATTACAGGACCACCAGATGTTGGTCAGCATCACAGTGTCAGCAAAAATGGCAGGAATTACAACTTGAGGCGGCCGAGACTCCCAGGAGAAGTCGAAGCCCCGACGACGAGGAGCCTCCTGACTACCCAAACAAAAGACCGGGATAGCACCTTGCGTCTGCCAATTTAAACCCAATTTTTGAACTTGTGCTCACTGATTTTGCTTGCTGATTATACTGGATGCTTGATACCCCTGCGTGTGTGAATTTTTTTTTTGAGTATTGCATGGTTTTCTTTTTTTATCTCCCTTTTGGCACGGTGTTACGAGAAACCGGTTTGTATAGACGATGTGAAAGATCATGCATATTGTTGCCCGACTAGCAATGGTCACCTTGGGTTTGCTTTTTTTTTTTTTGTTGTGCATTGCCATTACTTGTTCCTTTGAAGCCTTGATATTTTGATCCTTTTTGGTTTTGATGAAGTTGCGATTTTGTTCCAATAATTTGAGCCTCTCTTTCCCTTTTTATTTTGGATCCGGATGTGTGTACTTAAGCCCTTGAAGGCCAAGTGGCCGTGCCATTTTATTATGATTTTTACTCCGTACACATACTAGCTACCGTTCTCGGGTGTTTGTCTCCCTCGTTGTAGGGCAAATTTGAATTTAGCAATAGTCAAAAGTTTAGGCATATCTTGCTACTCCATTTAGTGGTGTTTTCTGGGATTTGAATGGCCTCTTTTCCACTCTTCTTCAGTTTCTTCATTTTTTTTTTTTTTGGCGCAACTCCTATTTCCCTCATTCACGTGACACCTAGTTAACTAACTTACATCATCTGTGACAGCCCTAAAATGAAGCAAGCCATGCAAGAATACATCATCAATCCAGTCGCCTCTTACTAGTATGTGCATTTATATCCGTTTACTCCTGCGTCATCGCCCGATAGGCAAGGCTTTTCAGCAGCCTGTAGGCATGAAACAGAAGAGGCAGCAAAGAAATTTATTTCTCACAAGTGGAACAGGGACGAAAACGGAGGCGTAGCTGCTTGTGGTTCAAAAATAGGTGTCCCTTCTTGAAAGGCGGAGATGATCGGAGATCACATCTCATGTTTCAAGTTCTGCCCTACCCGGCCGAGGGAACAATGTCGAGAAAACAAGATTGTATGCAACGACACATGTATGTACGTACATACATACAGATAGTACTATATTGACGTTTCAACGGGTCCAAGATCAAATTGAGGGGATAAACTGGCGAAAGATAGTATTTTCTCAAGGATACAGAAAAACGTGACTCGGGAAATTTTTTTCCCTAGTCGCATACAACATCCATACCACCGATAGAGCTTCCCTTGTACAAAAAGTACGATACGCATGGATTCATGCTTGTTCAGGCGCGTAATCTGTAGTCTAGAAAGCTCAGGGATGGGGCCACTGGCAAGGTAGCGAAAAGCTCACTATTTGCTACGATGGAAATTACGCTTTTGCCGACCCCTGACCTGGGAATGACAGCTTGTCCAACCCTTCCTTCTCCCCATGCGCATACATGCATTTTTTTCAGCTGAAGCACCATTTAGTTGGAGCAGGCTAAGTAGATAAATGCCATATACATGAAGTCAGGGAGAAAAAGAAAGAGAGAAAGAGTTGGAGAAACCCTTTTTTTTTGCGTTTCAGCTCAAAATCAAAGTCGTTCTTGTTATCGGTTACAAACAGAAATACGCATACGTGCGACGGTGCATACTATAATTCACAGTCGTCTACATAGTACGCCATAGAAGTGTAAAAAGTTCTTGGCAAACTCGCGGCGCAGCAAAAAGCTTAGTACACAATGACATCTTGAAGGAAAAGGGGGGAAAAGAGAGAGAGCGAGAGAGAAATCCACCACGCTACAACCCAGGCCAGGCACAGCCCAAAAGGAGTTGCGCGCTAGGGTCTCGAAACCCGCAACATTTTCCTTTTCTTGATCGACGCGCGGGGGCGGGGCGGAAGAGGCGGAGCCGGGTACTTTACTATTTTGGGAAAGGGAGGCTTTTGTGGTTTCTTGGCATGGTGGAAGCGAAGTTACATCAGGAGTTTTAGCGCTAGAAAATTTTTGCTGTGTGGTTTAAGGTTAAACTGCTCGTCAGGAGCTCTTTGGATAATCTCCGGTGGGCATGGATGAAGCTCCATGGTTACAGGACAGTAGAATATGTGTATAGTTTTCGTTTGAGAAATCTATACGCAGGTTTGTCAAGAAACTTTCTCGCCGTTGATCTTAACCAGGTACCAAAAATGCTTTTTTGAGCGCGATTTCAAATTATTCACGCAAAATATGAAACGGAACGCCGACGCTAAAGCTCGGCGCACAGCTTCCAGCAGTGTCTAGGGGGTGGTTCGTTCTGCTCGGCATATTACTCAAATAGTTTTTTGTTCTCAGAATTTGCAACTCAAACTGCTATCCATCTGCACTGTCATCAACATCGTCCTCCTCATTCTCCTCATCCACAACAGGAAATGTTAAAAGCGCAGCAACCCCACCTAACCCGTCCAACCTCTTACCACTCTCGTGGTCCGAACTAAGCACTCTAACTTCTCCTCCCTCAACATCTCTCACACGATCAACAAGGGAAACCCATCTCCGCCTCTCGTGGACGTTCTGAGCTCGAAAGAGTCTGTTTGAAATTAATAAAGTACCACCACCTCGGCCAACAGCGCCCTGCTCAACCGCTGACTCTACTTCTTTCGCTCCGTACGTGGCCTTGTTTGTATCCATTCTTAGATGTGCGAAAAATGTGTCCATAATTGCTGTCTCACGAGCATATTTCGTGTTAGAGAGACGTGCTTGCACAGAAGGAGATTTAAGGACTTCGGCCAAGGAGTGCACATGGCCAGACGAGGAATGCACTACGATGAGATTTTTTAGAAGAGGTTTCAATTCTGGCATCCCTGATGATGCGGCCTGAATGTGTTTCTGAAAACCGGCAGCAGTAAAGCCCGGCGATGCCAACAATATAGGCCTTGTCGATGTACCATTACTAGTCGTTGTCGACGACGAACCACTCGATGGCTCTAATAGGCGAAAGAGAGTTTCAAGAGTTACTTGGAAAAATTTTGACAAGGCCTAGGTTCAGAAGTGTTAGCGAATCAGAGCACGGGTGAAACAGCAAGCCACATCCTCACTCGCCTTATCATGTTCGCTCCCTCCTTGCCTTTTCCTAGGTATGGTCATTTCAACCTTTTGCTTCAGGACGGTCTGAAACTGTCCAATAAAGCAAATATTCGCCAAGCCTTCCTGCATTACCACTGCTACAACCTCCGCCCTTCTTTGATATCCTTCATCCACAGCATCTTTTAGCATTTGTATGGCAACACTATCCCATCCGCCGATTTCACCAGACTCTGTCCGCTTCTCAAGAGTGAAATTCCGCTGTAACTCCAGGTCTAATGTATGATGCTGACCAATCTTTGTATGTGGGGTTTCTGCCGCGATCTGTCCTGAAACATGGAGCTGAGAACTTTGGGGATCGAAATCTAGGCTCTTTACTCGTATTTGCAAAGTCAGATGGACTCGTGACGAGGAGGTTGTTCCCGTTGTAGCAGTTGTAGTGACACGGCGAATAGCACTGGCTTTCAGTAGATCATGGGGACGGATTAGATTGTACGCATGCCACTACGGAAGGAGATGTCAACTGAGCGCCCAGGATAAATTTAGAGACTAATACCAGCGTATACCATGTCCTCTGGCTCCTCTGGGAAGAGCGTAACTGAGCCGGAGCCATCTTGCTCGATACTCTGTTTGATCAGCCTCATTATCAACTCCAATCTAAAATACCACCTTAATCCGATTTAATGGTTAACGGGTCGTTTGGGGCTTGGAATCGATAATTATGGAACATTGCATTCTATGCGCCTTGAGGTAAGAGCAATAACGCTTCCAAATGTCGATAGTTAAGAATAATTGCTATCTTTTGGAATTGTTTCGAGAGTATTGGCTGTGGGATAAAACAGATGGTCATCACTGCCACCTTGTCACCACTATTTTTAGGCTTTTCCCCTCCTTCCATCCTTAGTGAGGGAACTTAACTATGTAATCAAAGTTCTGGGAGTGGATCGGAATCCGGAAAAAGCAATGTTCCACGTCATGTTCAAACCACCGCAGGTAACGACCATGGGTTAAAAACTAGAAGTGATCTATAAGAAGGGAAAAGGGAATTATGATTATGAGAATAAGAAGTCTGTTTTAGTATTTTCCAATGCATAATCTCCTAATTTAGGGCTATGCCTTGTTCTGTTCGGGGATTCTACCTAATCAATAGCCCAGGGAAGAAGTGACCTTAAAGGTCCGAATGGAATGTGCTGCTGCTCATGTTGTGCTGGATCAAAGCGCACATGAGCATCATATGTTGTATGCGCTCTATCTCCATCCGGATTTTCGTTGTTGACTAGGCGAATCTGCCCATCCGGGTGGATGTTTTCCTTGTTTTCATCTGTTGCCCCATTGAATGGTGGAGGAAGAAAATGTTCATCTCTGCGGAAAGCCATCCTCTGCTGCATAATTCTGGAAGGGCTAAGCTGACTATCGGATGGCGGATCCTCCCATATTTGACCTGGAAATGAGAAAGCACCCATCTGTCGTTTATTCATCTCTGATTCATCATCAAACACCATCTCCGGATCAAATTGAGATGGGAGTCTTCTATCCTCTCTAGCTAGCTTTTTTAGAAATGGGCTGCCACGGATGATAGGGGTGGATTCTTCAGAGTTGCATTCAGTTTCATGCGATTCTCCTCGGTTATTGGCATAAAAATTCCCGGAAATGTCAGTTGAAAGATAATCATAATTGACTGCGCCGAGGACCTCCCAATCAAATCGGTTCCACATGTAGCTCCGACATCCAACTTGCTGACTCACGCTTTCGCCTCCGTTATCGGCTTCTGTTAACACGCCGTTATCTGAATCATTCCAGAGAGACTCGTTCTCGTTTCCGGTATCACCATTAGACTCAGCGTCACCAAAGTTAGAATCATCTGCGCATTCAGTGTTATCTTCCTGGTTTTGTTCTCTATTTTCACCCAAGTTTCTAGCAGACGAGTTGCCATCGGTGGAGCTATCCCTTATGGCCTCCCTATCTTCAGTGAAGTCAACTTGAGAGACAAAGTCATCGTCGTCTTCATCACTTGAGTTTGTTTCGATGAGCTGGCCGTTTTCATTGACACCGTTTTGGGAGACGAGGTCGCAGTTGTCTTCATAATTTGAGTAAGTGTCCAAAGCTTGACTATCGCCAATACCAACTTGGGAAATAAAATCTCGTTCTTCTTCCTCGTGATTGGTGATATGTGCGATTCCATTTGGGATGATTCTTTGATGATTCCTAGGATCGTTGTGCCTGTTCCTATCGCCTTGGTTTTGCTGACTATTTTCTGTCAGAGGGATGCTTCCACCACCTGGATGGCTTAATAGGCACATACCGGCTAGAAGGGCCGTCATGGCCTCGCAGAGGGGGCATCGCGGTCAAGCTGTTTAAGAGCAAGTGATATGAGGTAAAGCTTCTGTTTTGAATTAATCTTCCTTTCTTGAAACAGCTGTTTCGCCGACCACCTCTTTGGCTCTCTCAAATTGAAATAAGAGATGAATTGATCGCAAATTTGGAAGTCAATCTTCCAAACTGAGTTGAAATGGATTGGACCCTATGTAAGTGCAAAAGGGTTGCCCCAATCCACTATGAGTTCTCAACGGAGCTTCTTCAGGCTGCAAAAGAAGCTAGCTATAAGGTTGCCGTGTAATTCTCGGTGTATGCGAGAAGGAAAAGGCAGCCTAGAACTGATGGCAATTACCGCGTTGTTGTCGTCGCTCACTAGCGTCCTTGTGTGCTATGCATATGTTGACCAAGTCACATGGAAAGGGTGATAATTAGAAACAAGCCATAATAGCTCTTCATAGCTTCTTGTATTCTCTGGAGTTAGGGATAAAATATCAGCCTAGTAAAGGGGTTCACTGGTGCATTGTCCAGCCACCCTTTTTCCATAACTATCTTCTTGAAGGAAAGCATTTCAATTATGAGGGAAGATACAAGGGGATTGAGCGAATTGAGGCTATCACATGATTGGTTCCCCGTCTTTGTGAGTAGTAGGATCCCAGCAAACACTCTGGTATTCATTTGTCTCCAGAGACTCCATATCTTGTTCGGAAAGCTCGAAATCAGACAAATTCGCATTTTCTACAATTCGAGATTCTGTGGCAGATTTTGGAAGCGGAACTAGGCCCTACACGGTGACAGACATTAGGTACAGTCAAGGATAAGGACAAGAAGAGATAAAACTTTACCTTTTGCAGACTCCATCGAACAAGAATTTGGGCTGGAGTTTTGCTATGCTTCTTCGCCAAGTTTTGCAGGACAGGTTCCTCCATTTTCTGTGCACGTACAAGAGGGCTGTACGCTTCAACAACGACGTTTCGTTTCCGAAGCCATTCGACAATATCCCGTCTAGGGAGCCAAGGGTGGATCTCATATTGCCCAACGTCGATCTTGCCCCCAATAGACTTGTTGTATTCTTCTAGCTCATCCAGGTGATGGACACCATAGTTGGAGACACCAATTGAGCGAACCTTTCCCTCTTTTTGGGCCTCAACGAGAGCACGCCATGCACCTTCGCGTGCTTCTCGCCCTCCATAAGGGGCATGAAGGAGGATTCTAACAACTGATTAGAGCTGCAATCGCAAATAGCAGGAAACGAACATCGCTGGATATGTGCAAAGCTTGGACCTACAGGTCGTAGTAGTCCATTTTAGCATCCTTCAGGCTTTCTTCGATGGATTGCTTCGTTTTCTCGTAGCCCAAAGATCTCCATGGGACCTTAGTGGTAAAGAAGATGTCCTCCCGCTTCAAACCGGATTTTCTGATGGCCTCTCCACATTGTGCTTCATTTTTATACGCTTTAGCAGAATCAATCTATGGTATAAGTTAATGTCATCTCAGGTCTGTGTATCCTCTATAACGTAACAGGAGCCATACGTGTCTATAGCCAGTCTCAAGCGCCTTCAGTGTCACTTTTTCAGTGATATCTGGAGGTCTATTTTATTGTCAGACGATGCAATAACTCGGGTGTGAATTCCTTTGTCCAGGAGAACGAACGTTTGGTACACCTTTCAATTTGTAATTAGCAAGACGATTCTCCAAAGGACATTATGTAGTTTATATAAAGGCTACAGTAGGTCAAGTTGTTATGAACAAATAGAGCGAACAGAAGCTGATTGATTCAAATTCATTGTGTGAAATTGGTAACCCAGATGCAGCAACTAATGTCTCTTGATCAAATTGGCCTGATAATGACCAAGTTCAAGCAAGCAAAGTTAAGATAACACGAAAACGAGTTCTAGCTTACCCCGAATCCGACAACTGGGATCTCGTATCCCGAGTTCAATTTATAAGTAGCCTGCAAACTGAGTTTGGAAGCCATGGTTAAGAAGTTGCGTTGTTGAAAAGATGATCCTAGAGTGCGATAGGGATGGGTAAAGAGTGATGCTATCCTGTAAGGAAGAAGTGGAATGGATGTCATGATCCCCTGCCCTGCGCCTTAGTTATATAGCCCAGGCATATAGAGCCGTGGATTCATTTTGCCCCTCCAAATGCACTCGTCGGTCAAAAGTGGAGAAGGAAGTGCGAATGACGAACAAGTTAGTTACATTGAATCCAAGCGGTCTGCCAGGTTGAGGTGGCTAAACTTGCTTTGGCTTGCTTTTGGCGTCAACTTGTCGCGTTCAATGGCCGAGATAAATAAGCAACTTGTTAGACAGAGAAAAATTAACAATCTGTCACTTGATAAGAGGGAAAATGTTTTACCTGAAGCCTATATACTACCAAGTACGTTCCAGAATGGATTTCAAATGATTTTGTGGCGTTGGTAGCCTTAACCGTCCTTTTCCACCAGGGCTGAAGAATCGGGAGGCTAGGATCAATACATCCAAGAAATGCAGTAGACTGGGGAGTTTACGCTTTCTAATTTACGTATCATCCATGGGGAGAAGCGTTTGAACAGTTAAAAAGTTTTAATTTTGGATGGGCCTTATGCAAGAACGGCAAAACCATAGAACATGATGCTACAAGCACAGAGATAGGGAGGCTCATTGGAAGATAACATAAAAGAAATAGGCATATCAGCCGTCCGTGCAGAGCCATTGTCGTATATTGAATAAGGGTTCAAGCCGTCGAGCCATGTAGGGGACCGAACCGGAGTAGGATGTTTATCGGAGGACTAAAGCAGAAATCACCACCGTACTCCATTCAAACGGAGCAACGCCTTTTTTGCAATTGCGATATGTCTAAAGAGTACTCTCCGCTCCATGGCTCATGATGCCTAATGTCCGCAACGATCTTTGGATCATGATGGTGTCATTAAATTTCGACCAAGACCGTCCCTATCAACACATGCTATGCGCAAGCAAATACTTCCCTTCAGCCTTGCATCACCTTTACTCATCATCTTCTTCCTCAATAGTTGTTTTGGCAATGCGGTCCAAATCTCTCTGACCGCTTTGTGTGATTCTGCGGCCACCCTTCTCCTCATCAACCTCAACGACACCGATCTTCTCGAGGGCCTGGACGACCTTTCGGTCGACGGCACCGCTGGCATTGACGTGGTGGGATGGGCAGGAACCACGGTTCTTGGTTCCTCCGTGGACTTTTCGTAGACGACCAACGCCGACAGTCTTGCGGAGATAGATGTGGCGGGCAACCGAGGCAGCGCGGACGTAGAACCTGAGGTATCTAAGTGAGCTCAGGTCGATATGGCAAAAATGAACGTCAACAAAATATGGTGAAAGAAGCGAGGTCATACCAATCGTCGGATTGAGGAGGGAGCTCTCTGGCATTAGACGTTTTAACGGTATCAACCCATCCTATTAAGATTTTAAAATATCAGTCAAAATGCGATTTTCCGAGCATTTGAAGTCATGCCAGGTATTCGGAAGAATAAAGGAGACCCCAAGAAAGGGAGCGGTAACGAACCTGGAATTGGCAATTTGCCTTGTCTCTTCAAGAAAGCGGAGTACGCATTAATGAACTTTTGCGCCTATGGAGACCCAGTATATCAGCATATTTCCAATACACAATAAATCCCTCCGTTCTTCTGATTGTCGTCGGAGCCTGGCTCGTATTCATAAAGCGTCTTGGTTTCCTTTCATATTCGTCCAGTTTCGCCGAACCAACACAGAAGAAGCATGGTCTATCCCACCACTCTCCCCCCTATCTTTGAGTCCACATCCTCGATAAGCAACGAACAAATCGTCCATTCCCGCCTCTTCTTCCATCTGGAAAACCAAGATATTTCGCCTCAGGTTGTCGTCGGTCCATAGCCATCCCCCTTGTAGAGAAAAAAATATGCTAAACACTTACATCCACATCGCGAACAGTGACGCCTCCCATGATTGCGAGTTGTGAAATCAGCAAAAGCCTCGAAGTCGAAAATTAAGAGGAGAGCGCGGAGGCTTCTGTGGGAGCTAAGAAGGGTGCGTTTGTCGGTGCTCAGTCGTCGCGCGTCGTCGTTGTCGGGCTCGAATCCCCTCGAAATTTCAATTCATTTGACTCTTGCGGTTGTGTAGCGCACTAAGCGTAGTGTGGTGTGGAGCCTCTCCCTAATTGCTCGCTTACCCTGTTTAGTCCTAGTGCTACCCTAATAGAGCTAGACCAGTTCCGTATTAGTCATCTATCATTTCGCTTCTAAGATATAGCAACGACCAGCGACAATATCCTCCATTTCATACGTCTGAGATCGCTCGCGACTGATATACATGTTGAAATCAAAATACATAGGTCCATCTTCGACTCGTCCCACGAGTACAATAGCGAGCAAGGCAGAAGCTAGAACGTCCAATCACCTCTCAAATCTGATTCTAACCAGGAAAATAAATCTAAAAACTTAAACCCGCATCCCCCCGAAGTCCTGCACAGTATCGCACAAATAGGGTATCAATAAAATGAGGATGGCGTATCCCCGGCGGCTTTGCCCATTTAAACTCCTCAAGTGCTTCTTCAACGGTGTAACCTTTCCTTTCGATAAGATATGAAGTGAGAAAAAATCCGGTTCGATTGAAACCGTAGTGACAATGTACTCCAATAAGAAGGCGAGGGATACCGGCCTCATTCATCTTCTTAAGTTGAGAAGAAATTTCATCTTCAAGGCGATCAACAAGGGAGATAAATTCTTGTACTTCATCGACGGTCGGGGGAATCTTGGAGACTGTTGGCAATTTATAGTATTGGATGCCGCCGTCATCTAACTGAGATGGATTATATACGGGGCTCTCGTGGCTTATGTCAATAACAGCAAATATTTTCCCCTTCCATTTGTGCACAAATGGGAGTGGGGAATGTTCTTGGTCGAGGTCACGCAACGTTTTCAAAGCGAAAAAGGTACCACCGATTGGTTTTGAGACTGGTGTCACTGCTTTCCATTTAGCAAGATTTTTGACGTCCCATTTCCCAGAGGTGGTGAGATGTTTTAGCTGCCATCCAATATTCAGACGCGAATCAATATCATTAGAGAGGAAACTTTGTATCAAACCAGATAAAGCCCGATATGTAGCGCGGTCATAAAGGAGAGCATGAGATGCTGGGGCAGGAAATATGAAAGACTTGACAACTGCTTTTCCGTGCCCGTGTACTCCAATAGCGGTATCGGATTTGGTGGATGGTGAAGGACTCAAATTGCTGTTTGCGCATTCGTCCAGCCGCTGACCGCACGTCAGGTCACTAGGGTGAGGAGGAATTCCGAAATACTCGCGAATTCTCGACACTTCTATCATTTTGGTGATTGGGTCTGATTCTCCAGCTATGAGTAGAAGCGGAGCCTGAATGCCCTTCCATATCTCTTCCCCGGGTATTCCATTCGTAGATTTCCCACGAACATCATATAATGGAAGCGTTCCCCACACCATTCTTCTCCATACCGGTGTTCGACTCTGTTCATTGAATCGGAGTTGAAGTTTCCTTGTTGCAGTATCTGCACCACTTCCCACGAATCTTGACACGCTTGGACTGCTAAGACCGCCCCTTCTGTCCCATCTTCGCCAGGCATTGAAAATCGGTTCTGGGATATATAATAATCTCCGAAAGTGGGCAGTATCCATTTCAGATGGAGGAGTGCCTTGGGGGCAAACCGAAACGAATCCAACAATATGTTTCTTCAGCTCAGGCGCGATTGGAGATTTTGACGACGCAATTGATGTGGCAATTGAGCAACCTAAGCTGTGACCGATCAGTATAACTTGCTGGCCTTTAACAGTATCGCGATGTTGCTCAATTGCAGTTGCAAGAAGCGTGGCGAGCGCCTCTACCGAATAGGCCGACCAGGACTTGGGAGAAAACGTTGAAAGACCACACCCTGGAAAATCAATGCCGAAACAAGGAGCGACGTTGGTAAGAGTTGTGAGAATAGGGTGGAATTGAGCAAGCGAGCCTCCCAAACCGTGCACAAACACAAGTAAAGGCAATGGAGATGGTTCCGTGGGAAGCTTCTCAAGGTGGGGATGAGGGCAGAAAAAAGTCCTGATAGACGGATACGTAGACACGAAAGTAGTGTAGGAGACGAATGATGAGTGTTTCTTTAGTAAACCAGGATCGGGGCCCTTATCGCCTATATGTAATTAGCTATAGCAAGTATTAGGGATTAACGAACCTTACCATCGCGCATTAGATTCTCGAACGGGTTAGTGCCGCGCTCATTATCCTCAACTATCTCCTCTTCGCTAGAAGATTCAGTATTTTCACCAACGCTTTTATTTGTGTTCGGTAAAGGCCTTTTGCTATTGCGCCCCGGCAGGGCCCTCGACCCTTCTCGGGCTTTCTTATAGATCGCACCAAGACCGAGCGCTATAACGATTATTGATGATGCACAAGACAGTAGTATAAAAAGGTTTACTCGGTCACCTTTTTCCGTCACGGCGCGGAATTTGGAGAATGGCGGATTAGAAATGAACATGGCCATCGAGTCCCAGAAAAGAAACACTTTTTCCTTTGTAGTGACAATTGTGTGATGGATTAGGGAGAGTAAAGATGCCCGGTCCACTTCCATGACTCAGAGAAGGAAGTTGCTCAGTGAGCAATGTTAAAATGCACTGTTCTGGTGTAGATTGCTTTGAGGTTCGGTTCTCGAGATAATGTTTTCAATATATTCAGCTTCAGGAATGGCGCTAGTGGTTTGCCATGGTAGTGAAAGGGAATCGCTTGGATGAGAAGTTACATCTCAAAGCTTGAGCGGCTCATTGAGCATTGAATGAGGGAGACAGCGTTAATAAATAGACTCAACTAGCTCCATATGGGCAGCAATGCATTTGAAAGAGCGAGATAAAGTCCGCTCTTCATAAGAGCACTGCATGGTCTCTCAGGAGCCAGTGAAAGTCCAACAACGTTCTCTTTTCTGTTGCCCGGCGAGGGATGTCGTCGAATTGTGTTTTGTCTTACTGCGTCATCTCGCAGGACTTGGCGCCACGCAAAGCGTTTTCTGGAACTCTATCACGTGGTTAATTCCCAATTAGAACTAGACCTTCTCAGTCTTTGCAAAGAGGAACATCAGGCAAAGGATAAAATCCATAACTAGTAACTAACTAAACCCTTAGCTACCTATATATCCATTTTGGCCGCCAAATCTGCACCTAAGATATACCATCTATCATCTAGGAAGTCAAAAGAGACTTTCCGTCGGAAAAAATAATCCTAGAGTCGAACATGAGCCATCTCAAAATCAGATTCGATACGCGAGCGGCCCGGGAGCCTACTCTAGAACTGGTCAGTCATAGCACCGTTTGACGCATCTCCAACCAATTTGGCATACTTCGCCAAAACACCTCGAGTAACAACTGCCTTCGGTGGCTTCCAGTTTTTCAGACGCCGTACGATTTCTTCATCAGAGATATCCATTGTGAGCTCGTTGGTCTCCGCATTAATCGTGATGATATCTCCATCCTGTACGACAGCTATGGGGCCCCCAACAACAGCTTCTGGAACGATATGCCCAACAATGAATCCATGGCTGGCACCAGAATATCTGCCATCCGTAATCAGTGCTACATTTGTGAGTTTAGCACCCATTAGTGCAGCACTAGCTTTAAGTTGCTCCGGCATTCCGGGTCCACCTTTTGGTCCCTCGTACCGGACAACGAGAACAAGGTTCTCTCCACGTGGAATTTCGCCACGGGAGAGAGCAGCGTCCAATTCGTGCTCTTTGTTGAAGACACGAGCTTTTCCGGTGAATTTTGTGCCTTCCTTTCCCGTTATTTTTGCAATGGCACCGCCCGGTGCAAGGTTTCCCCTGAGCACCTGTAGATGACCAGTTGGCTTAATTGGATTGTCAAGCGGGTGGATAATAACTTGATCTTGTGGGAGGGAAGGGAAAGATGCAATGTTTTCAGCCAGTGACTTGCCAGTTATGGTGGGAATGCCTCCATCTAAAAGACCTGCAGCGACAAGCAATTTCTGAACGGATGGAATTCCTCCAATCTCGTAGAGATCAGCCATGTAATATTGTCCGCTTGGGGCAAGATTTGCGATGAAGGGTATTTTGTTGCTGACACGCTGGATATCATCAAGAGTCAAATGAAGGCCGGCCGATCTAGCCATAGCGATGAAATGAACAACGCCGTTCGTACTTCCACCGAGGGCCATGGTCATGACAAGAGCATTTTCAAAGGAGCGCTTCGTCAACAAGTCTCGGGGTCTAATATTCTTTTCCATGCACAACTTAATTGCCTCTGCAGCTTTTACGCACTCGCGCATTTTTGCAGGCGATGTCGCTGGAGTAGAGGACGAACCGGGAAGAGTCAAACCCATCGACTCGATTGCTGTTGCCATTGTATTGGCAGTGTACATTCCCGCACAAGCCCCGGCACCCGGACAAGCGTGTCTTTCAATGTCTGCCATGATTTCATCCTTCGATTTGCTCTTATCTCCACCGTCATCCGGCTGGGCCAGTGTATTATACGCATATGCACCTGCGGCTTCATAGCAGGTGGAAACATTGATGGGTCGGCGCAATAGTTTGGAATATCCACCTTGGATTGTGCCACCGTAAATCATCAAGGAAGGACGGTTATGCCTTCCCATGGCCATGACGCAGCCAGGCATGTTCTTGTCGCAGCCGGGAATCGCAATGCAGCTATCATGGTATTGCGCGCAAGTCACAGTTTCGATACTATCGGCGATGATCTCACGAGTTTGCAGAGAAAAGCGCATACCTAAAGAAAAGTCCAGGCAAATTGATTAATACCGCTCTCCTTTAGCAGGGTCACTCGCCAAAGAACCACGCACCATCATGACCCATTGTGATTGCGTCAGAGACGCCAATGGTATTATACTGCCACCCAAGCATGCCCCGTTCCACAACAGCCTTCTTCACAGCCTTTCCTAAATCCAACAAGTGCATATTGCAAGGATTTCCTTCCCACCATACTGATGCAATACCAACATGGGGACTATTTTTCATAGCCTCTCGATCAGGTACGCCAGCAGCGTATAACATTGCCTACGGATCCATTATACATTAGTGCACGAATAAGGTAATAAGCTAGTGGGATGCATTCTTACCTGGGCTCCCGGGTAATCATGTTCTCTGGTGATAAACTGAGAATACTTATTCAGGATCGGCTTACCGTCCCGCATTGCATCATTTGGCAGAGAGGGGAATTCGAGGTATTTTTCCTCCTCTTTTGAGCCATCTTGCACGGCAGAAACTGTCGAACTCATGTTTAAATAAGTTGTGTATTCAAACACAATTTTTAACCCTTGCGGCGCTTTTTGATGGGTTTCGTAAGTAAGGACTTTGAGCAGGCCCAGATAAATACGTAGCTTCTTAGTGCTTCCGCTATCAGTCTGAACACAGTTGACAATTTGACACAGTTAGGGGGTGGTGCAAATACTTAACTATCTCGCGACCCCAAAGAACTTTAGGGAATAGTGGATGCAGTCACACGAGAAACAACTTTGTTGATATACGATGAGATGTTCCGTGCTTGCCCCTCAAAATCCCCGGAATTAAGTTCGGCCCCTCATTTGCATCGGCTCTCAGACGCTACACGAAATGCGCAACCCACTAATTAGCTACTTAGTTATTGGGTGCCACGGGTGGCTTGAGCTACCCAATTGCCCAGCACGCCGACGGACAAAGCTCTCCTCATGCCAGTCTCGTCTGGGGTAAAAGACCTTTGCCCACATCCCGTATAGTCAAGGATCCTGCAGACAGGACAAGGTGCTGTATATGTATGTATGTATGTATGCATGGAAAAACTTACGTAGATGCGTACATGCATAATGTAAGTTGGATACATGTCGCGAGTGGTCTCCACCAGGTGTGAAAGCAGGAGAGACAAAGCAAACAGTTTTTTTTTATCCCTCTGCTAAGGACATCAGATTGAGGGGACTGTTGATAAGATTCCACCGCTCCTTACCAAGTAAGCTACTAACTATAGGCAGGATGTACCTTGGCGTAATTAGCATTTGTCTCCAAGCCAGCTTCATGTTCCAACAACTTTTGAAATCAAAATATCCCATAGATAATCCTCTCAACAAGTTGGACAGGATTCTCGGCATTTCGGAACTAGTGAATTTCCGTCATGGTGGAGCTTTGAGATTCAATGACGTCGAGTAATGACGCAAGTGAGAAAGCTTCATGTCTCGGCAGGGTTAACCAGTTACTTGGTTGCCTGTTGCTACTCATACGCTTAAAAACGCGGATAGAAGACATGCCCGTTACGAACATTCAAACACTCGAACTTTTGCTAGAAAAGCCAATTGAACATAGTCGATTCTTACTCTACAAAGCGGTACACAGGCAGCATGACTGATAATTCGACATTGATCAGAACTTCCCAGGTTCTCGGGATCACAGCTTCTGGGGTGCTAGCTGGTAAGGCGACTTCACTGTACCTGTGGAAATCAAGCAATTGCGCGAATGAATAGCCTCAATCAAACTAATCAACCTCAGGTGGCATCCTTACCATCTCAACCCTTCTAGTGCCGACTCTTATCCTCCCTGCAACCACCGCTAAACGCACTTTCGACTCATCCTTCCAGCCAGGCACTCCAGTCTCCCACATTACCTCGCAATGGCACTACGCATACGGCAAGGGTAAATCATTCGTCCCACTAGCCTCACTCATCACCGCCTCAGCCTACTCCTATTTGTCATACCACTTCCGTCAAGGCACGCTCACTCGCCAGGGTAACGTCGTCGCCGCAAACTACTACCTTCTCGCTGCCTTGCTTACCATCCTTCCTGTCCCGTTCACCCTCCTGATCATGAAGCCCATTAACAACAAGTTGATTGCCAAGGCGAATTCTGCAGAGACCGAGGGTCTCATTTCTCAAAAGGAGAAGGCTGTTGAGAGTGAATTGAAAGCTTCTAGAGAAGAGGCTGAAGTCCAAAGCTGGCTGAAGACTTGGTCCGGCTTCAACACCGCGAGAGGATTGTTCCCTCTTGCTGCGACTGTTTGTGCTGTTATGGCTGTGCTTTCATAAATCCCTTAGGTTAAAGGAAGGATGTCTCTTTTGTCAACGGCACTTGGGGGAGAGAATGTGAAACAAGGTTATGTATAATGAGATTCATGCAATTGCCATGATGCAAATTGTACGGTACAATATATTAAATAATCTTAAGTCGATTGCAATGGATTTCGCATGGTATAGACGATCCCAGTTATAAAGCTAGTGGTTATCAAGCTGTCCCTGGCAATTCCTTCCTAGCTCTCTCTAGCTTAGATATGACAAATGTTGCCGTCATGGGTATCATGGGATAATTGATAATCATGTTAAATACACGAGAGCGGTTAGCGCGGGTCCACGTTTCAGATTGCCTGTTATGGCGTAACAAACGAATCGGGTCCTCGCGGGAGATCTCGCCTTGGTATCATTGAATCAAGGGTCATTCTTAGCAGCCAAGTTAGAGCTACCAAATATGTATTAGCAATTGTCGAGGAGCTGCAATATGTAAATAAGTCGGTTTTTTCAAGAGAATTTACTTCTCCTGAGCAATTTCCGTATCGACACTAGTATTATCTGTTTCATCCCTCTCACCCGTCCCCCATACACTGCTTTCGGCTGTGGACTCGTCCGTGTGCTGAACATTGGTGCCTTCTTCTTCGTTTGTCACAAACCCGACGCTCTTCCCGCCGCTTGAATGCGGCCGGGTTTCTTCAAGTACGTCGCCACTCCACGCCATGCATTTCTTGACAATCTCCCCACAACGGAGACACATCCAACCCTCGCCTTCTTCCGCTTCCAGTTTTTGCGCAATGCAAACAAAACAATATATGCAACCACACGGCATGGCTTCATAAGGATTTGTGATATCCGTTTGGGCGGATCCGATAATACCGCCGGAAGCACCGCTTACGGCCAATACATCAGACTCTGAGGATGCTGTGGGGTTCCGCTCTTGGTAGCAAATTGCGCACGTTCTCTCTGGCAGAAAGCCTAGCGGCCCCTGGTCCTTAGCATCTTCGTCTCCTTCGTCTTTCGGACGAAGGGAAGATACCGTCTTTTTCCATGCTCTCGAAAGCCAACGCCGCCAGCGGCCAATACCGACAAGAGGTAATAGAAATAGAAGGAATTCAGTGAAGGCATGCCAAACAAGTTGACGATTAAGGTATTCAAATGATACCTCGCGGCTAACTTGGGTTGACGGCGGAGTTAATCGCATTCGTAAAAGGCGATCAACCAATGTTCGGTATCGGCCGTTTACAAGAAATACGAGGAATGAAACGAATGCAGCCATCGAGTGGACTGTGGAAGCGAGGTTTGTAAATTTCGCTAGCGATTTAATGCTTGGAGATGGCTACAGATTGTTAGATGCAACAAGCCTTGAAGATAATTCAAAAATTGCATACCTCATTGTAACCTCCTTCTTGTTCTATCATCCAAGCATCCCACTTGTCCCATGCATATCGACCCCCAACGGTTAAGAGTCCATAAAGGACCTTCTGCCACTTTGTTGGCAGTCCATATACCGGACCTTTACTCCGGCTATCGGTGTATTTTAAATTCTGGAGCGCAGCACCATACGAAGCATTGTGGTCCCATACCGACAACTTAAATAGCATAGCACGGAGGGCCAGTTCAATCTCATGAGACCAGTCTTCTCGCATGTGACGCTTGAAACGTAAATCCGTCAGTTCCATGAACAGTACCACAAAAACAGCCTGCCAAAGACAGACATCAACACAATAGATAGCCTTACCCCAAAATAATTCAATCCTTCTCCAACCTGGCCTTTCAGAAGGCCTAGCAACTCTTCATCCAACAACTCAGCGTCGACCTGGCCAACCCTGAACGCTGGCCGCGTTCCCTCCCGGCCTTTGATAGTATCCCACAACGCCAATCCACTACCAGTCGCTTTATTCAACGGATAAGGAAGACTTCTAATTGATGGAGGGAGTCGGGAGGAAGGATCGACAATGGTGTTTCGGGCCTCCGCTTCGCGCTGTTGCCGGCGTTCCAAGACGCGAGCTTGTGCTGTAGCAAAATTCGCGGAAGTCATCGTGGCATCATTTTGTATCTTTTCAATAGATCATATTCAGAACTTTCTGGCCAATTGCTTGAAATTATATGAGTATGAGACTTCTCCTTTGCAAAGAGTCACCAACAGCAGCTCCGAAGCCCATCAGTTTTGGCCCTAGGGGGTTTGGAAGCCGAGGTTGACTTATCAGTCACGTGTTTAACTAGTTAAATTCGGGTTCCAATCTTCCTTCTTGGCGGCGAGCTCCTCGAGACATTTTACCCACAAGCATTTCATCCGTCAATAATGAGTTTGAATCCTATCATGCGTGTATCGCACCTAGCATTCGTAAGTGCCACTACTTTTGGCATTCTTCAAAGTTTTGGCTCGGGCCGTGGTTAGGGAATTCGATACTACACTGCTACAGTAGCGGCCTGAATGGACAACGAAAGCCGAGATAATATCCCCAAAAGGTGACACATGGAGCTGTTGGGTTGCCCCATTTACATTTTATGAAACAGAAACGGCCATAGGGAAAGCAAATAGCTAATACTATGGACGCAAACCTTACGCGAGCTAAGGGTTTTCAAAGCGGATAGAGGACCATGGAACTTGGCTATTTTCTCCGTATATATATGGTGCACGGTGGGATTTTTACAATGGAACCACTCTATTTGCGTCACACCTTATGTTATTGGGGTGGTGATTCTAATGCCCTCTATTCTATGGTTGAGATGCCAACACCGTGCCAATCTGGTGCCTGGTGTCTTTCAGTGGCCAATTTCTGCTTTAACACCCTAGACTTGCGTTTCTTCGACGTTAAGCTGTGAAGGGATTTTGTCGGGTTCTATCTATACTTTATAAGAGTATACTTTTGCGGTTCAATAAGAAAATCGCAGTCTCTGCACTTCATGACCAACACAAAATGATTTTGATTCGTGTGGGTGGTGTCGGAAGGACTTCTCCTTTTGGTAACCATGGGACAACTTTGCTGAAAATAACCAGTAAACTGTGAATTAGGATAGGTGGAAAAAGGCACTACAGTGCAAGTTGCAGTTGTCTATGGACGTGGGTTCGAAAAAATATGGAAGACCCGAGAGGCATTGCAAGGTTAGTGCGTCCTCCTACAACGGCAAGAAGTAGAAGAACATATAGTAACTATGAGGACGACGAGACATTTGTTTCAATGATTTACGGGTGCCAGATATAAAGATATAGCTGCATAGTATAGTTACAGGTGAAAGTTTTAGCTAGTACACTTTGGTCAATCCGGTTCCCTTAGAAATCAAGCAATGATCAAGCCTCAAGTTTTCCCCGATGGCGTTGATTACCAGCAGTTCTTTTCTCTCCGGTCATTATGCAGCTGGCCCGTGCGCTTTAGTTGAATCCAACTTGCTGATTTAGCGTCAGTGCTTTGTGATGGTACCAGTTAGAAGCGGTTTTGAGGTCACTGGTGGGGTTGGCACCTTTGAAACGATTATCTCTAATTCAGAAGATGTCCTCTTGATTCCTACTTCACACCTCAGGATCTTGCAGCTTTCGCGTTTCTCAGTGGCCTGCCATGCCTCCTGTGCTTGAAGTCTCTGGGGCAGCAAATCCCTTGTCACGCCAGGCGATTTTAAACGCTCTTGTGTCCGCATCATCTAACAACCAGGTCCAGGTGCAAGCTGGTGCACAACAGCTCCAAAATTGGGAGAAAGAGGATAGCTATTACATTCTCTTGCAGGTATAGGTCAGGTATTCAATGGTCATCTTAATCTGAAGCTAATTCACTTTTTATTAGGACGTATTCACTGATTATTCCGTCCCTGACGAAGCCCGCTATCTCTCGATCCTCCAGCTCAAAAATGGCGTTGATAAGTACTGGCGGAAAACTTCACCTAAGTATGGACTTTCCACAGATTTCAACAAATCATGGGACCTGAACACTGATAGTTTTCGCTTATAGTGCGCTTAAGCCCGATGTGAAGCAACGGATTAAAACCAGGGCTCTAGAGGCCGGAGTGATAGAGCCAACGCCGCATTTGGCTTTGCATAATGCTCTTGTAATTGCAAAGATCTTACGCTATGAGTTTCCTGCCGAATGGCTAGTTACCTATGGATACCTTTTATGCTATTTGAAGGGCCAGTTTGCTGATAGAGTCTCATCCTAGGCCTGATGCTATCACAAAAATCACACAGCTGCTCCGCTCCTCCCTTGAACCCGGCTCCAGCCCATTACACCTCCCCCGGTCCCTTCTTATCCTCCTACAAATCGTTAAGGAATTGTCGACGGGTAAATGGCTGCGGATAAGGAAAGGTTTCCAGTTGATGGCACCGGAATTATTCCATGTCCTCGCCAACATCTACGTCCAGAAGGTAGGCAGTGTGTTCCGTCTTCTAGAGAGTGGTAGCGATGGAGCTACAGCGTTAGAAGCTGCTGAACAGAGCCTCACTACTTTGAAAATACTTCGTCGGTTGCTTATCTCTGGGTACGAGAACCCAAACAGGTCCAACGAAGGGCAGCATTTCTGGGAGCTCACTCTCACACATTTTGGGAATTTTGTGAATATTTCAAAACAAGAATCGTCGAGTCTAGATACTCGTCTTGCAACACTGATTGGGAAACACGCACTTCAATTGTCAAAGCTTCACTTGGCGATGGCCAAAGATCATCCAGCAGGGTTTGCGTTGCTTCCCCAATCTATTAATATGGTGAAATTCTATTGGAGCCTGGTCACAGAGCTGGGAAAGACATATGGATCGAGCGATTTTTCTCAGCTCACGACTTGCACCGATGCCGACTCCGATAGCGAAGAGAAGACGCTTCTGGAGAAACTCGGGCTTAAAGGGCTTCTTTTGCTTAGAGCATGCGCGAAACTCGCATTTCAACCGGCTCAAACCTTTAAGTACCAACATCGCGAGGATAAGGACGAGCGAAATTCTGCGGTTCAACTGGTAAAAAGTCAATTATTTGTGGAAGACTTTGCTCTCCAAGTTATGGAGCTACTTGTTACAAGCTTTTTCGTATTTCGAGCGATTGACTTGCGAGAATGGGAAGAAGAACCTGAAGAATGGGAGAAGCGCGAGGAGGAAATAACGGATGCATGGGAATTCTCTATCCGCTCATGCGCCGAGAAATTATTCCTCGACCTTATAGTTCACTTTAAGGACTTATTGGTCCCTAAACTTTTAAGCGTGTTTTATTCCTACGCGAGTAAGAGAGACTTTGATCCCCTTAACTTTCACGCGCTAACATTTATAAAGCTCCTCAGAACCAAGATGTGCTACTAAAAGATGCTCTCTATTCTGCTGTTGGGCTAGCTGCGGGGTGTTTGGAGAAGACATTGGATTTCAATGCCTTTTTAATGTCTACGCTTATTCCTGAGGTCCAAATCCAGCAGCCTGGATATAATATCCTCCGGCGTAGGATTGCTATTTTACTTGGCCAGTGGGTGCCGGTCAAATCTGCGGAGATGGATAGAGATGCAATCTATCGGATTTTCCAACATCTTCTCAGTAAAGAAGATTCTACCAATGATCAAGTAGTAAGGGTCACTGCAAGTCGGCAGCTAAAAGCAGTCTTGGATCCATATGAATTTACTGCTGCAGGATTCTTGCCATTTGCATCTCCAATTTTACATTCTATGATGAACCTGATTCAAGAAATTTCGCATCAAGAGACGAAAATGGCCCTGCTTGAAACTGTTAGAGTTACAGTGGTGAAACTCGAAGATCATGTAGGTTTTGATCCGAACGTTTGCCTCTTTTCTCTTAGTAGTTGCTAATTTCATCGTCTAGATATCACCATATGCGGACCAGATTGTAACTCTGTTGCCACCTTTGTGGGATCAATCAGGAGAAGAACATTTGATGAAGCAAGCAATATTAACGCTCTTATCTTCCATCATCCACTCTATGAAACAAGAATCCGTTAGATATCATCCTTTAGTTCTTCCGCTCATCCAGAAATCGATTGAGCCGGGATCGGTATGTATTCATGTTCTACTTGCTGCGTGTCGGCTATGCTTCTTACCAACAAAATGTTAGGAGTCCCTTATTTATCTATTGGACGAATCACTTGACTTGTGGTATGCTGTGCTGGCGCAAACTCCGGCTCCAGCCAGTTCACAACTTCTAGCTCTCTTCCCCTTTCTTTTCCCTGTCTTCGAAATTGGAACCGAAAACGTTCGGCAAGCTCTTGAAATTACTGAATCTTACATACTTTTGGCTCCCCGGGAGTTCCTAGATGGAGAAGTCCGGTTCCGTCTTCTTACAGTTTTAGAATCCTTTTTAGGTCCAGACGTTCGTCCACGCATCGGCTTAGTCCCTTATCTTGCGTCCGCATTGATACGAATTGGAGAGACCTCTCCTGACGTGGGCGAACAAATTTATGCTTCAATCGCGGAGTCATTTGTGCGTAGCTCGTTCTTACGGACTCTTTTGTCCGGTTTGAACGATGCACACCGGTCGAGTTTCTCTACCGGGCCGAAGAAAAAGTACTCATCTATCAATGGCGTGGCAGAGACAGATCATTTCTCTGTACTTGCGAGGCTTGCATTAGCCAGTCCGGGAATTTTTATATCGGCTATCAGAGCTACGGCATCTGTCCCCGAAGAACAAACAATGAAATGGTTACTAGAGGAGTGGTTCTTCCATTTCGATAGTATTGGCGATATAACTACGAAGAAGCTGCATACCTTAGCACTAACCCAACTTCTCTCCCTAAACCGACCGTCTTCCCCGCCTCCACTTTACCTTCTCAACAACCTTCAATCTTACCTTACCATTTGGACTGACGTAGTCACAGAACTAGCGGATGATACGGACAGTCCAGATGGCCATGGCGGAGACTACCTGATTAACTTGAATCGTAGCGGCGTGTATAAACCTGACGGAAAGTTCCAAGAAAACGAGCCTCCTGAAACCACACGTCGCCGTGCATGGACACTTGCAGACCCAGTCCATCAAATTAACATACGAAATCATGTTACCGAACATCTTCGTGCACTCGTCGGAGTATGCGGTGGCACTGATCAATTCCGTGCAGAATGGCTGATCAATGTGGATCAGGATGTGGTGAATGAATTTGCAAAATTGGGCGTCTTTTAGAATACCTATGTCCTAAGTTTGAAGCGGTGTCGATCAGAGAGCGGGAAAGTGTGGCGGCGTCAATTCAGCGGCGTTTTAGATCGATCTAATTCGACTTGGGATTATTCTTCATCCAGCTCTATGGTTAGACGATGTAGATCTCCACTTAGGGCCTTTTTAGACGTGATCCATGACAAGCAGGTTATTTCAGGCGTTTTGCGTCTACACTTTTGTCCTTGTGGAACCCCCGACTTCAAGACGTCACCCATGCTAAACGTCTTGTTTCTCGAAAAGAGTATTAGATCAAATGCCAGAAAGCTTCATTGTTATTGACTAGCTTGATGATCGAGAAATACAGTGGAGAATAATCCAAGTTACGGTGCCTTGCATTCAAGTCGCACAAACCCTTTTCACCGTTGTTTTAAGTTCTAGACCTTGACGTGAGGAAAAACTAGAAATCTTCAACGAGTGGGTAACATCTCCAACAAGACGTTCGCTGTATTCGCGAACACGGGCGTTCTTGTAACCATGAATATTAGATTGATTATAATATGAAGAAAGAAAGAAAGAAAGAAAGAAAAGAAAA
This sequence comes from Amauroascus verrucosus, assembly GCA_001430935.1. Lineage (NCBI taxonomy): Eukaryota > Fungi > Ascomycota > Eurotiomycetes > Onygenales > Onygenaceae > Amauroascus > Amauroascus verrucosus. The sequence continues at coordinate 382,513 of LJPJ01000294.1, forward strand.
GATCATCCAACTCGACGATAAGGCCTAATATTCACTGCACGACGAGAAGCTCAAGAGCGGTGTTCGTGGAAACTTTTTCCAAGGGGGACGCGAATTAAGTTCAGGGATGCCGAAATAAGCATCCGAGAAATTTTACTTTATCCCGACAACCGGCCTTCACTTCTGTCACGGCTCGCGATTGACGGCGGGCTGGGGAGAAAACACAGTGAGATTGTCGATGACAAACCCCATGTCTACCACGGATCTATTGCCATTTAGTTTCCAAAAGAGCCGAAAAATAGAGATAATGGCCTGGCTGTCAATTGTCGCGGGAAAAACACTAATTGCAACCCCGATTTCCCCGTTACGAACTGCTTCACTGGCTCTTCTCACATTGATGTTTCGTGCAATGTCTCTTTCGATTTTTTTCGTTTCTACCCTGTGAAGTCCTACGATTATCAACCAGCCCGGTCTTTGTGAATACATCAAGGAAAGGCGAAATAGCCTGACTGGAACTGAGAATCGCAATTTATTTTATCGCCAGCTACTGTCCTCCCTCCCCACAAATCATGGCTAGCTACACTGTCCCCCTCATCCTAGACAATAAAGATGTTGTCACGCCAACCACATTCGCGGTGAACGGCCCCGGAAGTGGGAAGACTCTCTACCAATGCAGCAGCGCCTCCGTAGACGATGCCACCCGCGCAGTCGACTCTGCCTATGCTGCATTCAAGAGCTGGTCCATGACGAGACCGGCTGTCCGCCAGGATATCATGCTTAAGGCTGCTGAGATTTGGCTACGGCGGAAGGATGAATTAATCGGCTCCTGTGCTGAAGAGACCGGCGCCTCAGGCCCCTTTCCCCAAATTACTTTTGGACTTGGTTATCAGATGTTCAAAGATGTGGCTGGAAGAGCTTCCAACATTGAAGGTGTTGTCCCTCAACTGCTTGAGGACGGCCAGAGTGCAATTGTTTACAAAGTGCCATATGGCGTCATCCTAAGCATCGCTCCCTGGTAAGCATGCCTTGGAAGCACTCGGCTATCTCTTTTTACTCCTACGCGCTGACATGGTCCTTTTTTGTGTTATAGGAACGCTCCTTTCCCTCTGGGCTTGCGCGCAATTCTTCTTCCATTGATGGCCGGTAACACAGTTGTTTTAAAAGCTTCAGAGCTATCCCCGAAGACGTTCTGGGGCATCGCAGATGTACTCCGTGAAGCTGGTCTGCCGGATGGATGTCTCAATGTGCTCTACCATCGCCCAGCCGATGCTGCCCAGATCACGACGACTTTGATTGCTCATCCAGCTGTTCGCAAAATCAATTTTACAGGAAGCACTGCTGTAGGTAGCATTATTGCATCCACGGCGGGAAAATATATCAAACCTGTCCTGCTCGAGCTTGGCGGAAAGGCGAGCTCCATCGTGCTCGACGACGCAGAATTAGACAAGGCTGCAGTACAATGCGTACTTGGAGCTTTTTTGAATGTATGTCATGTCCACCAGAAAAGTGGCATCTGGAATACCCCACTCCTTTCAGCGTTGCTAACATGGCTTTTCTCTCCCCAAAAAGTCTGGTCAAGTTTGTATGTCCACCGAGCGCATCATCGTGCAACGAGCCGTTGCGGAGAAATTCCGCTCTTGCCTAGTAAAAACCATGAAGGACATGTATCATGAGGAAGTGCCGTCGCCGGTTCTTATCAGCGCCACGCCCGTAGCGAAAAATAAGAAGCTCGTTTCCGATGCATTAGCGCAAGGAGCCGGCATCGTTCACGGTAATCCTCATCGAGAGGAGTCGACTGACACAAGAATGAAGCCGGTTATCATTGAGAATGTCACAGCAGACATGGATATTCATTCAACCGAGTCCTTTGGTCCCACCGCGTCGCTTTTCGTCGTGGATACTGAAGAGGAAGCAATCGAGCTGGCAAACGACACAGAGTATGGTCTTACTTCGGCTGTCTTCACAACCAATCTAGGTAGAGGACTGCGCGTGGCTAAGTTGATTGAATCCGGGTAAGTGATTCTCTCTCTCTATTACCCAGCCGATCCCTTCTACAACATTTACTTGAGTGATTGGGACAATACTAATGTGCTTGTTCTTTCGCAGTGCGATTCATATCAATTCTCTTACAATCCATGATGAGCCTTGTCTTCCGCATGGAGGTGTTAAGAAGAGCGGTTTCGGCCGTTTCGGTGGTACGAGCGGCCTCAACGAGTTTTTGACGACCAAGTCTGTGACATGGATGGATATTTAAACGGAAGTTAAGGTTCTGTTCTGGGGTTCGGGATTCTGTAGACGATGCCGGTGTTTCACAATGCATCTAGTCATGGTCGTACAGCCGTCGATTATGAAGATCTGCTGCGAATATCCTTATTAGATCATTGCTGTATGAAACAAGCTTGTCTTGCTGTTCGCTGAAGATAGCTAGTCTGTTTTATATGCCTCCTTCTGAAACTAGATCGTTTGAAAGGCGAGCAAATGGCGTCGGTCTGTACTAATTGTATGATTTACGGAAAGAATGCATTCCTAGAGCAGCGATAATAGATATAATGAATGAGATGACGCATTGGAAATCGAGTATTCACCATTAGATCCTTGAAAGATCGAATATTAGTTTTTTTCCGAACTTGAAGTTTGTGAGCAGGGGGGTGCAAGTACGCAAGTTTTACCAAGAGGACTCTGGGCTGATATCAAATTCCCTCACGGAGAGAAACGGCCCAGCACCAGGATGGCAGCCTGTCATCGGAACCAAGCTCTGCCAGTTCCCCGACCTCCCTTTTTCTTTTCTTTTTTGTCTTGATAATTCGGGGACATATACCCAAGAGTGGAGATTGGCAGATAGTAGTTATGCATTGTTCCCACAAAATCACAAACCAGTTGGAGCAATAATTACTCGGTCGTAGTGAGTTAGCTAATACCAAGGAAATGGAGTCGCGCATCGTCGAATTGGTGGCCTCGAAGCCCAAACGAATAAGGGGAGCGAAGTGAATGCTACCAGGCGCTTCACAACCTGGCCCTACGCTATGGAGCGACAATGTTGGCGTTTTCTAAAGTTTTCACCCAAGTGCTTTTCTAAATTAGATTTTCAGCTAGGTTTTCGCACATGATCCGCAAAGGCTTACTCGACTTGGACAAACCGGAGAATACCCAAACAAAAAACAAAGCAAAAAAAAAAAAAAGGGTAAAAAAGAAAAAAAGAAGTCCTGAGTATTTGGGATGGCGTCAGCCACGTGAAAGAGCAAATGTTTGGGATACTTTGACAGGGCTGGGATTTTTTTTTTTTCCTGTCCAAGCCGGGGAGCCGGGAGAAGGAAAAAAGGGGCGACTGAGCTGGATAGCCGCACTAATTCACCACTCCATAGTCTGTTGGTTGGTTAGTTGCATTGCGGGAAGGCTTGTCATTGAATCAGCGAGTGAGAGGCCAGAGACGGATCAAATTACTCCGTAAGCAGTTTTACTGTAGAGCGCTGACAGCCGCACCATTGTTTGCCGGCTGACTTACTATCTTGCGCGCCAGGGTCAACGGCGCATACATTGCCTTTGAGAATTGCGGTGGCCCTAACCGATCGCTGACTGGAACCTTGGGACAAACAATTTTACAAGGACAAAGAAATTTTCTTTTTTTGTCGAGAAGCGAAAAGAATTATCCCGAAGAGATACGATCGACTCAGGGATTGGAATTTGGAATGCAAGATAGTTTTTTCGAGTCATCTCTCAGTCTTTGGTTGGAATGTTGGCGGGCGAGAGTTACATAGCGTGAGAGAGAGGGAGAGGCAATCCAATCCGCGCAGGAGCAGACATGGCGTGGACTTGGGGAATCTTGTCCAACGGGAAAAACACCCCGGCACCCAGCCAGGCTATTGGCCCACAGCAGCCTTTAGTCAATTTTACTAGTGCGGGAGCCTAATTTAGTCTAAATGATGCAAAGTTACATTGCGATGTGGTCAGGTGTATGGAGTATGTAACTCTGTGCGCGACCTGGCAAGGATGCATGGTGACGAGGAGGAAATTTCTGGCTGCAAGGAACATGGGATCAGAGTTATTTGTCCGTCTCTGCCCGGCCCGCCGCTCTGGCTGCTCCTTCGCTGCTGTAGAAGGATGAGGTGCTGGTGTCGAGGCGCGTTCGTGGTGGACGGAGCTTTCACTCAGGCAACCCGCCAAAGGTGTCCACAGAGAAGTATGGAGTGCTTGATGTCGGCTAAAAATCTCTGTTCTGTAATGTATGGTCATGTATGGACAAACTAGTGCGGGCGGGAAGGCACTTTTTATGTAAATTACGCTCAGCATGGTGTACTCTCCCCGTTTTGTTCCCCATCTTCCAAATACCGTATTGGTTCCACTGGCAAACGCGTGGGGACGGCGCTGATTGGTAGTCTTGGACCATCTCATCTCGCATAGACACTTGGCAGCACAACGCTAACTGTATCCGGCTAGCTCACCAGTGGCATGTCCTGAGTCGCATTCCCAAAGCGGAAAAGTGTCAACTCACGGCCAGTGAGGCTCATCCCCTTCTCCCCTCGGCGGCCTAATTTCAGAAGTCCTTTTTCTTCCCTCCCGCTCGCCCTCTTTTTCATCCTCTTTTTCTTTCTCTTCTTTCTCACCTCCGTCCTTCGTTCACTGAAGCCCTCCAACCCAAGTCACTCTTTTGACACTTCTCGAGGATCTATATCCTACACTCGTTCTGCCACCTCGACCTATCTATCCTCATATTATACATCCTTAATATCCCTTCACATAAATCCTAGGACTCGTTCACGAACTCAACAATGAAGTTCTCCACCGTCATCCTCTCTGCCCTCGTGGCAGTTGCCTCTGCTGTCACTCCTCCAGACTACAGCAAGCGTCCATCTGGCAATGCCATCGGTCATCCCGGTTTGGATGAGCAGGTTGTCGCTGGCCAGGAATTCACCATCACCTGGGACGCTGACACCCCAGGACCTGTCTATATCCAATTGCTCCGTGGCCCCAGTGAAAATGTCGTGCCTATCCACCTCATCACTGCTTCCACCCCAAACACTGGTTCCTTCAAATGGACTCCATCCGTTTCTCTCGAAAATGATGTGACCCACTACGGTATCCTTATCGTCGACATCACCACCGGTCAATACCAATGGTCTCCTCAGTTCGGTGTCAAGAACGATCAATACCCCGGTGGCCCTGGCCTGCCAACCCTTTCCGTCACTCGCACCGTCATCCAGCCACCAGCCACCAACACTCCGACTCAGACTGGCATAGTCACTCTCACCACTACCATCTGCGAGGAGACCACCACCCCCCCTCCCTACCCAACCGGCACTGCCCCAGGCACCGTCTCCTCTGCCATGCCAACCAACCCCACCAGCTACCGCGCAACTCCAACTCCATCCCCATCCTCTCCACCATTTGAGGGTGCTGCTGGCCGCAACGCTGCCAGCTTCGGAGGTGCTCTCCTCGCTTTGGCTGCTGTCTTGGCTTTCTAAATATGCTCTTACTGTAATATTCAGTCCTCCCTCTTGAGAGCTACATTTTTCATGAGACACGTTTCTGCTTCTTTTTAATACATACCTTTCCGCCGTTGTCATTACGGGGATTTACTTCTGGGGAAGGGGGAAACGCGGTAAATGAAATCCTCATTTTTTTGTCTCCTTTTAAACATAAAATGGAAAGCGTTGGGTAAATCTAATATTGGGGTGCGCATTTTTCTTATTGCGTGAGAAGAATACATGTTGCTCAACTAGCATCGCTCTTCTTCACTTCATGTACGTATTTACTTTCATGAACGGCTGCTGGAAATACGGATATTCCAAATGATTAACTTAGCTTTCCGCCACCTTTTTTTTTTTTTCCCTTTTCTCCTTTCTCTCTTGCCCATGAGAAAACTAGACTAGAACTCGCAGGAGAATTATGTTCTGCACATCATCTCTCTCCGTCAAACGGTTTCAGTATGTTTTTTCAACAAACTAGTTTTCCAAGTAACTGACCTCATTGAGTTGTCGATCACTGGGGACAAGAAAAGCACATGTCATGTCTTGTTTTCCGCGTGGGCGCATAAAAAATGTTATTTCAGCACAGACTTGAAAAGAAAAAAAAATAAACCACAAAAAAACGTGTTTGCAGATCAACGCCCCAAGGATGTGTGCTTCTTTTGTCCCTGCCGATCACCGAAACAAATAGCCGTGGACTTGGTTACACAGTCGAAGACATTATGCATGTTATGTTACCACATATTATTCCTGAAGGACATCCTAACGGTCGGTATTCTGACTACGCCACTTCGGAAGTAATCTGAAATATCAAGCCGAAAATGAAGCCTCCTCAATAAATGAGTCCGCGACCCTATGCACTTATTTTTATTTTTTTTCTGCTCTTCAGCAATGTCATTTTGCGCAGCTTCCGCTGAGTACTCACTCTTCTTGGTTGCCTGCAATCAGTCTCGGTGCCACGTGGCTGTAATCTGTGCTGAGACCGTTAAACCTGCTGCAAAGTCAGTGGCTCTCCAACTTTTTATATTAACACCGTTTATGTGTGGAGTATATACGGTAAATGTTCAGAGTCTACCCTGTAGTTTCAATTAAATCGATGCACAGTACAGTACTTGTGATATATACTTCCAAACGCACCAGCTTGGGAGCCAGCTGGTGCCAATTCTAACCCCCTTTCTTTTGAAGGCAATTTATTATTTATTTCTCAGGGATAACCTATCACTATAGTACATATGTAGCTTTTAATGAAGCACAGTAATTTCAAAATAGGTGTGAGACACAGCCGCACTGTACATACATCAGCCAAAAGCGTGGCACAGTGCGGAGCATAAATACTTTTCATAAAAAATCATCATCATGGTACTCATAAGGGATAAGAAGATATCCGGCGGGTAACCGGCCCTGTCTTGGTATTATGAAAACACCGAAAAAGGCAAGAGATCGTTTCACAGGGTTAATGATGTTTCCCGGCCGTGAAACGAAATAAATGAGAGCAATAATTTCGACAAAGGAATATTAATACGGAAAACCTATGTCCGTGAAGTTGAAGGAAGATAAGGGCCTCTATCTGTTCTGAACCCTAGTTTCGTTGGAAATTGGCGTGTATCGCGATTGTTTTACGTGCTGGGAGCATCTTCGAAGGGATTTTCTGAAGCATGTCGCTTGTAAACAGATTCCTGCTTAGCTCTGAATGGGAAGTCGATGTCATTTTGGCCTTTGCCTATAGCGCACCGACACATTAACGATGCGGGTCCGTCTTTTATTGCCAGTCCAATAGCTAGCGCAATCGCAAGTGAGAATTTGGCCCAAAGGTTAAAAGACGGTGGAAGTTGAGAGGGCGATGGATCGGCCAAGTCCTTCCAACTGTGTGAAAAGGAAGATTCGCTCTTTGATCCCTTCATCGATATTTGGGTGGCCAGTCGTGTCCTTGCAGTGGTTTGAAGAGAATGGTCGACGGTCATAACATTCGTATCCGCCAAACAGCCGTTCAATGGCGACCATGCAGCTTGATCGCGCATAGATCGCTTAAACCATTCATTCCTCCGCTGTACGCCCACAATCAACCCGAGAACCCACCAGGGGAGCTTCCCAATTCTCTTCCAATTTGAGTGCCAGGAATTAAAAAGAATACGTTTTGCCAATATTATCGAGCCCGAGACGAAGTTGTGGAACCAATGAGAATGACAAAAGGTACCATTGATTGAACAATCCAGGGTCGACGCTGCAATATTAGATTGCCTTGCTCCGGCCGGATTAGCGCCGGGGCTAAACGAACGTCTCTTATCCCGCAAGCTCTTCTTTCTATGGTAAGATTCACCTTGCACAATGACGGTCAGAGCAGCAGGAGAAGGTGAGCCATTTGTGATTGTATGAGAAGCCAGCCCTTTTGACGGCTCAAATTCGAAAAGTGGGTGGCTATTTGGGGTTTCAAAGAATCCTGGGGGATGTAAATGTCCGTTGGGAAAACAATTAGGCTGAAGTCGATCATCATAACCATTATCTTCACAAGGAACATCTGAGGTATCTGAAAATGCCTGTCCAGATATGGCCTCCTCGAAAGACTGATATTGGTTAGTATTCCCTTCTAAAGCACTGAGTGTGTCTTCGTGCATTTGAGTAAAGTTTGGAGGGCTATGCCATTCGTTGGTCGAGTAGGTACATGCATGAGCCATGGTGATGTCAGCATTGTTAGAATGGTAGTTTGGGCTTGACGGTGACAGCAAAGATGAAGCGGCAGGGAGTATTAATGGCTTTAAGGTACAAGAGCCCGAGGGAAACCGTCGCATCCTTCTATGGCGCCGTGGAAGCTCGAGAGAAAGTGGAAACGAGGTTCCCCACAAGGATGAGCCAGATGAGTGAGAAATCATCGACGATCTCTGAGAGCCATACAGCCGTGTCGATGGTAACGAACACGAATCCCCCAAACCAGAATCTATGGAAACCAATTCTGACAATGGTCTTTCCTCAATATTCCCGGCTGTGTAACTTATGTCTAGGGCCGGAATCTCACCATGACCGTCTGCATTATAATCAAGCCCATGAGAATCCGGGCCCGACATCACTAGCGATTGGAAGAGTGGCCGCCGTACTGGGGAGAGAGGTATCCGAGAAAACATCGATTTCGGCCTGGGAGTCCGTCGAACCGGGTCATCCTCCTGGGAAATCGAGTCGGATGCGATATTCGGCCTAGTTCCCTGCTCTGACCTTGTGGGCGACTGCGCTAGCAGTTCTGCCAACACATCTACTCTTTTTTCGAGACTTCGGTTAGTTGAATTGACAGCCTCTAGGTTCCGCAGTCGCTGACGATCCATTTCCGACTCCCATTCAAGTTCACGAATCTTATTATCCTTGCTCTCCAGTTCTCTCTCCAATGCGCGTATTTTCGTTCGCCATTGGGATTCCCTATCGACCATCACGCCTATTTCCTCCTTCACTCGAGTTTCAAATCGCTCTTCCCATTCTGCCAGTTCCTGCTTCAACAATCTATGCTCCGAATTCAGGGCTTTATACTTAGATGCATAGTTTTGTGCAATCGGCGAGTCATCGGGATTTGTATGGACAAGTGAGGCGGCTAATTGAGCTTCTAGATGCTCTATATAGCGAGAGGTTCCGTGACTAACTATCCGAGCAGACGCGGCTGGACGCTTCTGTCTGTCAAACCCCATGGAAGGGGTTCTAGACGAATAAGACGCTAAATGTTGTGGTTTCATGACTTGTTCGGGGGAAAATGGCTCTAAAAGGGGAGTCCGGGGACGAGAATCCTCGAAGAGAGGGCGCGGTAGAGATTCGGGAGCTATCGAGTCGTCCTTTTCCAATTCATGAAAGAGCGTAGAGACGAAAGGACGCAAAGAATGCGGCTTCCGTCGTTGGGTAGAATTCTCTATCTCCTGCAGCACACTAGACCTCCTTCGTGACGCATTTGACGCTGGCTCATCTCTCGCTTGCCATCGGTGTCCGTCATACAAACAACTGTTTTCTTTGTTTTCGTTGCGCTCTGATCCCCCAGAATCATTTCTTTGGGAAATAAGCTGAGGGCTTATCGGCTGGGGGGTGGGAAGCAATCCGCGGCGAAAGCCAGCATTGCGTAATTGTAGTCGTCGATTCTGCCGACTGAACGGAGGCTCGGGTAGGCGTGGCGATGGACACGGCGAGCGATTCGGCGTGAGAAACGGGCTGCTTGTCTGGGAGGATGAGGAGGGGGAGATTTGGTGCTGTCTATCACGCGCAGATAAGGGGGAGTCAGGGTCAGAAAAGGCACTGCGGTCCATAGCTTGGGAAATGAGGTTGCAATATTATTAGCAGTTGGATTGGCTCCATACCGCGTCTCAGAGCGACTTTAGGGAAGAAGTGGCGCCCGATTGGTCGACTAGCACGGACAGGAGATCCTTTGGCCTGAATGAGATCATGGAATGCCGTTCTGTGAACCGAGGAATCAGACGATAAAATAAGGAGAGAGTTTTAAGGGTGGGTTGGAATTGCTCTTGTGAAAGTGGCAAGCTATAGAATGGGTGATGTTCTCAACCCGCCCTTTTGCCTGGCCACCTCAATGTTAACAGATTGTCTACTTATCAGTAGCCAGACGTTGTTGTCGAGCAGATGGATATTCCAATCATGACAACAACGACTTCTATCAATTTTCTCTCAACTCTTTGTTTGTTTGCATGTGGTTCCTGCCAAGCCCCGTTGCGGTGGGCTCCTGCTCCACAACTCATTTGCGGAATTTTCGCGGATGTTATGCAGGAGAGAAGCTTGGGGAAGCCAGGATCACGGTGTTGGTCTTCATACGAAGAAGAAGGAGGATGAGAAGTAGGATGCAAGTTGCTTCATGTGAACAGATCAAATCCAACAATAATAGCCCGCCGTCAGCGCAAGACCGGGTCGGCTAAACAGAGCAAACAAACACCAGCAATTTGGCAGTCAAACAAGGCAAACACATTCTATCACGTGATCGATCACTGTAAAAAGTTGTATTGGAAATTATCTTCAGTTCAACAAGTTGAACTCTTCCTGAACTCAGCGTTGTCTTCCTGGGTAATCGGGCAACAATGGCGCAAGGAACGATTAAGAAATCGAAAGCTGTCTCTTCCACTGCCAAAAGGTTTGTTTCCCTATTAGTGTATGAGGAATTTGCTCGTGTTTCAAACACTCAAAACTGATACCACGATGTTTAGGCCATCCGCCCTCGGCCCCAAGAAGGGTGCGCGCACCATCGCCCCGAAGAAAGCTGCACTAGTCAAGCAAAAGAAATTGACCAAGGTGCGAACGCTATACACCTACCCTTTGGCATTGGCATGAAGTCGTTTTGGAAGAGAAAGTGAAAGACTAATGGCACTCGATTACATTTTAGAAACTCTCTGCCGGTCTAACCGCCAAAATGGAACAAAAACTTGCTGAGAAAGCGGGACATTTAGAAATACTCCGTGGAGGGAAGAAAGATGGCAAAGCCGAGGAACGAGCCGAAAAGAAGAAATGAACTAAACAAACTATATCTGGAGCAAACTGGATCCCGGCGAGGAAACGATTGCAAAAAGGGACCAGTTCCTTTTAGTGGACCCTACATAGCCGTGTGACTGGTGATATCGTCGCCTGTTACATTTAATACGTCTCTTTGGCGTTGATTCCCGCAGCTGGGCAAGATCCCTTGTGGGTTACAGTTGCGGGCACCTTACTAACATCGCATGACTATAACAGCGATGAAACCGCAAGATATTGCATGCCTGCGTCATATGAGATGATAGCGGAGTGATATTTTAGCATATAATCATGGAAGGACTGGGTAAAAAGTACCCTTTGCCCTTGAACTGGCTCGCTGAACGCGTGACGGTAGATAGTATACTATCGTGTATGCTTTACTCATTCATCTCCTGAGTTTCCGTCGCATGGCGACGTATGTATGTATACCAATTGATACGGTCTTTTGCTCACGCTCTCTTTCGAATTCTCATCCTGGGCGTTGATGAAAGAACCAAAATATAGTTCGTGACAAATCAAGTTTCTTTAATCACGACGATCTCTTAAAACGTTGATTCTAAACCGATGAACCTTGAGTTTTACCTGGGTTCTCGACTCCAATTGGATGCTCAGCTAAGAATAGCTGGGCTGTCCTTTGGAGGCTCAGATATTTGGAATATGATTTCGGACGCTGGCCTCTCTGATAAGCTCTTTGCCTCTCGCCATCCATGATTCAAAGCCCTCGGCGGTTGCTATCGAAGGGAAATCATCCCACACTCGGTCCGCATCCGCATACATGGACCAAATCCCGTCAAGCCCTCCGGGTGCCATCCACGACGGTAGCTTCAATTTGACAGACATATAATAAAAGTATAAAATTTTGCATAGGCTCCGCACCCGATCCTCGTATCGTTCTTTATTGATATCTGGCCTTTGTCCGCCATCACCAAGGAGCTCCCACCAGGACAGTCGCCAGCGAAGGCTGACAAGTATATACCCTAGCTGGCAGATGAATTGAAGAAAAGACTCATAAGGCATGCCGTCCCATTTGTTCTTGTTGAGTGCACATTGAAGGACTCTGAAGCCATCCACTTCGAGTTTACGACAGAATATTCGAGACAACTGGGCTGCTAAGAGGATTTCTATTCGGTCGTCAGAATCTTCAATATTCATTGGACGATCAGGCATGTCTTCGGATTGGAAGGCAAACTCGTAACTTGCGCGACTAGGCATGTTATTCCATTGGGATAGTAGAGACTGAATCCGAGGGATTGGTTAATTTTCACTATACAATACGCTTTTGGCATAGGAAGGGCCGCTTACGAGTATATTTCGCACGGGGCTACATTCTTTGACACATTTCTGCCAATTGTTAAGTTTCAAAACGTGGTTGTTGATAAAGTCCCGAAGGTCGTACAGTCCACGCCCTTGTTTTCCTTGGGTACTCTTCAAAAATTCACAGCTCTCCTTTAGGTCCAAAACAAAGAGTGTTCCCCAAGCCTGGCGAACACGTATATTGAATTTGCCTTGCCGTTCCTCGAGCAAGGAAATAAAGTGGTCCATCTTAAAAGTTGAAGGCAGCTCCATGCGCCGCCTTGATAAACCATCCAGAGTGAGATGATTAACAGCTCGTTGTGCTCAGGGAGGAGTTAGAATTGGGAAGAATAATACTGGCCACGGGTACTTACAGATGTAATTGCATGTCCCTGACTCTACAATTTGAAAGAAGTCCGCCCGTACGCACGGCTGCCCAACAATTATGGATTTGGCTTGATCAACACATGCCGTACATGGATTCTGACCGGAACACTTCGACACCAGAAAGTTAGCCTGCTCTTTCTACCTAGCGGCTAACAGAGAAATACCTTTTTCTTGGACAAGCGACACCAAATACAAACGCTTTTGTCTTTTCTCCTAAGTGCTGCGTCACGTCTTCCATTGGCAGACAGAGGCCCCTGTCGACGAGCCCTAGCTATCGGAAATACTTGTGGCGAACATGAAGTCGAACCACCTCTGCCATCTTCTTGGACAATTTGAAAAGCAGTTTTAGCTTTTGTCGCTGTTTTTACGCCAGTTCCATCACTACGTTTTTTGTCTGGATTAGAAGTCTTAGGCCTGATATCGGATGCCTGGTGTTGCATAACGGCGGTAAGTGATTTGTGTTTGACATAATCCACGGGTCCTTTCAAGAATGTTACTCCCGCAGGCCGTGCACAGAAGATTTGACGCACTTGCAAAGTTTGATTTCTCGAGACATTCGAGGATCTGCTCGAAGCACAGGGTAGTATCACGTCGTCCAACAGACTACTCAACGACCGAACCGGGGTATGTGAGGGTTCGAAGTCAGATAATGAGGTTTCAGAACCCAACTTAATATTTGTTGGATCAGACGTCTCTGTGAGGCCCAAAAGAGAAGACGGATTTATCTCGAGATTCGGCGTATCTTGAGAGACATCATTGTTTGATATCGGTATGCGATCAAAAAAAGAACCTTGGGTTGTGGACGAAATGATTTCGGTGTTCTGGTGCTTCTTCGGTCTATTTCTTGGAGGGAGCTCGAACTCCGGTGAACGTTGGGCGCTTGGTTGGGCGCACGGATTCATGATATTTATATTTAAAGGCCATGTGATTGGAGAGCCTTGGCCAGAGTCAGTTTCAACCTTAGGCGGCACATTGTGACCTTGAAGCCTATGGGTATCAGCTAAATGCATTATGTTTTGTGACAGAGATTCAGTGTCACCGGAGGATGCCATGGCATCAAAGCAATTGGCTTCCGCGGCAAACTGAAATCGGTCGAGCTCAAACGGGAGCTCAATACTACCTATGTTGGATTCCCACTCGGATATGTAAGATTCATGTCCGCAATACTGATATTCAGAGGGCCAACTCTGGGGCGTCCTCCGCGTGGGTTGGTCAAGGATGGAAATGTCAAGCAGCCTTGAGGCTCTGGAAAACATGCTTTCAGAATCTTGAGATGCTAACTCGGCGGCATAGGGGCTGCATACCCATGTTCTGAATGACTCAAGGACTGCGACCAATTGTGCATGACTGCCTGAACATCCTCCACATAGCCGACAGATTTGAGAGGTTGTATCGCTGGATTTGATCGAGCGTCAAAGTTGCTATTATGATCCCGTTTAAAATCAGAATATTGCCCCATCGTCTGGTTCCATTGACTCATCGGGTCCGGGTCGTGCATGTGAGTATCCTGACCCACAACAGTCATACTTAGAGTCAGGGCCTCTAATGGTCCCAGTCTCGACGGTCCTAAGTGTGATTTGGTGGCATGCAAGATTTTGCCGGGTTCAAGCTGGAGATTCTGGACAATATTGACAGGGACAGCTTCAAGTTACTTGGAGGAAGCTCGCAAAGAAATTCCTAGAGAAACAACACGGTTATTCCGTTTCGCCAGACCAGTTTGGAATCTATGGTAATCTGACCACAGTCAAGAGATTTACCCAGAAATTAGAGGAGGAGGTTTGCCAGAGATTTGCGCTAATGCAAGTGAGGGGCCGGGATGGAGGCGGAATCACGAAGCTATCACGATGTTATAGGTGCAAAAAGAAGTGCCCGACTCGGAACATAAGCTAGCAATGCTAACACGATGAAATCTCTAAATAATATATGAAGGGTATAGATAGTTGAGAGAAAAGTTGAAGGGAAAAAAAAGAAAGAAAGAAAGCTAGATTCCAGACCTACAAAAAAAATCTCTAGGTCGTGATGCCGCTATGGTCAATTCATGTAAGGTGAGCTCCAGAAAATCCCTGGCCCCGGTAGCGGAGCGCTCCACAATTTCGAAGCAAGAGCGTGTAAAAGAAAAGGCACGGAGCTTGATAAGCTATTCGAAAGCTATATTGTACGCGCTAGAAAACATCCCAAAGCGCACATGCGACCTTTGATGCCGCGTTCCTGGCACTTCTCTAGAGCACCTTAGAGACTAAAGAGGACAATGGGCGCAAATCAACCACAGCAAAGGTCCTTGGATATGTGCCAGCTTCGAAAGACGGGAGAGAGAAGGTTGGCATAAGAGCAGTTGAAGAAAATGCCTCACCTTTGCGATGATCTTCTAAAAGGCCTCATTTACTCACGTCATGTAAGCAGGCAATGATGGGCAAGGTAAATGGCATTGGAACAAGCACATCATTGTCTACGGAGGATCCTGGATCAAAAGGATTGTATGAAATTAGGTATTCGTATGTACCCTCCTATATCACTAGACGGGGGAAGAAAGGCTTTGATAAAATATAACCACAGGAAAGGAGAGGGCGAACAGTAACACGTGTGGGAGCGCATACCTATAGCCACTTCGTTGAGTTCATTCGGCGAGAAACGCTTAAATCGTAATATTGGGGGTTCAAATAGCCCTTGCGACTTCACCAGCTCCGCATTCTACGACAGTGGCCTGCTCGGCTTTCATCTTACCCTTGCCTATCCCACCCTCGCCAACACCCATTCTACGGGCAACATAACGCTGTGCAATAACCCCAACTCCTAACGTAAGTACATCCTCAACCCACTCTGCCACCCATTCACGAGGATCGACTCCACCGCTCTCAATGATCTCTGCAATAGCTTCGGGCGCAAAGGAGTGAGCAGTCTCTGAACGATTATCAGGATCGGTTTCCGGCGCGGGTGCATCAAGCCACTCGATCCACTTCTGGGGAATGGATTGTGAAATGGTGTGGAACGCAATCCCATGAACGGGGTCATGGAGATACACTGCGAATGAGATTTCTTCCTTTGCATCCATCTTCGGCTCAACTACGCCAGATGGGTTCTCCGATTCAGCGCTAGGTCCGGCCTGGAATATTTCAGAGGAAACAGGCTGACTTATAGCCTGAATAGAAAGGAAGATATCGCTGTTGCGAACGGGATTGGACTCTGACAGAATTTCTGATGCTTGTCTCGCAGCCTCTTCCACACCACCTCGAGTGGCGTAATATTCGTTCGCATAAGCCTCTGCACTTGCCCGAGCAAGCTTTGTAGCCACTACCGCACCCTTGATAGCCGAAATAGAACGGGACTGCTTGGGCGAAATGTAGCGCCACCATGGACCGTCGTTCCAACCTGCTGCAGATTTTTGAGATGCCTCAGAGTCTAATCCTCGTCTAGGGCCTGATTCTGGACCACGTTGTACAACAAGCAGGTCCCCTCCTTCAACTTGTGCCATTACTCTGGCAAAGACATTGTAGATCAACGAGTCGAGGGAGGGATATCCTCGAAGATCGTGGGTGATGTGGATCTGAAGCCGTTCATGAGAAGAAATTGGAGGTGCTAACGTGTGGATAAAAGAAGTGAACGTGGGTAATGCGAGAGTTTTCAACTCTCCTCCTAAATAATTTAGTACGTTGGAAAAGGGAAACTAGATCTTGAAGAGATCGACGAGCGTACCTAAGCCCTTGAGCATACCAACATTCCCTCTAACCTGTTCAGCCCACTTTTGCGCTTCCTCATTTTTCTGAATTTCTTTCACAGCAGCCTCCGCTTGCTTCATTGCTGCGCTGGCGGTCGCGAAAATTCCGCCCCACCATCCTCCTCCACTGCCTTTTGGCTGAGGATCCGGGGTTATTGGTGTAGATTCAGCCTCCGATGAAGTTGTGTCTGCTGGTGTCATACTTGTATGATATGGTCTCGTGCTATCACCTGATTTCCTAGACATACTCTTCTCCTCGCTCGTTCTCTCAGTGGGCGGAGTGTTAGTTGAGGTCCTCTTTAGCTGGGGTGTCGATGGTCGGCTAGCTGGTCTTTGGGATGCCAAACTTTCAAGTTCAGCTACAAGATCATCTTGCTTCGAATCTTCTTGTGACTTCGTAGAAGAAGCATTGCCAGCAGTTTCATTGTCGACGGCGAGGTCGTCGAACTGCGCAAGGATCTCAGCATCAGTAAGGACGGGCTTTTTTGACATTATGGAACCGTGTGCCAAATAATCAAGTCAAGTTCACCAAAACAGCATCAATAGGGGGTGATTTCTATAGACTTCTTAAACATAAATTTGCAGCTACCAGAGCTGGCTTTGGACGTCAGTCAAGTGAGTGCTTCGATGCCGTCTTGATGCTACTAAGCCTCTGTCAGCAGCTTTAGGTTAGTGGCTTGGCATGAGACCAGCTAACTAACTATGGCCTCAGAATTGGCCCACCCTCACTAGTTATCTTTAGGTTATGACAGTCGAACGACAGGACGCATGTGTGCAATAGAGCAATATTACGTCCCAACTTGTCGCATGTGGTAAGTGAAGGTCATTTGAAATATGAAGTATACTAATAAGCACGAAGTCATATTAACTTGAAACTGCGCAATAGGCAACCCCTTGCTCTTTCATCCAAAGTCGAAAATATCCAAATTCCTTTCTCCCGCCAAATTTCACGTCAAGTAGATAGCCTATCTCGACTAGCTACTTCGAAAGTATACGGTACTACGTCCTTTATTCGATCGTTGTGACTTGCATTCCCGGGCACGAACGGCCGCAGAATGATTGAGTGTAGCCTGTTGTCTTGCTCTGGAAATAATCGATTTAATTGCAAGGTAAAATTTCGGTCTGAATAGATTCTTACGTGTGTGGATAGGTAGTCGCGGGATCAATCTGCGCTGCCGATATCCGGATTTTGCTGAGGAACTACAGCGATTCATGTCGTTGGAGACAAACGCAAATTTGCGACGTCATAAATGGTAGCATTTTATTTGCTTTGACAGCAAATTTATCCCTCCCGTGAGTGCAGGATATGAAGAAAGTTGCCTCTATGTAGTGAGTTCGATGATAATGGCCTTCGTTTCTTGACTCAGTTTATTTCTAGTCTCGCGCTGGATATTCTAGATACTGCTCTTGAATGTATTCCGAAAGGGTTTCAAGAAAATGTCGGAACCGAAAGGTCGGCACTAGAGCCGATGAGATCTTGAACATATTCCATGATTCGGCGTGTGTGAAAAAGCGTGAAAACCAAGTTAAGTCTGTTGTATGAGAGACCCCCTGCTCCTTTCTCTTTTGGTCACTTTTAAGTAAAAGCAATTGTTCAACTCTTCAACATGAACCAGCAAACGATTCTCCTCTTGAAGATTGTACCGACGCAAGTAAATCCCGAACCGTGGGTCAAAACTGCAAGCCGACGGATGGGGAAAATGCCGAGTAGTTCCGTTGTCGCGCGGCGTGTATTCCGACGCGGGGCTTCGAGTAATAGTACACGGGCACGCATGCCCAGGATGAAAGAGTCGGCTATTTATATAGGCTCCGCAAGGACTCCCTGTCATCAATGTAAATAACATTTTGCTTGATTGAATCTGCACGATAACCGGTAGTTGAAGGATTCTTCCCGTGGAAATCGCTGCCATACCGCTGTCCCTACCGCATACATTTAAGCTTAAATCTACAACCGACATTTCCCGCAACCATGAAAATTCCATATACACCCAATCCCCCTCCAACATCCAACAATGAAGAAGCCTCCATCCTTCAAAGAGTTCTCGACCGACGAGGCACAGGTGGCCTCATCCCCCTTGACCTAGCTCTCCTGCACTCTTTTCCTGTTGCTGACGGCTGGAACACATTCCTTCGTGCGATCCGAACCCGAACCTCGCTACCGGTGGATATTCGCGAGATTGCTATTTGCCGAGTCGCAACACTCAATGAAGCGTGGTTTGAATGGAAGCATCACGCGCCAATTTTGGCTACGGCAGGGTTTAGTGAAGAAATGATGGAGGCAGTGAAGAACGCGAAGACACCGACGGATGATGAGCTCAAGGGCTTATTTAACCGTAAACAAGCCGCGGTCTTCAGATATACAGAAGCTATGACGAGGACAGTGAAGGTACCTGATCCAATCTTCTCAGAAATGAAGGAATTGTTCAGTGAGAAGGAAATCGTAGAAATCACGGCGACTGCTGCGGCGTACAACTGTGTGAGCCGGTTCTTGGTCGCATTGGATGTCGGGGAGATGAACAGTTAAAGTAAGAGGTCGGCTATATAACTGGTTGATTGGTATGGAAAGGGCTAGCTTTTGGTTACACTGGTTGCAGCATTCTCAATATACCCACGTGTGTGTCGAAGTCCACTATTGGCCTTATAAACAGATTATCGCAGCAGTCGAAACGATGCACCGTTTTGTTTTTTCCTTGGTTGAATTTGTAAACGCGTGAAAAGTACGGACAAATTATCTGGCATTAGATTTCTGTACATAATCAGAACCGATTGCGCCTCTTGTCCCGTCTCTGGGGCTATTGGATTCCGCATGCGGAATGCAGATTGCGGGATTGACTCTCGTTTCCCAATTATCCGGCAGAGTAGCTTTACAAATCTACAGAGAACACTGCATTTACTAGAGAAATCGTTGGTAGCATCTGCCGCCTCGTTTTCCATGCCCTAGCCAATCGCGGAGCAGACCACTGATTTCTTCAGCTCGGCGTCTACAGTTTTGCTCAAGGGCTATGCAAGGATGCATGCGGAATTAGGAAACAGCACGAATTCTTTGTTCTGGAAATGTAGTAAAACAAGGGTAAGTAAGAGGTTAATTTGGCAAGTTTGAATATTACAGCGCGTAGGCAGCTGATCTGGTTTCAGGTGAATTCATAGGCCCAAAGCGAGGAGTTTGTTAAAGAAGTATGTAAGTAATAATGGAAATTATGGCAATAGAAAATAGACCCCAATCCCACATTCTCAGATAGCCAGCCAATCAAAAAATCGGCCTGAAGGTCTTGCGAAACCGAACGTTTTCATCCAATCATATCAAACCGTTGTTGGAATTCAAGAGGAAAACCCATTTACCCATTCGCCCATTCGTCATTTTTAGACGTTGCGGTGGAATGGAGACAACAGCCAGGTTGAAAGTAGAAGTCAAGTCAACTTAGGGAGTACGGAGTGGTGAGTTAGTTAACTACTTAACTAGCCGTGTAGAAATCAGAGACTTTTTCAAGCATCATCTTGTTTGGCAGAATGACCAAAAGGCTAGGTAATTAGATGCAAGGACTACCCAGACCTTGTTAACCTCATCTTACCTTCCTGTCAACTTCTCTCTGATTCTTGGACCTGCAAAACTCTTTTTTTCCCTTACAATCAGACTAGTCTAGTTCTTGCCACCCAACTCTAGATCTGCCAAAACTTTGATCGACAACTATACACACATTCCAACGTACGTTTGCATTTTTACATTATTCTTACTTCATTTCCTCCATCTTGACAAGACGACTATATTCATTATCCAATCCTTTTCTTTTCTTTCGTCCTGTTTGCCGGTCCAAACAGCCAACCTTGTTTCGCAAGTTTGCAGCAATTTTACCTATACCGAGCTACGGCACAACAAATTTCTGTTCAAGAACTATACAAGAACCCGGCAAACCAGCAGATCAAATCTACTCCTAAATAAGAGCTAAATTGTAAGATTCTTATCTTTTTTTCCCTAATGGGATACTACATTATTGCTATGTTTCTTTATCGACGCTCCATTCTCACCTAGCGCACCACATGAGCTTTTGTTGCTCTACAACAAATTCTCGATACTCACGTTTCTCTCGATTTTCATGGGAAAAGACCCTTTTTTTTTTGGCTGATGTAACAAACGAATGCTAGATTTTTCTGGTGTTTTATTACAATTCTCGTGTTATCTCTTCGTTGTTTCTTTCATATAGATTGCTTTCTTGGTTACCGCCGGTATCATCTTAGATAGACTCGTTTGGAAACCTAAACATAATAGCTGCTAACTTCAAGTCTAGACGTTCTTATGGTATAACTCCTTACCATGTCGCATCATGGACAGGAAGGTGGTGAGGCGGGTGCCGGTAGCGTTGATATGCCAGCAACTCCATCATCCCACGGTCAACAGCTAGAAGATGATGAATTCTCTCCACCTCCACGTCATTTCCTCGAATTTAGCCCGACTGATACGGACTCAGCAGACTCAGATGAGTTCAAAGCTAATTCAGATGAAATGCTTCGTAGTGAGGCACTTGAGTTGCATATGCAACATAACCATTCACGTACTCCAAATCATTCGGAGCATGGCGCCGGTGAAAATCCGTCTATGACAGAAGATACAACCCAAGAATCTTATCAAACCCAACAACAGACAGAGCTTGATATTTCGCAGGATGGTATAGGTGTCGATCAACGCATGATGCTCGGTTGGAAGTTTGATGATGTGCGAAAATTCACTAAGAACTATACTGGAGAACCAGATGATCTCGACTCGGCGTGGACAAGATCATTCGACGGCTTTGACAGACCCAAACCTTACGAATCTGAGCGAACCGCTCCTGGTAGCTTTTTACCAATCACGGACCCGGAAATATACGTAGATCTTTTAAAAGATCCCAATTCCCATTCGACCGAAGAATTATATGCTATCACTGCGAATGCTGCGAAAGCCCTTGAAGTTTGGCAAGATGAATACATAGCTGTGGACGAGTTGTCCCGATGGGCTACTCGGCGGGTTCTGAAAAAGACTATTGGCCCAAGGAAAACTGAAGATTTTCAAGTCTTTGAAGATAAGAAAGAAGCTAGGCTATATGGGTACAAGTATGATTCCCGGCCGAGCAAGGTTGGTTGTCAAAACCCGTTCCTTCAAGGTGGGTTTAAGCCTACTTCAGACCAAATGAAAAAGATGGCAGCGACAGCTACCGATCCGTATAATATCGATGGTTGGACGCCGGTCACCAAGGACGGCGTGGAGTATGTGCCAAGAATGCGACCACCACCTCCCCCAGAACCTAAGCGCAAACCTGGAGCTACCATGACAGCCGAAATTGACAGGGGACGTAATGGCCAAAAAAGGGTTACGCGATATGGTGGTTCTAGGAATCCGACTACAAGAGAGGCCTCTCAAGCCTTGACCGAGAGATCCAGTCCAACTCCGTCTATTGATACCCGTACCCAGTCTCCGGAAGCATCAGCAACTCCAGCTTTATCATATACTGATCGGTCGAGAAGAAAAACTCGGTCTAGTGCAAATGCAAAATCGCCGGGCTCGCCGGCTCAATCTGTCGCGAAGGTTACACGTTCTCGGGTGGCCAAGCCCTCGGCACTTGGTCCTAATCGTGCTAGGGCCGCACCTACTAGTGCTCCTATGAGTGCCATTGCGACAGCTGCTACCACTCCTACCTCGGCCTCGACGCCAGGCCCTGCAATCGTATATGATGATCCTCTCCTGGACCCAAAAAATCTGGAGAAAATCAAGATGTCAAAGCATCCAAAGCGAACTGAAGCAATGATTCGCCATTGGGCCAAATTTAATTCTGAAGGCCGAACACGAAACCCAAAAAGGACTAAAGCGCAGATTGAAGCTGATAAGGCCGCAGCTGCTCAAGCTGCAGCAGAAGGTGGCCAAAGAGCTGCACCGGGAAGGAAGCGGAAAGCCGGGACGGAAGGCGAAGGAGCTAATACAACAGCATCAACTCCGATTCCAAAAAAATCAAGACGACCGGCAGCAAAACTAAAAATGGCATCCGAGAGTAATTCACCTGCCTTGTTGTCTGCGCTGCCGCAGCCAAGTATTATGGCTGCGACACCCGTGCCTCAGGACGCCCAGAGGCTTGGTGCCTCTACTTTCCCAACAGCTACACAAAACGGACAATAGGCTTATCTCGTCGAATAGCTTGCTCTATGTTCTCGCTTATTTTTCTTTTTTTTCTGACACAGCGGGTCTTATATTGGGATGGGGTTTAAGAAGTGATATGGACGCCTTTGGGTCAATTTGCTTGCTTCACTCTTATTTCTGCTTTTTCTGCTTTAGCGGGTGCACGGGACACTGATGTGTATACGTTGTCTGTTTTGATTTATCGGCCGGTTAGCATGGGAAGACTATATTTGGGGAGCGCCGGGTTGTACTGATATTGTACTGATACATTTGCAAGCCATTCAAGCCAGGATAGAGGCCTATTCTTATTTAAGAAATCTTATGTACGATATTCCATGATATTTTGCTGCCAAGCTATATGATTTTTACTCTGGTTTCAATACTTCCACTTCCACTTCTGGGTGAGGTGTCGTAGGCGTCACGTGAGTTACCCTTATCAAACTTGATCTGTCGATTACTAGTTGAGCATCATTTAGACAACGTCGTGTGAAAAATAGAGGCAAGCAGTATCAAACCTACATTAGGTATATAATAGTTGCTTGCCGTATTATTTAATTATACCTTGTCATCATGGGAAAGAAGAAGCGCAATCATCCCGACCTTGAGGAACTCCTTTCTCGTCCTTGGTGTTACTATTGCGAGCGTGACTTTGATGACCTCAAAATCCTCATTTCTCATCAGAAAGCGAAACACTTCAAATGCGATCGATGCGGAAGGAGATTGAATACCGCTGGAGGTCAGTATTTCTTTCCGCCTTGCTGAATCATTCTTCGGGAAAGCTTTGACAACAAATGCTGACCTCCACCTCTTTTGGCATGATAGGTTTGTCTGTTCACATGAGCCAAGTCCACAAGGAGCAACTATCCGCAGTTGACAATGCGCTCCCTAACCGCTCTAGCTTGGACATTGAGATATTCGGAATGGAGGGCGTCCCGGAGGATATCTTGCAAGCTCATAACCAACGCGTCATAACTCAATATCATCAGGCCGAGGCGGAACGACGTGCTGCGACGGGTAACCCTGCACCAGGGTCCTCGACTGGCACCCAAACGAAGAAACCGAAGCTAGAAAGCGCGTCGGACTTGAAAAAACGATTAGCAGAACACAAGGCGAAGTTGGCTGAGAAAGCAGCGGGAACGAGCAGCGGTGGCGCTACGCCTGTGAGTACTGATCACGGATTGCAAGCTGGAAGTTCATACGTAAGTCCTACTATTAAAGCTTGATTCTCCCGTATTATTTCAGCAAATCCTAAATTTGGTTTTTATGATAGGCAACTCCACAATATCCACCGAACGGTTCTACCCAACAGTATCCATTCCCACAGCAGTTTGGGCAACCTGCTGCTTATCAGCAGCCCACCCAAACATTTCAAAAATCGCCGGAATACTCTTCTCCTGTATATCAGCAACTTCCAGTTGCGGGACAGCAGTTCCCTCCTCCGTATTCATCCCCTGCCATGTCGCCTTCACAGTATCAACCTGCCCTAGCTACGCAAAGCCCTGCAATATCTACCACTCCCCCTTTGCCATTCCAGCAACAGCCGACGCAGATAAGGACCCATACGCCTCCACAGGCAGCTGCATCAATACCTCCTCGACCTCCAAGCCTACCTGCAGCGCCTAGCCTTCCCCAAAGACCAAGCTTTTCCGCACCCCAAGTCAATTCGTGGCAGATGCAACAGATGCATCATGGGCAAATTCCAGTTCAGTCATCTCACGCTCCTCCAGTGTCTGCTACTGAGCCCGGTGTGGAAACTGCTGCATCGGCAGCCGACCGGTTAATATCTGAAGAGTCGAAGCGAGCCGAAGACTTGGCTCAAAGGTCTACCCCGACTGTAGCGCACGAAGAAGCAATTGAAGGGAGACCAGCCAAGAAGGAAAAGGCGAAGTCTTCAAGATTGGTTTACTCTGATAGTGGAATCAGTCCGGAGGAAAAGATGGCGAGATTACCTAGGTACGCGTATGTTCCTGAACGCAAAGAAGAACCTGTACTTCGAGATGCAACTACGGGGGCAGTGGCGAGGACCGTTGATGCTTCGGATGAAATTGTAAATCCCCCAGAGTAGGGGAAAGGCCGAATTTGATTACCTGGGCCGTCTGGATCGATTTTCACCAGGTCCCCATTTAGGTTGGTTTTACGCGGGTGAAAGTTTCGGAGGAAGGTAATCATAGCGTGCCAGCTAAGTCATTCGGCTTGAAGTTCTACACTATCTCTCTTCCTAAAACCAAGGTTGATCATCAGCAAGTTTGTCGTGCGCAGGTGTATGTTCGGCTAGATGCTAAGCCTCAATTTTTGACGTTTCTCCCTACGCTCAACATTGCATTCAAAATCGGCGAGAAACGGCGAGCCCAGCACCTGGAGTATGTCGAACTTCTGGCATTTCTCAGGGAATCATTGCTTTTTTTTTTTTTTTGTGGGTACATATGCAGCCCGGTTTTGTTGTTTTGTCACTGCAGTCGAACAATCAGGACAATTGACCTCACTGACTCGGCGGGCTGACTAGAAAGCAATCAGACAAGCCGACAACAAGGATGAGACGTGATAGAATTTCATGTTATATCTCATGTAAGTTTCCTGGTTCTCGACGTAGGAGAGACTTGTTTCCGAAGGGAAGCAGACATAGTGAAGCAACATGGTTAGTCCTTTTCCAATTCCTTTAAGTTTTGTTAGATCTGTCCATTGCGCTGGATTTTGCAGTTTTTCATGTGGTGGGCATGGAGCGGTTGGATTCTACATAGCGTAAGGGAGAAAGGGTGAGTTAGGTAGATAGCTAGGTCATGATATTAAGTCTGGTTTTTGGGGGAACAATCTGGAAGCGAACTCCGCTCGGAGTAACAAATGATCAGCGCCGCAGCTCCTCACATATCGGAATTCAACAGCCAATGTCATCTAACTATGAGTGGAAGGAGAGAATGGATATCAACGAAGCTAGCTGCCTTTCCCTCGTATTTTGGAGTCACCAAGTGGTGGCGATGACTAACCAATCCGCGTTGATGCTGACGACGATCGAGCAATGGAGATCGTAAAGCTCCTCAAGAGTTGTTCAACGTCCTTCTCTCGGATTTTTGACATCGTCGAAAGTCCATGGCGTCTTCAAATCCAGTTTGATCCAGAATGAAAGAGAAAGTAGACGGCACAATGCCACTCTCTGAGCGCAGTCCCCTCCTTGTCGTTCATGTATCACGCCCGCCTCCACGGTATCCCCACTCGCGCCTTCGCCGGACGTGTACCTTTTGCCTCGGATCGATCCTCGTTGTCGGTGTCATCCTGTTCCTCCTCCCGTTTGCTCTGTTTTCTCGTAAACACGGCTCGCTTTGGGATTATCTTCCCGGTGCCCATCCACTACCACATAAAGACTGGCCGCAGAGCCAGGGCCTTTCATACGAAGCGCTACAGGAATTACTTCAAACAGTCCCAACTGAACAAAAAATTAGAGAATGGAGCCAGTATTATACCTCCGGACCACACTTGGCTGGAAAGAATTTTAGTCAGGCCCTGTGGACGAAGGAACGCTGGGATGCATTTGGGGTACCAAGGACGAGTCTTGTCTCTTACGACGTATACATTAATTATCCCCTCCATCATAGACTCGCGTTGATTGAGAAGAATGGAGATGATTCCAAGGTCAGGTTCGAAGCAACACTCGAAGAAGATGTCTTGGATAAGGATTCTACAAGTGGTCTGGAGAACCGCATTCCAACTTTCCATGGTTACTCCGCTAGCGGAAACGTCACAGCACAATATGTCTACGTGAATTTTGGAACCTACTGGGATTTTGAGGACCTTATCAGGGCGAATGTTAGTCTAGAAGGAAAGATCGCACTAGCAAAATATGAACGTGGCTTCCGTGGACTTAAGGTCAAGCGTGCACAGGAATTGGGCATGGTTGGTGTGGTCATCTACACTGACCCCCAAGAAGACGGGGAGGTTACGGAGAAAAATGGATACAAAGCCTACCCTGACGGCCCTGCTCGACATCCAAGTGCAGTGCAAAGGGGTAGCGTTCAGTTTTTAAGTATGTTATTTGACTTTTGGCCCGCCTTTCCAATGCTCGTGTTAATACATTATAGGTCAGCTTCCAGGTGATCCCACCACGCCGGGTTATCCATCCAAACCTGGTTGCCCTCGTGCCGACCCGTATAACTCTATTCCTTCAATCCCGTCATTACCAATTTCTTATGCAGAGGCCATTCCCCTTCTAAAAGCCCTGAATGGACACGGTCCATCTGCTCGGGATTTTAACGAAGAGTGGCAAGGCGGAGGTCTTTCACATAAAGGAGTAGAATATAACATTGGCCCATCTCCTGAAAACCTCGTTCTTAATCTCCACAATGAACAAGAATATGTGACAACACCTTTATGGAATGTTATTGGCACTATCCCCGGGTCAATCTCCGATGAGGTCATCATCATGGGAAATCATCGCGATGCGTGGATTGCAGGCGGCGCAGGAGACCCGAACGGCGGGTCTGCGGCTCTCAATGAGGTGGTCCGCAGTTTCGGAGAGGCTCTAAAGGCTGGCTGGAAGCCTTTACGAACAATAGTTTTTGCTAGCTGGGATGGCGAAGAGTACGGGCTTATTGGATCTACCGAATGGGTAGAGGAGCACCTACCTTGGTTATCGAAGGCGAATATCGTCTACTTGAACCTAGATGTTGCAGCTTCAGGCCGCCATTTCAAAACCTCAGCCAGTCCGCTTTTGCATAAAGCGGTCTTCGAAGCTACAGGCCTAGTCTTATCTCCAAATCAAACGACGAAGGGGCAAACTGTCCGAGACGTGTGGGATAAGAGAATAACTCCCATGGGCAGCGGTAGCGATTTTACGGCCTTCCAGGATTTTGCTGGCGTTGCCAGCATTGATATGGCATTTGCAAGACACGATGGAGACCCAGTCTATCATTATCACTCCAACTATGATAGCTTTGACTGGATGGACCGTTTCGGAGATCCGGGATGGCATTACCACGTTGCCATGGCCAAAATCTGGGCTCTAATGTCCGCGTATATCTCTGAGTCTCCCGTCCTCGCGCTAAATGCCACTGACTACGCCAACTCGTTGCAAGAATATCTCGACTCCGTCAAAAAAGTAGCTTCAAAGTCAGAAATTCCTTCGTTTGACTTTAAACCTCTGGAAGATGCCATGACTGGCCTCCATCACGTGGCTGTTAAATTTGATGACTATGCTTCCTCGCTGGCTGCTCAGCTGAAAAATGATCTACCATGGTGGCAATACTGGAAAAAGATTGTACTATATTTTAAGATCCGTGCCGCGAATGACAAATACAAATTGATCGAGCGGAAGTTCTTACACTCTGACGGCCTAGATAATAGGAGTTGGTTTAAGCATGTTATTTTTGCACCCGGACGGTGGACCGGTTATTCTGGGGCCACGTTCCCGGGTTTGGTTGAGAGTTTTGAGGATGGAGATGTGGATAGTGCTGAGGTTTGTTTCTCTCATTACTGTTTTTCTTTCCCTTACATCTCGGTATGGGTTTGAGCGATGTTACTAACTTGGGGCTTCCGTATAGAGATGGCAAGTTATTATCAAGAGCAAAATCGATGATGTCACGGATTTGTTGGTTGTGAGGTAGGCGTTCTCCGTATTAATGGACCAGTTTAGATAGAGCCTGCCATGAGAGCTGTATAATGACCACACGCGTGGATATGGGTTATGTTAGCAATGATTTTCGATCTTATAATAGCAAATAAAGCAAGTCATCAAAATACGCCGATGTCTATGAGACACCAATCTATATAACAACTTGATTAAAATCCTTTGCCGGAGCACATAAACGTATCCACGAGAACCCCGGAATATTGAAGTAGAAGGCATCTTTAACAATGTAAGTCGTAGATACTGAGCAAATGGGCGTGGAAATTGTGTCACACAATAGCCAGACTTATTTATTTTAGCACATGTTTGCGACATTAATTCGTCGTAAGCATGTCTAGGGTGTTCGTCAATTTGGTTCATGTATCATCCCCTCATCTAGCATTATGCATATAACCAAAGCAAAAATTTCTGTCTGTGGCTATTACATACTTGATAAAAACCACGTTACTTAGCCATTCAGCTTTGCGGCAAATCCGGCAATGGGTC
Source organism: Amauroascus verrucosus (assembly GCA_001430935.1). Classification (NCBI taxonomy): domain Eukaryota; kingdom Fungi; phylum Ascomycota; class Eurotiomycetes; order Onygenales; family Onygenaceae; genus Amauroascus; species Amauroascus verrucosus. The sequence goes on from LJPJ01000294.1 coordinate 411,060, forward strand.
ATCAATCGATGAATAATGTTTGATTCTGGCGTTATCCGTTTCCTCGTGGTATGAGCTCGAATCGTCCGAAACTTGTTGAGAAATTTGTACGGTGCCTGTGTCGCTCGCTTTGCTGTTCACCCGCTGAACGATATATTGATCAGCGGCATACCTTGTTTGGTCATCGTCAAACACTTCGGCTTCAGCCTCGTTATCAACATTATCGTTATCATCGGAAAGAGCACCCGCAATTCCGTCAGTTTCTATAACCCAGAAAACAGGAATAGCACTCAACAATGCTGTCAAGGCCAGTGTCCACCATGGGAAAATCATGTATCCCAGTTTGACGCCAATAGAAAAAATGGCACCGATGCATGCTGGCCCAAGAGCTCTTCCAATCGCAGCCACACTTGTTGCTACTCCATTCAAAGTACCTAGGACTTGTACGCTCGGAGCGGAGTTGGTGAGAAGGATGGTGCAACACGGGAATGCGAAAACTACGCAGCCCAATTTGCCGCACATAAGTATGAACGCAGCAATCTGGCGTGTAGCGTCCGTCGGAAATAATGCCGTGAACGGTATAAGGGCGTAAACAAGGGGAAACACTAGAGATGTTACTTTTAGACAGTTAAGAACTCCATATCGGTTTGCTGTGTAAGGGAAGATGAAAAATTGAACTATCATGCCAATGATCCCATTAAGGGTGTAAAGGATTCCGATCGCTTGAGAGTCTGTTAATTTAAAGAACCAGCGTTAGTTATTTGTTCCCAACATCAACCAATTCATTCGGAGGAGATAATAGCAAAAGCCAAGTGCAAAGTAAAAAAGAGCTTACCAATTCCAAATCCACCAGAGAATTTGAACGGCAGTTTTGTGACTATGCTCCCTCCCGATTCTTCAACAGGGTAGTTTAAAAAGACAGGGAAAACTGAATCAAAGGCCAAGCAATGCAGTCCCAGCGTTGCATACGCAAGCAAAATAAGTTGAGACTGGGGTGAAAGAATATCGGCCCAGCTTAGTTTTGAAGGGTTGTCTTCCGGCTTATCAGTACGGGAGGTCCGGTGTCCGTCAAGAAGCGGGGTCCTCTCATCATCATCAATAAATAGTGATGATTTCAAGTTCTTCCGGCGGTCACAGCACGTTCTTTTCAGCATATCGCCAAGAACAAGGCCGTAGTCACGTTTATGTTTTCTCGATTCTAGTGTTTCCTAGAAACAAGTCAATGGTGTCGTAATACGGGAAGAAAATGAAGGCTTACCCGAAGGAACAGAGATCCGGTCACAATTCCAATTATGAAGAAGATAGATGCAGCCATATTTGGCAAAGCGAAAGGGTATCTTTTGAAGAATTCACTGCGACCAAAGAAAGTATCAGGGTGTTTTTTGGCTGGATCGGCTAAAGCACCACCAAATGCAGGCCCAAATATACTTCCAATTGTCCAGACAAGAGGCATCAGACTGAATGCTCGTGGTTGAAGCTCTTTCTCAGGGACCAGCTCCGCCACGACAGTTCTGATAATGCCGACATTTCCATTCCCTAAACCTATGCACGCACGCGCCAGAATCGCCATTGGTAACGATTTTGAGAGGCCGAAGACAATACTAAACGTCATTGTAACAAACAGGCCCATTAATATAATCGGTTTGCGCCCGATTCGATCTGATAGGTTTCCCCATGATACTGCGGTAAGGCATTGGGATATCGAGAATATGGCAGATGTCAATCCAACCCACCTGGAAACATCTTTCTTGGGGACACCAAGGCTGCAGATCATTTCAGGCTAAAAATTGCAATAGTCTCAGGTTAGGGGTGCGCTAATACTTGACTTCGAATAGCGAGGATAGTAAATAACGTGTAAAAATAAAGGAAATAGAAATGAGGCCTACAAGGTATGGAAAGACAGATGTGAAGATGACTGAAGACCATGAGAGTTCTCAGCATTCTTTACACAATGGAATAACATGGGACGTGGCAGGGAATAGTTGGGAAATACCAGGCTCAGCGAATCGGCATATTGCTGTGACAGGCAGTTAGCTCTGTTAAGCACCGCAAGGAAGTTTGAGCGAAACCCAGGGCTGCTTGAGAGGTCTACATACATAATATTATAAACTGTTGCACCGGCAGTTTTGGGGCGTTTTTCTTCATCGCGACGAAATCGGCAGAGGACTGGACTGAGATATCACTGTTCCGCTCGGATGTCGGGTAGTAGTATTATGCCGAAGCAAAAGTATGCAAGGATAAGAGACGCTTGAGGACCATTTGAAAATGGAAAACGGCGGGCCTCGCTATTCCAGAGAAACAATCATCAAGCCTACACTCTTCCAAGCGATGAAGCAAGTGTTGGAGAGAAATTGTCAACGGGTGAGGAGAGCCGTGAAGGGCGCTTCAGAACTAATCGATAAGCTCGAGCAGCTGACTAATATGTGATTGGAGGAACGGTATCTTAAAAAGCGGGTCATTCCGAGGGTGGAGCCTTCCTTTCGCGCCAAGAAAACAAACAACGCCGAGAAGGAAGGTGCCTGACTCACAAGTGTGTCGTTTCCCCAATTCATCTGCGACCTAAGAGAACTCCAAGCTCAATCACGGTATATCTTTTTGTTCGCTGCCTACGGACTACCAGTGTCCTATATGCTCTGGCGTCCATCCCACTCGGCTCTCAGCCCCAGAAACTATAATGGTGTGGGGTTTGGCTCGAACGAAAAAGCTTGTCCAAGCCCTGCTTTTGATTGATCGGTCGCAAACCGGCCTGCATGGCACCCAAACGGACTTCTCGGATTGTCCAACACTCCACGCAAACGAGGAGCCCATTCGGAATCTAGATGCCGATTAAGTGCGGCGGCAGTTAACCAAAAGCTCTCATTTCAAACTAGATTGCCAACAACACGTCCAATTTCAGAGCCGATCATGACGGATTTTCATGCAAACATCAGTCAAAGACGGCTTAGGTTTAGAAACCGGGGAAGATATTGGTCGCATCAGGGCGGAATAACTGGAATATGTGTGTTCATCCATAATCAAAGCAAAGAATTGGACAAACATGGTGGATGTCTACGAACCATGCTGAATGGCAAGGACAAGAAAGGCAGAAGATCCCAGATAACCACGTGCGCAATTATCACCAAAATTTTTCTTTACGAATTATAGAAATTAATCTAAGTGAGCGGCTCGTTTAGGTGCAAGACAGAGCTATCCAGATTCGAAATATTCATGACAATATAGACTCATCGGCTGAGGAAAATTATTCAAACCAAGTCGGCACTTGTGTTGCTAGATGATCGCTTCTAATTTCAAGCTGAAATTCCCGCACGACCCGATTCCATTCATCCCACGACGGTGGTGGGGAGGTAAGAGGTAGATCGAGATTGGGCATATCGGCACCATAGAGGTTGTCCGGAGGTAAAGACGGCCATGGCAACCCTAATGTGTCGATGTGCCCAGGATCGTAACTTTCGACATTAGGGTTGAAGGCGATCTCAGACTCAATAGGAAGAGTGCCAGTCATATTTGAGAACTGTGACTGCTGTGCTACATACGAACCTGAAGCTGGGGACTGTGGGATAAAAGAGTCGGTGGCTGGCTGTAGCCCGTTGCAGCGAGACTCACTTCCCCCAAACTCTACAGGCAGTTGCTGGAGCTGCGTTTCGCGAAACCGAAGTGCTCGGGCCATAAGTTTACGGATTCCTGACCACAGCATATTCTTATTTTGCTGTGCTTTGATATCCCACAGTTTATAAGCTCCGTGAACGGCCCTCCACGCTCGTTGAACGATAGGGCATGACTGTCGCACGCATAGATTCGACAGCACGTATGCAAGGGCGTGCCATTGCGTATACGTACGGAAGAACCAACTCCATTTGGATGTCTTAGAACTCACTTCCAACAGAAGTGAAAACTCAATGATTTCAATCGCTGACAGGAACAGGCGATGTTCTGTTGCTTCCACGGGAATCGCACCTTCGGCATTGTCCCGAATCATCGGATGGTGGATTAAAAGAAGTAATCTTGCTACAACTAGGCGCGACAATGCCCCACAAACCCACTGGATAGGTATGCTCACATCGCAATGTTGCACATATTTATTTTCGAGGCGCTTGCTGAGATTCTCCAGCATCTTTTCACGTTCTTTCTGAGAAAATGACCCTATGTACTTCTTGCAAGAACTGCTGGGCGGTGCATGACTGAGTCTTCTTGCGAGTATAACTATGTCATAGCGAAACAAGAGGAAGGTCACATCTGTACATCCCACCCTTTCAGTTGGAAATTCCGTTGAATCTGGAGATATGTCTTCGTCGTTTATATTCAGCGGTGGAAGAGTATCATACGAGGCTTCATGGATCACAGGATCACATCCGTGATCTTCTGTGGCGCAGAAATCCATTAGACAAATTTGCACCCACAGTCGACGACGCATTTCGGTCTCAAAAGGGGCCAAGCCAAAGGACGTCCCATCACGGTGAAGGCCAATTGCCCGACTTATTTGAATAGCCAATGATGTCAAAGATAGAACATAGCGCGAATCGCTGCTTTGGCGCACGCAAATTAGGAATAAGACAAGGCTTTGAAGTAGAAGCAGACTGTGAGTATTTAGCAAATTTGCCCTAGCTAGAGCTTGTTCAACGCAAAACCGATAGCGCTTCAGGGCGGTGTTGCGATCCTCGCCTAGTTGAGAAAGACACTGCTCAGGTGTCATACTTGCTACGGCGGTATAGTACACTGTGAATAGCAATGCTTCAGTATTTTTATTGACCGAGTCAATGTTGGCGGCAGCATTCCAAAGCATGTTTTTTAGGGTCGGACGATGGAATATAGGCACGACTGGAGCCACATTCTCAAGATACGTTTCCCACACGGAATTGAACCTCTGTGGTGGCGGATGGAATTCGCGGAGGCTGTGTGCCACAGACCAAAAGCCGAACAAGAACCCATCATTACTAGTCCATTGCGAGGACCCTGACTTAGATTCTCCAAGAGAGGGGTAATCATCCTCATCCGAGGTTGGGCAATCAATCATGTCCTTTAACTCTTCAACCTTCATATTGTTAGGCCTAGATTGAAAGTAGGGATTGCTAATATCTTCACTGAATAGAAGACCTACCTCATCCCCAAATCTCGTCCAAAAAAGATGACTAACGTATCGACTCTTGTCATCGCTAACGACGAGCCTACCCATCTCCTCATCCACAGAATCCAGCTCAACATCCCTGGAAGAGCATCGTGCAAAAACATCGACATCCCGCTTCCCATTAAAATTTGTTTCCTTGCTCACTTCATTATCATTAACAGCCACTGGCTTCCTAAGGCTCTTCACAATCCCTTCGAGAGTTTTGAGCCGCGCTAGTAGCTCCGCTTCCGTCGCTTTTTTGGATTTTCTCGGCGCCCGGCCTGGCTTAGGAAACACGCATTCGACTTTAGCCTTTAGGCAGTTCGAACAAGGGTGCAGTTTATTGCATCGGATCTTCCTTCGACGACAAGTAATACAGCTGCGAAGATTCGCTTGCGGATCGGATAAAACTGGCTTGGTGGCCCTGGGCGGCGAAGGGTTCTGAGGCAGACTGGCTGTGCTATTAGAAGAGGAATGGGCGGGGTCCGAGCCGTTGGATGAGGCGTGCGTGGGTTGGAAGGCGGAACTGGCCATCATAGAGTCGGACAAGTCCATTATTTGATTTCTGCAGAGTTAATCTAGGTCACACGGCAATGTCAGCGGTCTTTTACATTAGTTCATCAAAGTGGGCCAGGATGTGATGGAGTTTTTTGATGCCTGTTGCGGAGATTCTCACCAATGTAACCAGCTAGACGCTACCTCCCCCCCCTTTTAAAGCAGCCAGTTTCCAGTGCCAATCCAGGTCTAGTGTTGAAAGGATGGGAGAAATGTCGCTTCTCAAGAGCAGCTCGGGCACCACCGTTTACCGGACATATATCTTTAGGGCGATATCTCTGTCTGAAGTCAACATCAGTATAATGTGGATGTCTTCCCAATAGCTACCAAATCTAGCAAATCTGGCGTTGCGCCTCGTAAGAATCACAAGCCTATTCATGGCAGAAGGAATTCAATACTCGGTAACAGGGATTAGTACTCCGTTGGTTTCGACTGACAGTGCATCCACACATCAGCCTCTTCCCACTCTGCCCTTGTTATGAGCCGTATTACCTAACAGATACTGGTCATTCACAGGAGACGTAATAATACAACGTGTTGGTTTTTCCTCCAATGGCAGTAGAATGTTGGTGAATCCACACATCCAGACTGACATTATACGGCCTCTAGTAATCCAAGTTGCGATCGTCTGTGATATAATCAAGATACCTACTATGTGCTGGTCTTGATCTTAGGTGGCTCTTGGCCAGCTTGGGTTTGAGTAAGTCTATTTGAGTATTGCCGATTTATTTAATGGTTAGCATTTTAAATCCGAGTTTGAACAATGGATGAGTCGAGGGGGCATCTGAAAGGTCCAAATAGCCAGAAATAGCTATCAGGACATGAATTGGCCGACAGGGTATCATCTGGCAGATGTGATCTTTGGGAATGTTTTTTTCACAAGACCTTGCAATTACGCTAGCATATGCCCAGTATGATGTAAATATGAGGACAGCTGTAAAAAACACTGGCAATCTGTAATGAATCCATATTTTGCAGGCTGTGGAACGTTGTGGTTAGTTAAAGCATTTGGCTGGTTTATCAATTCGGAAATGTCCCGGTCATTATGAAGGCAAGATGGCCGAGTGGTTAAGGCGCATGGTTCAGGCAAACCTGATTCATAAAACATATTTATGTATGTGTAAATTCCATGTCTCGAAAGGGGCGAGGGTTCGAATCCCTCTCTTGTCAATATTTTTTTTATTCTCTATTTTTGGTCCAATTCCATCTCGCGTCGTCCGCTTTAGTTCCTTTTTCTTTTCCTTTCTCCCCTTCCTCCTACACGGTCCTTCCTGTCAGTAGCACATGCAAAGCTTGAATTCAATCAAAAGGGAACTGGAACGCCAGGACAAGCTTTTCATACTCCCAAATTTAATAGACCTGTGGCTTTTGTGAGGTATCACAACGGCAGCTTGAACTTTCGGCTAACATGGTGCTTGCGCTCCCCGTCTTTTTGAATGATTAATCCAGGTAAGGTGGGTTAGAAAGCAATACGAGATAGTGGTTCTGTGGGATCTGTCAACAGGTAGAAGTGTCCGCCATACCAAACCATCCTTGGGCACAATAAAAAAATCCGGGCCTGTTATGTAGTATAGCTACGCTCGGCGATATGTCACTCAAATTCACGCTACGAATTGCGAAGCCTGATACTTCCATTTGCTGGCGGCCCGGATCAGAACTATGCCATTTGTTCACTGGTCCCAGATAACACTCCAAATGTCGACCATTAAGGTGTGGCACGGAGTCGAAACACGTTCAAGAATGGGGTTGGGATGGAGCATACAAAATCTAAAAAGAAAACGTTATTGACTATGATAGCTCTGTATATAAGTGCGCATCAGTGGAGAAACAATGCATGGAACATAGCACGCTAAACGCACAATAAAACAAACCGGCAACATTCTAGAACACGATATCGTCGCGCATAGCCAGGTTTAACGGTATCTTAGGAGAGGTCCTCATTCAGTTCAACGCACGGTCGGATGTTGTCCACTTCGGCCGCTAGCTGTGAACAGCTTGAATTGACCCGACAATGCGTTAGTAAAGCATTTAACTCGAGCAAATTGGCTTTTATAGCTAGAGAGAGAAGTCGATGTTTTCTATATTTGCTTTCTATGTGGGTGGTCCATATACCTCACAAGCGTGAAACACTTTTTCAGCTGGCTTGCTTTACTGTACATACCTTTTTACTCTAGAGAATGATACTTTCAAAATATATATAATGTTTTAGCATTTGTAAGTATATTTCTTAGTATAGTAAGTATAGAAGACTACCATAATCAATTCTCACCATTTAGATTTCTAAGCTAATGACTGGGTCAATTCCTAGGCCTCTAAGAATTCCACATGCTTGTTGAACTGATTTCTAGACCTTTAGGAAAGTTATATGCTCGTTAGATTGATTCCTAGACTCCTAGACTCCTGGAAATGCTATATGATTATTGAGTCAATTCCTAGACCCCTAGGTACTCTACACCAAACAAGATAGCAGCTGTCACGACTCAGGAGTCTACAGGATATCATACATACCATCTAGTGGGGTCACCACCAGAGGACGTTCTCTTTTGGTCGAGCGGCACACAGGCTTGGTTTCTCTCGACGCGATAGTATGCCGCACATATCTATTGGATGTAAACGGGTTAACAGCTATATTTAAACGTAATGCTGATAGGGGCTGTAACGGTACGAGTGGAATCTCCATTTTAGAACGCTGTAGAACTGTATAATAATTGATTTGCAGACGGTTGTGAATGTGAAATCAGGGGGTGTGTTTACATTTCTTGGATCATGTTTATCCTCCCGAAAGCGTATAACTGAAATAGGAAACTAGGGCTTAATTTTGGCTAATCAGATGTCTTACTATTGGCGGTAAATTTCTCATAACTATCACTAGCCACACAGGGCGCGCCACAAAGCCGAAGGAGTCCTGGTTGGGGCCGCCATGGCTCGTCGATCCAACATTCTCCACATAATGATGAACTGCATGGCTATGATATTTCTCCCTGCCTCTTCATTGATTTGGATGGAAATTGTGTGAGATTAAAACTTTCGCATTTAGCTCCTCAACGTGAGACTCGGTTTGAAACAAAGCACAAGCTGCTGTAAACAGGGAGTATGTGAGGATAAATATATATAGTATATAGTACTGTACGGTACATTCATAATCTTCCTGACGATCCTTGCCGAAATACTGCCAATTTCAGAGAGCGTATTTCATCTGAATCCATCAATGTTACTTTTGGAAAAGCTGGGACAGCGGTTAGGGTTTCTTTTTCTCTATTTGGAGAGTTGACAATCCATCAAACCGCCACAAAAGTACCTGCATGCCCAGTGATACCAAGAGTGTTCGCAATCAACCATCCAGAAATTTTAAGTCTTGGATGCTGCTAGACTTTTTCGGCTTCCCTCAAGTTGCAGGAGCTGCGCGTTAACTCTTGTCCAACGCAAGAATGACGCGTCGACGAGGGATTGAGCCAGGACAATGAAGCTTGGAAAGTCTTGGGAAATGGTGGTCCCCGAATAAGCCGAAAGAACAGCCACAAGCCACGCGATGTGGAACCTGATTAGGATACGCCAAGTCTGTCTCCCCTGTTACGCCATTCTAAATATGGACTAGTGGAAAGTAGATCCCCACCCTGTCGCATCTGCCAGTCATAGAACAAATCAACCTCAAACAAATCAGGCTTCAAGAGAACTGATATATAGCCGCTGGACCCCGGCGCCATGCCTTGACCTTTTGTCTTCAAATTCTTTTGCAGGCTTGGTATAATAAATGTTCAGCCCCTTCAGGCATCTTGCAGATTTATGTGATATTTATATTCTTCCGTCTTATTCCTCCTTTTTGTTTCTTATTCCACCCACCAGCTCTTTCTCAACTCCTGTACGTTATCATTCAACGACAGCTGAGGAATCTCTGTACATATATATATTCTACAGTTCAATCAAAAGCCAAACTGATTCATAGCATGCATCTCGTTGAATTGTCCTGAATCTTGTCACTTTGGAAGTTTTCTGGCATCCTTAGGAAATGGTAGCAGTCCTCCTCCTCGCGATATGCCTCCTTATCGTTCCACCGGCCCTTTGCGATGCCGATTTCATGAGTGTCAGAACCTCAATGAATACAGACTATAGCGGCAAGAAAGGTGACCCTGCCGAAAAGTACTTTCGTAAGTAGTAGTTTCCCCTTCAAACCTTTCCTATCCTAACACAGTGCCCTTTGGTTGACATCCTTGGCAGACGAATCAACGTAGGTTCTGCTAGCCTAAGCGCTTGTACTACCATTCTATATTCACAGTTTAGCATACTAATGTTGGATTGATTCCCTTAGTTTCCATTATCATTATGATGGTCGGTATGGTAGCAGATATTTTTTATTATTTTTCCTTTGCTATCCGTAGACTTACATGCTAACTCCTTGCTCAGGTTCGCATCTAAAACTATCCATGACTCGCAACGAATCCCACACCTGACCGCGATGGTGAAATCCTACCTTACGACCATGACTGACATTGGAGCCGAAACTTGGATTATGCATGGGACGTTACTGGGATGGTGGTGGAATCAGAAAGTCGGGCAATCCTGCTTTCCTGAACTCTCTGTTTGCTTATCGCTGACCAGCTCCCACATTTAGATTATGCCGTGGGACACGGATATTGACGTGCAAGTATCTGAAACGACAATGTACTTTCTAGCGAAGTACTACAATATGACAGAGCATCACTTTAAGCTCCCGGGCGTCCCAGATGGCCGGACATTCCTCCTTGAAATCAATCCTAATTTTGTGAATCGAACGCCCGAAGATAAGCTAAATGTTATCGACGCACGATGGATTGACACGTCTTCGGGGTTGTTTATTGACATTACTAGTGTGCGGAAGGATTATGATGCACGCAAAAAGGGGGACAAGGGTGCACTTATGTGCAAAGACCGTCACAGATACAACGTACATTTTCAAGCCGTATTGTCTAAATTGGCCAGCTGGGGAGGCTGATCCTTGAGCAGGAACAAGATCTATTTCCCTTACGGGACAGTTACTTCGAAGGTGTACCGGTGAAGATTCCATACGCCTACACCACACTCCTGGAACGAGAGTATGGCAAGGGTTCCCTCACCAAGACTACTTTTAATAAGTAAAGGAGACGGTTTATCCCCAATTCATGCCTTCTACTGACTTAGTCAATAGCCACAAGTTCAACCAGCAAACAAAGCTATGGGAGCCAATCCCGTAAGTATCACAATCTCTTATGGTAGGTGGATACAGCTGACTAGTTTTCTTTTAAAGGAAACAGCCGGATAAGTCCGGGAAGATGATGCCGTAGACACAACGAGAAGCGCCATCTTACAAGAGCGGCGGCCGTGAATGTCCATTCTAACCGGGTGTTCTGTTTATCTTCAACTATCAGCCGTTCCCTTGCGGCTGTCGTTTGCAACAGCCGGTTGCGAATACACCAGCCATCAGCTTTCCTCCATTTCCCGGATACATACGAACCTTCAAAAAGCCTACCCACAGACAACGGTTAACGAACCAATCTCAGTTTACGCTCAGTTTCTTGCAACCATTCCAGAATTCCGATAATTCAAAATTTAGAATGATAAAATAAACAAGAAAAGCCTTCCTGCACTTACCAGCATTCGAGTCGGCGTTCGTAGCCCTATACTGCGTTGCATTTAATGGAGTTTTACATGTATTATTATTGCATTTTGAAATTATCCTGCCTTTGGAAAATGATATTGAATACAACAAGTTACAGAACACAGGATGAATCATTCAATTGTTACTTGGACGTTAATCAGCAGGGAGATTGAAATTGGCTGTATGCACTATCACGATGCATATTGATGGCAATTTACGACGGTTTTTCATACATACATGTCGTTTTCGGGGCCCCTACCGGATTGTCAACAGGTCAATCGGTGCAGTCATTGTGACCTTACAAATCCTCGCCCTTAAGAAAGGTTGTTTCAAACCTTGCGCCACAAGGGCTGGTGCTTTGTGGTTCGGGCCCAAACCTTCGTGCGCTAGACAGTTCCGGTGGCTCTGTCAACTTAGTAGCAATGGTTTGCCAGTCACATAATTAACTATGTGATAGCTTGCTAGCCAAGTATCATACTTTTTCTCGCTTCTGTTTGTGAGGTTGTTGTGGTACTCCATACAGAAGTGGCTTTAACCTCGGGAAGATACACGCCATGTTGTTCATTTCCCAAGTCCTGCTTAACTTGGCCTGGAATTTGATCTGATAGTTGATAAATACTTTGTTCTCTTAGTTTCCATACAGCGAACGCCGGAGTTATAAACAGTCGACCCATATCTTTAGCACCAGCGTAGTCACTCCCCTCACTAAGGAAGGATGTCTTGGATTATGTGATGGCTAGAAATTGCCGCATTAGTTTTTGGGTCCAATATTGAAATTTCGTAAGGGAACAAAATTCTTTGTCAGCCCGGTGTAACTTTGGCAGAAATTTGAATGCCAGCCCTTGGGTTAATAGTTAGAGAAGATAAGGGCTACTCTTCTCCATGAACCCCAATTATTCGCTTCTCCCAGGCTTTGGCTAAGATATATATATATATCTTAACTAACTAGCTAGCCCAGCAAGCAAGTGAAGGGTAAATTTTATTTGTTGCACCCGAATTCCAGCTAGTTAAATTTACTAGTCTCTATGAAAACTTCTCTTCCACATCTCCACATTAGTATTCTCGTTCGAAAGCCTGAATCTCACTTTTAGGGAATCATTGGGCTAAAATGAGAAAGTTGATAAAACATTGAATCATTGGGTCTAAATTGATATCCTAACAGGACCTCTTGCCTGCCATTTGTTGTATGTCTTCGAACAGGGAAGCCTGCGTTGGGCGGGCTGGTCAAGCTCGGGATGGCACCCTCGTGGCTGCAAAGAAGCAAAAACGAAGTGACGATTGTTTGTCCAAAGAAAAATAGCAAGAAGTGACCAGTGGGAACGCATTGAAGCGAATTTTCCGAGGTTCTGGGGTATAAATTTCTTGGCGGATACCGGAGAATATTTGAACACGCGGGATGGCTAGGTACCTTGGTGACCACAATCAATCGAGAATCGTCGAATACACCGTTATGGAATAACTCTCAAGGACGAGTCCTTTCAGGCATCGGATATCGGGCTACAGAATTCTATGTATTATTCATGATGCGAATTCTAAGAAGAACGGATGCCTTTGCATATGACTCGGTCTGAACTAGTAGTTACTACTTTGCGAAACAGAGCCTCTCCCATCGAGCAAATGCGTGAAGCTTCCTCATATGAGCACCTTGGTAGTGGCCAAGACGCCACTGGAATTCCTCCCAGTATCTATCCTATTAGACCTACCCGTCAATCCCCAAAGGTTACGACACGGGCATGGAGACCAGCTCTTTCGGCAAGGTATAAAAGCCTTTACAACCCCATCGAGTCCTAACTGGTTGCGATGCACAGCATTCACCCTTGAACCACTTTCGAATTCATTTCCCCTGGAAAAATCTTCCAATATGAGAGCCTTCATACTTGCGTTGCTAGTGGTAGCCGCCTGCCCTATGGGCTTCGCCCAAGAGGACCCGGGGCCTTCTCCAACCAATTCCGTCGGTTGCCATCCTCATGGAGATCATTGGTATGTATACTCTGGGTTTCTATCCACAGGATAGTAGTCGTTGATGCAAAACTAGGCATTGTGATGGCCCTGCTCCGCCAGCCACAACTAGTCATCATGACGAGCAGGAACCCGCAACGGAAACGCCCGCTGTTCCTAGTCCAACAGAGTCTGTCGGATGCCAACCCCATGGGGATCATTGGTATATCTCCGCTGTGTTTCCCTTAAAAAACGCTGGTTTGATTAACGCTAGTTCAGGCACTGCGAAGGCCCTGCTATTCCCACGACGTCGACAGCAGCATCTCCTCCCGCTGAAACATTGAGCCACCATGATGAACATGATCACGCCACAGAGACCCCTAGTGTCCCCAGTCCCACAGAGTCCGTTGGTTGTCATCCTCACGGGGATCATTGGCATTGCGAGGGGCCTCGCGAGACTAGCATAACCTCTGGCACAGTCCCTGTTAACACTCCTAGTGCAAGCCCGGCAGCTTCTTCGCCAGCTGAGTTTGAGGGAAGCGCCGGAGCTTTGCAACCACAAGGGGTCGCTTTCCTTGCCATTGCCGTTGCGGCTGCATACTATGTCTAAGGGTGAAGGTTTCTTCGTTACATTAACTTCAATTTTGCATTGAATGGCTTTTAGATGGAGGGTATAATCAGGGTTTTCATTCTTCCCTTTCTTCCAAACTGGCTGACCTGAAAGCCAATTATTACTTAATATGTATCATAGATTAGGTACTATTCGAACATATGCTTACCTTTGACCCCCACGCCCAAAAGCGAATATGAAATCCTTGAGCATAAGTAGCCATGCGATCTTGTATAGCTGAATGCGGGTGTCTTTATAACCACTGATAAAACCGAGAAAAGTGTCTACGAGGTATGCGCGGCTTTGTATGTATCAGGTAGGTATGTATGTATTTTCCGAGGCATGCAATGGATGTTTAACCACGTATATCCGTGACCCGCACAGACTCTGCCCGCTCAATCGGTCAATTTGTTTTGCTGATTGGGCTGAAGCAAATCACACAGAAATCCAGGATCACAACCAGATCAGCAAAACTCGGTTAGCTGCATTTAACCCCTGTTCACGTAGCATGATTCTGAAAGCAGACGTTAATTTGTTCAAGCTTTAGCTAAATACTAGGTATAAGTCTGACCTGTCGCCCGTGCTGGCAGGTATTCTAGGTGTATACGAAGATCATTTGATCACTTTCGCGGAACCACCCTAAGAGAATTGCTACATACTACATACACATGTACGCACGAGTCCATTAGCAATCCCTTACGGGCTAAAAATCAAAACTAGACTCCCCAGGTTCCCTGACAGTGACGTTCAGACCCATGCATGCGACTCAGGTGTGCTTGGACATAGACCATGTGACAGCGGCGATCGAGGAACTGTGATCAAAACACTTGGGTGTAAGAGATTGACTTGCATGTTGTGCGATGCCTTTTTGGGTGGTGGGCGTTCATTCCAAACCAGACTACTGATAGTTATGAGTTTAAAAGCCAACCTACCAGCGATCTTTTTGATCCTTGATAGGATAATTAATTTCTGTTCGGATGCCCATTGGCAACACAACCAAACAGGCGAGACGATTGTCTCGGCAAAGTGGCTCACTGGTCGTCATATTTAAGGGTGACATTGCGGAGAGGCAAACCTGTACAACGCTGCTTCCTGTTCTACACATATATATATTCAACTGCTGTTCGGAGGATATCTTACATTTTCCAAGACGTTTTCACTCGACTGAACAACATTTGTCCTCATTAGCCCACCTGGAGATCCAACGGTAGTGTCTTCTCAATGGGTTCAGCACCAAATCCACACTATGATGCTCTCATCGTCGGGGCCGGCTTTTCCGGAGTGTATGTTCTCCACCACCTCCGAAAGCTTGGGCTGAGTTGCAAAGTTTATGAAGCAGGACTAGATATTGGAGGGGTTTGGCATTGGAACGTATATCCAGGTAAAGATAACGTTACTTCGCTACTACTTGTCCCTTCTTAGAATCATGGATATATGACAAAATGGATATTGACTTAGATTTGTCCGACACGATTTAGGGATCCGTGTGGACTCCGAGGTCCCGGTGTATGAATATTCAGAACCGGAAGTGTGGAAAGATTGGAGCTGGACAACGAAATACCCGTCAGGGGATGAGATAAGGAAATATTTCGACCACGTCGACAAGGTGTGGGATGTTAGAAAGGACGTTGAGTTCAATGTCAGAGTAATCGGTGGCCAATTTGATATACAAGAGAGGGTGTGGAAAGTTGACACCAATGACGGGCGAACGACGACGTGCCAATTTTTTATCGCAGCAACAGGTTTCGCGGCCAAAAAACATGTCCCTAACTTTGAAGGCATTGAGAATTTCGGCGGCGAAATCCACCATTCGTCCTGCTGGCCCCATGACGCGGTCTGTATCAAGGGTAAACGTGTGGGTGTGATAGGGACGGGAGCCACTGGAGTTCAAATCGCTCAGGAGTGTGCCAAAGATTCAAAGAGTCTAATCGTGTTTCAAAGGACTCCAAACCTTGCGCTACCAATGCGACAAGGAAACTTGACAGCGGCGGAGCAGGAAGACCGGAAACCAACCTACCCTGATTTCTTCCGAAAGCGCCTCAAGACATTTGGCGGGATGAGATACACTTTCAAGGAAACGGACACGGTGGATGTTACGCCAGAAGAGCGTGAAGCATTCTTCGAGGAGTTGTGGGCAGCTGGCGGCTTTCAATTTTGGCTGGCCGGATATAACGATCTGCTTTTGGGATCAGAGGCAAACCGCCATGCCTATGATTTTTGGGCGAAAAACACACGTGAGAGAATTAAAGACCCTACAAGAAAAGACATTCTTGCGCCATTGGAACCCATTCACCCCTTCGGAACAAAGAGGCCCTCTCTAGAGCAGAATTACTACGAGATATTCAATGAGCCGCACGTAGAGCTTGTCGACTTGAGGAAATATAATATTGAGGAGATCAGACCAGATGGTATCCTCGTTAGCGATGGGTCGTTTTACCCATTAGATATCATCGCACTGGCAACGGGATACGACGCTCTGACAGGAAGTATGGTGAATCTAGGTTTGCGTAATGTTCATGGCAAGCCTTTGGTGGAAGAGTGGGAAAATGAAATTAAAACATATCTCGGAATGTGTCTCCATGGCTACCCGAATATG
This sequence comes from Amauroascus verrucosus, assembly GCA_001430935.1. Taxonomy (NCBI): domain Eukaryota; kingdom Fungi; phylum Ascomycota; class Eurotiomycetes; order Onygenales; family Onygenaceae; genus Amauroascus; species Amauroascus verrucosus. The sequence goes on from LJPJ01000294.1 coordinate 427,450, forward strand.
TTCTATCTTTATGGAACGCAAGGACCCACTGCATTTTCGAATGGCCCTTCATGCATTGATGTTCAGGGGCGTTGGGTTGTCGACGTTATTCGGAAAATGCAGAAGAATGGGCTCAATTACATTGAACCAAAGCCAGAAGCACAGGTGGAGTGGAGAAACAAAATCCACGCAGTTTCTAATATGACTCTTCTTCCTCTTGCAGAGTCTTGGTATATGGGTGCCAATATTCCGGGCAAAAAGCGCGAGCAACTTAATTGGGCTGGAGGCTTGCCAGCGTATGCAGCTGAGTGCGCCAATGCACTGAAAACCTGGGAAAATTTTATAATCGAGTAGGGTCATAATTTTCAAGGATATTGCTGTCTAGTTTTATAAATTTGACTATCGTAAGCATCCCGACAAGAAATTTGCGCTGTGATAAACCAGGTGCGATGTCATGTGGAGAGAATGCTCAGCCCCATTTGGTTTCTCTAGAGAAAGTTGACTAGCTCTCACGTGCTGAAACCCCTGGCTTAGTTAATCCCGGCATTAGGCTCTCAAGCTCCCTTGCAATCTGCCCAGGAGTGCTGTAACTTCTTCCCATACTTCCTCCGCACGTCTAACCGTTCATTGTGTGCAAAAGGGAGTGTGCTTGAGGCTTGTGGGCGTGACTTTCTTGTTTGACTGACGGTGTTCCGTGATGTTTTCAGTTCATTGATAGGATTGTGAGTATAATGGTAACCCTTAACGTCCTTGCTTCGATCCAGGATTGATTTCGTCATTTTTGGATTAGAGTCTCACTGGATCTTTTTTCGAACAGGAGCTTCTGCAACAATAGACAAATAATATAGGTCTCTGCTTCCCTTTAGAGACCCTGCGCTACTTTAATCATCGTGATTGTCGAATTTCGAGCCGCCTGTCCATCGAAGCGAATTCACGTATGGAGGTTAATACCACATATTATGTGTTTTCATCCTCGCATCCGATGCTTTTGGAGAAATAAACGTTTTGAATATTTCGTCTTATGCTATTGAAAAGGAAGCTAGTGGTCCGCAAACGCTGAACCGTGGGATTCTGCGGATCTATCATGACTTCCGATGTCGCAGGTCACCATGAGCCGGAACCATCAGCATCAACGCACCAGGATGACGTCTTGTCCACTGGACTAAGCGCTCCACGGCCGGTCGCAGATATATACAATGGACGGGGCGAGGAATATAGAGTCCTTGGGGCCCCGCCTCGTCAGGTGCTGAGAAAGGCACCGGATGAGGTCACACCCAAACCCAAACGCGAAGGCGAGTTAGATGATTTTGGATTGCCTATTCGCAAAACTAGTCCTTCGTTGAATAGCGACTATAAATCAACCATTCCCGTGACCGGAAAAACAACAGAGAGCACAGATAGCTTACCGTTGCACTGTAAGCTTGAGGGGGAGAACGTGCATGGGAGGAATCTTACACGCTCTGTATCAGCACCAGCTCGGGACATGGATATGCCCATAAAGGATCCTTCTTTGGAGGGAATTAGCGTAGACCGAAAGGCCAGAGAGACCTCCGATCGAAAAACGGACGCTTCGGCTATCGATGCTTATGAGCAACCCGAGCTCTATCAAGAACACCTTGAAACGGAGAAACCTAGCAAACATAACTCTACAGTCCATACTGCGCCAGCTGTATCTGAATGGTCGCACCAAAGACTAACAACAAAGGATGACTCCACAGACGGCGAAGAAGACGAAGGATGGCAAGATATGCCAGCTCTTGGATCTTTCGACGTTTATGATGATCATGGCAGGATTGTCGCACGTGGTAGCAAAGAAGAGGATGACGAAGCTGTATACCACGGTCTGGGAGGCGCTGGGAAAGGGTACACTCGTGTTCAGATTGATGATGATGCCCAATCCGCTACAAGTTTAGACGAGGAGACCAAATACCTTTTTCCTGAACCTGAAAGCAACGCATTAGGTATTGAGGACGAGATTCGGGACCCTCTATCTCAGTTACAAGCGACGAAGACATTGCTTACAGAAGGACAGAGAATAGCATACGTCGGGGTAACGAGGCTAATAATCTTTCAGATGGTAAAGGATCTTGAAGCCATCCAACCTACAAAATCGGCTCGGAAATATTTGGCAGATGCTGTTGAGTCCACGACAAAATGGGGACAGCAAATGATGATTCGACTCTACGGACATATGGAGATAGATGCCGCCGAACAAGTGATGATTGAACAATTGGCAGAGCATGGGGTCCAGCCAGCAGACCTTGTTCCTCCACTAATGCAAAATTCACGGATCAAAAATCCTATGGCGTATAGGCCGTCTTCCGATTATACGAGCCGCAAGCTGGATCACTCTGCAAAGTCTGTATCGGGGAATTCCGAAACCCCTTCTAGCGATATCCCGCCATCTCCATATTCAGACTGCCAGAATGACGACCTACCCGAGGTGCGAACGCCCTCTCAATTATCTACATCGGAGAAACTAGATATTGACCTTCGATGGACTGTACTTTGCGATCTTTTCTTGGTCCTTATCGCGGACTCAACGTACGATGCAAGGTCGCGGCGTTTTTTAGAGCTTGTAGCAGAGACCATGGAGATTTCCTGGATACAGATATGCCGTTTTGAGAAACGGGTGATCGATGCATTAGAAATGCAAGAAGAGAAAAACAAGGAAACGTGGGATGAGGCGGAGCACATGGAAAAGCGTAGGAAGGAAGCTTTGAAGCGAAGATACATGATAATGGGCCTTGCCACCGTCGGTGGCGGCTTGGTAATTGGCTTGTCAGCCGGGTTGTTAGCACCTGTCATTGGAGCTGGACTGGCTGCAGGTTTCACTACTATCGGAGTGTCCGGCACCGGTGCATTCCTCGGCGGTGTGGGTGGCACAGCATTGATTACGTCCGGTGCTACTCTGACAGGTAGTACGATTGGTATTAGGGCGTCGAACAGACGAACGGGAGCTGTTAGGACTTTCGAGTATCGCCCGTTGCACAATAACAAGAGACTAAACCTTATCGTTACTGCTGCTGGATGGATGACAGGAAAGGTTGATGACGTTCGATTGCCGTATAGTACAGTGGATCCAATAATGGGTGACATCTATTCAATTTTGTGGGAGCCAGAAATGCTTCAAAGTATGGGTGCTACTATCAACATCCTTGCGACAGAGGTCTGCATCCCGTTTATGCCCTTTGGCTTTTACTACACTAACTATCATTGCTAGGCTTTAACACAAGGCCTTCAACAAGTGCTCGGAAATACAATTTTGGCTGCGCTGATGGCGTCTTTACAACTCCCTATTGTGCTCACCAAGCTCTCCTATTTGATAGACAACCCCTGGAATGTGTCACTTGCGAGGGCCAATGCGTCCGGCCTCATTTTAGCCGATTCGCTCATTGATAGAAACCTTGGAAACCGTCCAGTCACGCTGCTTGGTTTCTCGTTAGGGTCAAGGTTAATTTTCTCTTGCTTGAAGGAGCTCGCAAAGAAAGGAGCGTATGGTATAGTCCAGAATGTTTACCTGTTTGGGTCTCCTGTCGTTGCAAACAAAGATGAATACCTTAGAGCTCGAAGCGTGGTATCAGGGAGGTTCGTTAATGGATATGCATCTAATGATTGGATCTTGGGATATCTCTTCCGAGCCACCAGTGGTGGTATTATGCGTGTGGCCGGCCTAGCACCCGTAGAGGGTATTCCAGGGATCGAAAATCTTGACGTTACCAAGTTTGTTAATGGCCATATGGCCTATCGAACTGCCATGCCGCGACTCCTTCGAGAAGTGGGTTGGGAAGTGGAAAGTGATGAATTCACAGAAATAGAAGATCCAGACCCAGACAATCACCAAGAGAGACAGAGGGACCTTATACGAGAAATCCAAGAGGCCCGCAAGCAAGCCGAGGAGAAACCAGATAAGAAGAAATTCGGTTTCTTCAAAAGAGGAAAGCTGGCGGAGAAAAAGGGATGGGAGACTTATGATGTAGATCAAGGCGACCGCAGCCCTACCCATTCGCCTGACAGTAGTGTCGACCAAGGAGGCTCGGTCCTGTTCGACATTGATGCCATTCGAGCAGAGCTAGCGAGCGAGCAAATTCAAGTTAAACAGCTTGAATCAACACTACCGCCAATGAAATTAGATCTCAACTCATCGTCTCCCTCTGCGTCCCATACTTCGCAAAACAAACAGAAGAGGGCGTCGCCAGTGCCCTCAAATTCCGAGGAAGTCGGTATTAGCCATCGCGCAACTTCTGAATCCCCCGAGAGACAAGTAGCAGAGATTCAAGACTTCAAACCACTTCCAAATCTGCCTTATAGTGCAACTCACTTTAGTAACTCATGGTCTCACGAAGAAATGCAAATGACATTCGACACCGCATATCAGCATACACCGTTGACTACATTGACGTCCCCGGGCGAACCTAAAACTCAAGAGCCAGTCCATACGACGCTTGATACTGCTCCTTTACAGCCCAAGACTTCTCCTCCAACACCAATTTCAAACGACCGTCCAAGACTTTCAAACTTCGATAATCCTAGCCTTAATCATAACGCTTGGGCTGACCACAACGATGACGACGATTCCAATATTAAACTCTCATTTGCCTAAAATATCCTTCCCAAGGGCGAGCCTTACCTGCGCTGCTCTATACTTGCGAAATGTTTCCATGTTCCCTTATCTGTTTATACGCCTTCTACGCCGAAGCATTTTTGTATTTGATACGTTTATCAGGGTGCAAAGCAGAGTTTGATTTGTCCGGAGTACGAATGCAGCGGATTGGGAATGCGGCGAAACGTCGATATGATGTTCTGTATCATTAGTGGCACTTTTTTTCTCTCTTTTTTCTCCCTTCCTTTTTTTGGACTGACGTTTGAGGAATATGAATATATGCTTATGGATTTACAGTATCGTACCCTTTGCGAATTGTTTTTGCAGGCGCTATTTCTCTCTCTAAATCAACTATCAAACCAGTCATAAGGATGAATCACTAAAGTGATCTAATGACCATTCTGCTTCTTACTCATGCCTGTCATACTCAACTTGAGTGGTCTGGGGACTATTTGCAAAGTCCATCATGACTGAAGGGCCGAAACAAGCCCAATTCTTGCTCACCAAAATCACTTATGACTAGATATAACCTTTAGTATTGACACATCGTGATTAGGCTCTCTGCGCTATCGTCCATACCGCTCTTGAGAGACTGCCTTCTGTCTCATATCACCAGTTTTGACTCACATTGGAATTATGCAGAAAATCAACCTCTTTACTGTTGTTTCTACTTGAGTCTTCAGATCAACCCCTGTGACTCAACTACCTGGAGGACTATATAAAGGGCCATCTCGACCGCTGAATTCCCCAGTTGTTCCTACACTTTTCCTACCACTCCCTCCTATCCAAGCCCGAAACCACATAAGCAAGCACTATCCGCCTTCAACATTAAGATTTATTTCTATAACTTCCTACCTACCGGATACTGGTTTATATCGAGTCCAACCTTTGTCAATTCTATCAACCCCTTTCAATATTCTCCGAATAATTTTATTGCTACCGGTTGTTGCTGATTCCACCCGACTATCGATCCTTTTCGATTTTGCCCAGAATCTTGGACTACACTGACCTCATTGGGGCTAAGTGATTCCCGAGCTTACCTCCCAAGACACTGACTACTTCTAAAGACACTACACTTCACATTCTACCGTTTACTTGGTTGTTACATTCTATTATCCTATATATATTTGCCCGCTCAGCACAATTCCCTCTTCCCTTCCAAAGTTCGGCCCTACCTTTTTGAATTTCACCGTTTTAGAATTATTTGCCCAATAATTTTACCCGCCCTTTGTACATTCTGTTCAAATAAACTCGCTTTCATACATCTCTTTTCCTGGCACAGCCCCCTCCCTAGCACGTCCGCATCCTTAACACATCCCTATTTCCCTAGCACATCCTCTTCACTACCACGTCCCCTTTCCCAGCACTTTCCTAGCACGCCTAGTTGCACGGGCCCTGTGTGCAATGCCTAGGCATGACTTGCACCTCTATGTGGTGCTTAGGACTAGTAACCTTTACGGTGAAGCTAAGCAAGTCGCCCTATTTTTCTTTTGTATTCGTTTTCTATTGTGAGTACAAGTTTAGTTGGTCCTATGTATACTATCACTGAAAAAAAAATAGGACATTGCGTGTATGTTGTGACTCTAAAGTATGAATCCTGTAACACGTATGTATCCAAACTAGGTCTACTGCCAACGGCTGCGCAGCCAACTAACTAAGGTGCCAAGACAAATCGGGTCTGCCAACCTTCAAAGCTTCATCGATGCAACGACGTACACCAACTTGACGATCCACGGTTCGCTCCCGTGTTGAAGCATTGCAACAACGCACTAAGACGAGAAGCTCGCTGACTGCGTTCTTGTCTAGCAATTCTCAATCTCGATGGCGTTCTACCATGATTCGTGATTTCTCTACCCCATTCGATGTTGCGATAAATGCGCGCTGTCACGCTTCTACCGACGCGTCGAAGTGAATTTTGTCCAAAATGAGATCTCTACCCAGGAAAGATTTCCAGGGCAGCTCATTGTTGAGTCAGGTCGAAGGTAAAAGTACAAAAAGACGTGCGCGAAAATCTAGTATCAAAGACGATTCCTCAGATGACCCATTAAGCACGACCGACGTCTCGCCCGCGAAGAAGAGGAGGAGGGAGAAGCCAGAACCCGCCACAGATGATGACCCCATCAGCTCTTCGGACGAAAGCGATGAATTGAATCGTTCTAATGAGACCCGCGAACCTACACATCGATCACGAACAGACAGGACACCGCGAGATTTGGAAGCAGACCTAGCGGCTGTAAACACGGAGAATACGCCGAAACCACGAAAGGTAGCTGCATCTACGCCGAAAATTGCTGAGAGACGATCAACAAGGATCTCAACGGCAGCTCCAACTAGGCAGGAGACTCCCGTTCGTAGAAATGTTGGCAGCGAGCCTTCTTCGAGTAATTATGTGTTTGGAGAGGGGTCGGTATACTTTTCGCGTGGGCCAAAACCAGGGAGAACATACGGGACAAAGCCGTTTAACAATATACATACCTTTGCAAAGGCAGAAAAAAGGCACGACTTTATTGTGCCGCGCGATGGGATGGACAATTCACCCCAGCATAAAATTAACCAACCCGAATTCAAAATGCCAATTGCCATCCCGAACGATAGCTTCTCTAGCTCTTCAATCCCCACTAGTTCTTCTCGTGAAATCGCGGAAGCTTGGGTTTTTGACGACCGTAGCGGGTCCTCATCTCCATTAAGCTCAACATCGTCCGCAAATATTGATCTCACTGTAGATGAGAAGAGGTTTCTTGACTCATCACCCAACAGTCTTGTTCGTTGCCCAGCGTGTTGTGAGGTACTTGATCCCGAATATTTAGCTGAATTTCAGCTTGGCGAAGGACTTAGTATTAGGAAACAATTACAAGTTTGTCAACAGCATAAAAGATGGACGGCAAAGCGTGACTGGCGCCTACGAGAATACCCAACGATTGACTGGGAATCACTGGACAATCGGCTTCAGAAATATTTCAATGAGCTAGATCAAATATTGACCCGCAAAAAGCCCTCATTTTTCCGTAATTTTTTGGAGACTTCAGATGCCGGCAATACCAAACGGGATAATTTCCGTCTCACAGCGAACAGCAAATTCGATATGATGTCGTCAGGATATTATGGCCCGCGTGGCTCCAAAGCGATGTATGTGTACATGGATCGGATTCATTAACCCCTAACTACTTCCGGCTAACTTAGGCTTCAGGATGGATGCTATTATCTCGAAATTTGCGCCTAAGATACGGCACTTGGCACCGTCAGATCCCTTAATGCAAGCCGCTGGCGTTTCTGGATTTGTGCAAGCCGTATTGGTCCCAGAGTTAACTGTGATGCTTGTAAAAGATGATATGGGTGTCGGAGATGAAACTGCAAGAGAGATCCTGGGAGAAAGTAACATGATTGGAAATCTTCTTAATGAACAACCTGATGACGAAGTTAAGGTGGATGAAGATGGGAATTCCCGAAATTAAGTAGGCGAGTCCATTGGGGGACTTGGCTCCATGCATGTCCATATGTTTCCTTAGCTTAGGCGTTGGTTGGGCTACTTTTATATTGATCTCAGTTCCCGATTGGATTCGTTTGGTTCTGATATCCCTATCAAATCATAGTGGAAGCATACAAGAATATATGAATTGAGTCGCGATTGTTATATTTCATTTAATGCTGAAAATTCTCTGAAGCAGGCACGGTGAGCACCTTCAACTTGGATATCCAAGTATGCTTCGTGCTCAAGAAGATCTCTTTCCTCTATACGCCATTCCAAAAACGACGAGGCCATACGTGGCTAACACACTTAACCCCAATGGCACTGGCTTTCGAGTCTTGATGGCCCTGGGAACTGCACTTCCGGCCAGCACAGCGGAAGCAATAAGGCCCAGTTCCTCGCCGTAAGGTTGATTTTTACCAAGGCGGAAGTAACTGAGAGCATAGAGGGCGCCAACGGATAAGCCGGCTATGATGGAAGGTAAGGAGCCTGTGCGGGCGTAGCCAACAATGCCGCCGAGGGAGGTAAGAACGGAGAGAGCGGCAGCGGAAGAAGTGGGATTTTGGGATGGCTGTTAGATAATTAGCTAGATCGTTCGAAGAGGAGTGGGAAAAGACGTACCATTGTGCCTGATCCTTGACAGGTATATTGCGGAAACGCCGGGGACTAGAAGAACGTGGTGTGGGGAATGGGACCTGATCAATTGACGACGATTTATAGCTTAAAGCTATGATTGGAAATGGCCCTATATTTTGGAATGCCGAAATCAGTTCGGGGTCACCAGCACCAGTTCGTCTACGAGAGACGTTTGCCTACAAGCGAGAAGAGAGAATAGTTCTGGTTGGGGATGGCCTGTCGAGCTCGTATTAGGTCATCTTTTAGTCGGGGAAAAGCAGGTGGAGACGGAATTAAGGAGCTCAGGTCTTGGCATCAGCGTGACTAAGGATTATCTGTTCGTTTCGTAGCTTCAAACACCAAGAGCCAGCGAGGCCGGCAGCACAGCGATTGGAGTCAATTGCAAAGTGATTTCCAGTGTCTCCATTTCCAGATCGTCTATTCTATTTGTGCCGCTTTGTCAAGATGGCTCCCAAACGCCCAGTTAACGGCGCTTCGACCCCGTCCTCTGCCAAACCAACTTCCAGCACGACGTCCGCTTCATCCATCAAGTCGAACACGTCCGTCGCATTCACCGCCAAGTCTCCGCCTCAAGAAATAATTCTGGGGGTATGGCAGCGATATGTTTTGAACACAAGTCAGAGAACGAAAATGCTGGATGCATTTATGGCGTTCCTCGTCGTGGTTGGCGTGGTGCAGTTTGTGTATTGTGTTTTGGCAGGAAACTATGTATGTCTACTTTCTCAGTCATCTCGTCCAACTGATAACCCCCGTGGAAACTCTCTCCAAGATGCAATAAGCTAATGCCTTGCTTTTTCGTTTCTTATAGCCATTTAACGCCTTCCTGAGCGGTTTCTCGGCTACAGTGGGCCAATTTGTCCTCACGGCCAGTCTTAGAATGCAAACAAGTCAACGCAGTGCGAAGAACACATCAAGTGGGAATCCTACATCAAAAGGGTCGACGCAAGGAGAAAGTTCGTCGAATACAGTGTCTCCCGAACGGTCAGAGTTGCCCTTTAAAACTTTCCCCCTAGATCTTTTGTGTAGGAACCGGGTCTGACGTGTTCTATGTAGAGCATTCGCCGATTATTTGTTCGGAAGTGTAATACTGCATTTCTTTTGCATCAATTTTATAAATTGAAATGATATCGTGTCGCTCATTTATTTTTGAGCCGGTTAACCCTTTGCTTTCCTCAACATTGAACTTGAGTCATCACCAAGTTGAAAATTAGTCGGATGGTGTTCATAGAATGATATTATACATCGTATACACCTACCTTGCGTACCAGAAGGCGGTCTTGTAGGTTCTAGCGGTTCATTTTATTCGTGTATATTAAGTTAGATCTGAAAAGGCAACGCTATGGATGGATCTTATGTGACCATAAGACAACGACCAGGATGACGTAGCGCTCATATTCAAAATGTTGTATCGATTTGAAAAGAATCAATCTGGCGCAACGGAGTATTTTGGTCTGACATCGCATATAAACCGAAGTTAAAATCCTCTTCCGACCCTTTTTGTAGGAGGCCTTCTGACCACACTACCACTAGTCCTTGTCGCTGCTGCTGCTGCCGTCGCCGCTGATCTTCTCACCGCCGACCCCATCCCCACTGTTGCAGAGCCAATTGCAACTTCTTGACGTCTCTTCAGCTTTTCCTTTTCTTCCTCCTGGTTAGCTATCTGAGCAGCTCTTTCCCTGTCAGCAGCCATTTGTGTCTCAATCTCCATACGGCGGTTGAATTCGTGCTCCGTGACGCGGCGTTCACGGGCAGAATAACCCTTTTCCTTAATGGAGTAGAACACGCCACCAAGATCGGCAAGCCACTTTATAATTTGTAAGTAATAAGCTCACATGTAAACATAGGAGAACCTATGGGATATACTTACACGGGGATCAACAGACGTGACACACGACATGTACTCCTTGCTAGTTAAGATTAATTCGTGATAGACAACGTAATCTGGCAAGAAACCAAGTCCATAGAGAGCACTAGTTGGGTGGAGTTGAACTGTAACGCTTGTCCGTAAGTTGATATATTCACCAATGCCTTTAACTCTCGCAGCTTGATGGTAATATCCAGAACAAATGCATTTTCGAACGATATCCCAATCAGTCCCGCAGCTTTTCAGTGACATTTTTTGCATGGTCATAATGTCGGAAAGTTGTTCTCGAATTTCTTTGGCTCGTCGTAGTGCCTTGGGGTGAAGGAAATGCCGCACGCACCAACCATCCGAGTATCCATTTGACTTCCATTGGGTATAAACGTGAAGAAGTGTGAGATGATCGGATTCGGGCACAAAGAATTTTTCTCTTGCAGCGTCGGATTCTTCTTGCCGTTCCTTTGGGCGGTAGAAAACACTTGGCACTGATAACATGGAAACTATGGTTAACATTTCTTCACTGCATTCATATTCTTCCGACGCAGTGATGAGTAATTTTGCTAGTGATGGATCCATGGGAAAGGCGCTCATGCGTCGGCCCATTCGTGTGAGATCTCCAAGGTTATCTATAGCACCTAACGACCACAGGTCAAAAAGCGATGTGGTTATGGTGTCCTGCGGAGGAGGGTCCATGAAATCAAAGTCCAGCAAATCTTTTACTCCCAAAGACTTGAGGAGAAGAACTGTGTTTGCAAGATTAGTCCGTTGAATTTCGGGAATTGTTTGGATATAGAATTCATTCTTGAAAGCAAGTTCGGTGTATAGATGATATGATTTCCCAGGGCCGGTTCGTCCAGCGCGACCAGCACGTTGTGATGCGTTAGCCTGGGAAATTGGTGTAATCTGCAAAGTGTCCATGCCCATGCGTGGATTATAAACCTTTAACTTAGAAAAGCCAGAATCAACCACATACATGATACCGTCGACTGTCAAACTGGTTTCGGCGATATTTGTTGCAACGATCACTTTTCTGACACCAGGAGGAGCTTTATCAAAGATTTTGGCTTGAAGGTCTGCTGGCATTTGGCTATATATCGGCAGGACACTAATTTTCGGAGGGTCATTTAGAAGTGCGAGTCTCTCGTATATTAAATCGCAAGTGGCCTCGATATCCTCCTGGCCCGTCATGAACACAAGGATATCACCGGGACCTTGAGAAACATGAATAGCAAGAACTTGCTTAACCGCACTGTCAACATAGTCTTCGCATGGCGACCGGGAATACTGGATATCGACGGGGAAAGTTCTTCCAGGAATGAAAAATTCTGGGGCGCCTCCATAGAATTTTGAGAAGCGCTCGGCATTCATTGTGGCAGATGTCACGATGAGCTTCAAATCTCGGCGACGCGCCAGAACTTTCTTAATTAGTCCCATTAAAACATCGGTATTTAGTGCCCGCTCATGCGCTTCGTCCATGATGATACATGAGTACTTATCGAGGTCAGGCTGTACCAGAGATTCTCTCAGTAGCACACCATCGGTCATATCTAAGTCTCGAGGTTAGTTGCCACCTTGTTTAAGCGAATCGCCCGGAACTTACATTTTATGATTGTTTCATTGCTAGTACAGTCCTCAAAACGAATCGCATATCCGACAAGGCCACCCAGTTTTACATCCATCTCCTCGCTTACTCGTTTGGCCACGCTCATCGCCGCAACACGACGGGGTTGTGTACAACCTATTAGCCCCAGCTTGCCATATCCATCTTCGTATAAAAACTGTGTCAACTGAGTAGTCTTTCCAGATCCAGTCTGGCCAACGACAATAACAACTTGATTGTCTTTGATAACTCGTAACAATTCTTCTCTGACCGCGAATGCTGGTAGGAATTCTCGCTGTTCACGAAGAGTCTTGCTCTTACTAAAGGCACTAACCCCTTCATTCTTCTTCAAGTGATGAGCGAATTTGCTGCCTCCTTTGTGATCCTCCTCGCCAGGGATTGCCGCAGCACTGTCGCCTTCGTCTTCCCTGATGCCCATAATATTTCCAAGCGCGGTTCCAGCCACATTAGTAGCATCTTGTGCCTGCTTCTGTCGCTCCTTTAGCTGTCTCCTTTCCCGAACAACCTTGCTACCCTTCCGACTGAATACTGCCATGTCACTTTGAGGATCTCTCACCGCCGGCACAGGATCCAATTGCTTTGTAAATATTGTCCTTCCATCTAAGAAAGGCGGTCTTAAGTCGTGAACTAATAAATGCACACGAGTTGAATCCTCGTCGTCCTCAAAATCGGCATCGTAATCTCTCCTTTGTGCCACTCCAGACGTCAACATCCGATTCGTTTCCCACGCATCCACGTCTTTCTGTTTCTGGGCCGCACGTGCATTGAAGCGGCGGTTATTCTTCTTCTCAGATAATGCAGCTTCTCGTTGCATATCCATCCATGAACTATCCGGGCCTCCAAACGGATTATGCGTCTCATCGCCGAAGGCGTGGCCGAATTCGTCGCCAGCATACCAGTCACGATCTAGCGCTATAGCATCCTCGTTATTGACAAGAGGTTCCGGCCCATCGAATTCATGTTGATGAGGGGTTGGTGAGCCATTGTACTCTCTTCGTGGCGTTAACCCGGTATCATCCTTGCGATGGCGTTTGAAAACGTGCTTTGGAATGGCTTTAGGCTGGGGAGGCGAAGATGCGTATCGCTCCGAATCAAGTTTACGACGCTTCGGGCTGTTTTCCCGGGCCATTTTGCAGTCTAGCAGGAGGCCGAAGGCGACTGTCTTCGGTTAGTCCTAGGATTGCTCGAATCTGTCGTATGTTTTCTGAAGCTCAGTCCATATCTGATCTTATGTAAGTTGAGCACTAGTCAACGAAGTCTAAATTACTGTTTGCTATGTTTGTCTGAGTCGTGAGCTCTGAATGGAGCCAGTACGGAATTGAAGGAGAGATGACTTTTGAGCGTGAGTGATTTACCAAAACGATTATCAAATTGCCATATTCATCCCCCAAAATCCGCATCGTGTCCGAGATCCTTCTTCTTCTTGTATACAACACTCATACGCCTTGATACTAAAGCACAGAATCGCGATACGATTATGAAAAGAAACCCCGTGTAGCTCCGAGCACTCAAATCTATAGTGCGAAAATACCCATAGTACTCCCTCCTCTCCTTTGTAAGTCCCTGGTCGTAACCATCGCTAATTGCCTAGGTACACCAATGCCTTGCCTTGCTCGGGGAACAGGTAGGTGCCATATGCTAACTTTCTGCTTGTGTGCAACCTGTCGACGTAGCCTGGACCCCGGAAGTGTCTTCGCCAATGCTAGTAGGTCTCGCCACCGGCACCATTGTGCGTTGCGCCTACCATTGGCGGGTATCCGTATGCCGCGTTGTCCTGCTCGTTCGGATCCAAATTCGCATTCAAAATGTTGTTGGCATTCTCGGGCGGTACTGCGAAACCGGGTGCTGTTGGCGCTGGCCCGCCAATGACGCCGGCGCCTGCGGCGCCAGTGCCGCCGACGGGTCCACCCTGAGGGTATTCGCTGCTCGGTGGCCGGTTCTGGTTCTCCGCCCTTGAGGATTGGGTCTCAAACCAATCAATTCAATTGTTCAGATAGTTCGTCTTTTCAAATCGAGACGATAAAATAAAACTTGAAGAGTCTTAACGAAAACGCGGGGTACCAATCTTGAAAACTTACTTCGCGATATTTTGATAGGTAGATTTTCAAGGCTTCCGAATAGTTCTCGAAACCAAGAGAGGTCATCGCAAATAAAATGTCCTCGCCGTTGACTGTCTTGCGCTTTTCCCCCTGACATTTCTCTGAAGCTATAGCTTGATTTTAACATTATGTTTCTTCTCAGTATTAGCTAAGTAATAGGGAAATGTATACAAACCTTCGCTGGTTATGAAGGAGATAAACTCGCTTACACATTCCTGCATGCACTCTTTGGCCTCTTTGGCAATCTTCGCATTCTCGGGGAGTGCAGTTTTCATAATCCGAGCAACTATGAACAAACTCGATTGTCAGCATCAAGCGTGTCACAAGAGCTAAACTCACTCGTGGCATTGGGTCGTCTCTGGCGAATATTGATGTTTTAGAAACAAACATTGAGGACCTTAACGGAGGCCGACAATCACTCGAAAAACAATAGAGCAACAACTCGCAACTATCAATAAACGAAGCGTTTCAAATGAGAATGTTTGACCCATGCGGCTATGAACAACGGTCATGGCGATTGCCGATAAAATCTTGAAACATGCGTGTTGGAAATATGCGTGTATCCGAACAACTGTAAATCGCGCGAAGGGAGGATGTCAACTACGAACCATTTGCAATGGGAAGCCATCGATCCTGCTCTTTCACCTCAAATTCGCCTTGAGTTTGCGGTTGTGTATCTTGGTGTTCTCTTTCCATGTGCTCCGGGTCGTCGCCTGACTGTACTGCTGGTTCCACCTCAGGTTCCTTGGGATTCGAAGGAGAGGCCGACGACATGATTTTTACGTCTTTTTGGATACGTTTAGCGGGTAGAGACTTCAGCAAGAATCACAGGGTTGCTTTGCTAGCCAGGTGTACACGTCACCCGTCGTCGAATCCGAATCGGTTTTTATTCCGATGAGCCCAATGCACGATTGCGTCAGGGAAAGGAAGCGCTAGACCGGGTGCCTATTCGCTTCACGACCGCCTTAGTTGAGCCTAAAAGCAAGGTATGCGTCAAAGTACAATAAGTTCGTTGGCTGTGTGCCTTGATGGGGTCTGGCGATGGGTCAGTTCCTGTACGAGTCCAAGGATAAAGGACGCCGATGATAAGGCGCAGGGCTTCTTGATCTTTTTTAATTGGCTATAAAAACGGGAAAAGGGTAGCTCAACCAAGTTGGGCGGCGATTGGGTCAATTCTGACCGGAAGTTGGGCAGACGGGGGGAATCAACGATATTCTAAATATGGCAACGCAACTGACCTCTGTGATTTGTCCGGCACGCCAGATCGAGAAAAGCATCAAATATATGGATAGCGAAAGCTTGAGCTGAGTAGACGACGACGACGGTGGAAGCTCCACGGCGTCGCAAGTTCAACGTTGTGAACCAAGATTCCTTAGACGCGGTGTATTCGCACAAGAATCAGCGCGTCGCCGAGGCGCTGGGATAGTCGATTTGACCGGAATATCGAAAACGCTGAAAGTAACTTGATGCACAGTTGATCCGAAGAGCGCAACATGAAAGCAAGGGCTTTTCTCGATAGAACAATGGTAGATGTTGCCTTTGAAGGAGAAGGAGCTGATGATGATTTGCTGTACTGTGCCTCTTTATCACTTACGGTGACGTTACCACCACCGATACGTCGCTTCCCCACGAATTGCTTATTAATGTTCAGAAATATTCGGCTGGATACTGGTAATTACTCGTATTGATATCTACCACAACTGGAGCGACCGTGATTGAGCTTTGTGAAATTGGAGAAAAGCCGTCGCCGTCACCGTCAAGGTTGAAACCTTTGGAATGTAAACAGCTCTTCACGACACTAGGAAGCTCGCTTGTCAAATGGGAAATTATGCGATGTTTCTTTGGTTGCCAAATTATGTCTTGTTGTCCAATCTTATTGGGCTGCTTGCTCTGCCACCCCAGAAAACAGCCCCATCAGTGAATTAATTGGATGGACGTGGTTTTTGAAGGGCATGCAACTAAGGCGCTTGTTCGTCTGACCAGCTGTGCTACATTATATGATTGCTGGGCCAACCAACATCTCTAGACAGTGCAGCGCCTTAGGCATCGAGAGCGGCACGCTTTTGCACAACCCAACAAATCCAGACGCTAGGCCAAGCTGCATAAAGATACGAATTTGTGTCTTTCCCTGTCCAGCCTATTCGCTGGCAATATTGGACTGAATTTCCCTGGTACCCAACGAAGCCCTGGAGAAAATGATGGAAGCCACAGGCTAAGTCCTAAAATAAGCAGCTACTGGGCTATCAAATCATTGGGCATCTAGTTCTTTGATGCAAGCTTTCGCCAACTCAGTTGCTGCAGGTGCACACCAATATGGTTCATGCTGACTTTAAGGTCACTGTACAGCTTTTTTGATAGCCGATATATAACGGCAATATGTTCCATTTCGTTGCAAGTGTACCTTTTTTTTTTTTTGGTGGTTATATTGCCAATACACCACTTTTCACCATTGCCAGCTGTCAGGCATAAGTGCAGGCAAGATTATCTGTCGATAGATAGCACAAACCGGAATAATTATATGAATTCAGCACTGTAACTCTATCTTGCCCGGATTTTAGGACGAAGATACTCCAGAATTTGGTGGAGCAAACCGAACAGAAGTCGACTTATGGAACCCAATTCCGGAACACCTGCGGACGAAACACGACCTTGTGAACCCGCTGATGCGAGTTTCGTCCATGGAAACGAATCTTTTGCTTTAAATGTCAAATGAAGTCGTAGCTGTAGCGTTCTTCGGCAAGCCCCATTTCGCGCCGTCGTTCACTGTTGGACAACCTGTATATTATTCTTCTTCTGTAAACCCAATTTGAATCAGTACCTAGTCACAATCCCCCGCTATGCAAACTGTTTCGGGCAGGATTCCCCGATAGTATAACTCACCTTCCAACTATCCATCTCGTCCTGTTTAGTTTTATACTGTTTCAAAAGCTCATCCAGCACCTGTTTCAGTCCATCCGAATTGGTTTTCAAAGCGGGAATAACGTCCTCGACTGTTCTTTCAACCAAGACGCCGTTTATCATGCGGAAGCATTTTCGATTTTCGGGAAGAGGCTTTAGAGTCTCGATGACTAGTCTATATTATAGGTAGAGCTTGTGGTGAGCTTTACTCGTCTCGAAATATGCAGGGAGTGAGTAATTAGAGGAAGTGGAGTTTGCGGGTAGGATAACGAGGCGAAGGCTATGAATATGGAGGCGGGACTAAAAGAGCTGCCGTACTTATGCTCTTCTGTTTCTTGTTCTATATCTCCGATCTTCTGTGCCAGTTGTTGTAAAGTGTTTTTGTACGTGGAATATTGGAGTTGGAGCTCTGTGATTCGGAGAATCAGCTACGTCAAAGAAGATTAAGTACTCGGATTGGACGGGGAGATGGTTTCGGGAAATCAACAGAATATAGAGAAACTCACCTTGTTGTTTCTTAGGGTTGACCTGCTGCGTCGCCATGGCTATGAAATAATTGTTGTGAGAGTGAGATGAACCGCGGAGGTGTTGGATTTTTAGGAAATCCAAGCCAAACTCAAGAAATGGAAAACTAAAGCGGCCCAATGCTCCTTGCGGTGAACGATACCGTACACCGTTTATGCGAGCACATTCAACAATTTAAAAAAATACTGGTTATTTTCCATTCTGCTAAAATGGGTATCTAAGAAATCTAAAATATATATATATATATATAATGTAAATACTGCAGGAGAACAGCATGCATATCGACAGATGTAAACTTGTTCAAGCATACATTCCATACAAGTACAGATTTGCTTCAGTGACACATAATGACTCCTGAAGTATACTGTTGAATAAATAAAAGAAACTTGATAGGATATAAACCACCATCAGGGAGAGCACCGCTACTACAACTGGCGAGAATCGAGGTATCATCCCAACGCTAAAATGGCAAGCAAACAAGCATTTCAGCTCATTGTGCATTTGAGGTCTCTTCTAGAAATGTGGCTTAGTATTGTCAAATAAGAGTGCTAATGAAGTAAAAGACGGAGGCATACCAGCTATACTCTTAACACAAATATTTAGATCCAATGTGGTATGTCCATACGTATTTGATTGCGAGTGCTGCCTTTCTCTTCGACTTTTGGCTATGTTGACAACGATTATAATCTTTCAAGGAATACTGATCATCAAAGGCATGCATCCAACATAGTAATTCCAGAATGATGAACCAACACATGAGAGGTATCGACAGCGACAGGGGATTCCTCAGATCGGGATCCATGCGGTATCGTGGAAATAGTCTGTCATTCCTGGTTCATGCAAGTATAGCTCGCGCCATTCATCTTCCATGTCAGTTAGGTTCTCCGGGATGAACGGCCCACACGGCTCGGAGTCAACAATTGAAAATAGTTGTCTCCAATCACCGTGCTCACCAAGCTGGTCAGTCTGTGGGGGGCCTTCAACTGCAGGTGCGGGGGATTGTTTCGCGAAATAATTCAGTCTCTCATTCAGCTGTGGTTTGGGATACCAAGGTTGTATTTGCTCTTGTGGGGTTGTTACATCAATTTGCGGCGTTGGCGTGTTTGATTCTTTCAAAACAAGGTCCCCGTCTTTCGCTATACAATTCGGTTGCTTCAATTTCACCATTTCCATATCGTGCTTTAGACGTTTCGAGCTTTCGAACAACCGCAAAATGGTCTCAGCTCCAAGCCAATAATCGGCTAGTGTCCGCAATGAGCATAGCGTGGAATCGAACCTTCGAAGGGCATTTATCGCCAATACCGGATTTGAGAACCGAAGTTCCACTCTTATCTGGATCATCGCCGTGAATAGAGAATTGACCGCTGAAACCCAGAGGTATTTGATACGATCCTTTTCTCGCAATTCCTCGAATATAGAGACAATGACACTAGCAGCCGCACTGCAAATTTCTGCATCATTAGGTCCATAATCGTCTGAATAGGCTGATGCTCTAGGATGAGGGCGGTGTAGAAGGATAAGGAAATTATTGTACGTAAGATGAAGCAACGCAGGCCATGAATCCACGTCCGTAGTAGACATGCGAACATTATCGGGCAGTTTGAGAGACCAGTTCGCCAGAGCCTTATCAGCTTCCAGCAGCGCGGCTTTTCGGCGTTCCGGACTAACCCTTAAACCAAAACGCTCCCTCATGATAAATGAGATCATGCAACAAAGCTCCGTGTACTGTATCACATAGTCGATTTGAACACGATCACCACACCCCTCGAAATCGGATGGAGTCAGAGGCTGGACATCGCAATCTTCAAGGTTTCTATGGTATTTGATCAGCAAACTCCTAGGTTGTCAGCTCCGTTGGGATATAAATTGATGCCTTACATGGCTTGAGGCCGGCCATATTGCAAAGAAACAAGAACGTCAAACTGGACTAAAATCCACCAAGATCGACGCCACATTCGTTTATCATGCGGAACAAGCATGCTGGGTCCAGCGTTGCGGTGCATTCCGAGGCCTGTAGCTATTCTTGCGGCCACCCCTACCCAAAAATGAGCATTTGCGGCTACATCATCATCTACCGGGTCCGAGTGCCACGTGAGAAGAAGAGCAGCCTGCACCAAGATGTCTCTATTTCGTTCGACTCGAGCTTCGAAAAGCATTTTAGCGCGACGAAAGAAGGCCGACTTTAGCCCATCACGTGCCGGTCGTGGACGAAGTACATGGGCGCCGGCAAGAAGAATGGCCTGCAGTATTAACAAGGAAGGTGGATCTGCTGGGTCTCGACGTCTGTATTGCGCCATAAAGGATTCTTCATCTATGATTGGGCAACCGGGATTAACATGGGCGAAATACGCCGCCACGAGTTCATCTGCAAGTGCTTGGTCAGGAAGCACAAATGCCTCTCTTGGAATATGTTCGAACCCGGTCTGGAGATACTTTCTTGAAATTTCGTTTTGTGCAAAGTGATATACTTCATCATTCTCATCGGTATGTTGCTGGCGTAGTAAGAAGTTCAAGTTAGACACATCTTGTCCAACGTATATAACCCGAACCCCCTTCTTAATTGAGCGCTGACGAAGGTCCTCATCAATTAATTTAACCAGGTGGCGATCTGATTCACGGTTGTCCTCCTCGTCAAGTGAGACATCACCGCCATCAGGCCTTAAATCTATCGGTGAGATTTCCGGAGGTTCCGGCTTGTGTTTGTTGTTGTCTACATACGCTGGTGTGGTGCTATTGGGCTTGAACGATGAAGTAGGTAATGGCTGATGAGACTGGGTGGCATTTCTGTCTGAGATGGGAGCACAGCGGATGGGAACGGGATGCTGGAGTGATCGAACAGCAGCTCGTTTCTTTTTCTCATGGATTCGACAGTCATGTTTACCGGCAGTACGACAGTTGGAGCACGGTAGCCCAACAGTTCGCGCGTCGCAGCGAACCTTTCGCTGATGACAATGAACACATGCAGCGGGACCTAAGATGGGAGGATGGAGGACGTCAATTCATATGATACTAAAAGGGGAGGTGTATAGAAGGAAACAAACAAAAGAGAAAGTTGGAAAGAGGACGACGTTGGGGGGGAGAAGTAGCCTACGCTTCCGTTTTACTACTCCACCGTCAGCAGAAACCCGGGCGTTTTGCTCAGGGGATGACATAATTGTGCGCAATGGACGGACTACGTCTTCAGGTCTGGAGATCCAATAAGAGGGCAGAAGGGAAAAGCCATCAGTCTGCCAGTGAGTGTTCCAATGGGTGAGAAACCGTCGACATGTTGAAAAAGCGGAGGAGAAGAAGAGATGGAGAGCCACGAGATCTCAGATAAGAGTCCATTTATCAGGAGCCCTAGACCGTTTTGGGCCTAGGCGGGGGAGATTGGAGGCTTGGCGCATGAGTCTCAATTGCTGGTTGGACTTGCTCGAACTCGCAGATCACAGTCACACATGGCTCTTCTCACAAGGGTATATATGTACTGATCCTTGGTCCCAGGTATATGATTTGCCGAATAAGTCTATGTAACGCCAGGCTTTGAGCCCTATTTAAGATCTACGAGGTTCCTCGCGGTTGATGTTCAAGTCTTCAGATGCAGAGTTCCATAGAGACACAAAACTAGTTTTAAGGACCAAAGTAGCTCAACTTAAGCCTTGTTGTGGGGTTCGTATGCAGGAAACGGGCCAATATAATGAAAAATGGCATTCCGCGCTATCCAACCAGAATCCAGGTTCTCGACGTGGCATCCACCAGGGGTTCCCCTTCATACGGACTCCGCACTCGAATTCCGCAATCCACTGCAGCTTGCTCATGGCTGGAATCTCGACTGGCTGGTTGTGTTTGTAATCATCTTCTGTCGACATCGTTCGCTACCGAGCCGAGCGGTTTAAAGTGAAAAGTATTATATAGTTAATAGTTGAACTGGAGCCAATCTAGAACAATAACATTTCAACATCTACCTCGAAATATGGGTAATAGGCAAGTATTCCCAGTTGGGGTTTCATCTGTCGTTTCATCTGATAACATTCTTTCTCGTCAACAAAATTGCTTCTCCGCATTCGATGCATGGAAGCTGCATGGCTGCTCAGACGCGAATCGTATTCATTTAGCCTCTGCGTCCGGATCCAATTATTCCAGGCCAATCCAGAATTATGGACAAGCATCACCGACCGGGTGTTGCCGTTTGTAGCCATTCAGAATGTCTCTGACAACAATCCCTGCTGAACGTTGTCCTGCTGATTCGAGGCAAACTTCTCGCTTTTCGACGCCAAACCAACAATGGAATCTACCAACAACACCAATGCGCTTCAAAATGAGTAGACTTTTTTGTTGAAGAGCCGTTTCGAACCAAGCGTCATCGATAGTCGCGGGCGGATTCATCGGCTTCGATGAACCTTGACCCGGGTGTCGGGCATTTAAACGTCCAAGCAAGGACCAGGATGTAGATTCACTCTCTAAAGACAAACATATTTAAGAGCTCAAGAGAGGACAGGCGTCTCGTTTATATTTAATGTCACGGATGGCTCCATAATGTTTTTGTTTCTTGCTCAGCACGAGTCCATCGTGAAGCGGGGGCAATCGGAGGAAAAGTCAAGCCCGAATGCAGCTTTCCGACACCCGAAGCCGTGGGCGAGATTGGTTGGTTTCCTCCGTTGTTTGGCGGCTTGACTAAGCCTATCACCACTCGGCTCTCTCGTGGCTCAGAATGAGGGATCAACTCGATCCACTCGTACTTAAAATTTTGGCTATCGGCGCTTTCAGAGCCACCTGATCATAGGGCGGCTTAACAACTTAATGCCGGCTTGGGACTCATCCTGGCAAGATTTATTAGACCACTCGCCTCCCCCCCATCGTTCACCAACTCGTTGGACTTCTTAGGACCAATTCTTCTTCATTCTTATCATAATTTCGTCTCTACCACAGAAATCTCACCGGCCATACATATTTTATTTGTTGGTTGAAGCACGCCATGTCTCCCCACGCCGCACAAGATGCCACTACCCAGAGTGTTACCGATATACCTGGGCAAGTGCCAGAACCATTAACTGTAGCTGGTGTACCGGCTCGACGGGCGAAAACGATTATGCCCCCCGGCGTCGCCGCCTCTTGTCATAGTGACATGTTCAAGAGTCTGGTATTTATCTTTCACATTATATCTTGCTTTGCGCACATTCACAAAGGCTTAGTATACAATGGCTAGTTGCTAACAGGTATCGGGGGAATTTTTAGGCTTGTTACACGAAGCCGAAGGCTAAACGATGGGATAGTATGTGAACTAACTCCTTGCGACTGCGGAACGCGCAATTAACTGAATGAATTTGTCGGACCGCAGAGTATCTCTCAATTGAAAGCAAGTCACGAAAGGTATTAAACAGCAAGTGTATCTATGAGAGGAGCCCCCTTCTAAACCAATTTGAACACAGGCTTCTTCCTTGAAACAGGCGGCCCAGTACTTGAAAAAGCCTGGTATGTCTAATTTCCCCCGGCTTTCACTTCCTGTTCTAACTGGATATCGTTCAAATAGGGCTGATCTCCCTTGGCGGAGGTCTCCCGTCCCCCGAATATTTTCCCTTCGACGAAATCTCAATCAAAGTTCCAGTTGCGCCCAACTTTTCAGAAGAAGCTACACATACATCAGGACAGGTTGTCACTGCAGGAAAATATGACATCCGGGAGGGAAAAAGTGAATATGGTCTGTTTACCGCCCAGTTGGATAGTAGTAATATCGCTAGCTGACATTTCCTAAAGACTTGGAAATTTCCTTGAATTATGGCCAGTCAGTCGGGGCCGCACAATTATTGCGGTTTGTAACCGAGCATACTGAGGTCGGTAGCCTTGGTTTGCTTTAGGTATCGTATAGTCTAACATTATAACAGATAGTCCACAACCCTCCATACTCAGACTGGCATTGTTCTCTCACAGCTGGCAGCACAGCATCATGGGATATGGTATTACGGCTGTTCTGCAATCGCGGAGATTATATTTTGACCGAAGAGTACACATTCTCCAGTGCTATGGAAACTGCTTTGCCGCAAGGGCTTCGCCTTGCCCCCGTCAAGATGGACGAAGAGGGACTTATTCCTTCTTCCCTTGACGAGATGCTCACTAACTGGGATGTTTCAGCCAGAGGAGGTAGGAAACCGTTCCTGCTTTATACCGTTCCATCAGGACAGAACCCAACTGGTGCTACTCAAAGTGTTGAACGGAGAAAAGAGACGTACAAGGTCGCTCAAAAACATGACATTATCATCGTCGAAGACGAGCCATATTACTTCCTCCAAATGCAGCAGTACAAAGGAGCCAATGCGCGTCAGGATCCTCCGCCTGCTAACTACAACGAATTTTTGAAGGCTCTCATCCCATCTTTCCTGAGCCTTGATGTCGATGGGCGCGTTGTACGACTTGAGTCATTTTCAAAAGTCCTCTCACCAGGTTCTCGCGTTGGTTGGCTTGTGGCATCCGAGCAAATTGTGGAACGATTCCTCCGTAACGCTGAAACTGCCACGCAAAACCCAAGCGGAATGTCTCAGATTATTCTTTTCAAACTGCTGGACGAGGCGTGGGGCCATGAGCAATATTTACAGTGGTTAATCAACCTACGGATGGGGTATACCAACAGAAGAAACGTCATGTTGGAGGCCTGCGAAAAATATCTGCCAACTAGCGTTGCAAGTTGGCACCCACCTGCTGCGGGCATGTTTGTAAGTGGCTCCATCTATGTTTCCTTCTGTAACTGTATTCTGACTAAGCAATGAAATTAGCACTGGATCAAAGTCGACTGGAAGAAGCATCCACTGGCCCGTGCAGGAAATCCTTACGACTCCATTGAAGAAACAATCTTCAAAGCCGCAGTGGACGAGGGCGTTTTGGTCTCGCGAGGCAGTTGGTTCGCCGCAGACCGGTCTAGCGAGCCAACGGATATGTTCTTCCGAGCCACATTTGCTGCCGCCCCTGCTGATAAAATCCAGCAGGCAATTAAGCGATTTGGAGATACCTTGAGGGCGCAATTCGAGCTTCAATGAACTGTGCCTTGAGTCGCCATCTACTTTATTAAGTGCCTATATGCATTAGATGGGTAGATATGTTACGTGCTTAAATGAGTATTTGTCAACTTGTTTGTGATACTACCTTTTTCCTTTTGGAAACTTGTACCTATCGAAGTTGATAGACATAAACTACGAGCGAGACTGGTATTTTCAATTAATGGGAGCTCTAGCACTCGACAATGCAACCTCCTGGCAAAAGTGCAATCCATCGAGTTCGACCTCCGATCAGGCGTTGTGCGCTCAATGTAGCCCTAGCTTGAAAGAAGGAAAGGCCCAACTCTCTGCTATAGGGGGATTTTACAGACAAACGTGCATACGCCATACTACAGAGCACGTTTAGAGAAGCATCACGTAGAACATTGGTCAGGTTTTTGTTAGGGCCTCCGGGAGTGTCGCTCACACCGTAGGCCCTGGCCCTCATATGTGCTCTCTAGCCCCGCGGTCAAAATAGCTAGGCTTTCTCTCTACTCACAATTCATCAATATTTTGAACAAGGCCCTCCCAATCCCACCAGTTTTAGATTAGTTATATCTTTAGCTGAATGTAATCAAATATTGTTCCGCTGTATGCCCTGGCACGCACGTATAATTTGCGGCTTTGTATGGCTTCAGAGCTCCAATTGCTCTAAACCAATTTTGCAAGACGCTCACGGGGAGAAGTGTGCTATGGCATACATAACCACCGGTGACCAGCCCGAGAGGGCATAGAATGCATCTTCTGTTGAGGTCGGGGCACTGCCCGTTGATGGCACGGAGGATAGCTGATCCGTCCCACCCTTCACCGGGGGTCCAAGGAAGTGCTAAATTAGGTGTTTGACCAGACCTCAATCAATGAGACAATGAAGAATCCACTTACACAGTTGCTCCATTGAGATTCCTGCCATTATGCACTGCATTCCCAGTCGTGGTGATTAGTATTCACCGGCTCATTTACGACACTTGAGCGGGGAAACACCCAACTTCGCTTCTTGATTTGTGAAAAGGCTTCATAAAGATTGTTGTAGGGAAGTTTACAACTGATTAATTCCTTCAAGCACCATTTGTTTTAGGTGCCAGCAGTGTGACGAGGCAATGGAAAGCGCGAAATCTCTACCCGGACTTCGCCCGTCCATCTCGAACATAGCTCTTCTTTCTTTTATTGAACCGTTTTTGCAAATTAATTCATCTTCTCTCACTCCATCCGCTCCTTCACATGAACCTGCTGAAAGACACCAAATCTGACTTTACTCTCGCTTTCGCGATCCGGTCGAGAGTCACTTATCGGCTTCAGCAGCTTACAATGCTACAGGCTGGAATTTCTGACTGGAGGCTGAGAGACATCTCCATGACGCAAAAGTCTTGAGCAACCAGAGTTCATCGCAGAACCTTGGGTCAGTTTGACGGATACCGAAGAGAAACAATAAAATCGAAGCAGCTGTGTCTCTGTAAGTAGGGATAGCTAAGGGTTAGAGGTAAGAGTCTATATAAGCATACCACACTCCCCAAAATCCTTCCCGTCCGTTCAAGTATATTTCCACTTCGCGCCTACCTGGTTGGTATCACTTGGCTCGACCAGAACTCAACTGTTGCCTCTCCCTTCTCTCCCACCACTTCAGAGTTCTGATTCCTTCCTCTTCCTGTCCTCTTCTCCAACCATGTATTCGGTCGACCAAGACCGGATACACACGATGCCTCCGCCGCCGCTCGCTTTTGACCATGTCGACCCCCCGCCTGCTCACCACGCGTCTGGCCCGTATGGTCCCCCGACTCGTTCCCATCTGCCTGCAGGCAACGCCCGCCCTCCGCCTGCGCCCGTCTCAACCGTCTCAACCGTCTGGAATCGCTGCATCTACAGCTTCGAGGTCGTGCAGCAGCCCATCCGCGCGCGAATGTGCGGCTTCGGCGACAAGGTGTGTTTGCTTGAGCTTTCTCCGTATTCACCCTCAAATATTGTCAACTGGCGTGAAATGAACTGTTCAGGACCGTCGCCCCATCACCCCACCCCCGTGCGTTCGTCTTAAGGTCATGGACACAACAAACCCAGGAAGAGATCGATGTCAGGTATGCTTGGACAAACTGAAATCTCCCCATTGCCTCTCTCATCGGTTCCCTCCTCTCTAATGAGAAATATTCTGACTTGCTTGTAGCGAAATCGACACCTCTTTCTTCGTGCTCACCGTCGACTTGTGGAGCGCTGATTGCGGCCACGAGGTCAATCTCGTGCGCCACTCCGCAATATCGCCGTCCATCTCGACTGCGAGCACCTCGTCCTTCCCACCGCCGCCTCAGATCCCGCAGTACCCGCTGTACGGCCATCCTTTCTCCATGTACGGCGCGCCAGCCGGCTACCCGCCCTACTATCCCGGCCAGCCAGTTTACAACCAGCCCGGTATGCCATACAGCGCTGATCCGGGCCAAGCGTACTATCCCGTGGCCCCGGGCTACTATCAGGGCTCGCAAATGGCCTCGGCTCCGTCGTCCGGCATGTTTACGCGGAATCTGATCGGCAGTCTCAGCGCCAGCGCCTTCAAGTTGACGGACCCCAAGAACAAACTTGGTATCTGGTTCATCCTATAGGACCTGAGCGTTCGCACCGAGGGTTCGTTCAGGTACGCAATATCTTCACTGAATACATATATTTTGAAAAAGGGAATTCCCTACTAATGCTGTTGCAACCCACAGACTGAAGATGAACTTTGTGAATGTGGGCGTGGATCCCTTCCAGCGACTCTGGCCCCACCCTGAGCCATGGATCCGCTCCCGTGATGGCGAGCGTCTTCTCGGACGTGTTCCGCGTCTACCCGCCGAAGAAGTTCCCTGGAGTCATTGAAAGCACATCGCTCAGCAAGTGCTTTTCCATCCAGGGAATCAGGATCCCCATCCGGAAAGACGGTGTTAAGGGTGCCAGAGGCGCTCAGGAGCGCGACGGTACTGGGACGAGTAGATGATGGATGCAACTCCAAGAGTAGTGGAACTGGGTGGCTAATCTAGCCTCTAATGCTGCTGCAGGTGCACCTTGCTCCTGGAATTGACTAGGGACAGTGCGATAAGCACTATAGTGCTACGCCTAGAAACATATCCCGACCTCTGGTAGAGCTGTTTGGGTCCCAGAGGTAGAGATGCATGGTCAGTCAGCATAGCGGGAAATATCAAACTTACGCGTAGTGTAGTGCCCTACCTAGAAAGGATTCTATGTGCCTCTTAAAACAGATATTGAGAGATACTTGGCTTTTTCACAACTCAGAAGCATATATGGAAAATTGAATCGTCCGCAAGGAACTGGATGGTCCCTATGTTTATAGCCGTTGGAGAGTTCCCAATAGTAATCTATTGAGCCAAAGCCAACACCCTCGTGAAGGGTCACCGTCAAAACTAGCAGGTGAGTTTGGCGTCGGGTTTGACACGTTATTAAAACAGGGTTAATGTTGATTTTCTCTACTTTTGTGGAAGAACGTCAGACGAATGTGATGGATAATGGGAGATTTGCGGCATGTCTCTAGGTTAGGGAGGTACATCACTCAAAAAGGACCAAGGGCTTCAAATAAATCGGACCTTTTAGTGAATGCGTTACTTTTGTGAATAGAGATGCGGCAGTCTCTATTCTCCCCTCGTGTCGCTGACCTCTGAAGTTGTTTGGAACCAAGGGCTTGGCAATTCGCGGTAAATTATTCTTCCGCTCCGATTAGTTACTGAGGTCGATTTTAGGCTTCCAGGAAAGGAAATTTGAACGACAGGCTCGAGCCACCTGGAGAATTTTCCTTGAGACAAGCCGGTTCTTCTGCCTTTTTTTCCGTTTTATGGAGTGAGAGCCCTGCTACTCTCAAATGCATTAACTTTGCTTCTTTCAGCATCCTCTTCTTAACCGGTGGACGATTTTGTTGTGGAGGTAAGGATGCAATAGCTACAACCGTTTATATCATACGCTATCCCCACTAACTAGCTTGTAATCCTGTTTGGTATGTTTTTTTGGCTTGTTTCCTGGGGTTGGATATGCATATACCAACCGGTCGCCTCTTTTTGCCGTTTTTGACTCCAGCCAGAATTAGCCTCTATTCATGACTGGGATGTATTTGCATGTATCTGATTCCATTCGAAATAGCTTTGCTTAGGCAAGGGATTGTTAACCCTGAGAGCTTTGTTTTTTATTTGCATATCCACATTCTTCTACCGAGCACTTGACAGCGCAATATAGTATCAGAATTTGCTGACATTTGATACGTAGGCAAACCTACACTGTAGTGAGGAGCAGTGAACATCGACCCCCCGGTTTGTTGCCTCCAAAGTCTGTGTAGTGTGGCCGTTGGACGTACCACACATGTTGGGAGTCATAGCAATTCCTCCACATTCAATGAAATGATGGACCCCGTCGAGCCTAATCCTAAAGTGCCGAAGACCTGTTCATATCATTAGATCATCCCTAAATTATTTTCACTTCTGGCAATTCCCGTCTTTTACGTTCAAGCAGGCGCCACACCGCTCCCACTTTGATTACCACGTGACTTCGGAGGAGCCCAAAGCAGCAATATCGCGGGCTTTGAGAGCTGTTTCGGATCCTTTTAGGAGGCCTCTAGCCCTGACAAACTCCAGTTTGTATCCTGGTAAAAAGGGTCTTAATATATTGGATTACTGTAGGAGTATTGGGTGCTGTATGTATTTTCTTTCTGCGGGCCAGCAGTAAACCTTTTGTCCACACTGGACTGAAGTCCTCGAAAACGGGGTCATTAATACCAAGTTACTGCCCTTTTTCATATCAAAGGCTTTCCATCGAGGCTCTCTGTTTGAGTTTTGACGTGACATGTAAGTGGATGGTCTCCTTACGGTTTGCCTTTCCCCCCACCCTTTTCTTTACTCCTTTCCTCTCTTCTTTCATTCATCATCACCCAAGCTGGCTATTTCTCTTCTGGTCTTGTCAACGGGCTAAAGGCATGGCCAATAAGCTATGGACTGTTTGGCACTTTTTATCTTTCTCAAGGGTCATTGAATTATTATTATAATCAATGCTATAATCATTATTTTTTTTTCCCTTCTCAGGTTGTAACAAGGCTTTCTTTCCAAGCAAGCTTCCTGTTACATATGCCTAATATCATTTACAATGGAGCCCAAAATTTCCCGGCGCGGCGCCATCTCTCGGTTTGCTTTGTTCATCATCGCCTTCAACACGGACTGATGACTGACATGAAGCTTTACTTAGACCTCAAGTTCAACCGTTCTTGAAACACGAATTAACCCAAGCTTGTAAGTAAACCTCAGCTATGTGTACAGGCTTTCTCCCATTTAACTGCTTGATTCACTGACCTTGATAAAGGTCTCCCTTCCCCCCATCCTGATTATCCATATGAAGAGTACAACCCTTTCTCTTCCGAGTCGGAGGATAAAGAATATTCCGTTAACAGAAGGCCTTTGCACCATACTTATAATCTAGCTCCTGGTAAGCAAATTAGGATTTAACTTATAGTGTGTCCATTCCAAATTGATTGCTACATTTGTGACTGACGTCTGTGGTGAATCAGAAACCTGTTTCCCTGTACACTACGATAGATTCTGCTTAAGGTATTATTTCAAACAGTTTGTTATCCTATTAGCTGCTAATAATGGCTATTGCCTTTAGGAGACTTCAAAAAGCCAACGGCCCACATATAAATTCTCGCCAGGCATATCCCAGTAGTGAGCTCATAGATGCTCTCTTCGCAGAAAAGCCGTGGATTCTAGCTAAGAGAGAGAACAAATCCAAATCTGCTGAACTACCCCGGCCTTGTACTCAAATTACTGCAGCTTTCCACGAAGGGCATTACAGTTACAATTATAGAAGAGCGGGATTAGGCCGATCTTACTCCTTAGGAAGCGCCAAACCTCAACTTTTGGAGAGCGATAGCTTTACCACTCAAGCCAAAGGTCGAATACGTTGTCAATATACACCTTCATTATACTCCGAACGTGAGTGTATTTCCTCCAATCACTCGGGAAACCTAGTCAAGGAGCAAACAACCCTTGGCCAAGACGCGATCGAATATCCGTATGCCCTTGATTCTCACAAACCGCCTTTGGACTCTAGTTTTTTCTCACAAGTATCACAAATCCCGCCTTCGTGTACCACAAATCAAGGTCCAAGTCTTCAACTTGGAAAGCTTCGCTCCCACCAAACCGGTCCGTCTCGTCAACACCGTTCAGAATTTCCCCATCCGCACCAGTTCGACACCTTCAATAGCCGTGCAGGATTCAATCCGCTCGATTTCGTTCCCAGTGTTTCACAATCACGTAGGAGTCTTGAATTTCCAAACCGAATTCCGATTGTACGCGGGTTTACAGAGCCTGCTGGCAAGCTTAGTAGTGAGATACCTCGAATTGTTATCGAACCCTCAACTTCTCATAGACGTGGAGCCACACAACCTTGCGCCACTGCAGATTGTGCGGTTGCTTTCAGCCGACGTGAAAGTATACCTAGTCTTTCAATAGACGCGTCAACTCTTCGCAATCTCCAACGTACCCCGACTACCTCAGAAATTTCGAGAACTCGAAAGAAGAGCATCCATCGACTTGCAAACTCATTTAAGAAACTCTTCCAATCTCGAAGCATACCGAACACTCCAGACATTCCTTCTAAGTCTTTAAAGAAGAAACCCATTCCAAGCAGCCGGAAACCCAAGTTCTTCCAGCGCGGCTTTCAACATCAACAGCAGCCGATCACTGATTTTGCATTGAATACACGACATCCTCCTTTGCCAAAAATGGATCGTTCGAGATTCCTCGACCCGTCTTCGGCCATGCTGGCGCTAACGAAGCAAAAAGCTGAAGCCATGCGACTAGCGCGAGAACAAGCTGCAGCTGTAGCTGAAATGTGTCGACGGGCGAAAACCGAAATTCCCCCATATACATTCGAAGAACTAATTGGAAAAGGGTCGTACGGTAGGGTGTATAAAGGGTATATCTCCGCGCTTTTGATTATCGTAGATCATGGTTTGCTCTCATATTCTAAAAATTTCGCAGGCGTCAAATTCCCTCCCAGAAGTTAGTTGCAATTAAGGTAATGGATATCGACAAGCTCGACTATAAGGCTGTCAGAGATTTCAAGGATGAGTCCATTAAAGACTTTGTTCACGAAACCAAAGTGCTACAACAAGTCAAAGATGCTGGAGCGAAAAATATCAATACTTTCATTGAGGCTGTCTCCATCCACTCACAACTATGGCTTGTCTGTGAGCATTGCCCAGGTGGTAGTGTGAAGACTCTGGTAAGATTCCCGTCCCGTTTTCATCCAGCTAAGCAAATGGATATTATATATCATTATTTCGGAATCGCCTGAAATCCTCACTATTCTTCCATAGTTTACTTTTCTCTTGCAAAATACCTTTGCATTTTCTCCAGAACTAACAAGGTATATTGCAGATGAGAGCAACTAGTGATAAGCTCGAAGAGAAATTCATTATACCAATTGCAAGGGAGCTAGCCGAAGGATTGAAAGCCATTCATGACGCCGGAATTATTCACCGTGATGTGAAGGGTAAGTTGGTTTTGTCCTTTTTAGAGTGGTGAACGCAACAAACTCATGTGGCAAAGAACATCTTTTGAAGCGCATAATGAAATGTGAAGTTGATCTTGCTTATTACATTGGGGTTAAACCACATATGGCTGGTTTTCATATCCTTGCGAGCTATCAGATATTCTACCTGGTCCATACAATTTGAGTGGTGGATATACTCTATTTGGGTCAAGGGGTCATGTTGAATGAGCAACGCTAACAAATTTTGGCCTTGTAGCTGCAAATATTCTTATTCATGAAGAGGGGAGACTTGAAATCTGTGACTTCGGGGTAGCTGGAGTGCTTCAGACTCAGCTTGATAAAAGATCAACCTGGATTGGGACTCCTCACTGGATGCCGCCGGAGATGTTTCCCAATAAACCCGTAGAGCCCCACCAGTACGGGAGCGAGGTGAGCACATGTTATGGTTCAAGCTTATTAGTGGCGTTATGAAATTAATGCCCTACAGGTTGACGTCTGGGCATATGGATGCACTCTATTTGAATGCGCGACCGGAAACCCGCCCAATGCAACCTTACGTGAACGAATGCAAATCGGCCGTCAACTCAATCGCTTCACCCCAAAACTTGAGGGAGACTCCTACTCTGAGGGATTGAGGCTGTTGGTGTCTTACTCACTTACCTCCGATCCCAAGACACGTCCTACAATGAAGGACATTCTAGAACATGAGTACATTGCGGAATCGAGCAAGGCGCACCCGACGGAGGTTCTTAGTGAGCTAGTTCGGATATATTATCAGTGGTCACAACGGGGTGGACAGAGGATTTCTCTGTTTAATCCTGGGGGCGCATTAGCGGCTGAAATGCCAGATACGCTAGGCACACTGGAGAACGAAGATTGGAATTTTAGTACAACCGCCGGATTTGAAAAGCGTCACTCTATACTCGACTTAGATGAACTGTCCGCATCTTTAGCGGCTCTAAATGAGGACATTACTCCTACAGCTCCTCCCCGTCCGCTGAGTGAAGGATCTGAAATGACACTTGAAGAGAAGGCAAATTTTGATGAACGAGTCAAACGAGGCGCTGCAGCAATGGAAGGATTGTTCAATGAATCCAAACCGAATTACAAGTATGAGACTAAAAACGACTTTGTACCTGTGCAACAAAAACAACGGCGTTCATCTGATTTACCCCTTCGAACTGATACTGATAGATCATCAGTCACGTCAACTTTCATTGATATTAACCTTGGGGATTATGAATCAGACCATTATGCAGCTGGCTCGGCATCTCATAACCTACCATTTCAACTAGCTGATCCCGATACCATTCGAGCAAATCGTTCCAGCGCCCGCCTCTTCCGCAATTCGTCAAGTTCCTGCAGCGCATCTCAAGAATTTCAGCCTCGTGGCCCCCGTCCGCCTACAATGGAATGGACTTTTGAGTCAGCGGCTCGTGTGACCGATGAACCTGAGGCGATAACACAGGGAAATATCAATGACGAATCTTCATTCCAGGAAGAAACAATCAAATCGGATAAACGAGAAACGATGACGTGGACCTTCCCAGTGATGACCCCAGATGACGGCGGGCCTGGAGACGACCCGGTGGTTGAAGATGGGCCTAGTGAGAGTGACGTTGAAGAGCATAGCGCCCCTAACCCTCTCGACCCTTGGAGAACGGATTCAGAAGGTACAATTAGAGGCGCAAGCCGGCCCTTCCCTACCCTTCAGCCACCACCTCTAGGAAGAAAGCGATCTGCTAGAACCGAGCCCGAATCTCGCGCTGCGACTGCGATGTCCACGCAATCTGACACGGAACGAGATCTATTCAGGTTTGACGGAAGATCGAGCCCATCGAACCCTAGCACACCTCGCGAAGAACGCCATGCGTCCACGGATGGCTTTCCCACCATGCCGCCGTCCAGCTTCTACGATGACTACGATGCGTCAACCATCGCAGGGTCGTTTAACGACTATTCGAGCTCCAATTGGAGTAACGATGCGACTTTGAGAAATGGAACCTCCGTGGAAACAAGGCGCCAATCCATGGTTTCGTCCCTCTACTCTATGGATCCCGGGCCAGGCGAGCCAATTCTCGAAGCAGATAAGCCTTCGTCTCTCTATTTTCCAGAGCCGATGCCTCCCAGCTCTGAATGTCTTGCTGAAGGGGCTAGTGAGGACCTAGTTTCCGCGGAACTAGACCGCCTTCTTGGGGACCTCATTCAAGGGTTAACCTGTACAAGAGAAGCTTTCGCCACCGCTGATAACTTAAGGATGGCAAGAGACGGTTAAACCATCGCGTGGGAACCTAATGGTAGCCTTCTTTTTGTGTTAACGCTTTTGGGATATAAACCTTCTATCAATGAATGAATATTGGTTATTTTCAACTTCAAATACCTCGGCGCTTCAGCAGAAACGTAATCTTCAGAAGCACATTTAATTAGAGTCGCCTTGGCGGATTTTGGGATTTGTAAACCGTAGATCCAAATCCTATACGTTTTGGATCCTTACTATGCTCTCAACTGACAACCAGCGGATAAACGTTTCCCGACGGTTTCCCGAAAACCTGTGGCTCAGGCTCAGCCTTAGTCAGCCCTCTCCGACTCCGACTTCAATGTTGCTTGGGTGCTACGGGCTGGCCAATCTTACCTTGTCTAAGAGGACTCTTCCAAGTTCAGGTTGCTTGACAATACCATCGGCACAGACGTGTATCGGATTGGAAAGTAACAATACCAACAATTAAGGCAAGGGTATCCCTTGAGGTATTTCTACATTGACTGCGAGTTTCTCATTTCCACTGGGGATATAACCGCTCAATGGCCCCAAGGGCTTTGATAGGCAGTGCTACTACGGAGTATCAGAAAATAAAGACAGGAAATAGTATCGAGCCATAATGCTATACTATTTCCCTACAAGCCATACTCACCAGAGGAGCTTGCATTTACAAGAAACCGTATGGGGATACTATTTTGCTGTAAAGCAAGATACTCGTTAATTTGACTTCTATGTTCTTATCCCTTCATTATCAGATGTTATTTGATTTTGATTTATTTGTCAGAGTCATAGTATTACAAGCGAACATAGCTAGTTCCTTTGTGACGTGAGCTTCAGCACTTTTTATTAACTTCACCTTGCATGTTGACTTGAAGATGTCTGAAAATATAAACAACAGTTCCTGGCTGATAAACCTATTTTTCATAATCTAAAAGCTTTTTAAAACCATGCCATTATCTCCATACAGACCAACTTGCACTGCACTACGCCTCTCGAAGCCTTCAGAGCAATGGAAGCTTGCTTTACAGGAGCTCAAAATACTTTTTTTGAAACGGCGATATAAACAATGTGCGTCTCTTTCTCAAGACCTGATGCGGGATCTAGATGGGAATGTGAGTATAAGATTCCTTATCATATGGTCGTGCCTGGCAGATCATCGCTAATTCACAAGTTCAACGGCAGCTTCATGCTATCCATAAGGCGTATCTTCAATACTATGGCGCAGCTTCATATGAGACCCTAGGCCGAGTAGCTCACAATTATTCGAGCAACAAGTTACCGCTCCTGGATCTTGCAAGGAAAGGCTATGTCGCATGTAAACTTCACCTCACAGATGTACTAAAGGAGTTCGAAACAACAGACTCGATTTCAGGAGATAATAGTTGTGGGAACGTCGATGAGGACAAGAGCTATGGACGTTATCCCTTTGTGGACAGTGAAGAAGAGCCGAACGACTTAGAGACAAGCTCCGATGATATAAATAGTAGGACACCAAGACATGTTGATGCTGTCCTCAGCTTGACCGAACCATGGAGAACTTATGCACGAAACAAAAGCCAAGCGACCGGTGAGAACATTGACACCTTGACACATACAAATGGAACGGCCACGTTTGACTTGCATTTGGAGCTGCCGAAAAGTGATGATATCGAGGCAATTGGTAGCAACGCTGGGTCAGTTTCTAATCTTCTACCGCCTCCTCTACATATCCAAAAGACGCGAAACAAAACGCCGGGTCTCAGCACAATATCCACTCCTGACCGATCCTTGGTTCCTTCACCTCTTTTCTCACCTCCTCCTCTATCACCGTCCAATGCATCCGAGCCGCGAACCCCTTCCCGCACTCCAAAACGAGACCCAGCATCTACACATTCTCCGGCTACTAAATTCAGAAGCAAGATCCCCATCCCGATCGATCCCATCAACCTCACGCCTACCAAGCCTCCCCGACGACCGATCAAACTTCCCCAGACGCCAAAACTGCAACCGTCAGCTCGTATGCTCAACGTCCTAGCAACACTTCCCATCCAGCTCGAAGCCAACATTTCCAACCTCAACTCAGTTATTTTCGAAGTGACTGAACTCCAACGTATTCATAAGGCTAGCAAGAGCAGCCGACTCGCATCATTTTGGAGCTTCACACCCATTCTACCAGGAGGGCCGCCCACCACCACTACAAACCCAACAAATAACCCACCCAGTCATAAAGTTGGTGGGAACCGCACAGTTTCTAATGGAAATGAAACTAAGCAGGAAAGGATTGATCGTTTGCGTTCCGAAAGATGGAATACAGTGGGCATTAAAGATCGTAGGAGAGGTTGGAAGGGATCAGAATACTACGAGAGAATATGCGAGGAGGCATTAGCAGAATTGTATGGCTATTAGAGCGCCATTGGAGAATGCGATCAAAGAGATTAGTTCTGAACGAGAAATGATTTGTACGGTTAGATGGATTCTAAATAAAGATGGAGCAGCAAACTTTAGAGATAAACTGCTAAATAAAACCTTTGCGACTCCAGCGTGACCGTTGGGGATATCTTCTTCGATCCGTGATTAATCCTATTGATCCAGGTTGATCACACTTGCATACACGCTAAGTAAAATAGAAGGAAATAGATTACGCGTAAAGTTATGTAAGCCACCTATTTATTTCCAAAAAATAGAAAAGAAAAAGGGAACTTATCCAGGCTGCTAGCACTCGTGGTTCAAATCAAATCTTCACCCAAGCGAGACCAGTTTTTATCTAACTCCAGCCAAAAAAAAAAAAAAAACAAAAAACAATAGGATTGAGACAGCAAGGGTATCAAAATGATATGGCCTTTGGTGATTGAGAGCTCTATTTATGTTTCTCCTTCTCTGCCCTCTCCAAGACTTCTCTCTCCACTTTCTCGTTTTGCTCTTCCTGCCTCATTTCGCGGACTTTGGCGAGAACAACTTCACGGAAAATGGCACTCTTTGCCGCTTTGCTAAGGCTTCGCTTCTTATTGATAGGCGAAGTTGCTTGCGGGGATGTTGGGTCTGCATTAGCGGTGGCAGCTCCATTGTCTGGAAGCGCACTAGGAATATCCTCATCGCCATCTTCCTGCATTTTGAGAGCTTCAATACGATTTGCCAACTTGACTATCTCAATACCGCGCTTTAGGCGAGCCTTAGCCATGTATGCCTTGAGCTCTGGCAACAAATTGTGGTCTGTAGCAGTCTCTCCCTTCAGCCAACGGTGCTGAAGCGCTTCCTGACTTGTCGCTCGCTTAGTCGGGTCGGTCTGCAAAAGAGCAAGGATGAAGTCTTTAGCATCTTTGGAAACGTCTTTCCAGTATCGTTCATGGAATACGATATGTCCGCTTTGGCACTCGTCGATCAGATCTTGGAGATTCTCAGCGCGGAATGGGGAATAGCCGCAAAGTAATGTATATGTAATAACACCTAGAGACCACATGTCGACGGCCTTCCCATGTCCTTGTTTTAACATTACTTCTGGAGCAGCGTAGCCGAATGACCCTGCCATGTTCGTGAGAACTTCAGACGGACTGTGAAGCATCTTTGCGATTCCAAAATCAGCTAACACTAGCTGCGAATCTTGGGCACGGGTGAGGTAGAGAAGGTTTTCAGGCTTCAAATCTAGCATACGCGTTAATAGAAGAAATCGTGTTAGGAATCGACAACGCCTTACCTCGATGAACAATATTTCGCTGGTGTAAGTAATCAACAGCTTCCAGCACCTGAAGTATCGTCTGGGAAGCATCTTTCTCAGTGAATTTCCCATAGTCACAGATCCTATCGAAGAGTTCTCCGCCTGTTGCCAGCTGGGTCACGATATAATATTTATCCTAGGCGCGGTTAGCACAATAAAAAACAGGAGATAGAGATCAGTCTTGACGTACTCTCGATTCAAACCAATCGCGAAATCGTACGATGTGAGGGTGATGGAGGCGTTGCAGCATATCAAGCTCATCGTAGACCATCTGCTCGTTGCCTCTGACATTCTTCTTCAGAATTATCTTGACGGCAACCTTTCCGCTAGGACCTTCTGCTTCGCGAACAATGCCATAGGTTCCAGCGCCTAGTGTTCTCCCAAATTTGTACTGTGACCTGGCAACTGTAAGCGATGTAGGCTCCATGATCGTTGGATAACAGATATTGTGTACTTTTTCTCGTAGCTCTCAGGTTGCCCTTGCAGCTTATTGAGCATAGTTGCAACTGGGAAATACCAGGTTTATATATTAGCCTTCAGAGCCTCAAGCGTTCTTTGCAAGTAGGAAGAGTGACCATGTTCATTGTGGCCACGGGGCAGTTCCACGCTCAGATGACCAATGGGAATTAATTCAGAAAGGCGTCCATTAGTTCCAACAGCCAAGGGGTAGACACGGGGTGTGAAGTCAGGGAAGACATTGGACGCACATGGAATTTGACTATAAGAGAGGTATTGGACTTACAACTCATGTTGACTTCGGGTTCAGAGTCGGTCCTTTCAGGATAGTGGTTGGTGAGAGCTGTCTAGAGCGGTGCAAGAGCGGGTTGGAGCCGCTGAGGCGAGGCAGAAGCGTAGAGAAATGGGAGGCAAACAAGGAAGCAGAAACTGTTTTTGTGGACAAAGAAAAGGCAATCTGGAACGAAAATCGTGCGGTTTCTTTACTTTTCTTTTAGAACTATGCCTTGCCAAACTGATGGCGGTTAGTCGCTGGGAGATCAGGCTTCCAGCTGGCTCAGCAACGCGCCGGACAACCCCGCGGCGCAATTGCCAATTATAGCTAAAACGAGACTAAGGAGGGAAAAATCACGTACCGTTGATGATCAAACCCCGAGACTGATTCTTGTTAGCGCTGAGGGATGGAAGAATGACGGGGGTGGAGGGAAAAAGCAGAGCAAGGTAAGGCTGAGAAGGATGTTTTTGATTGCGGGGTCTTGATAGTCTGGGTGAAGTTCCGAGTGACTTTGATTCCAGGCAGCTTTGGATGGGCGCGAAAGTACCTGAAACATCCCTGCTCAGCCTCAATGTCCTTAGCTCTGGTGGGCTGCTAGACGCCAACAACCCCCTGGCTGAGAACACGGAAGCGATACGTAAACAGAGGCATCACCCCTCCTTTTGCACCTTGCATCTCAAGTGTCCTAAGAGGAACGATATGTATGCTCTATCCATCAACCTAGCGTTCTTAGTTCGTCCCTGCTTCAAAGTGATGGTGATTAGGAGGGAGTTAGCTACATTCATCCTCACGTTGGTTTGGCCTGTTAGAGAAGCACTAACTATTAATAGTTAACAAGTCAGTTAGTTAACCCGTAGTTACCTAATTAAGTACGAGTGAATTGGGCAAGCCACAGCATGTGATCTGCCATCGTCATCTCTCCCTGTCTCAGAGGCAACATTCATTGTTATTCACCCGCGCAATATAGTAGAGAACCTTTGCCGTTTGCCTCGAGCAGTTCATTCCTGTTGTCTCTCCTTTATGGCAGTGAACTACCAACGGCCCTAATACTCAAACTGTACACTATTTTCCTCTCCGTAAAAAACATACGCTCACTTCTTTTTGCAATGTGCCACTGCTGATTCAATCTGCTCGCTTGACACCTTTAGACCCCCAGCATACCATCCTCATAAACCGCCGCTTGTGTTACTACACTCTCTATACCTTTTCCTCCTTTGTACACTATACACATAAATCTCGTCTACTTTCAGTTTCATAACCATGTTTGCGGGTAAGCGTCTTGGAAAGGTATGCTACAGTCACAGTATGGATGAATCATTCGAACCGGGACTAACTCAGCTGGTATAGGAGCTTTCAAAGGTACTATTAAATCCCTAGAAATTGGAAAAATCCATATTCATGTCGCATCACTATCCTTACCTAATAAACCGCAACTTTACAGATGCAATCTTCCCTACCACCCGGGATATCAATCGCATGCGCAGACAATTTCCATGAATGGCAAATGGACATTCGAGTCCTAGACTCCAATCCTCTCTATCAAAGTGAAACATACCGCCTAAAGTTCACATTTTCCAGAAACTACCCAATAGGTTCGCACCGGATTCCCTTGTCCATCAAGAACCAGTCAGAAAATAAGATGAGATCAGAAGCTTACCATATCCCAGAGGCTCCTGAAGTCATATTCATATCCCTCCCTGCCACCTCTCCCACACCCCGTCCTATACCTATCCATCCCCATATTTACAGTAATGGAATCATATGTCTCGACCTCCTTGGCTCCGCAGGCTGGACGCCTGTTCAAACTGTGGAAAGCGTCTGCATGAGCATCCAGAGCATGCTTACGGGAAACAACAAAAATGAAAGACCGCCCGATGATGCTGCATTTGCGCATGGAACCGTTCCCAGACCTAGAGACCTTACTTTCCGCTATCATGATAATGACGTGTGAAACATATGCCTCGATACTAAAAATCCGAAGTGGGAAAAGTCCTGCTTTTTTATATTCTCATTTTGGATAGAAGTATCCTATTATGATTCTTGTTGCCTCGGGTGGTGGAATGCCAGGTCTCCTCTTACCTCGTATCTTCTCCGTAGACAACCACCGTTCCTCTCTTTTTCTAAAGTGTTTGCATTTTCTTTCGGAAAACTGGTAGAGACTATTCCTGACTGATGAGATTTTGATGCAAACATCTGTACATTTGTACCTTCTATCTAGAGTATCCTATGAGAAGTTGGGCCATAATTTCGAATGAGACCACGACCGGTTTAACGCTATCGTTCTACATTTTGGCCGTAGCACACTACACCTTACCGAAATGAATCAAAAATGCCCTCGCGGATGTAAAGGCGGGAGAAATAACGGAACATATATTGTGAGCAACTAGAATAAGGTTACATTCAGGATAGTGATAGTGGATAGTGTGAAACAGTTCATCCCCATTTGGCCACTCGCACTCTCGAGTATTGCTTCAGAGGCAATAACTGGCTATGTACTAAATCTTTGAAATAGGTCGCAAGGAAGCATGTTATCTGTCAACTTCTCCAAACACAAGATCCATGGTACCTAGAAAAGGAACTCGTTAGCATTCCATTGGGAAAGAGGTCTGGCAAGTAAAAAGTAAAACACTTACCAATGATAGCGACAGCGTCAGCAAGAAGGTGACCTCTTGAGATTTGATCGAAGCATCCAAGATGTGCGAAACCTGGTGCGCGGATCTTGCATCTATAAGGCCGTTCACTGCCGTCGCTGACAATGTATACACCCATTTCACCCTTTGGAGCTTCAATGGCAGAATATGTCTCTCCAGGAGGGACGGTATAGCCCTTAGTAAATAGCAGGAAATGGTGAATCAAAGCTTCCATGTTTTCCTTCATGGCGGCACGCGGAGGTGGGTTAATCTTGTAATCTTCCACACGAACTGGACCGGCAGGCATTTTATTCAAACATTGGTGGACAATACGAAGGGATTGCCGGAATTCCTCCATACGACAAAGGTACCGATCATAGCAATCTCCATTCACTCCAACAGGAACATCAAACTCGACTTGGTCATAAGCATCGTATGGCTGTGACTTGCGAATGTCCCACGGGACACCGGAGCCGCGAAGCATCACCCCCGTGAAGCCAAAATTAAGGGCATCGGCTGCGGAGACAACTCCGATTCCTTGCGTTCTAGCTTTCCAGATCCTGTTGTCTGTAAGGAGTTCTTCGGTTTCATCGATTCGGTCACCGAATTGAGTTGCCCATTGGTATATGTCGTCAAGAAGCCCTAATGGAATATCTTGATGAACACCTCCTGGTCGAACATATGCGGCATGTAGGCGAGCACCGGAAACTCGTTCGTAAAATTCCTTAAAATAAGAAGCACCAAAGTCAACACTGCTAATAGAATTGGAATTGAAGGCGGAATGATCCTCGTACCATTAATTTTTCTCGCTCCTCGAAACCCCACAAAAACGGTGTCAACGCACCAACGTCCATAGCATGGGACAAGACCGACATCAGGTGGTTGAGAATTCTGGTAATCTCGCCAAACATTGTTCTAATCCACTTCGCTCTCTCCGGAATCTCAATATTCAAGAGTTTTTCCACCGCCAACGAGTAGCATTGTTCGTTTGTCATCATTGAGACGTAATCCAAACGATCGAAGTACGGGAGTGCTTGCAAATAGGTCTTGTATTCGATCAATTTCTCCGTGCCACGGTGCAAAAGTCCGACGTGCGGGTCGGCACGAACAATTTCTTCGCCATTTAGTTCCAGAATCAATCGCAACACACCGTGGGCAGCGGGATGTTGTGGGCCAAAGTTGACTGTATAGTGACGAATCTTTCGGTTATGGCCGGCGTCAGACTCAAGGCCTGACGCCTCACCCACTGCTGACGAAGGGTGTGGTCGGAATTCAGGGCCGGTAGGGATTAGTCTGGTGGCTTGATAGGCGGATTCGTCGTATTGCCAGACTGCGGAAGAATTGGAAAAGTATCTGGGTACGGCGAGGCGGGCTGCTGTGTTTGGTATGGAACTTGAGAGACACAATCTCTTGGGCGCATGTCGCGCCAGAAACGTGAGAGTCGCGGACATATCTGTTATGCAAAAACTCTAGCACAATTTTGTATAAATGTGCCTCAAACCTCTACGTGATTGAGAGGAAATCTGCGGCAAGCAGAGTAAATTTGTCCGCGACTATCGTCACTTATCATCCAACAGCGAACCGAGATGTTGATTTAAAATAGTCACGTGATTAAATGGTGATCGATTGATTCGAAATCACTTGATTGGTCGGAGAGCTCACGCTAAACCGTAAAACGGGCTATACTATATTAAGATTAGCGTTGGTCCCTGGTATCAGCCAATTTCATTGGCGGAAGGAAGCCTTTTATCAGCCCAGCAAGTGAATTTTATATATTGTTCCTCAACCTAGAGCTTCCTCCCCAAAGCAACATTTCGTGTAAGGAAAACCATGGCGCCTCGTATTGCTGCACCGGAAGAGGTTCGCAAGAGAAAAGTACGACCCCTATCTTTTTTTTTAACGCGCCGGCCTTCTAACAATAGATTATAGATAATTGGTATCAATCCTGAAACAGTCACCCATATCTCCGCTACCGATTTTCCCGGCCATTGGCCAGGCGAAGATCATTCCTGGTCTATCAACAAGTTCAGAGATGTAAGTATGCTTGTTGGGCACTCTCAGTATTCGGATATCCTTATCATGTTGTCGCTCTTAGAATCTCCAAGTTACCTTCCACAACAACGAACCGTTTGAGGCTACCTTTTCCCTAATCGGAGTTGATGCTGCCATCTCAAATGCTTTCCGTCGTATCCTTATCGCCGAAATTCCTTCACTCGCCATTGAGTACGTTTTCATACATAATAACACATCCGTGATACATGATGAAGTTCTCGCGCACCGATTAGGTCTCGTTCCGCTGAAGGGTTCTCTCGAGGGTATTAACTGGATGAGCTGGTTCAGAGCACCAAAAGAAGGTGAACCTGATTCCGGCAGTCCTGCTAGTGATTCAAATACTGTCGTTCTGAAGCTCAACCTCGAATGCACGAAGAACCCAAATGCGCGACCAGACGAAGACGACCCTACAAAACTATATCATAATGCCCACATATATGCTAAGGATCTCGTTTTTGAGCCGGTAGGGCGCCAGACTACAATGTTTTCGGGACCAGATGGCGTGATCCAACCTGCAAACCCGGACATCCTACTAGCAAAATTACGGCCCGGTCAAAAGATTGATATTGAGATGCATTGTATTAAGGGAATTGGACAAGATCACGCTAAATTCTCGCCAGTAGCTACGGCATCATACCGGCTCCTTCCAGATATCGAAATCACCCGGCCCATACTTGGCAATGATGCCGTTAAATTTGCCAAGTGCTTCCCAAAAGGGGTGATCGGAATCGAAGAAGTGACAGCAGAAGAAGCAACGCAAGCAGGGAGCGGATACGAGGGATACGAAGGAGAAAAGAAAGTCGTGGTTGTGGATCCTTTCAAAGATACGGTTAGCAGGGAGTGCCTACGGCACGAGGAGTTCAAAGGTAAAGTTAAGCTTGGACGGATTCGAGATCACTTTATCTTCAACATTGAGAGCGTAGGGCAATTTAACAGCGACCTTCTTTTCCTTGAGAGCGTTAAAGTCCTGAAGCTGAAATGCGCCAGATTGAAACGCAATGTAGTAGCACTAGCCGATATGACAGACACAATTCTAGCATAACTGTGCTAGTGCGTTGACCTTGCAGCCATCTTTGCATCTAGGCGTTTCGGTTACAAAAAGGGGATTGTTTGATTTTCTGACAGCAAACCGGAGTTTCTATGGGAGAAAGTAAAAGTTTGGGTTTGTATATATGGGATTTATGATTTCTATTAGTCAATCCAATCCGTTTAAATAATCAATATCAAACGAAGCGCGCCGTA
Source organism: Amauroascus verrucosus (assembly GCA_001430935.1). Lineage (NCBI taxonomy): Eukaryota > Fungi > Ascomycota > Eurotiomycetes > Onygenales > Onygenaceae > Amauroascus > Amauroascus verrucosus. The sequence goes on from LJPJ01000294.1 coordinate 472,247, forward strand.
CTTCTCTTGGCCATCTTTGCAATTCAGTTGAAGACGAGTTTGAATCGGAAATCGATGGTAAATGCCGGGTCACTGACAGCAACCTCCTCCCCGTCGACGACCAACTCCTTCAATTTTCGTTTCAAGTTCGGGCGCGTCTGTTCTTCAAGCTGTGGTGGAAATCTTTGATATAATGTTTTTTCTTCACTCCGCAAACTAGGAGTCTTGAGCTGTGCTTCTGCTCGTTCACCCAGGGAGTCGACAAATTCCTGCAGTGTTGCTGCAGGGTTCACAACAATCTTTTTGGCCAGATTTCCGCAAACAGGGCAATCTGGCTTCTGTTCTGAAGCAAAAGTATACGTATAGACGCCCTCCTCTCCGGCGTACATCATGTAGTTCTCCAAGAATGGATTGCAAGATGTGGCGATTTTTAGTGCTTCGGATGTGCATGCTGCAGCAATCACTGCGTTGGTAGAAGCAATGGCAGGGATGATGTTCTTCACGACGCCTTGCGTCATCGAGAATGTTACTCCTGGAATGGAGAACTGCTTGGCGCGTTCCAGAGCAGTTTGAAAGATCCACGTCACGTGTTCCAGATCATCGGCATCGAAGTCTTCCCCCTTGCGCTTCTCGCCCCAGGCAATCTGATGTGCCCATTCGATGCAATGTTGTGGCTGGCGAGGAATCGTCGCAATTGTGCACAACGGAACTGCAGGTCGTGGTGCATGCATATCGAGTTGGCACTCAATACAGGACGTGAGGGTTGGAAGGATCACTCTCGCCTGACCTTTAAATCCTACAATGTATATCAGTTAGAAGGACTGAAGCCCGCAGAGAACGAACCATAGAGTGAAGCGGGAGGAACTTACCCTCAGTACCGCCGTCGATAAGCGGCTTCAAACTCTCAGGATTCTCGGGGTCTACCATTCCTACAAGGGTAGAATTGATCCAACGCCTTGCTTCTATACTATCAAGCCCACACACAACTATCTTGAATTGCATGTAGTAGTCCTCGTCCTTGTCTTGGATTTTACCCACGTAAGGGGTGATTTTAACACCTTTGACTCTTTTTTGGACAAAGCCAGCCGCCACCTCGGCTTTGGGCTTCCCAACATCGCTCTGGCGGAAAAGAAACTGCCGGTTTAGATTGGAAATGTCAATTGTATCTATTTAAAGTTAGCATATTCTCCAGGCATATAGGATCCTCCATGCATCACCCATGTCAATGACATGAATATCTTTGAAGCCCGACAGGGCTAAGTTTTTGAGAATTTCACATCCGAGACCTCCAGCACCTCTAATTCAATCAATCAATGTCGTTGAACCGATCGGGGCCAAGAATACTTACATCACCCTATCGCAGTTAGTTCACGGTGCTAAACAAAAACAGGCGTTATAATATCACAGACGTACAAAATCTTTGAGCATGCTAGAGTTGATATAGTTTCAGGTCCGGGGACCCAATCTTGGTCACTGAAGGGACCCGATCTCGTAAGAATTTTGTGCAGGTGCTTCCTGAAGAATGTTTAGCTGGCAGACTAATCGGAAGGATGCCCCAAAGCTACGTACCATCTACATTTGGCTAGGCTTGTAGATTGGAAATTCTCGCGGGAGTCCATTCTGAGGTATGATGATAGTCCGGGTTGAATTGAGTAATATGTCGATAAGCTGTTGGACGGAAATCCGGCAGGTGGGGGAAGCTTGAAGAGTTGCAGGAGAAAATCTATTGCATGAAAAAGCATTTACCGGTGGTGACTGTATTTGATGTTTCTAAGGCAGGGATCAAAAGACTGTAAGAACCACATATCCCGTAATCTCTACAGGCAATTAAAGACTCCGCCCATCCAGGGGCAACTTTGTACGTAGTACACTATTGTTGTGGGATGAGGTGGAAGTTCCAGGCTATAGTTTAATGTTGGGCGTGACATGACCTTATGTAAGGTTGTTGCCATCCATCTCCAACTTCACCTTACCCTCCTCAAAGATTCGTCGGTGGTTCACAACTGCAGCAAAGAGTTGATAAATTGTTATCTTCCATTGCTTTTATACTAACTAGCAGGCATCAATACTAACATGAGGAGATACTAATTTACCATGCATTGCCACCCCATTATGCCAAGTATTATCTCTCTATTGAATACCTTTGTTTCGGGTAACCATGGGTTATATATTGTACATAACACACTCCTACTAGCTAGCAGTGATCATGGGCTTTAAACTGGATCTAAAAGACCAATCTACAACACCTATTGAATGTAACATGGCCTTGAAGACTTTGACCAGGAAGTCTGTTGAGATGTCCCTATCACATAGATGTCCTGCTGAAGTGGGTAAGGTCTGATAGATACAGCATAGCAAATATTGTGCTACACCACCTGGCAAAGTATTGTGTATGTGGCGTAATTCTCTTTATCAAGATGACCCAAGAAAAGAAGGGCACTCAGTGATGCCACATTAATCCAACTACGGATATGTTGGATTGAGGTTTTCTCCACGCCAAAGGTTTCTGAGGTTATCAGAAGTGTTAATTGTTTGGCACCAAAAACGCAATCCCCCTTGGGCATGTGGCTTTTGGAAACCCAGCCAGGTGAATCTTAAACCTGCTACCATATGGTAGGAAGAGTTGTTGAAATATGACGATACAAATGGTTCAGGTAGTCGCATTGGTGGCTTGTCTCCAAGAACATATAAAGGGTATACACCCACTGGCCTTTCACACAATGGTTGGCAACATACTGCCATTTGCCATATTTATCAAGCTTCAACAGAGATTGAGGCTCAATTAGATGTCAAAAGATATGCATCTGAGTCATTTGTAACCACATGCTCGATCGGTTTTGTCGTGGAATGTGAGGTGTAAGCATCAACCATAGTTCGTTGAACCCAATAGGATTTCACAACATTTTCCGGTTTACTACAATTCAAGGCTCCCATTAAGTATTCCATTGTAGTATCAAGGGAAGGTTCAATTTGCGTAGGACTTGATTTGTGCAGGACCTTCAAGCCTTGGAGTTTCTCAAATATGAGAGGACCACTCTATATCTGTATTGTATTGGGATGCATAGAAGTTGGGGTATGGTTGATCATTGTGCGGATAGATTCGGCGCAAGCGACCTGGAAATCTGCGACCAACGCTCAACTAGGAAAGCTAGTAGATCAATAAACGCCCTGGTCCAAGTGAGATTTCAGTCTTTCCAAATAGGACACCTTTATAACCAAAGACATGGTATCTAATAGGAACAAGGCTCAGTGCCGCCGTAGCTCGTAAAATTCAATATGATGATATGTTCGGTTGGCCCATACTGGTCAATAGTAATCTGGCGGAATGAACTGACTCTAGGTTCATGAAATCAACGTAATAAGGGTTAGAATCGTTTGAACCCCTGTAGAGCACAAAATTAGCACTAACGGCCGCCATGTTCATGCTGGGTAATATATATAGCCTTCTGGAACTCGGCGAATAAGGTTTGGTCCTTGGAACTGAAAAAAGTAGTTGTCAGCACCTCACTAGCTAACTTAGCCCTAAACCGTGTTAGGAAGCCTAGGTTACTACAGTGGTGATTATGTCATCAAGTATCACGACAACAACAGCATTCTCCTGCTTTTTAAAAGAAAATTGATCATCAACCCGATGACTATCACTAGATAGTGGAGTTCTAATCATGGAAAATCTTCTAACAGCAGTCAAGACAGTAAACATAGGGAAACAAGACAATAATGATGGCCTCTCTGAAGTTGCGCCACAACGTTCCTCCACAGAAGAAGAACCCAGGAAAGAGAAAGCTTGCATCATCCACACCCCGCAGCAAGCTCTCCAGGCCCTCAGTTTAGAGCCGTCAGACTCTCAATTCCTCGAGATCTTGAATTTTCTAGATCCTATGAATACCCCAACTACCGAATATGACATTACGGACCCGGAGCCATCTAATATTTCCCTGCTGAACTGCTTGATTGTTCTTGCAGTCAATGATCGTTGGCCAAGTATTGAGCGAGACCATGGACTAGCTCCTAGATCCGAGAGGGAAAGGACGGTTCGGGCTATGGTGCTAAGATGCTTGACTAGTGTAAGCGGGATTGGAGCATTGATTTCCAGTCTTCGCACGAATCTTGACCAATTCCAAGTCCAGCAACGTGGTGATAGTTTAAGCAAACAAACGCTGCTTCGTGATACCATATCTGCCCTCTCATGCGTCTTACGGACACCAGATTTGTTGCTAAAGTTGTATCGGAAAATCTCTGAGATTGCGTCTCCTGCCAAGAAAAGATCTGCTTGGTCACAACTCATCACGTTTCTCGCTTCCGGGCGACTGCTGTCTACCGCAGCTGAGTCGCTTAGTAAAATAGAAGACATGAAGATCCCCGATTCAATACGGTGGATTGGCGAAGGTGGCAGCTACACTTCGTGGGTTGGTCGTTGCATTGTGTCCATGGCTTTGAACTTAGACGCCGAGGACCAGGAGGCATGGGATAACCTTGCAAGATTCACGCACCGCGCTTTGAGTCTTGGATATCGGAGTAAGTATTCACACCCCAGAGGCGCGGATTAATCACGGCTTAACTAGCAGGTAGGCGAACTTGTACACGAAATATTTTCAAGTCTTTTGCTTCAACCTAAAGCTCGAGCAAAATCATTTGGGTTTCTAATGGGTCGTCTTGACTCACATTCCCAGGGACGTGTCTTCGAATCGATAGTGCATGATTTGGAGATAAAGTATTTAGAAGATACTTCTGGCAACAAGTCTGGTCTATGGCGCAACGCCGAGATCAGTACTGCTATTCGAGGTGTTTCGGCAATTGTGGCATTAGTTTTAAAACTACTACCTTCGCTTTCTACTAACCTCATTGATTCCCTAATCAACGGTGTAAACGGCAGTATCAGGGGTATAAATATCCGTCGGGCGCTCATTATAATCTTCTCAGACCGGACAGGTACTCTTCCCTACTATTGTTCCTGACAGCCTTCTAACCAAGTTTATAGATATTCTATCTGAAATACTGAATAAAGCCATCCTTCTATTCGGAGATGAACTGTATATAAAGCATACGCCACTCATGGTTCAAGAGGGTGAGTATATATACCCAATATCCTACACAAGTCTCATAAACTGGCCATTTTCTAATACGGTGACGACCGCCGTAGCCAAATGCGAAATTATTTTGCTTGCCGCCGGATATCTCCATAGATCCAATGCGGCTGAACTAGAGAACATTATTAAGTCTGGGCCGTACCTCTCTGCAATCACACGCCGAATTGGGGCGTCCCTCCCTCGATCCCGATTTCTAGGCATGGTTGTAGGAATGGGTCTTTCGAAATTGACGGACCCGCCCGATAAAACTATGCGATTCCAGTTAGATGAGATGCAAAGTCAGGATGCTTTATGGTACCTGAGTCTTACTGAAGCGAGAGATGAAATTGGTGGTCCCAGTGACATAGTTGCTCTGAAAACTTCTGGAACACAGAAACCGGAAACAACCGAGCTGACCAAGCTGCAAGCTTCTAAAAAACCAATCAGGCGTCCTTCAAAACATGCCCTCAGCCAAAAAGTCATTGCCATTGAAGAGATGTCTCATGAATCTGAAGAAGAGGACATATATGGCTACGAAAAACCCGATTCGGATACATCAGACTCAGAAGAGGACCCGACACTTGTCCAGCGCTCGAAGCCGTCTGCTCCCGTGTACGCTCATCCTAGTGAATTATTAAAGCGCTGCTAACCCTAAAAATTAGGTATATTCGCGATCTTGTATCCGCTCTCGGGGATACGGAAAATCCAGATCGTTATCAATTAGCTATTTCGACGGCACCTGACCTCATACGTCGCAAGACTGCATTTGGGACGGAAATTGTTGAAAACGCCAACGAGCTCGCTTTACAGCTGATTTCGCTCCAGGACAAATATGACATGCCCAAATTTCACGAGCAGCAAATGGGAAGTCTCATTGCCCTTATTGTTGCCCTTCCGTTACAAATGGGCCAATGGATGGCGCACGCACTTTTTAACATTGACCTCTCGCTCGCAAATCGATCATCTATTCTAATTGCACTCGGATTAGCCGCCCGAGACATTGCTGGCTTTGGCGACGAGGACAAAAAAGCTGTGGGACTGGCCGGAAACTCCAATCAATCGCCATTTCCTTCGAAAAGACTGCCAAAGCATTTAGAACCAATCTATAGCACGTCAAAAGGATCGGTTGAGGACATATCAAAAAGGATTTCTCAAAATATTCTGGAACCCTTAGCCTTTACTGCAGCAGATAGCCTGTCGGGGCCGAATATCATGAAGCTCCAGCCGCTATCCTCCCGTGTAGAGGAGGAAAGACGGAGGCGAGCTTTAGAATCAAGGCGGAGACAAAAGGTAGTCCCGAAAGGTTTGAACGAAACTCTGTCTCAAGGTTTTCTTATGTCCTTATTGGGTGAATTTGGTGTGATGATGTATACAATGCGGTAAGAGAGTATTTCTTTGAAATCAAAGTACAAGACGCAGAACCTGACTAACTAAATACTATCAGGTCCTTCGGGAGTAGTAATCCATTCTTAGAACCGCATCTGATCTCCCTTTTTGCGCAAACTGTCACCCTTCTCCTTTCCACTATCGGACCTCATGCGCCAACCATCAATTTGTTCACAACAGAAGTCCTTTCGCTCCTCACAACACTACACAATTCACCTATCGCCACCGACCCTCTCGTCCTACCGGCCTTACTATCCTTATTCCTCGCTATTGTGGATATTAATATCGTTTCTGGGAGTAGCGCAGAGGAAAGTTTGGTTTCTCAATTTGCTACCTCAATCATGGAATTGCGAGAGTGGGTAGATGGTGTATTTGGACGGGCGCCAAAAGAGGATGGACATGTAAGAGCTCTTGCAGCGGGAATTATGGTGAAGCTTGAAGAGGTTACGAGAAGATATCAAGGCCGGTTGCTTGGCTTGGATAGCAAGTTTGAATATTGAAGTGTAGGTCGCTGACGAAAAAGGCGTGTCATTCTAATTGTAAAATGTACATGGCATATTTTGATGCCGATGTCAATTACCATCTATAATCAAAAGAGAAACGCTACCAGTCCCTATGCTGTTGCTAACTCTGTAGCACCCGTTCCTATAGCAGCTTCCATCATCTTATTTCCGCTGATAATGCCCGTTGTACAGATCATTATACGCCTTCTTGCGGCTTCCTGCAGGGCAATAAAACGTAGCGCAGCAATTTCTGTGAATGTGATTCCACCCAAAAAGAAGATGAAAACCGTTTTGATGCCTCCTGCTCCAGTTAATGTTTGTTTTGCGCGAGTAGCCTTCTCCTCCGTTTTTTGAACAATGTTAAATGTCGACCCACGAGCACTTTTTACTACGTCTTCGAATCCCAACCAACCGGGAGACGGAGTACCACCTGATGCAGCTGCTGCCGGCGCAGGTAGACTTTTCGTTAGAGAGAGGATGTGAGATTTCTGCAAGATACATTGGATTAGGCGAATACTTAATGGTGCATAGCCGCTGTATACATAGGCTACGTCGTTTGGATTTTGTTCATCGACTTCATCAACAATGAGTCGAAGTGCTTTGCGAAGGTAATTGTAGTTTGTCTTCAGGCCGGATGTTACTCCGCCACCACTGGTTGGCAGAATCATGGCTGTGGCTGAGGACCGTGATTGAAGCAGTTCCATCTTTTCAAGGGCGTTGAGAGTAAGCAGGTGTTGATAGCCGTAGGCTTGAAGGATTTGTCTTTTGAAATTATCAAGATCTCGCGGACGAAGGCCGCCACCAATGCATGATTCGACACACAAGAGGCGCAAGACGGCCGCAATTGGGACGTCCCGCACAATTAGCTCTTCGATTAGATCGTGCTGAGTAGTAGGATCTGCGCCTGCCGCTATATTTTGCTGGACTTCAAGGATCCGTCGGAAGATATCAGAGCGGGTTTGGCGCATAATCTCCTCTGCAAGGTTTGTGTGTATCTTCAAGCTCGTATGCTCAGCTTGATAAGCTGGAAGCTTGTTCACAAATTCCCGTAGTTCTGAAGTTGTTTTAGCGCCATGCCTACTCTCGTAATCGCTCTCTAGCCGCCTCGCAACTTTATTCAAAATGCCTCCAACGATAGCAAAGTTGGCATCGCGAAGTTGGCTAAAAAGTTGGTCGGAAGAATCCACCTGAATTTTTCGTTTCAATGACTGCTTTGATGCCGATGATGGGCCGGAAGCGGGGCCTTGGTCTGGAGTGCCCGCACCGATTATCGTCGAATCAACTTCTGTTTGATTATTGCTAATGCCGAAAAATTCATCAACAAGTCCCTCGTATGTCAACTGTGTCATTAATACTGTTGCGAAGTCGACATCGCGATCAATGATAATCAAGTTTTCGATAGTAGAGCTGACCATGAGTGCTCTTCCCGACCCATCGTTTAGACCAGACGACTCTTCTGCGTCCATTTCCTTTCGCATACGCTGCAATTGATCCGCCAGCTTTCTAGCATTATCGCCTTTACCAACGATACGCGGAAAGAAACCATGCCTTCTTTGGAGTTGCATCAATGCTTTTGCAGAAAGGTGTATTGAGCCAGGGTTGCGGTGCTGGTAATTGTTAGAGGCACCAAAAACCGCCGTGAATATATACATACCAAATATAAATCTCCGAAAGAATCTGGTAGTTCAAGAGAAAGGAGGTCATCTTCAAGGGGAAAAAAATATAGCGGGAGCTCTGCAATATTTACGTCTCCGATAATTCCTTCTTCCTCAAGGATCCGGTCGGAGATGAGGGTCCTACGAGGTACCCAAAATATCGAGAATTCGTGATCCGCACTGCCATTTTGCTGAAGCTTTCGAATCTGAGCTGAAAGCAAGATGTCAGCCCATACTGATGGCCATCAAATTGTGGAGGCATCGAGAAAGAAAGCCATAGGGATGGGCAGTAAATAGATATTTTCAACTATTATTCTAGGGAGCTCGACTGACTACGAAGAGTGGAAATAGTAAACCCACGTAGTCTACTGTTTGTCCCATAAAATGCGAGGCATAATCAAAAACAAAAGCTAGGCAAAGAAGTAAAAATTGATTGCGCCCAACATTAAAAAGCGGGACGATTCACACATACCAGCAACAGACTGCACATCACTGGGCTTCTCTGCATGGACTAAGAATATAACATTTCGCTGGGAGGAATCAACGTTCTCGTTCTCAAGCAGGAATACACGGTCGACGCCATACTCCTGGAGGGCAGAAAACTTGACAAACACCCCAACAGGGCCGGCAAGGGCCTTGCTAAGTACTAGGTTTTTCTTGCCTCTTACCTAACAGAGACATCAACAACAAAAGATGATCAGGAGAAGACAGAAGTAACGCACAACTTCAAGAAGGTTTAAAAGTTCTTTTTTGGATTTTTCCTTGATGTAATCGGCTTCAAGACCCGAGTGAGGAGCCATTTTCATCAATTGGCTGCATTGAAGCAGAAAACTATGGATTCTTGTCCCAAGGAGACAAACTTGATGCAATCATGGAGTTCCATGCGTGTGATATGCCACGACCGTCAGAAATGCGAGGCAGTTGAAAAGTGCAGCAAAGTGAGTTTCGAGTTGGTGGATGGTGATGTTGGAGGTTAGACGGTTCTAACCAGGAACGGATTAGACTCCCCCGCCACCAAGAAGCACGTGCAAGGAGGCGTATCATGCTGAGCCTCCAGGGGAAGACGTGTCTAAATGCTTCATTGAAAGACAGATGAGTTGTCACTCGCTATCTTGCTAAAAGAATTATCTTGTCCAGTCTTCCCTGAAGTCTGGTTTCTGTCTTCTAATTCAATCCCATCACCTGCCTCCGTCCTACTCCTTAGAACGCTCCATCCACTTCCTGATACAATAGAAGATGCGAAAATTAGGCTTCGGTAAAAAGAGCGAGGACGGAGACGACGACAACAGCAGAAAGGCCCTTTTTGGCTCGAGGTCAAAGGCAAAGAGCCCAGTACCCCAGGCAAATCCATATGCCCAAGTTCCTGCGCATTCTGACCCCTATACTGAAGCAAAGGCGAAGATCTATGGCGCTCCTCAACCCCACCCTGAAAGCAATGGACTACCTGGAAGACCAAAGCAGGGCTACGGTGGTATGAGCCAACCTCCGAATCAAATGGGGAATATGGCAAAGAGCCCGTCCGGTGACTCGAATGGAGGTGGCTATGGCCCAGGCAGACAGGTTGTTCAGGGAGGGTATGGTGGGGACCGGTATGGAGGTGGTAATAATCTCGGTGGAGGTTCTAGATATGGCCCTGGGGGGTACGGTGGGCTTGGAAATGCGGATCCCAACGCAGTAGACGATAACAGGAATGCCCTTTTCGGAGATGCTCGACAGCGGCTCCAGGAACGACAACAGCAACAGGATCACATCCAACCTCCCCCGTACAGCGCCAATGACGCATCCCAAAATGAAAGCGGTGCTCCTGGCATCACATCTGGTGGCTATGGCGCCTACCAAGACAGACAACTTACGGCAGAGGAGGAAGAAGAGGAAGATGTTCAGGCCATGAAACAGGAGATACGCTTTATGAAACAGCAAGATGTCTCCTCCACTCGCAACGCTCTTCGTGTGGCTGCTGAAGCTGAAGAAACCGGACGTGGTACCCTTGCTCGCCTGGGTGCCCAGGGTGAACGAATCCATAATACTGAAAAGAACCTCGATCTTGCAGCAAACCAAAACCGCGTTGCTGATGAAAAATCCCGAGAACTTAAAAAACTTAATAAGAGCATGTTCGCCATGCACGTTTCAAATCCATTTACAGGCGCCGAGCGACGCAAGGCCCGTGATGACGCGATCATTAATCGACACCAAGAAGAGCGATTGCAGCGAGAAGAAACACGACTAGCGGCGTTCCGGACAGAGCAACGCTTGGGCCAAACATTTAAGGAGATGGAAAAACAGGGCCATTCGGCAGCGTCTAAGTCAAAGGCTAATCTTGCAGAGCGATCAAAATACCAGTTTGAACAAGACAGTGAAGATGATGAGATGGAAAATGAGATTGAAGCTAATCTTGATGCACTTCACGGTGCCGCTGTAAGGCTGAACGGCCTTGCTCGAGCTACCGGAAGAGAACTTGAGGAGCAAAACAAGCGCCTGGATATCATTGCAGGCAAGGTACGTGTTTCATTAAAGAACCTGAATAATTTTTCCACCATATTAATGCCTTTGCCCTTTAGAGCGACTCCGTGGACGACCAAATTCATATGAACCGCGCCCGGCTAGACCGGATTCGTTGAATGCGTTTATATCGTGAGATATTTAACTTGTTCGGACTATGGAGTGTAGGATCTTATTTGCATGGGTGACATCTTTGGCTTCATACTTATCCTTCTCAGACGCTGCTTGATGGTTTCATGTTTACCTGCATTATAGCCTTCACGTTTAATCACATAGCCCATTAGCATTGTTATTCTACCAAGTTTTCCTTAAAACGCATCAGTTCCTATGCATTATAAAATAGGAACTGTCGGTGTGGATGGTGAAGCCATAACTTGTTTCAACCAAAAGTCCAAGCATGCCTGTAGGCAAGGTGTAGCCTAATCTCGCACCAGTGACATGCGGCAATGCGAAGAAGTATCAGATTGTATTGAAACTCGATTTTCAGATAGATGTAATAAGCTCAGCCATAATTGTCATTAATAGTGGTATCAAAGATAAAGAAGCCAGAGTATGTAAATCCAAAATGCACATGCAAAGGTTAAAACCGACAAAAAAGCAATGCCCAATATTATCTTCCAGAGTTCATCAATCGCATACCTAGCCAACTTCCCCAACCGGATTGACATTATCGTTATGCCGGGATCGCACTCAATATCCCATCAAGCATGCTATTAGCCCAATCAATATCGGTTCCCGTATCCGCTTCATCTGCAAGGGTCGTATGCTCCATCTTTTGCTTACAGTCAAGGTCCAAGAAGTCAAGGTTCACATCATGAACTCCTTGATACGGTGGAGATGACGAAAGTTGCCGTCTCCGATGGAAGTTTGTTGTAGATGACTCACCTTTGCGCTGAGTTGCGCACGTTGTATCGGGACTCTGGAGGTCGTGCCCTGGTAATCTAGGTGCCGTGGCCGGAGAGCCACTGGCAAGTGGAACATCAGTCATGACTATATCGTCAGTGATATGAGTAATACTGGTTTCCGGTGGAGACGAGGTCGCGGAAGACGGCTTCTGGTCGCCATTTTGGTGTTGTCCTTCTAAAATTCCATTTAAAAGACAAGGAGAAATTTCGTTTTCAGGCGGATTATCTGGAGACATCGATCGTGGAGCTTCTTTCGCTGGCAATTCACGGACAACAACCGGAAGATCGCTGTCCTGCGGAAATCGGCCCCGGGAAAGGGCGTAATCGAGAGTTAGAGATAGACGCAGATAAAAACGCGGCTGTCTAACGAAGACCTCCGCCCAGCCCCTTGTTTCTTGATCAGATTTGGAATCATCACCTATAGGTGTTGTCATTAATGCCATTAGTCCCATGATGTCATCATGACTACTGACCTTCCACTGGTTTTATACAAATTGCAAGGTTTTGGGCTTCCGCAAATTGAAGGATTTCCCGTATATACACTGCAACGTCGTCGGTTCCATCATATCGACTTCGATAAAGTTGCATAACTTTTGCGTAGTATCGTAAACGTCGTTTCCTGGTGGCTGATTGAGATACAGAACCCGAAAGCTTAACATCGAGTGCATTGAGAACGAGAGGTAAGGCAGTATAAGCAATCCTAAAATTAATTCAGTACATAATATAGAGCGAGCATTACTAATAGGAAAGTAGCTCATCTCAAGCAAGTCCAGCGTAGCACTTACGCGCTTATAGGAAGATGACGAGCGACGCCATGGGCTAGTAGCCGTTTCACGCATTTGGTTATTCCTAGGGCTGCATTCTCCAAGTCATCTCTGATAGTTCCAAATCGCTGCTCATAAGAGCTGGATATAAGATCCGAATTGGCTTCAAGCAACAATGCTTCATAGTGGCATAAGGCTACTCGGGCAGCACTAGACAAAAATGGTTAGATTGCGCTTCCAATTCAGGACTTGTAGGACATACTGATAATACATGTACGTTAACTCAGAGAATAGTACAACAGACTCATGCGTTTTATTCTGGTCACAGAACGGACTAAATGCTGCCTTAGCGCCATCGGCCCATCGTGTCAAACCTTTCCTAAACTTGACGATATCCCCAACGCAAGCTTCAAGGTTCTTTTCCGTCATGGATTGTGGTTGCGTGAAGCCGTTTGCAGCATAAACAGTCGCTACTACACCTGTGAGAACCAACGCAAGTTGGCATTGAAGGTTCAAAACTTTCACCAGATGGCGCTTAGTTTCGACGTCATAAACTTCGGAACAGTAAATCTCTTCTTGCATGTCCTCCTCATCCATAAATTCCGATTGCAGGTGAAAATTAGGTGGAGTTATCTGGAGATGTCGCCGCAAGCCTAGAGGTAGAATTCGGTCGCGTAACAAGATGGACCACCATAGCCTTTTCTTGGTATCGCGGAGGGGATCCTTGGGTTTTGATCTATAGTAATTGTGCGCCCCGAAGTGCATTGCATTTTGAATTGCACTCGTGAGCCATAAACTACCTGCATGAAGATCCACCGATGAGCTCTGGTAGGTGAGTAACACAGAGCCTTGTGCCTTCGATAGCACGTCGTGTTCAACACCCAGATCATATATCAGCTAAAAAGAAGACTATGTAAGCCTACTGGGATTCCTTGATTTTGTAGAAACCTTACTTTCGCACGGTTATATAATATATTTCGTGCTGCTCGAGTGTCCGGGAATCCAGCCGCTTGAATAGTACGAAACGGAACGAACTAGGTGATACGGATTAGTTCAATGCATGAAGTAACACGGAGTAGCATAAAAATACCGCGCAACTCGCAAACAACATCGCCTGAAAGACAAATAGTGACATGGTACGAGGCTTCCCAGAGTGACCTGGGCGGTTGTAATATAATCTCCAAAATACTCCTTCGTGAATTACGGGGAGACAAGGATGGACATGAAGGAAGTACTGCCGAACGAATTCGTCTAGAATTGGGGCAGCAGGGACATGCAGACATCCTTTCAATTCCAAGTACTTAACATCTTCGGCGGGTAAGGTTGGAAGGTCGCTCAGCTCCAAGAAGCGGTAAAACGAAAAGACAACATTTGAATTGTGACGTGGGGTATCGCGCGCAGTTGCGAACATAAGCCTTGGAATTTGAGCTTCTAATGTAGCGAAGGTCTCGAACGGGATTTTTTCTAGATAGCATTAGAATAGAACTATAATCAATCCAGGTAAAATGAACGACTCTTCGCCGCAACTGCAATCAATAGTAAGAACTCTTTATCTCAGACAATACATACTCTCTTCCCACATATTATGGCAGAACTGGCTTTGTATTGCTGGATTGCTATATTCCAATATCTCTGGGACTTGAAGAACATTCTCTGTTGTTCGCATCGCAACACTGTTATGAACCAGAGCATCGGATGCAGTTTTGTTAACAGCCGGAGGAATTTTCACTCCTCGCCTAAGTGATTTTGGATGTAAGCTTTAAACCACTCGTTTATTCGATAAGAGGTGCCAAATAAAGGTGAAGATACAGCCTGAGGACGTCGATAGAACTTACCCCCTGCTTGCGCTTGCACGGATGGCACATTCATGGCCATCAAGACGACAGTTGGTGCATGGGTTTCCATGAATGGAAACGTCACAGCGGACTTTGCGCTCATGGCACCATATACATGCCATACGTGCCCGTTTCCGGGGCCTCTGAGAAGGGTCCATCTTCGGAAGGCGTGGAATCAAAATAGGCTGGCTTCAAGTTAACAAATTTGATGGAGTTTGGTTTCTCTATATTTGCCGATGAGCCCACTGGGGCAGAGTAAGCAATGTTGCGTCTGAGGCTATCTTGTTTGAAATGGGAGTGAATATGAGGGTAGTTGGGAGCTGGAGGGGGAGGCAAAACAAAAAGTACAGCGAACCTAGGCTCCAAAGGCGTGGGTTGAGAGGTCACCCAAAACTCCATGAGAGTGGGAAGCTAGAGCTTAGTCGGCATTACATTGCCTCTTTTAAGGTTGATGTAGGGACTAGTGATGTATAATTCTCGAGAAATCTCGAAACCCATGTGCAAAAGTGATTGAGTTTCGAAGTTCTGAAGTAACAGTGTCTGTTTGCCGCTATATAGCCGCTGAAAGGATAGCAACACCGCTCAAACTTCATGTAGCTCCAGCCAGAATAGCATCAGTTACACAATCACTAGCCAAACAGTGCGTTCTTTGCTCAGCCTCCTACTCGTGTCGATTGACTGAGAGGTGAAGCCCACAGTTTCGCTTGTGAGGGATAGTGGCGACCTCAAAAGCCTAGCCTTCCGGCTCTCGGTATCTCGAACATCCGGAATGATAGCAATCGTGCGACAGTGCATTTTTAAGCGCATTGCCAAGTCGATTTGGCGGCATTTCAGCGTCTTCAGCCAGTGCTAGCTGATGGGCTGTTCACCAACACCCTCATTCTTGTTGATGCCCATAGGCTTAAAAAATATCATCAAGCAACTTGGCTAGAACTCACCCCATCAATTGTAACTCGTTACTTCGTCGTTCGGCTTTATTTTTTTTTTTTTTTTTTTTGGAGAGATGGCTGCGAAGACTGACGTTGAGAGGCCGAAATGGAGAAACTGCCGCAGCCAATGAGAATGCCACTTCTCCAAGCCCAGACTCTTTCCCCGCTTTTCGGAAATGTAAAAATAAAGTTCCGGCAATCCGGGGTAGTGCCACGTGATCGCCTCTCATCTCGAAGTTGCGATCATGATGCATCACGCGGCGTGGTGGTTCTGAGGAATCCCATGGCCCATCTCACCCTGTATGTATGTACAGTACAATGCATTCGGGCGTTAGATCTTCATATACGCGTAGGCCTTGCGGCTAGCAGGGTCCTTTCCGCTGCTGGCCGCCGAAATCCTTCAAAGATCAGTATGCGACTGCTCGTGTGTCAGTCGGATGACCTGGTATTTTGACCCTCCAGGTCGAAAATACGGTTTTTCGGCAGTCGTCACTCCGTTGTACACCGCTATCTACCGAAAAATGCACCCAAGGGCTTTGATATACCGTCATACTCAACGCTGAACAGAGCAGAATTGCCAAAGCGTAGTCATTACAGAACTGTTTTTCAAGAGCATGTATATACCGCGTATTGCTGACAGACTGACCCAAGAGCTTTTTCGCATTGGTTTCTTAGTTATATTTACCTGTGCGTTTCCAGTTTTCCGCTTCACGATTTGCTGAAGTTCCAGCATAGTTTCTTTACCGTGTCAACAAGGTATATGAACGTGGTTTGGCTTTTGAGATAGATTAGGAGCCGCAAAGTGTGACTTGTTTTGTACGTACACGCCTACGGACCTTTTTACGTTGTCCTCCATGTCCTGTATCGCAGCTTGTTTATTCCGTTGCTCAGTATAACGACGCGGGTAACGTGGGGGAATCCGTGGAGAGATCCTCAAGGCCAGAAAACGGACATAAAAATTTCCTATATCAAATCAGGAAATTTTAGGCAAAAAACCTCACGCTCAGAAACCCCCTGTTGGCATATCACGTTTCCTGCAAGTAACCCCTCAGGGTCGCCCATTGCAGGCCTTTTTTTTTTCTTTCCCCCCACCGTCATTCTCACAAGAGAGATTAATTTACCTAACTGCAGCGAGCAATTCTTGAAAACATTCAGGCCAGCCACAACGGGCCAAGAGAATGCAGGGGTTGACAATGACAATGATTGAAAAAATGAAGCATCCACCATGTTCACCTTTTGCTGCTTCTGATGCCAGGTCCACGTTATGACAACACTCACAGGCGATTAAGATAAACTATCACGATGGTGGCTGCCACGTATCTGCTAGGACAGGGCAGGATGGTTCGAAACGTCGCATTTTCCTTGGGCCTAGATGCGGCGTGCCCGAGTATTCCGCGAGTGTTGTTCCCCGTTTTATTTATTTATTTAATGCACATTAATGTTTGCCTTAGAAAACCAAACCGTCCAAGGTTAAGAGAGGGAAAGAAAAAAAAAGACTTCGACGCAGGTTTCAAACCCAAACCCAAATTCAAAACACGCAACAAGCCCGCAATTCCCTTGCCCAATTCCTCTCAAGAAATAATGAAAAGACTAAAAGCCAAAAATACAAAAGAGAACAACAGAAGAAAAACAAGCCCCGACTATACGAGTATGTTGATTTCGGAACACGTAAGGACACTGGCATTTTTGGGGCGCTCGGGCCGAAATCCAACCAACAAAGCCAGCGTAACTTGCTGACAATGATCAACGTCCGTCCATTGTCTCCAACGTATCCATGCAAAAGGTATATGCACGAAGCCGTCAGAATAGCATGGTCCAACGCAGAAAAGGTTCCCACTTCTGCACATGCGTTGAGCGCGGGGGTGTAGTCATTGGCAAAATTGGACGACTTGCAGGCTTCAAAAGACCAGGGGGCCGGTTCCCCTAGTTAAACAAACCCTCCCCCTCGAACCGACTGTTGGATTGTTAAATTTTTTATCCCATCATGGGGATCCAACACATCCATCTTAAAATGGTAGAAAAAGGAAAAGAAATGAAAAGAAATGAAAGATCAAAAGAGAGAGCAAAAAATACCGAACTGAGAAGTTGACAAAAGAAAAGCCCTTGTGCGTCTTGCGTGTGGTGTGTAAGATATCTCTTTGCCTGCATGATTACTACTACTACCCATGGTTGTTTTACCATCAAAAACATGGGTCCCTTAAGACATTCTCTCCATTTAAACCTCCATCCAGAGAGCTTTTTTTTCTTCTTCACTTGTTGTTTCCCATCGGTTAGACATTCCCACATGCTACCGTAGGCCCTAGGTAGCTTCTTCTCGTAGTATCCCGTATGAAAAATAAATAAAAAGAAAATCCTTGGTAAGCGCTCATTACTTATTCTATTACGAGAAAGCTTGTTGCAGCGAAGAGCCACAACAGAAAAGAACACGAGTGAATAAACACCTTGAACATCCTTCCCTCATGTCGGATTTACACAAACCAGATCTCCAAATCATTTCCGGGCGTTGGGTGGCGGCGGGCGGCATCGATCTCGGAAACGCCCACATGATTGCCCAGAATGAACGCAGGTACCGGCTGGGATGTGTGACATAAGAACAGGGGGAGCAGGGAGGAAACAAGGTGCAAATACGCGAAAACTGCACGAAGACGCACATATGACGCAAGGAGGGGAAGATTCCTGACTCGCAAAAAAGAAGCCGAGGGCTGGCTTTTTCTCCTCATTGGCGTGCAGGCATATATCTCAAGGGGTCAAAACTATCCACAATATCATCTGTATTTCAATATGCCTACTAAGTGTAGTTACCTATCCTTAACGAGCCATTCACAAACCGACAAAAAAAAATTGCGCGATCAGTTTATGCGAACCCCTAACAAAATCCAGCGCCGAGGTATATGGCACAAAAGCCATCCAGAAATTGGAGAGAAAAGTAACATAAGAAGACCAAAAATGATGACAAACCCAAACATGTGCATGCATGCTCTATGGCACTTAAAAGTGATGGACCCTGATCTAACGAGGGGGTATATAAGCAGATAAATCAATGGGATATCATGAGCGAAAACAAACGAGTCATCAATACCAATCCATAGGGTGAAAAAAAAAGGAAAGCGTCGCACTCTATCCGAGATATGAAAAGGAAATAATATGGATGTATAACATCATACCTGGATTCGATCCAGTGCCGCCATGGTTCTCCTTGCCATATATACCTCCTTAGAAATGTAAGAAAATAAGATGGAAAATATGAGCATCTCGACAACGGGTATCTGATATGCTGCAACTTTGAATCATTGCTCAGGTTGGGTATAAGAAAAGTAGAAAAGGGGCTTGAAAGAATGGGGGGAAACGACTATAGTACAAGGTATTAGTGGCATAAATGCCAAGAATCGAAGGTAATCGAGTAAACCGTGTCGCAGAGCAAGAGTATAAAGGCGGATGCTAAATAGGATGGATAAATAATCGCTATACACGAAACCTTCTATATATCGTGAGAACCAATGGGTCGTGTCGAAGAAGTCGGATCACGCCTCTTCTTCCGGAGAGCCAGACTCCTTGTCGTTTTTGTGCACTTTCTTATGGCGCCGTAGGTTTGATACCACAGAGAACTGTCTTCCACAACCTTCAACTTCACAAGCATATGCTATTTTTCCCAGTGTTAGTTTTCCTTATTCGACGCATCCAGTTTCTTGGTGTGGAAACTTACGCTTTTCACCCGTGTGGCTATACATGTGCGTTTGCAAAGAGGATGGACGGGTGAATCGCTTATCGCAAACTTTGCACTTGTGCTTCTTCTGTGTGTTTGACGGTACCTTAGAACTGAATTGACCCATCATTGACTGTGGAGGAAGAGCACCCGCTAAAAGTCCAGATGGCCGAGGCAACGTTCGCGATAATCCATCGTATGAATCAGAAGCCGTGGAACTGTAATCTGTGACGGACGAATCCACGGAAACAACAGATGCGCTGTAGTAGGGATAATTGCCTGCTGAAGAGATAGAGGAAGCAGATGAGTGTGTCGATGGAAAGCCGTAAGAGTCTACTGAGCCGCGAGAGCTTCGGGGACCGTAAATAGCACGAGGCGTAAGATCTTGGCTCAAAGCCACCATGCCTCGGCTTGCATCAAGAGCATCGCTAAATGTCACTTGTGGTGGTTGTGTCGCATGCGGCGAGGTTTCATTCCTGTTTTAGTGCGAATGAGCTCCAGCTCCTCCCAAGAAATGAAACCGACTAAGGGGAAATACTAACCCTTGATGGACACTGCGTCCTTCCATATGTGGAGCGTGATGCGATGGTTGATGATGATGCTGTTGATGGTGCTGCTGCTGCTGCTGTTGTTGCTGATGAAGATGCAGGGACTGGGCGTACTCCAGAGACGAATAGTTAGGAGGTGTAAAAGATGTCATTTGCGGCGCACTCGTGCAGGGTTGTGTCTGTTCGAACGTAGTTCGAGGAAGCTCCGTAGGTAATACAACCATATCCGAGCTGCCATATCCGACGGTGTTGTAGGCCCCACCAGGGACCATTGCTGGTGCAGAGACTTGTCCATTTGAATAAGAAACAGGAATCGTCGGTGGTCTCGAAATATCCTCCCGTTTGATCCCCACTGGGTTGGCAGCTACGGCAGGTTGGTAGACGGAACTCGGGTGTGAGGTGTTGTGGGGAGGCCATCCGTCAGTGAAATGAGGTGGATTGGCCCGGCTATGGTTGTGGTAGACGCTGTCGTAGCTGAGTCCGCCATATTGGCGACTTCCACTCTCCATAACCATCGTCATTGAGAAAGTAGGTGTAGGAAAAGTGTTAAGAACAGTTCTTTTCGGGTATTAGAAAAGTGAATGTGCAGGTTTTGGCTAGTCTCCCAGTACCAGGTAAGGGAGGTCAACAGCGCAAAGGTGTCACGACGATCAGATCGACCGTCGTAGCTGTTTCCGTCCCGCTGGAACTTCTGTGCTCGGTTTCTAGACTGAATTGATTCCGCTCCGGCCCATGTACACACACCGACGACGCCTTTCTTTTCTTTTTTGCTTCGGTAGGCAAGAAACCACTGAACGTATTTCCAGAATGCACAAGAAAGACAAGGTGAGGTGATGAACTCGCAAAGATGGATGCAAATAGTTTGAACAGAAGAGGAAGAGATTGCTTAGCTGCAAGGCGCGATGATGGGCAGATCGGCGAGATTAACGAAGGAAGATCGGGCGGTATATGTGTATGTGTTTATCAGGCGGATGCTGAATATACAAACAAGTGTTTCAGGTGGTGATGGGGAGGGTAAACGGCATTATAATTATTAGGGAGTACTTTAAATATTGAGGGACGGGCTGAGCCGAATGTTTTATGTATTTTGGGGTGGGTGGAAGGGGCACAGGGAGGCAAAAAGACAAGAAGCTGGGAACCAGGAAGAACAAGCAGAACAGGAGAACGCAGCAAAGATGCAACGTCTATTTAGACTGAAGTCAATTGTGAAAGGCAAGAGGGGGAACGATGATAAAAGAAAAGCACACGATTTCATGGATGGGATTCGTCTAGATGTAATAAGAACATACCGCTTCGAATTGTGGATCAATCTGGAGTGATTGGAGACAGGCTGATGATTCCGATGGAATAATAGGCTGTTGAGCTCTCTTCTCTCTCTCTCTCTCTTTTTTTTTTTTTTTTCAATGGGATGCAAGGGAAGAGTTACTTGACGTACAGCGTTACAGTACAGTGTAACAGGTCCGTCTGTAAAATACGCGTTCTGTAACTTACACAATTTGGAAAGCACTAAACCTTGTCAGCGCACTTTATTCCTCACTCCCTTTGTTTTGAGAGTCGAAATTATCGAATTATCTGCTAGGATTTTCATTTTAGATACTTTGAAGATGTGAATCTCACTCCACACTCAAGCATCTGTCTTTTATGTACTGTACAGACACCGCACCCCATACCCATACATGCAGGGGAGCAGGGGAAAAGCAAAAAAAACAAACAGAAAAAAGTTGAAATTTCGCACACAATGTGGTAGTGGAGGGCTGGAAAAACATACAAAGTAACTCTATTACCAAGTTCTTGTTTGTAAATCAGAATTACACTCTCGATACCTTCTCTCACCCTTTCCCACACCAAGGTTCCGCCCAAGAGGTGATGTAGATCGTCAGTGGGCAAAACCTTCTTTCAAGGGGCATCTTTTACCCTTTTTTTTTTTCTCGTAGCCCTTCCACCACCCCCCCCCAACGGGTGTCGCTGACAGAGGTGTTGAGGGCGCACATTAGCGTCCACAAACTCGACAGGGGTAAACCTTTAGAGTTTGGATTTCTAAGGATGTGGGTCCCCCATCACCTGCATTTTGTGTCCCAAGAATGGCATAGTGCATATAGAAGTTATTTCGTCCCAGGTTTCTTGCAAAGTCACTGACTCTAGAGCCATGGTTCTTGTGTGGAGGTTGATTGAGACCTTTTTAGGAGGTTTCTCCATTCGCACCGCTCTGTGCAAAGGTACATAACGCACGCACACAGTTATGTACTGTATGTACACTCATACTTATCTCTGTAGTAATGGGCCATGGTACACTCTGGTGGCTTGCTCTTGACCAGGGGATTCAACCCACCCCTCTTCCCCTCCCCCAAATGCTCTCGATCAGTTCGCACATCAAAAAGAACATGATGTGTCTACCAAGCCAGCCAACTTTCATTCGAGAAATATGCGATCCATTCCACGCTCTATCAATGCCTTTCGTGTAACGAACCTTCGGACGCAGGGATCCTTTTATCACTAACTCACACAGTTTCCATTGATTATTGGCTCTGCACCGCAAAGAAAATCGAGCTGGGCCCAGTACCAAAGAAGTAACTAACAACTCTAGCCTTCAGTACTCATACTACGGGCTGAGTTTCTCCTGGAGGGGAAACAACTACTTGACACTCATTCAATAGTGCTGTCGCGGAGCAGGTAGTGGGAAATTTCTGCAGCGAACGAACGTCCATCACATACAGTATGGGCTAGATGCATTTCCTTTTTTTTTTTTGCTCCTCCCGATTCTCCGCTCAGCATGCATGTTCAGGGTGGAAATTATAAGTGATTTGAAATATGAGCTGAATTGAATCAAGCCGCTTTGCACCAGAGTGATGAATGTATGTATGCAGAGTGCGCCCACACTCAGGATTCTAAGTTCAAATGTGCCACTAGTGGTTAATCCATTTAAGCTTATCTGATTGGCTTCAATAGCTGATGTGATAAGTCACAAGTCCCGACTCCCAAAAAGAGTCAACGGATTTGTAAAAATATAGTCGGAGCTGAGTTTTTAGACTAAGAAGGTACAGCAATTTTAACTGATGATAGAGAAGTATAGCACTCTATTGTAGTACATAGCTACATAGAATTATGCCGAGAACAGAAGAAGGAACGTGAATTGAACAAAACAAAATCATTGTTCATAACCTGTATAGCATTAGAGTGAATAATATTTCGTACACACAAGTTGTTGAGGCGAAAAAAAAAAAGAAAAATCTTCAAGAAAATCAAGGTTCACAAGGACTCACAGGCCTCAGATCGTATACAAGGGTATCCCGGTAATATAGATTTGACATGGATGATCAAAGTGGGGCCCTCAACTCCACACTCTGGCCCAATGCTTACTTGGCACGAATACAAGCGTTATGTTCAGCCAGCACCTGAGAGAAAGAGCGTGGGGGTTAGCATGACTACCAGGACGGGAGACTGCTAAGAAAGCACAGAGCAACGCGTCCTCTGTCCCGCTATCTCTCCCATTTTGGTCTGGGTAAAATAGAGAAGCGGTAGGATTACTTCGATTTGTTAATAAAGGGAAGAAATACTTTTCAAATTGTTATTCTCCGTGCAAAGCGAAAAATAATAATAATATACATGGTCAATGCAATGTTTCTTCCCCATCTTGCCACCAAACCCAACCCTTTCTCAAGCAACCAGCATGTCAAATACATGTTGGGCAGCAAAAAGCAATTCACTTGGAATTCTTCCGACGAGAAAGAAAAAAGAACCATAATAACTCAAAACCATTTGATTTATTGGCAACTGAGAAACCTTGAGGTTCTCCGTCCGAGCCGCCTTTTGGCCCAAACCAAGGTTTGTAAAATGGGGCGGAATAGGCCAAGAAAGCGCTGGATTTTCAGTGCGACGGAATGGGCGCCTTTAGCGTCAAGATAGTGCACATCTTGAAGCTCTTAGCTAAGGAAATCAATCACAGGCAAAAAAGTCTTGGCAAAAGCTTCCATGCCAATTGATATCCGAACTAACGCATGACGATATATCAACCCACTCGACAATACGGACTCTCCGCAAATAATATTATCTTAAGAAAAGGGAGAATACTCTATACTTCATTCCAAGATCAATTGGATCTCACGTGATAGTTGCATCATGCATGGCAGATTACAGGCAGAGAACTCCGCCCTCAAATCCGTAAGAAAAGGTAATCCAAGGCGGAGCTTTACTTCATCCATCATTCTTTTGCCATAGTACTGGGATAATGTGAGGTGTCCTATTAAACAAGGTGTCGGTGAGCCCATGTGAAACGCACAATCATAAGGTGCACCGAATGTAGTCGGCATCAGGGCAAATTTCGGAATAGTTGCCTTGGGGAAGAAAATGAGATTTACCCCAAATCCGCGTTTAAATCCCCAAACGGTCTCCCATGGTGTGGGAGAGATGTAGGATCGACATCGACCAAAGGGGCCGCAGTGGCGCTTAACTCTAAAACTGGCGCGACAAGAGTCTGTGATGTATTTATTTTTTTCCTATTATTTCGTTCCATATTTTCGGTTTAACCTTTTTGGGACTCTGGAGATAGCCTTGTCAAGCGCTTCATTGCCAAAAAACTTTCAATGTCGTAGCCCCTTTCCCAACCTCATCTTACAATCTTGGACGATAGATGAACGGAACAGAGAAGGCCCTGTTCACAAATCAAAACCATCCAGATGACTCGGATGGGTTTTATGTGGATACCGGGGCTCCGGTGACAATGTGAACCATTGAAATCTGAAACCAATGGCCTGTGAGCGGTCGTATACCGCCACTACGAGAAGAAATTCCAATAACAGCAGGGAGTCATCGACCTATTAAGTAACTGTAAGCTATGCATTGCCAAGTTTAGAAAAAAAGAGCAAGAGGTATGTACGTATGTACTGTACATACATACATGCATAACTCGAGTTGGTGGTGTATGTGAACATCCTTCATCTTCAATTTACCGAGAATAGTTGCCGAACAACAACAAGCTCAAGGATGGAATTCGAGGACCTCACGGGAAAGCCTCTTTGAGGGAGCTAATTCCCTCAAGCCCATGACCACTTGCATGACGCGAGATCGTTGAATGCGGGGAAGGAGTGGTGATTGATTAGATAATACTAGGGACGGCAGGATGTCATCATGGTTCCCTTACCCAAAGAAGTTAAGCAGACGCGTAAGCTTCATTAAAATAGTTAAGGCTTCTTCACTCTCCACTCCCACTCTAGTGGAGCACCTAAAGGCTGGGCGCCGTCCAGATGCCCAATAAGCAGGTTCCTTTGGACAATGACATCCCGCGCGGCGGTAGAGAGTGGAGCCTTTAAGGACTGGTCCACCCCTGAGGAATCTCCATTTCATCATCTGGTCCAGTTTTCGGAAGTCCCTGCACCTTGATTCGCCTGAACTCCTTTTTTTTTTTTTTTTTAAATTTGACCGATATTTGTTGTCCATCTATGTATTCTCTTCTGTTCGGGGAGTTTTTGTTGCTTGCCGCTTTCGGCTTTGCCAGCTTCCTTGTTCAACTGGATTAGGCTGTTCACGAGGACAATGTGAACCTCGAGTGTTTTTCGCCGGCGGCTCAAAGTAGCTCTGAACGCGTCATGAATATGAATCCCTCACTCCACGCCTTCAAGGGTGGTCTCAAATCAAGGCATTTGGGACTCAAAAACCAGGATTCTTGTTAGAAGCGTGGACGGCAACGAAAACTAGAAAAAGAAAACCAAAAAGAAATCTGTCTTCATGAAAATAGTGGTGTTTGCTTCTGGGTGCTTGCCAATATCGTGCTTTCGACAACCTCAGTTGTAGTTTGAAGGACGACTTGCCTCCACCCAAAGATGTTTCCTGATGGAGAATGAACGGCGAGCAAAGTAAGTAAATATTAGCTTGACGTTGATAGAGTTTACTCCGTATTCACGGAGAAGGGTTTTATGATGATCTTCCAGGGCGACAAACGGCGCTGCCAGGAAGCGCCACGATCGAAGATCATCAAATAGATCATGAATAGCTCCAGCAGAATGGGAATCTGGCCTTGAAAAGTCCGTTCTAGTATCTTAGTTAAATGAATTCCGGGACAAAAGTTGTGTTTGGAACTTCTCAGCAAGCCCCGCGGGCGGGTGCTCCAGAAGTTGGGCGGTAGGTCAGTTAGGCTGCTCCCCCACAAACGACAATCCCAGGTTCGAAGCTTGGGGTTACCAGCTGCATGATAAGCAAATCGACATCGGCAGATCGTCGCCGACCCTGTCGAGCCGGACAACATCCTAACCCACGTTTTTCCTGTTCCTTGATCGCCAGATCATCTGCCCTGCCCCGTTTCTTCAGAATAAGAACCCAAGCAGGGCATGGGGGAAGGGGGACAAGATGAAACAGACAGAGTAAAACAGGTCAGGGTAACCTCCAAACGTGTTCCTTGCTGGACCTCGTCATTGTAGAGATGTATTCGTAGGTATTATTTACAAGAGGGGTGTAATACCATTGTGCGCCAGCAGATAAAGTTACGGCTTGTCAGGACGGAGTTAGGGTTACAAGACTCATACCTGTATATGTATGTAACTATGCCGCTGCAGTGGATCCACCAAGCTCTGAATTAAGGCAGTTGGAAGTCAAGAAACATCTGTTTTAAGCTCTTCAGGAACCCAGAGCCAAGCATCAATAAAAGTCTGGCATTGTGATGGGAGTCGGCTTGGTAGGCTCTCCGGAATCGGAGAATATTCCGTTGCGACAAAACTGATGACCCGCGATCTGCGCGTTTTAACAGATATAATAACACATGCAGGGTTTTCGTTCTGTTCCCTCGCCGAATCGGAAGATGCTATTATCTTACATACTTGTTTCGGGCGATGTCTTTTGCCTTCATGGATTCTTGGAATTTTTTTTCACTTTAGGGCTTACTCTCTATTGGAAGTCTAATCTACAAATGGTTAGCAGCTTAGACCAAACGAATGCCAAATCAGATCAAGAGACCATCAAGACTCCTGTGATAATGACGGTTCATATCCTCTTCTTGGATGCTATTGCACGCGATTGGTGTCACTTGGCGAGCTCCTATATTGGAGGGCTTCAACGACTGTCACCTCAAGATCTCTCTCTTCACTTGGCAAACTAGACCTATCCTTGCTCTCCATAAACAGCAAACGTGACGGTTACATATAAAACTGAACATACATACATCCATACGTACGTACTACTACCAGGGGCACATTCCGTGTTGAAAATGGATGTTGCTACCATGGCAAAGAAACCAGCAAAACCTTCCAACCAAAGAAAAGCATCCAACCTCCAGGTTGAGTTTCAACGGGTCTGAGAACGAGATACGAACTCACAGCCAAGAACAGCATCTCCACCGAGTTGGGTCTCTGTACGCGCAATGTTTTCCAAGCAAGATCTCTACTCCGTATCGGAGCCAAACTTTTCATGAGGAATGCTGGGAAGCTGTGTTTCGTTGTCCTCAAGGAAAGAGTGGGTGTCGAGAATCAGTAGCAGTCAGACAACAATCATTTTGTTCAAGAACAAATCACCGACACTATGCATCTGTTTCTTGCCGACATTTGAGACATGTTACAAAATAGGGGAGCATTGAATATAGACATCATACTTTCTAGAATTTGGCGGTAGTGCACATGCCGTAACGTCCAATACTGGAGCTTTGGACCGGGATGTAACTTGGGGTTTTTCACAACCCCTTCTGTGGCCTTTATGTGAGGTGAGTGTGGGTGGTGGGGACTGGCTTTCCCAGGCAACCTCAAACGGGGGCTTTCTCTGAAGCTGAAACACGCCGTCTTCATCTCCAGTGGCCCACATGCCGCTTGGGAGTTAAATGACGTCAATCTATCGACTCCCCCCTTTCCCCCTTTTCCCTTCTCAAGCAAACGAGAATTGTTCTGGAATGTAATTCCAAGCTTCGAGAAAAAGAAACGAAAGGAAAGGAGAGTCAACGTTATATTTAGAAGCACCTTAATTATGGGTGCGAATAGGGATCCAGTCGCCCGTCTTCCGTCTTATCCCTTTTCTAATGGATCTACTCAGTGACGTGTCTGGGATGGGGAGAAACAACGTCCTCGTAATCCTTCTTTGAACCTCTCGTTTCAAGGGACCAAAAATTCAGCTTTTCGCGCCGAGGTGACGAGAATCCCACCCGCCCCTTGCATTCACGTGCAGCGACGACGAGCAATCCATCCAGCGTATCCCTCTCAGCTCACGTCCCTCGATTCCTTGAATATCAATTTTCGTTCATTCAAGCAGCTGATATGCAAGGCGACTATGGTGGGCACATTTCGTGTGACTCTATGAGCCAACCAAAGCCAGCTCTTGTCAGAAATAAAGAGGGAAAAAAACAAAAAAAAAAAAGGAAAGAAAAAGAAAAATGCCCTGCAGTAAGAGCTCAGTTATCCCTTTCGAGTCTTCCTGGTAGCCAATGCCAGCATCTGTTTGTTTTTCTTCGCATTCCTGGGCTGAACTCCCTGTCGGAATAACGGGAATTCGCCGCACTCGAAAATCGTGTCTAGATACGAGATCTCAAATCGAAAACATTCTCTCGGCCATTTTCAGAGTAACAATTACAGCAACTCTAAAACCGATGATATTGGTTGAGGAAAACGATCCTGGGTTATACCACGTTGGACATGGGACGCAAGTTTCAACAACGTTGCGCAGGCCAACTTGAGGCCTGAACCCCAAAACCCCAAGCGCTAAAGTAGCAGTGCTTTGAAACGAAGATGGTTCCGCCCTATGGGCGCATGCCGAAATTCACGAATATGTGGCTTCTCGCTATCATTTTCAAACGCACGAATTATGAGAGGCTCACAACTATTCTCATGTTCGTCTGCGAGAATCATGAAATAATAGAGATTGAGGGAATGCGGTGCTTTAACTCCGAATAACCCGGAAAGCTGCGGAAAGCTCTTGGTTTCAGGGCTTGTTACACTGGATTGTCCTGACTCGGACTACCTAGAGCTTCTATTTATTATCTTTTTTTTTTTTTTACGAAGGTTCTCTTCGTACCAGGTTTCAAAAACGCGAGAATTGGTTTATCCAGCTAAATTAAAGTGACCAGCGCCAACAGCTGCGTTTATCACCGGTTGATGTTACAATTCGTTTAATTCACTCCAGGGTCTCGACGCACTTGGCCAGCCACAACCAGGAAAAGAAATGAGAAGAAGCTCAGGGACTCTCTCCCAGACGTCGAGTACACCAAACAGATTTGAAATGATGTTGATAAAACCCAGCTTTCACGATATGGGGAGACGGGAATGCCGGTTTGGTAACACAGGATTGCTCACTAGCCGGAAAGTGCAAGAATTATCATAAGATCCTCTCTATTTGGTTGTCAGGCCAGTTAATTCAAGTACCAAGTGCCAATGACAGGCAGGGTTGTGATGGAGAAATGACAATCAATTTCATTCGAACAATGCAAAATTGCTGATCCATGTTCGAACAATCACATCTTTCTAATAGCTTGAGAGCCTACGGGCCAATATTGGGGAACAATATTTTCCACAAGTCACAAAGGGGATTCATTGCATGCCCGAAGAATTTCTACGCTTTATTCTAAAAACGCAAAGTTGAGGGTACAACACATCCAGTTAATGACATCGCTATTACCGCAATGCAAGAGGGCATGCTCTTTCCTTGCCTGGCGGTCCCAGAATCTTGGAAATCCATTTCGCCATTGTTGGAACGACGCCAATGGTTTTTGTTCTTTGTTGGGTTTACCCTAACCTACGTACTTGTTGATAGCTAACCATGGAACCAAATCTATACAGACAAACAAATGACTGCGTCCAAGGCAACATTGTTGGTTTTGGCCCCATTTCCACCCTTAAGAATTCATCGCTGTTAAAAGTCCCCGAAACAATGCTGTTACATGTCATTGCACTGCGAGACTGTAACCTCCTAATTTTTTTATGTAGCCCGGATTCGACCGAAATTATGATAGGTCATCTGTACACTCAGATTGGAGTCCAAGCCATGTGAAGGTTTCTGGAACTGAACGAAATCCCTTTGTTTGCCTTACAAGTTTGATCATCTCTACTGCAGCTCCCCGCGACGAACAGCTCAGCGTCCAATACAAAATTACTATACAATGGAACACCCTTCCCCTAACCTCCAAATGTGGCCGACAAGCAAATTTGTAGTGCTTATTCAAGTATACGGCTAAACATCCGTTTGGGCCCCGTGGCATACAGAGTGTGGCTTGCAACTTCCTTTCATGCCTCGGGGAGCTTGGCTTTGTGCAGCAAGCTTGGCCCTATTACGTTTGACCATATTACCGGGCGGAGAATAGAAGCCCGGGATGGGGTATGAGATGCGCTGAAAGCAAAATCTTTTGTGCTGTGCACGATTTGAAAGTCTTTTTGAGAACGAAGGAGTTGCGCCAAGTTGATGACCAGGCTCCTTATGAGATAGCGCATAGCGGCTTATGGCAAGCGGAGATAATGAAAACGTGCATTAGGAAGGATCTGGAGACACACGTATCCTAACTCATCGTGGCTTGATGAGACGGATGGAGGTGGATAGACTCATACCCGCTTATCTCCGTAAAAGTCGGATCTGTCCATCTGAGCAAAACACTGAGGTCAAGTTTCATGGGTAATTCATCGACTCTACCAGACTCACTGCCTATATTTTAGTTTAATATTGATATCATAGGTTCAAATCTACTTCTTTGTGCCAATACGAGAGAGATACGCAGCATAAACCTTTTACAAAAAAGATTTGAGATATTTGCGTTAAGTATATTGCTTTGATTTCTGAGCTACAAGTCTGTTAACATAAACTAACAGCTTTTAGTTGCAAGCTATCCACAAGGGATTAGGCCTCCTGTTTTCGCGAGATCTGCAGAGAAGCAATGAAGCATTCTGCACGGGTACAACGCTTATCTGCAACCCGTGACAATTGGGTCAAAATCCGTCCAAGCAATTTTTCCGCCCGTTGAAAATACAACAGTATTATGTTCATATTTATGCCTCACGGCTCAAGATGTCACTGTCTCCGGCATCGAGGATAGTCTAAAGTAGTAAAGCATCCAAGTTAGTCTAGAGCATTGCAAAGTGTCATTGCAGATAAGTACGTCGCTGCAAGAGATATATCGGTACTGTTAATACTTACCAAAACGGAGCAACGGTAGAGTTTACCGCAAGCAGTGCCAAGTTCGATCTGCATTAGGACACGTTAATCTACTTTGCTCTCCAGCATCTCTGAGAGAAGATGCCTTCGTTGAGCGACCTCGCTCTCCGAAGTCACTTCACGCGACTTCTTCTCGGAGCAAGAAGACTTTTGACTGGGTAACTCACGTTGTTTCCGCCGAAGTGATGAACTGGGCATTTGGCAAGCATGGCCATCTTTATTCACGTTAGCTTGCGCTATGCGGGAGATTATGCAATCCAGGTATTAAGAGAAAAAGGACGTACATATTCGAGTTCAGATTTTCGGAGAGGTGGGCAGTTGGCAGCAATCAAGATCAGCTTGGCCTTGCCCGAGCGGAGGGTTTTCAAGGTGCTCTTGGTTCCGAGAGTGACTAAAATGTTGATACATTAACCACACATTCTTCGCTTGCGTCTACCTCAATGATGCAAGGCAAACCTTTTCCGGATTTCATAACAAGAGCGAGACGGGAGGCGAGGCTGTAAAAGTGTTAGCAAAAAGTTCAGCTTGCACCCAGATTGCTAGATATCTCATACGTATCGCCGGTCTTCTTTGCCTTGGCCATTTTTGATTAAGTCGTGGCTTGCTTGCTAAAGCTGTCGATAAAAGGTAGCTGGGCGAGAAAACGAGGTCCGCAAGCTTCGTTCACAGAAACAGTCGACGAAAAGCTGAATTGAAAATATGGCGGAAGACTTAGCGACTGTGGGTTGCTGACTCAGCGGATTGTCACAGACCACGTGACTAGGAGCCTCGCTTACATCGCTGGACCTCATTGGTAAGCTCCGAATGGCTCCTCAGTTCTATTGTTTAAGATGAATTAGGAGATGGGAATATCAAGTGTGATGTACTGTTAAACTTGCTACAGGTACGCTACTACGGGTGGTTACGGTTATCTGCTTCCCTTCATACCGAATCAAGGGGTTGCCGCAATGCTCTTTAAAACGAGGGTAAGTACTTGGTCGAATGCCCCGAATGCGATGCAAAGAAATTTACCTGATCTATAATGCGATGATTGCTTATGAGGTTCGCTTTCGCAGTCAATATAGCTTTGACTTCGAGAAATCTAGACCGCTTATTGAGATGGCATCCTCACCCGTAGATTTCTAGCTTGCTAGTGCAATAACTATGGGCTATGGCTCCTCTAAACAAAACATAGACTAGAAGAGACACAGATTTTGAGTTAACTTATGTGACTAATTCTGTTCCATAACAGTGCACCGGCCGATAGACTTCTGCCCCATTAGTCTGGTGAAAGGCAGAAAGCGATATCATGGATAATATAGAATTTCAGAAGATATTGCACAGTATGCTCAGAAAAGGCATCTATCATGCGTTAGCCACACAAAACCTATGTTTATTTTTGTTAAACCAAGTAGCGTCGTGTGCCAGAACCACTTCTACGTCTCCCATATCCTTAAGCTCTCTCACCCGTCTTACATGCGCCTCGGCCGCTGCCTTATCGGCGTGAGCGCATCTGGGGCGACCAGTCTGAGGATCAGGATATACTGCGAAGTGATGGGTTCCTTCCAGAATGCGGACATCATGAGCAGTATCACCGGCAAGGTACATCCATTTTTCCGCTTGAACACGCGCTAGCAAATTGATATGACCAGCCAAATGGCCTGGCGCGTCGATTATAAACATAGATCCATCACCAAAATAGTCATTAGCTGCGGAGAATGGACCCAAGGGTTTCCAGGATGGATCACTCGCGTCTGAGATTGAAGAAGGGGAAGGCAATTCAACCACTTGATCACGCGGGAGCAATCTCGAATCAAAATGTGAATGAGGATCGTCAGGATAAGTCCTCGGTCCATGGAGAAGTTTACTCGCATTTGGGCCTACAACAAACTTCGTGTTCGACCCGAACCGCGACGGGTCACCAATGTGGTCATAGTGAAGATGAGAGAAGATCACGATGTCGATATCGATAGCTGGGTTGATACCCGCTTTAGAGAGGCTGTCGAACGCGTCTTCTTTGACGACGACAGGGACCACGTTTTGCAATCGGTCATAAACGCCGGGGGTATAGTTCTCAATGTCTTTTCGTAGGCCCAGGTCGAAAATTACTTTTGTATTTGTTGGCTGATGCGTTATGAGCCATGACATGGACGGGCAGATTAGCGTTTCGTCGGTGCTGGCTCCTTCGACAAAGAGGTTTCCTGGTAAGTGAAGATAGCCACCTGAGAGCAATGACAGTGAAACGACGGATTGGTTTTCGGCCGGAGCTGGTAGCGATGGCCTAGGGGCGTTGAGGGAGTCCGCCATATTCAGCGATTCAGAGCTCACGGTTGTTAAAGCGGCCAAAGAATAGTGAAGGTAAGAGCCATGCTTTGTGGGAGAGTATGTCTTATGGACTTGCTATCCCGAATATCCATTTTCAAAAAATAACTCTCACTGGAAGAGTAAGCAGCCCGGAACTCCGTAAGTGAAATCGCTCTGTGCCAGCCGACGGGAAATGAGTCTCCGACAGCTGTGGGGTTTGGCAGCACCAAATCGCCCCACGGCAATCGGGAGTTCTGGCTCCCTCTCACGAGACCCGACATCTCATGTCTCCATGCGGGACCCGTAGCATCTGCACTCATGTCGCAGCGAAACACGAGAGAATGATGGCGATATCGGAATTAGGATCTCCAGAGATATCGAGATATATGCCGCGGAGCGTGTACCAGATCTGCCAAAAGTGCGTTTAATCCCTATTGTTCCTTGCAGGTTCTACTTCGAGTTTCACCAGTTTTAGTCATGGCTAACCATCTGTTAAAGAAGATCCCTTACACTGTAAGTTCGCTTCTATTCCTCTCTTTGAATTTGGTGGAGCACTGTTGCTAACGGCTTCGTCTTTGCATGTAGTTCAAAGATCCTTCCCTGATCGACACTAGGGCCTTCATTGGAGGAAAATGGGTTGAATCCGCGAGTCGGAAAACATTCTCAGTCTTTGGTTAGTGCCATTTGGTGACATTGTTCATTATGTTACAGTGTTAACTAGGTCAATTGCAGACCCAGAAGACAACGAGGAAGTTTGCAAAGTGACTGACCTTGGCCTTGACGACGTCCGCGCTGCAATTAATGCAGCCTCCGAAGCTTTCAAGACCTTCAAGGACACTCCTCACCGCGAACGAAGATGGCTCATGCGCCGGTGGGCCGACTTGATTAAAGAAAATAAGGATGACCTTTCTGCCATTTGTACATTGGAGTTAGGAAAGCCATTTACAGAGTCCCTGGTTACCGTGAAGTATGGCACAGATTTCTTAGACTGGTTTGAGGGTGAAATCGAGCGACTTTATGGGGAAACCATTCCTGCTGCAAAGGGAAATAATCGAATTTTCACAATTAAGCAGCCGCAAGGTGTTGTAGCTGCCATCACGCCCTGGAACTCTCCTATTGCAATGGTGACCAGAAAGGTCGGCGCTGCTATTGCTGCTGGTAATACAGTCATTTGCAAACCAGCCCCCGAAACACCACTTTGCGCCATTGCGGTTGCGAAGCTGTTTGAACGTGCAGGTGGACCACCGGGTGTCCTTAATATTATTACTAGCAGTTCTGAGACCACCCCAGCTATTGGAGCCGAGTTATGCTCCAATAAAATCATTCGTCACCTCAGCTTTACCGGCTCAACAGCTGTTGGTAGGTATTTGCACACTGAGTGTTCTAAAACGTTCAAGAAGACGAGTATGGAGCTTGGAGGAAATGCGCCTTTTATCATTTTTGAGGATGCAAATATCGATAAGGCTGTCGACGGTAAGCTCAGAGGCTACAAAACGTGGATATCTAATGCAAGTTAATTGACATTATATATAGGGCTAATATCCTCCAAATTCCGTTCCTCGGGCCAAACCTGCGTTTGCGCAAACAGGATCTTTGTTCATTCAACTATAATTTCTGAATTTGCTTCTCGTCTCCAAACCCGTCTCACTGAGACGTTTACCTTCGGCACAGTCTGGGATCATAAAGTTAACTTTGGCCCGCTTTATTCCCCAAAAGCGTTCGAGAAGCTCGCCCGCCAAACTAAAGACGCCCTCGAGAATGGAGGCAGGCTTATCGGAGAAGATCCGACGAGCCTTCAGACGCAATATGGACCAAACTTCTATCCTCCAACAATCATCACAAACGCCAATAAGGATATGCTGTTTATGAAAGAAGAGACGTTCGGTCCGCTCGCATTCTTGGTTCCTTTCGAAACGGAGGAGGAGGTAATCGCCATGGCTAATGATATAGACGCCGGTCTCGCGTCGTACTTCTATACCGAGGATATCAGCAGAATGTACCGTGTAAGTGAGGCATTGGAATCTGGAATGGTTGGGTGCAGGGTGGGCTTGATCAGTGCATGCGAGCAACCATTCGGAGGAGTCAAGGATAGTGGAATGGGAAGGGAAGGCGGAAAAGGGGCGTTGGATGAATATTTGAACATTAAAAGCGTGACTGTGGGTATCTGAGGCGACCCCTAAATTGTACGCCAAATGGAAAACAGAGTATTATTTAAAGTATGTTGAATACATTCATATTCTCCATCAGTGACCACTTTTTGGTTCTACCTCTCTCCCTGAACCTTTAGTAATATGTGGGATGATATCTTTGACCCAAGTGGTGCATCTGGGTGTGAATGTTTGCATTAAACTGCCATCTTCGCTAATTAACATAAAAGGCATTTAGGTAGGCAAATACCTTCGAAACTAGACCAAAAATAGATATATTTGCCTCTATGCTAGTTACACCCTCTATGCAATTTATATAAACAGGAAAGCTAAACAAAAACTATTCGACTAATGATGCCTGATAACATTTAGCCCGTTACTTGCATTACAACCTCGCTCTATCCTGCACGAACTTTCCGGCAGCGCTTGCTACGGCCGAAGCAGCTGCAGCTCCAGCTCTTCGACCAAACACCGCTCCAGACGTCAACCCGCTACCACCGGGATAGTTGCCGTAGAACAAGCCACCCAACATCTCTCCAACGCAATATAACCCAGGAATTTCTTTATTGGACGCCGAAGAAATCACAGCGGCCGTTTGGGGGTTAACTGCTAACCCGCCGAAGGTAAAAGTAATGCCGCAAGAGACTTTGACGGCGAGGAAAGGGCCTTTGTCTAATGGCAACGCCCAGTTAGACTTTGCGAGTGTAAGGCCGCCAGATTGTGATTGGGTAGACAATCCGTCTTTGATTGCAGGATTCCATTTCGCGTTAGGATTTAGCTTTTGATTCCGGTACACTGCTTCGTTGTAGTCTGCAATCGTTTTGGTGAATTTCTCCTTGTTATGCAACCCGCGTTTTGCACATTTCTCTGCTAGCTCCTCGATTGTAGAACCGATTATGTGTTCGACAATTTCTGGACGATATTCTTCTGATCGTAGCCACGGGATCGCTTGTTGGTCCCATATTTGGAACGCAATGTTATCTGGCTGGGCGAGGATAGCCTTGCCAAATTTGGCATAGGTGTAGTTGCGCATATCAATACCCTCATCAACAAAGCGTTCACCTTCGGAGTTAATCATAAGACCAAGTGGATAGCCAGATTTGGTGAATTGGTTCGAGATTTCACGGTCGCCAGCGTTGGCGGGGGCATTAGCGTCCCACGCAACGGAGTGGCAGCCAGACCAGTTTCCGGCTTGCTTTGCAGAGACATCGCGAATAGCTGTTTCTAAGCAGTCACCGACGTTGAAGGGAGTACCGCGTACAAGAGCAAGATCCCACCCGGGACCGAGATATTGAGCTCTCATTCGAGAATTAGCTTCGAAGCCGCCAGCAGCAAGAATTACTGCTTCGGTTCTCACTATCCGTTCCTGACCATTACGCTCAACGCAAGCCCCAACGACAGCTCCGGTATCTGGATCCTTGATTAGACCTTTCAACGGGGTTGAGTAGAGGATAGTAACCCCGAGACGGCGAGCTGCGGCATGATGGTCCTGGATAAGCCCCTTTCCGCCATCTTCGGTCTTAAGTGACATGCCTCCCCAAAACTTGTATCGACCATCGACTTTGTAAGCTTGACGATTGAAAGACAGTTGGAACCTTACGCCGTGGCGCGCAAGCCATTTGATGGCGTTGTTAGAATCCTGAACGAGAATTTTGCTAAGTTCAGGGTCCGTCCGATGAGCGGTCATCCGGAGAAGGTCGTCGGTAAAGTTTTTGGGAGTGTAAGGCTCCATGTCGATTATCTGTGCTGTTTCTTTGTCGACATTGTTCACGATCGGAAGAAGATCGTCGAGACCGCCATGGACGGTACGGAATGCGCCTGCGGTGAAGAACGAATTACCTCCAGCCCACTCTTCTGAAGACTTCTCGATCAAGACAACTCGCTTTGCGCCGGATTCGGCTGCCGATATGGCGGCTGAAAATCCAGCATTGCCGCTACCAGCAACCAGGACGTCGCATTCCAACGGGAGGGACATCGGCAAAGAATAAATGGCTCTACTCGAGATAAATGAACCCTAAGTAAAGTAAACAGTGATATTTGGCTTGGGTAAAAAGCTCTATCAAAGCACAAGAATGACCAGCATGCGGCTAGATTAAGAAGAAAATAAAAGCCGTTATATGCACCTAGCCAGTGAAAGCACGGAACCCTGTCGCGGTGCGTGTGGCGGGTCAGGCCATACACCGCTCTCACCTTGCTACGAGGGCGGAATTGTGTACGGAGTCCGATTTCCACCTGTTCTAACCTGGGATGAGCAAATCGAGGTCGGGAAACACTTGTTCCGTCTGCATGAGCCAGAAGAGGTGCTAAGCGATCTAGAATTCATTTCAAAGCCACAGAAGGCATTCTTCACAATGGAAACACGAATCACAGAGTGAATTCCACCGAGGCCTATGGCGAACGGGCAGGTCGCATGAAGCTCTCCGTTGTTTTGCTGAGCCGTGGAGCATGCGGAACGTTCCTCTCCGTCTGAATGGTCGTGAGAGCAATGGAACCGCCAAGCACGCCCGCCCGCCCGCTATTTGGATTGTGTTCGAAGCTTCACGTTTTCACGGATCGCTTAGCCGGGGGGGCCAACTAAAGGAACGGACAGGCTTAATTGGCGTTAACTTTGCCATAATCCAAACGAAAAGATACTGCAGCACTTCGCAGCTTTCTTTTCACCCCACTGTGCGGGGTTAACGCACCCGATTGCGGGAGGTCGCAATCATCTCGTTCCGCAACGATGCGAACGAGAAGAATGGCTACAGATCTTTCAAAAGAAAGGCTCTGGCCTGGTTAGTCTGAGCTCCATGATTGCTATCGATTGTTTTGCCTACTAATTCTCACGCTTTTGACCAAAAGCACAAAACTTTGTTTCTTAGCCCTGTCCAACTCATTGCACGAGCCATCGTACGCTTATACTCCCATCATTGTATCGACGAAAATGGTTGGCCGGCTTGAAGGAAAAGTCGCTATCGTGACTGGTGCAGGATCAGGATTTGGCGAAGCCATCGCACACGCCTTTGTCGATGAAGGCGCCCATGTTCTCGTCGCAGATATTGCCGTAGATAACGGTAATCGTGTTGTCGAGGACATCGAAGCAAAGTCCGGGACCGGGAGAGGTAGTGCAATCTTTGTCGATTTCAATTGCACTAGCCACAAGGCCTGGAAAGATGCTCTCGAGCTGGCCAGGCAGAAATTCGGCAAGTTGGACATTGTCGTGAACAACGCCGGGACGACATATCGGAAGAAGCCGAGTATTGAGGTTACGGAGGATGAATTTGATAAAATCATTGCTGTGAACGTCAAGAGCATTTATCAGAGTGTTGCGGTTGTGGTCCCGTATTTTGTCGAGAGGAAGTCCGGTGTCTTTTTGAACACATCGTCTGTCGCGGGCACACGGGTAAGGCCTGGCCAAGTGTTTTATGGCGGTACAAAGGGGTTTTTAAATACGGTATGTCCTTTTTTGGCCTTTTGATTTAGAGCATTGGAGACTGTGCTCTGGGGGCCGATATTTCGATATCCGGTAAGGAGCGCTGTCTAATATCGAGACAAACAAACAGGTGACGCAAGGTTTGGCCGCCGAGTACGGTCCTCAAGGTCTTCGATTTAACTCCATCTGTCCTCTTCGCGGAAAAACCGGGCTATTGGAGATGTTTTCTGGCGTCCCAGACACACCTGAGGAGCGTGAAAGATTCGCGCAATCGGTGCCCCTGAGACGCATGTCAGAACCGTCGGATATTGCAAATGCAGCCGTCTATTTAGCGAGCGACGAGGCTTCTTTTATCACGGGTGTCAATCTACCTGTCGATGGTGGGCGGTTGGCGGTGTGAGAATGATTGCTTCTTTTTATTCCTAGCTTCGTTTCCGCTTCGCTAGACCGGGCGATATTTTCTTTGGTTTTCCCTTTTCTAGTTACGGGTTGCATGTTAACTGCTAGCTAATACTCCTTGGCTATGATGGAATGGAAATAGATACATTGCTGTTCATGAATGAATTTGTCTCTAGAAAGCGTCTGTTTAGAACACCGTCTGAAATGAAGCATCCAAGTTCATTTCTACTCCATTCCGGCCAGTAAAGATCATCTCCCACAACCGGAAATCGTGCCCGATGTTTAAAGTTGCCTGGTAAACTGGCCCAGATCCCGGCTTTGATTCGTTGCGTGGCGTTAGCCTGTGATTAGTGAGACACGGTAACCTTAAAGACCCAAAGCCCTGTGTGCACAAATGCGAGTTCCATCTCTCAGACATAAGACCATCCTTTACGTGGAAGCAAAACATCATGTCTGCCACGGCAAATCATGACCAAGTCACAAGAGTCTAGCCAGCCTAAGATACTGGCGCGCGCATGCCAGTTCTGTCGGGCTAGGAAGATCAAATGCGATACCCAGCGTCCAAGCTGCAGTTCGTGCATCAACCAGAAGAAGGAATGCGTGTATATCCTCGAAGTTCCAAAACGGAGGTAATTTTTGCCTAACTAGTTGTTTAATACATCTGTTCTTTGCTTGTAAAAAGGTGCGCTGACAAGAGTCAGGCCGTCCACCGCAATCGTGAATGCGCTGCAGGGTGAAAAGAGGGCTCTGGAAGAGGCCCTTTTACGCCTGAAGAGAGCATCACCGGACGAATTAGCGGGCATTCTGGAATCGATTCCAATTGTAGATGGAAATGTGGTTGTGAAATCAGCTTCTCCAACACCAGTGACTTCTGAAGAGCCGAAGAAGGGTACGCGCGCCGAGAAGAGGCACCAGTCTGATGACGAAGGGGCTGGCATTTCTTCCGATGAAGATCTCGACGTTCTTCCTTTCCTGTCTATAGACGAAGGCGGAAGGGTAGACACTTTTGGCCCTTCATCTGCTCTCCAAGGCCCCACAAAACCGGTCATCCCAACTGAATCGCCCGTTGCTGAACACGTTCGAAATCAGTTGATTGCAAATGCAATACTCCAACGCCAGCGTGAGCATGATCTTTGCTATAGACAAGATATCTTCGGCGTTCCCATGGAACTGGCGAAACATTTGCTCGATTTACATTGGAATCGGCAGCACCACACATTTCTACTTACGTATCGCCCGGCAATCATGAGGGATCTGATGCAAAACGGGCCGTACTGCTCTGAATTTCTAATTAACGCTATTTTTGCATGTTCGAGCAAGTACTCGCAGAGGATCGAAGTGCGAGACAATCCTGTGGACGCCACCTCGACAGGCCAAAGGTTCTTCGCTCGTTGCGATCAGCTTTTAGCGGAGCAATCTCTTTTGAACTCGTCAAGCATCGCAACACTAGTAGGGCTGCTTCTACTAGGATCCACTTACAATGCGCGTGGTGATACGTCTAAGGGATGGCTTTACACCGGATACGCTCTCCGAATGGTGTACGACCTAGGTCTGCATCTGGATTATAAAGCCACAACCGCCAATGCTGAAGATATTGAGATCCGCCGGCGTGTGTTTTGGGGCGCTTTCATCTGCGACAAGTTGCAGAGCTTGTATTTGGGCCGGCCAATGACAATCCATCTCAGAGACGTTCATGTCTCACGTAGCTTCATGGACACTATGGAAGAGAAGGAGCTGTGGACGCCGTACATTGACCCGATGTTCCCCGCAGAAAACATGTCTCCGATTCCGCCCATTCCCACCCCGATCCATTCTGTGTCTACATTTCAGCAGCTATGTCTCTTGTCACGAATCATGACTAAAATTATTAACCGATTCTACGTTGTAGGAGCCACGGCGGCTAATGCAAGAGCGAGCCTTCAGTCGATTGACGATGCTCTTATTTCGTGGAAGGATAATCTCCCCACTGACCTGAAATTTGAGCCTTGGTCTGATAATCCCATGACCTCGCGCGCTCGGCCGGCTCCCAATGTGATGATTCTAAATGCCCTGTACTACTCGCTGGTTATCCTCCTTCACCGGCCTTTCATCTCCGATGGTCATCTTCGCTCCGCAGTTCCTCCCGCTAGCTCATGGAAGCGGTGTTCCACCGCTGCTAGAAATATCACAAGCCTAGTTCTCGCTTACCAATCCACATACACTCTACGAGGAGCACCTTACTTGATGAGTTATGCCGTGTATGTTGCATGTACAATTCACGTCCGGAATGCAGCTGCAACTGAGAGAGATCATCCGGGAGAGAATTCGTCTCTGCTCTCGGCAAGTCTGCATAGTCTAGACGAGCTCTCTCTACCAAACGTTGGGGTCTCCAAGCCCGCTAACATTATTCGCAAAATTATGGCAGCAAACGGGCTGCAGTTGGTTTCTGGTATGAGATTATGTGCTCCTAGTCAAACATGACTCACTGGAGAAGCTAACATGGAGACATTAGAACCGCCGGGTGTGGATATTCATTCTCCTTCCTCTTTAGATCTCGACGCAATTTTGCGCATGTTTCCCTCGCGGTCTCCGGTCACGGGAGACTTGAGCCAGCGAGACAACTTTGGTTCAGGGTTTACAATGGGCAACAACCATTACGCTCCGGAGGACCTTCTCTACGGCTTCATGGACGGAGAGACTTCCTCCTTCTCTGACTTCACCGGAAACGAAGTCTTTCGCATGTAAAAAACTTTCTTGGGAAACACGGCTGTGAGCCCAGCATCCACATCCACGTCCCCAGTTTCTGGTCTGCGGGGAGGCGACTCTGGGCCGAAAGAACTAGCGTGACAGGACTCCAGCAATTTCTGTCCGTACTAGCGATTCGTTTATAAGCCTGGATCGGCACATGACTAATTATGCCCCCATGTGGGGAAATTATGGGGACAGGGAGCCATTTTCGGCGACGGAGAATCGCTCTCCGTTGCGCTGGCAGAACTACAGTCTTGGAACTGACTATTCTTCTTCTGCGTGCTTCGAACGACGCGATGATGCACTGACCTGCAGAATGCAGAATAACTCCTATCACCCCCAATCTCCGTCTCGAGCAAAGGTTTCGATACCCCAGATTATCTTGCATATATTTGCGGGTTCCCCGCAACTTCTGTCAGTTGTCTCCACGTGGTAGCGATCTTTGTTTCAAACGTTGGATTTTCGAGTTTGAGAATGTACAAGATGGATAGCAGATCAGAAGCTCGAATCGAGAAAGCCTCCTCTTGCGGAGAGGTCATAGAGAAGCGTGAGGAAACCGTCTCAGCAGAACTCCAGGAGTACAACGACCTTTTGGCTAAATTCGACGACGCACGGGTCAAATCGCTACTTCGTCGCGTGGATATACGTTTAATGCCACCTCTAGCTATTTTGTATCTTGTTGCCTTCGTTGACAGATCAAATATTGGAAATGCAAGACTGCAAGGCTTGGAGACGGATCTCCATCTTAGTGCTCAGCAATTCGCCTGGTATTGAATCTCCAATCTCTGCTTTATAGCTTTTGATTCTAACAGGTGACAGGTGTCTGACAATTTTCTTTTTTCCTTATGCCTTGTTCGAAGTTCCAAGCAATGTCATGCTCAAACTGCTGCGACCATCTGTTTGGCTGACAATCATTATCTTTGGCTGGGGTATCGTTATGACTGTCATGGGGTGAGTATCCGCTTAATTACAAGATACTTTTAGTCAGAATAAGTTGTCATCTAATAGAAATTAATAGATTTTGCCAGAATTACTCGGGGCTGTTAGCATGCCGCTTCTTCCTTGGTGTATTTGAAGCTGGTCTCTTCCCAGGTTGTGCATTCATTACGACTGCCTGGTACAAGAGATTTGAAGTTCAGTACCGTGTTGCTCTCTTCTATACTGCAGCATCACTCTCAGGAGCCTTCTCTGGGCTACTTGCTTTTGCTATTGGCAAGATGGATGGTATTCGCGGCTACAGCGGCTGGAGGTACGTATTCTAGGCTCCAGCAATGAGTTCGTTTAACAGGCTCTAGCTAACATCCGATCCTTAGATGGCTTTTTATCCTTGAAGGAGTCGCCACATGTGTTGTAGCCTTTATTTGCTACTTCTTCATTCCAGACTCACCGAGTTTGGCGAGATGGCTTTCACAAGACGAAGCCCGATTCTTAGAGCTTCGATTGCAATTTGACGGACACGACAAGGGCTACAAGGAGGGTGCCTTCCAGTGGAAGTATGTCATGCAGGGTTTCTCCGATGCTAAGGTTTATTTGGGAACGGTAAGTTCAACACCTTGTTGCTCTAGCTACGTAGTTGCCTCGAACCTACGTGAAAACTAATACATTTTAGATCATGTTTGGCGCCATCTGTACCTGCACTTACTCACTCTCATACTCCCTCCCCACGATGATCAACCTTCTCGGCTACAGTGCAGCCAATGCCCAACTTCTCACCATTCCCGTATATGCATTTGGTTGCATTCTCTGCGTGCTCAACTCCGTGCTCTCAGACCGCTACCAGCATCGCGCAGCTTTCATTATCCTCCCAATGACGATGACAATGATTGGTCTAATCATTGGCATGGCAGTTGATCCTCATAAGCTCCCTGGTGTCATTTACTTTGCTCTCTTCCTCGTTGCTGGTGGCATCTTTTCTGGCATCCCTACCACCGTGGCGTGGATTTCTAACAATCTTGCTGGACAATGGAAACGCGCCGTCGGAATGGCGCTCCAGTTCACAATTGGCAATCTCGTGGGTGGAACGGTGGGCTCTAACATCTTCCTGGTTAGGGAGAAACCAAAGTATATGACTGCCTACGCTGTCCTGTTTTCATTCATTACCTGCTCGTTTTTGAGTGGGTGGGCGCTGCTGTTTTTGATTAAGAAATGGAATGCCCAGAAAGCGGTTCTAGTGGCCAAAGCAGAAAGAGAGGGTAGGGATTTGGATGCCGAGTGCAAGGATTTGGGAGATAAGAATCCGTACTTCAAGTATACTCTTTGAAGGTTTCCTGGGCATTTACGCAACTGGATCTGCCGGATTGGGAGACACAATGTTAAAAAAATTTTCTTAAGAGTTTATCACTGACTATCAGTTGAGCCTTTTGATCATGTATATATAATGAATGGACTTCGACGCTTTGAAAATGCACACCGATTCTATGATTTGACGAAAACTACGAAAACGACTTTCAATAAATATTCCATATTATAAATACATATATTACCGACACGCTTGAGCACCGAACCTAAAAAAGAGCACACACGTAGACAAAAACGAGGGTTAATCCGCTAGGCCAAAATTGCAATAATAGAAACGGGAATAAATGAAGTTCACCCGTCACAAAATCAAAGTACAATCGCCAATTCATCTCTCGCCAGCCCTTCATCTGGTAAATACGGATAATATGGAATCATAGAATCTGCGCCCTGCACATACGCATCATTATACAACCTCCAGTAAGGGGTGCGTACTTTGCGAGCAGGGTGAAATAGTCCCGCCCAAACGTAATTCATCACAATACCTGTACCAACAGCCATACGAATTGCTTCGATGGCTTCAATAATACGGTCAATTACGTGTGGACTGGTCTCGAAAAGATTGGGATAAAGGAGGTTGAGC
This sequence comes from Amauroascus verrucosus, assembly GCA_001430935.1. NCBI lineage: Eukaryota > Fungi > Ascomycota > Eurotiomycetes > Onygenales > Onygenaceae > Amauroascus > Amauroascus verrucosus. The sequence continues at coordinate 516,968 of LJPJ01000294.1, forward strand.
AGATGGACCATTGCATCTTCGCATCCTAAGCCAACGACGCCAAGGGCAATGTGTTTAACAACACTAGCTGCTGTTTGTCTATGGACCTGATCGCGGTCAATGAGAGCGTCTTCAAGAAGCGGAGTGACGGCGTAAACGTAATCCTTTGCCATCTCGCCAATATATTCGAAAAGGAATGACATTGCTTTGAGGACGCCATTTTGAACGTTCAATTCTGGGACCCGATACTCGTTCATAAGAGCAGGCAGGACGGTAAAGGGTGCGCAAGTTTCGGCCACGATACCTATAGCAACAGCCGTACAAACGCGAGACTGACGCTCTTGGACCCGAAGATTGTTAAGTAGCGTCGCTAGGACATCTTGTGGGCCAATCGCTTTTGCAATAAAACCGAATGTGTTGTTAGCAGCTCGACGAATTCCCTTCTTGTGGGCTTTTAGCATATCAAGCAATTCGAAACAGATACGCATCCATTCGCGAGCGTTGACTGATTCAGGACCTCTATCGGCAATACGGCCAACAAGATCAATCGTGTTTTCTTGAACCTTTTCATGTCGATTTCGCAGAATAGGCGTAAGACGTGGGAGAAGGTCACGGATGGGAGGCTGCATCTGGTTGATACCCACGACAGTGACAATAGAACGCAATGCGCCAAGGATAGAACCAAGCACCTCAGGGTATTCTTCGCCGAGATATTCGTAGAGGAAAGTGCCCAGTTTGCCCATCAAAGCATCCTCTCCACATTGCTTCATGACCATCGCGATACGCGAGATAAGATCTGCTGCTTGCTGGCGCACAGTTGCCGACTTGTTGTTCAACCGCCATAGAATTGTGCTTACAATTTGGGGAAGATATGGCTTGCAACGAGTGCCAAGGGCATTTACAACAGTCCCAAACCCATTCAGAATGACGATATCTTCGATACTCTGTTCTTGGAATGCGAACAGCACACCATCAATCAACCTTTCCTCCAATCGCTCACCGATATCCGCAGCTCCTAGAGAAGCTATGAGCTTCTCAATTGTTTCAATAGTCATTTTTCGATATGCTTCACTCTCGTCCTTTAGGTTATTAACAATTTTCTCAAGTATCTCGCTCACCCCAACTTTTTGGCCGAGATCAACAGTTGTTTCAACGACTTGACGGAAGTTTCTTCTGTCGAGAGCCATTCTTCTGACCCAAAAGCATTTAAAAAAGTCCTGAAGGACGTGTTCTTTCAGATAGGCTGCTGTAACGCCGTCTGTGCCTGCACATTGAGACACAACTTTCAAAACAACCTTTTTCATTTCTTCATCTGGCGATGAAAACTCCCGAAGAATGATTTCCATGATCTGGCTAGTAAAGTAATTCGCACCCTCTTCATCCATGAGCGGGATGATATACCCCACGGCTTTGAGGAAACCCGCAAGACCTTTGCCACGCTGTTTCCGGGCGCCCATCCACAACGGACCAAGAATATCTTGGAAACTTTCAATACCGTAAGGATTAGCAGCTTCTGCGAGTGCAGCAATTGCCAAGCTAGTTACGGTTCGGACTTTGGCTTGTTCGTCGCTAAGATTAGGCCCGATGCAGTCCACCAGCCCTTGTAAATGTGGCAAGACTGCACAGCCCATGAGAATAGGAATCTGCTGCACAATCTTGACACCAGTATGCCGAGCCTGCCAAGATTTCTTACTGCGGCAGACAGCTCTCAGGAACGGAAGTAGGGCAGGAATGCCAAGCGCGGACGCAACAACGGCAAATGCTCGCGCCGTAGTGTTACGTACATACTCGTCAACATGATCAATGTCAGGCCGCATGGTACTGATCATGTGAGCGAGGCCTGCCGCTTTACTCAGGTTCGAGATGATTTCTCTACCTTCCACACGGGCGTAGTAGTCCTGATCGATAAGAAGTGGTTCAATGACAACAAGAATTTTATGAACATACGGCCGCACCAGATCATCAAGTTTGTATAGCACACGATCAATGACTTTGACCAGCAAATGCCGCTCCTGGTCCTCTAATGTTTTCTCCATCAGCAATGGTAGGATCTGATTGAAAAGAGGGCCGGCTCCAAACTGTCGCGCATTATCTGTAAGCTGACGCAAAGCTGTTTTACGCATTGGTGGAGTGCCATTCTTGACTTTTAAAAGTAATCTCATAATCTTTCTTTCTTTCAGTTCCTCAACAGACATTGCATTTTCATCGGCTCCGTCGACAAGTTTGCCAAAATATTGCATATCCTCGGCCTTGAAGAATTGCAAATCACCAACTCCGGGAATATCAGTGGGCAATTGTTTGCTCATAAGGCGAGCATTTTCCGGCTCCTGCATCATGAACCCACCAATTCCGCTCGCGCTTGCAACAGGTGCTGGAGTGGCCATCATCTTTCGAGCGGGCGTTCGGATCGGAGCGTAGCCAGGAGGAGGCTCGAGAACTTTGTATCCTTCAGAAGGTAGCATCATATCTAATTCCTCGTCTGAAAGGGGTGCATTTCGACCAGAGATGTCAGAGCCAAAAGTCACAGGCACCATGGGAACGGCCGTTTGCGAAGGATGCATAGGTGTTGCGAGGCCCTGATTCCCAACCGGCGTAGCTGCAGTAAGAGACGGAGCCTGATCCCACCTCGACCTGCGCTTGGGTGCTGCCTCTGTGGGTGTGATAGGGGCGGGTGTCTGGTCCCATCGTGAGCGCTTCGGCTTGGCAGTTTCGGCACTTTCTGTGGTATTAGGAGGCTCAGATGCTACGTCCCATCTTTGTTTTCTCTTTCTTCCGGTCGCGACCGAAACGGCCGAGCCTGCCTCCCGGTTTTCTTTGTCGCCTTCGTCGATTTTCAAGGTAGCTTCATGTTCTACGACACCACCTTCTCCCTTTGCTTGCTTTTCGGTGATAATCTTCTTGACACGTTCTTCTTCTTTCTCGAGTTCCCGAAGCGCCATGATCTCACGATAGGTTTGGCCTTCTGTTTCGACATTTGCATTTACGTTTTCTGCAAACGGGTCAGCGCGTGTTGGGGTGAGAGGGCCTCGGTTGAAACGTCTTTTCTGGTAGTCAGTCTCTCGTTCAGAAATTCTCGCAACCTTCTCACGGCCCAAAAGAATGTCCTCTTCCTCAACACCCTTTCCACTTGCAAACTCGTTCATCACGTCCTTGCTTGCGGTATATTGTCCCACAAGCCGATGGCCCTGGTCGGCATCTGCATCGGTCATATCTTCATCTTCGCCGTCGACGGCGATAGCAGTGTTATAACCAGCATATTTATCGGCTCCATTGCGGTCATAGAGGGTAGTGTCGAATGATTCGGTCAGGGAAGCCTTGGTGGAAAAGTCAGTTCGCTGGTTGGACGGATCAAAAGTCTTTGAACCTTTTTTTGCTGCAGCGTTTCGCTCGGCTTGCAGCCGCTTGATGGCATCAAATTCAGCTAGACGCGACAATGTTAGTGGTGTGGTGCAACTAGAATCGAGTGATCTGACATACCGTCCGACATGGTGGCAACTGCGGAGACTTCAGCCCAGTTACGTTAGAGCATTAACAAACAGCATAGATGAAGTGTTAGCACACGTTCCAGAGCAATGAGAAACTGTTCTTTGCTATCCCTGGCCGCTAGCTTGACGGATGGAATGCTTGAGTGACAAGACTTTCGATTTTCAAGAGTGAAGTCCAAGTCGGGAGTTGATGGCCTGCTTACTAAGGTCAATCACGTGGATAGGTTTCAAGCAGTTCACGTGATCCAGTCTCTACGGGAGCAAAAGTAGTTAACGATTATCTAGATACCAATGGGTTAATTTCACTAGAGGATTTGAAGCTGCATTCAGTCAGACTGGCTGAGGCACAGACTGAGGGTCTCCATCAAAGTACATACAAGAGGAAAGGCCCTCACCTGGCTAGGAGAACAATGACAGCAGGCTTCGAAAACGAAATGTCTAAAACTTGAAAGAAAGGGCTAAGAAAACATAATAGTATGCCTCAGATTCCACGTAGAAAGGCGTTCGAAGACATTGCGCCCAATTGCGTCCAACTGAGCCTTCCTTGCAACATACGGTTGCATTGGTTGCTAACGGAAATGACATTTCGTCAAAGAACGCATTTTGGGATGCGGACGAGCCACCCAGGAAAGAAAAGCGCTATCGAAATAAAGAACCTATCATTCACGCGATGCCTGAGGGAATACCTCGTTGCATTTCAATTTAAACCCCAAATTCCAAGGACTAATCAGGGATTTTCTCAATCATCTCAACGTAGTCACCAGCGCATGTGAGTTTATAGTATGATGCTACAATAGTCCTGAGAAATGAATTCAACCTCCATTGACTGCATTCAGTATCGAGACTGAGAGCGAGGTTTCCGCAGACAAGACGAAAGGAACTGAAAGAAAAGACAAAAGATTCATGACGATGGCACGATGTCTTTGCGGAGAAGTCTCCCGTTCCACGCGGGCAGTTGCACGAGTTGATCATCATATGCAGGTTGGGGACGGCGCATCAGACAGTTTCCTGGGATCCAATCGGTCATCCAGCCCATTCCACACACAAGGCTGAGAGAGACAATCACTTCTGCTAAGAGAAGGCTTCCAGAATGACACCAGCAATGAAGATCGACGTCCGTTTATGATCGTGCATACTACACAGTATGTACTACATAATACCTACAGAACATTACATTGTCCTAGGCTTTCTGTGCCGTTGGGTGGTCCACAGCGCACCACTCCGCCAGCTCATCCCATGTAGTTTAGCTGGCTGCTCTGAGGCAAACATCTCGGTGAGACTCGGTGTTTCATAGAAACCTTCCTCCTCAACCTCGACACCTTGGAAAAAAAGTTAGGCGCCGCATCATTTCATCGGTGACCAATTTTAGCTACCGAACTGGCAAACCGCCACCAAGAGGCATGGATCCTGACGACCCTGGCACCATACCCCTGCTAGTTCTGCAGTTTGAACCAGTGCTGAAAAAAAACAGCCTATTTTTATGATTTCTTTTCTTATCACTCGGCGCTACTGCAGTCGGATCTTGAATGGCTAGCTTGACATACCAGGGCATGGAGGTTCCTCCTGTTAGATGCAACCACCGATTTTTTAACGAGCCGAATTCTAAAGTCCATCCAATTGTTATATATACCTGCAAACAGTTTCCAGAGTTACACCATGAGAATTCCATTCATCAAAGTCCTCCCCAGCCCTTCCTTTGACCAAAACCGCCTTGCCTTTTTGCTCATCTCTTTATCTTTTCGTCCTCGAAGTTTACTCGACCACAATGCATTTCCCTGGCCTCCTTTCCATCTCCCTCCTCGCCTTAGGGGTTGCTTCCGCCCCAATCGAATATGAGTACTCTATGCATGCATCGTCCATCGCAAGCTTGCTCAGCCACCAACGCGGAAGAACATCGGGTTGCAGTGTCTCCCACATCGCTCTACCCGAGCCAGGCAATGGCTCTGAGTTGCCAACTCCTGCCTCAAAAGTGAACCTCAAATACGTAACCCTCGGTGTTGGAACTCAAAACTACACTTGCGAAAACCTCGAAGATTCCGCGGCACCAAAATTGGTTGGTGCAGTCGCCACACTTCACGACGCTTCCTGCCTTGTTACCAAGTCATCATGGCTCTTGGATATATTCACCCGCATCGCTGTTAGACTCCCGACGAACATGGTCAATAATATGGTATCAAGATTGCTCCGTGCCCAAATGATGGGCCATCACTACTTTGCGGGTCCCGTTCCAATGTTCGATCTACGGACAAACGGCCATCACGACTATGCTTACGTTTCGGTGGCGGCAAAAGTCCCTGCGCCAGAAAAGAAAGATGTCGACTGGCTGAGACTTGATCGTGTGGATGGCGCCGGTATTGAGGTACGTGAACAGGCGTTGGCTAATGATTAATTCTTCAACCAACTAACACCGATCCAGACCGTGTACCGTGTAAAGACCACCCTGGGGAAAGCACCCGCCACTTGCAAAAATATGCGACCTAACTTTCAGGTCAAATACATCGCGCAATACTGGATGTACGCGTGAATTCACATTTATTAATCCCAAACATGCATACAGCCCGCAAGGCTCACGAAACAGAAGGCACTTTTAGGGTGTTTCATGGTTTGAAAGATGACTTGGCAGCCTTGGAAAATAAATACCTACAATTGTTGATATTTAGATACGTTGTAAATACATTTCTCTAGTGTCCATACATACACACACATTTTGAATACCAGACAATATGACGCATTTCAGATTAAGAAAAGAAATTGACCTTTTCTCTGCTCCGTATACGGTTCCTGTCCTTCCTTGCTACATCCAATCTGAAAGGGCTAGAGCTTTATCTGCAGTTAACCCTGCTCATACTTGCCCCTGAAGAAAACAACCAAAACAAAAGATGACACCTTGTATCACATTTTGTCACTCCCTGCATTTATTCTGGGGAGAATATACTTTTTCTTCCGGTTTCTCGTACCCTGGTTTGATTAAACCAACCACAATCGAGTGTATTTTGCAGACTGAATAGTTTATCACTTGGTTAACTTAACTATCTAATCAATCTTCCCCCTGTCAAACCCAGGCGCCTCTTGAAGAGTATTTGCGTGAGTAAAATTATCCGACAAGGGCGCAAGAGAAAGTCCGACCATCCCAACCCATGTTTGCACGGGCCGCGGAAAAAGGCAGCCGTGGACCTTCAGCTCGAAGAACTTAACTCGTTTAAACTCCACCTTAACACGTCTAAATTAAAACTGTTATGAAAGCGCAGCTCCACTTGGGCTAATTATCCATAATTAACATCAATTATGGGTCATTGTTCGGTTAAGCTACTCTATTAATAGCTAACTAACTACTAAGTTGTAGGCCAAGCAAGCATGGAAATATTGCCTCCACGAAGTAAGGTTCCTCATCGCTATAAACTAGTACATACATTAGATGGAGTTAGTTAACCAAGCAGCCCTGCCAGATCACGTCACTCCTTGAAAGTAGAATATTAACAGGATAATGACGGAAGAATAGGGCCGCTTTATCCGGTCGAATAAGTCAAGGAAGAGAATACATTTAAAGATAATTATGCATTAATTCTTGACTGTTGCTATTAACGCTATCAGTTGACCCCAGAACACTTGCCAAAGCCAAAATCCTCGTAGCTGGGGATGGGGTATGATGCCCTGATGCCATCATTGGGATAAACTTTCCGGGGATACATCTGAAGCAAGATCACGGGAGGACAAGCACAAAATGACGCTATCTAAAATACAAAGTGAAAAGGGGGAAGTAACTCAAGCGCTTGCCAGTATGCTCAAAAAGCCCAGATATCCAACCCAGGATTCCGGGGCTAAGATGGTATGTTGCAAATTAGAATGGTGGATTATAATTTAAATTCGAACGGACCAGCCTTGATTTAGAAAAAAAGAATATATCCCAATGGGGAATAGTAGGTCCGCCATGGTATATTATAGCGCGGGCGGTAGGGCGGGCATAATCTAGTTGCCTGCTATAGTAGTCTTAATTCTAAGACTGTAGAGAATGTAGAAAAAAAATTCCAATCTTTATTTTCGTCATTCACTTCGTAGAGTCATTAACGTCGTAGATATCGTGACACGTCGTGTGAGCGTATTTATAAAGTGCTGTTCCATTCCAAAAAGCATAGACGAGAATGAAGTAGGTCAAAAGCCGTCGCCCGTCCTACACACTCATTGTTCTTCGTGTCACTTCACTCGGCTTTTGCGCATATGCAATCAGTAGCTTAAAACCAGTGCCACGCCTTTGGCACTCACGCAGGAGCCGCCGATCTGCCCAAATGCTGCCATCCAAGTTTCCTTCAATCAAAACTGGAGTCTCATAGCACCGAGTATACCACCATCGGCCAACCTTAGCAACCATCTTTGCAATATACTCATCGTTTGAAGCGGATGGTGATGGGTCTGATAAAAGATCCCCAAGGGAAACATTAACATCATCAGATGCAGGTCTCTTTGGATTTTGACTTCTCGATAATGTGGACGATGAGTATTGTGGTGGCAGGTCATTAGGTGAAGACATGTTGGTGGCAACTGTCGATCGATCGGAACTCGATGTATCTGAGGACTTCATAATCGTCCCCGCGACAGGAACTACAACCATGCAGCGGTTGAGATTTTGAAAGCCACGCTTTCCGAGTAGCCTTTGAATATTGTCGCTGGCTGGTTTTAAGCCGATGTTAGGGTCCGTTGTAAACAAACGTTCCTTGAGAGCTCGCACTGCTTTTCGAGTTCGACTTCCCATGTTTACCATATCCAGATCCAAGATGCTCATCTCCAAGTAACCGCCAGTGCGAAGAACGCGTTTGCACTCGGAAATTGCACTTGTCAGCCCAACCTCCGAACAAGCAGCGGGAAAGCGCAATATTACGGCAGTGAAAAATCCCTTCGGAAATGGGAACGGGTTTTCAAGATTCGTATGGTGAACGGAGTGGTGATTTGGGGGGGGTTCCCATGCTGCCGGATTGTTGTTAGTGGGCCCGGACGGGAAGACGCTGAGGCTATAGACGGTAGCTGTTGGATACGTCAACGCGCAGTAAAAAGACCAATCGTCGTTACCAAGGCCATCGACAACAAGGATGCGTGACTGGTCCTGTGTCTGAACGTGGTTTTGCGCGGGACTGAGTAGCACACGACCAAAAGATAACCAACGGCTTGTCATTAGAGATCCGGACCGCAGATTTGCCTGTGCAAGGGCTCCAAGCCGTTCACGCTCCGCAAGATCTAGGAGAGCAGCGTTCATTTGGCGACCAAGTTCTTTACTTTGCACTTCTCCGTTCTTCGGTTCTTGGAAACGACTGGGAATTTCGGTAGGTGAATCGCTATGCGGAGCTATCAAATCAGTGACGCTTCTATTATGTTCAGCATAGTCGGAGTATAGGTCCCTAAGAGATATAGGAGTGGAAGGAGCGACTGAGGACGAATCCAGCGCGGAAAGTATCATAGACCGACTAAGGTGCACAGATTCTCTGGATAAAGATGTAGCCACTAAAGAACACTCCGATTGGCATGATTGACGTGAGTTATTAATGGTCGCATTCAAGCCAGCCTGGAGCGCTTTGCTTGCTCGTGTCGCCATTCTAAAAGAACTTCGTGAGGAAGATATGGTTCTCTCGTCAGCTGGCGGAGAAGAAAGAACTATATCAATAAAGTCATCATATTCATCCCAGATCTCGTCTTCCGTCAATTTTGATCCTGGTACAGGCGTCACAGCCGTGATTGCTTTGAGGCTTTTACAGCTCTCACTACTAGCGGATTCGGACACCTCAGAGCCCTTCCTCGGAGACAAAACTAAAAATTCAGGAGAATTTGCAGGTAAATGATGTAGATCACCAACGGTGGCGAGAGAGGGGTTAGCAGATTCCAATATTCCTGAAATCGCAGGTTGTGAGAGCATGTTTGGATGTAGTGAGAACGGCAAATTGTCGTTGGGCGTAGTAACGTTGAAGCCCGATGTGGCTGTGATAGATGGCATATCAGCACGACTAAATGGTCGGGAAAACGATTGCGGTGGGGGATTGTGTTTCCTGTTCGCTCTCGATACCACCATAGGTATCCTGCCAACTGATTTTAGACGGGTCGATTTGTTCACTTTAGACTTCACATCGAATATCTCTCTAGGCTCGTCTTTGTCAAAAAATACCTTAGGTGATGATGGGCGCCTTTCAGAAGTGTATTCAGTCAGTGTGGCAGGCGGCGCCGGCAGTAAGACTGATTGCTTCCTTCTAAGTTCTCCTTCGGAGGAACTCTGGGTTTCTTCTTCTGTTGGAGGAGATTTTTCGATGCGGTGGAGGATGTCTTCGAGGCTATCCGATTCGATTTGATCACCATCAAGAAGGGCATAATGAGCCACCGATCGGGAGGAGGGAATACTGGACACTGATACTGGAAGTTTTGTGATAGATGCGAGATCGGTTTGGGTGAAATGATCTTTTCGACGTAGCTGATGGCTCCTTTGAAAGAAGTTCCACTTTCCGAGCTTTTCCGACTTTTTCTTCTTAGCCACTTGGGTGGCTTTCGTTTCTTCTTCTCTTGGTAGAGGAGACGCGTCGGATATCGACGTGTAACAGGTATTAGAACTGTCAACCGGAGGTGCTAATCTTGGAATATCAGTATTTATGGAGAGAGATCCGTTGGTATTTCCCTTGCTGAAGAAATTGGGTTTGAGAAAAGAACGGCGTTTTGCAATGGTAGACTCTGGGTCATGGTTATCTTTCTGTCTCCACATCGATGTGGTCGACGTAACGCTCATAGCTTCTGGAGAATGGACCAAGCGACCGCTTGATGAAAGAAGAGAATCCGATGAGATACCGTAAAACTTTGCGGGCTGCGGAGGAGCCATGGAACTTGTAGTTGAAGTGACGCTCTGCCCACTATAGGTCCGAGTCAAGCTTGATCCATCTCCCCCACCTCCAGTGATTATCACAGGCTCCAGACGATCTAATAGAAAATCGTCCATATCAGAATGTGCTCGGCTAATGTTACCCACAGAATCGTTTGTGCTCGTCGACCTTGCACGACTGGTATTGCTTCCGATACTGGTCCTTCGTCCACGCTGTGCATACCTCCCATAGCCCTCATGTCCAGTGCCAGCAGCAGGGCCCTTGCGAGCTTGCCTATCCCCTTGTCCCGACCGAGACGGGTCAGGAGAGGTTCTTGGCCTCTTTGAAAAAATTCCGAAACGTCTCACCTTGTTGTCCTTAGGTTCTCCTGGAATGTCTTTGGATTCCTTGGGCTCTTTCATAAGGACCGACTTTCTCCTAGAGAGTGATTTAATAGAAGGACCAGGAATAGAAGAGTTCGAATCTACTCTATCAAACTTGATAGGCGAGGGTGATGGATGCGGTATTCGTGAGGAGGCTTTTGATTGGAAAGGATCAGTTGACATATTAGCTCGAGGCACCTGGTTACCTGCGAATTTATGCCGAGAGTCATTCTCTGCAGAACCCTGGCGCTTATGTCTAGATAACCTCAACGACGAAAGGTTGCTATGGATAACAGGCGAAGATTGCAGTTCGAGAGGTTCGGTACCTGTACGACTAGGTCTCAATGGGCATTTTGGTGGAATTTCAGGAGTAGTATCAGCTCCATTAAAATTTGAAAGTTGTTTAATGGGCGATTCAACCCTTGGATTCTTCAGTTTGCAGGCCAAAACGGCTTCTGTCATATGCGCTTCCCGTTCCGGGGCGTTCAATTGGGAAGTGGGATTCCGGGATCGTTGGGCGCTGAGCAGAGGCTCAGTTTTAACACGATCTTCATAGCGAGGATTGCATTTCTCTGCGAGTTCTGATCCCATACTTAGTGTTGGCTCCGTTTGGGATCTTTTTGGTGCTTTGGGGAAGAGGGAAACATCTTTAGTCGCGCCGGGATAAGACGCTCCAGAAACATGGTAACGGGGCGGGTGGCTTCGGAACAGCGATGGACTGGGTTGCCTCAAACGGGAACCGACCTGAGAAGGGTGCGTAATCCCAGGTGAGTAGGAGGACAGAGACGTTGGCGTTGATGTCCTGCTGCTCCAAGGACCTGGAGAGTCTGAGTGCCTAGTTGATGGGCTACTGGTAAAATTAGGGGTTGGCGGGGGAAGGTTAGAGATTCCCACTGTTGTGGATAGACCGGAAAGTTCAGGGGGGATTGAAGGCTTGAATTCAATTTGAGATGTGCTAACAGGAGTCACCGGCGTTCTTGATGGTGGTGGTGGCAGGGGCGGCACCGTAGAGTTATTTAAAAAGCCTTCCGCATTCGTCCTTTCGATACCTGAGTCGGATTTTAGAGAAGGCGAACACGGTTTGCGACCCTCAACATGTCTTTCAATAGATGGAGCTTTCCTGCGTAGTACGTTTCGGGGTGACAATCCGGCAGACTTATGAGATCCCGACGAGCTCAATGAGGGTGAGGCTTGTTGGCATTGCACTGGCAACTTGCTCTTCGACGATGAATGAATGGTGCGCGGTGACGACGGCACACCGAGTGCTATGGGTTGAGGTAATCCGGTCCGACCCTTAAGCGATGCCATTTTCGTTTCAATTGCCTTGTTGCTATCACGCGGCCTAGGACCTTCGCTTTCCGACGCACTGGAGCCTCTTCTGTTCTTAGAAACTAGAGGCGAAGCCCTGGGGATCTGTGTTCTGGGAGCTATGGAGCCAATACTAGATGCGGTTGGGATTCTGGAAAACCTTGAAGTTGAAGACGATTTTGCCTCCACGGGGGAGAGGGCACCCGCTCGATTGGATTTGCGGGAGGACATGTCGTGGGTTGTGCTGGAAACATCGGCGTGCTTTCAGCGTATAGAACCTTTGAGGAACAGGTATATTAATTGGACTCGAAAACATCACGACCGGAGAGTGAAGGACCGGCTAACACCGACATCCGGCTAGTACGCCAAAGTAGCAGTAAGCTCATAGGATCTTCGAGTTTGCGCCCCGTCCCCGTTTCTTGCTCACTTACTCAACGAAGAATAAACCCTGTTTTCTTTTTTGTAGAATGAAACCGTGTAACCAGCCAGGAAAGGAATGTAGATGGCAAGCGCAAATGAGGACAGGAGGCGAGCTATGGGGAGGTATGTACACTGTTGAACAGAGTCACAACAGTAAGCTAAGCTTATCAGAGACAAAATGATCAACGCCAAAAAGCCAACCCTTGGTCATATAACAATAAGTACAAGAAAAGGACGTAAATTAGGAAAATACGAAAAAAATCGCCGGCCTTGCGGCACAGTATAAGAAATTGCAAAAGGCCGCTAGTATCAAACAGTGTAGAAGAGATGGCAGAAGCAGAACTTCGCCACACGGCGGGGCGTCGTGCAGGGAAAGTGTGGCTGAACCAAGGCGTGGCGGTAGCAGCTACCTGGCCTCGATGCGTTGCGAGGTAAGGCGTAAGGCCTGCCACGTCAAAATGCCTTTTTTGCTGCAGCCCAGGAGAATATCAGCGCAGGGAGGGCCGGAGAAACTGCAAGAGTACAGAAAAAGGGAACATTTGAGTCTCTCGGTTGTTTTTAAGAGTCTGATCAGACTCGGCTTGCTGAAAGGGGTAACGCATGATGTGGGTATCAGAACCCCGTAGATCTAGCGATTGTGCTTTCAGTGGATAGATGGAAATGTGCAATGACTGGGTAACCTTCGAGATGCTTGAATCATTCGCGGATATTGATTATGGTTAGTCAGTCTAGATTAGGGACTTGCGAGTTAGTAACCAACGGCTTTTCAAGTTGGAGGGATTTGGCACTAATAGGAATTCCAACTCTTGGTCACCATCACAAGACTTCGAAGCCGTCTTGACCTATTACCCAAGGATGTTTTGGCGGAGACAAGAAGTACCTGCAGCGCGCTAGCACCGAGTGAGCTGAAAACCTGCCAGCACCTGCGAGAGCGAGGCCTTCGATTAACTAGCAGAGAGCCGACAGGACTGGGCCTGTCGTCCACTGCTGCCCACATCAGGCACAGGATTGGCTGTTGACATGGAGCCGAGCAAGGATCCCCGCCGAGTCCATCCAATGCCTGCGGCTCTGGGAAGCCAGACGGAGGAATGAGAAGTAAAAAAAGGCCAACAGCATCTCGCGCAACGCGACGTTGAGAACAAGTCATGTGGGTGGCGATCACGGGGGTACCCTTGAACCTTGCTCCCTAAAATGTTCCTCGACTTTACTCCGCACTCCAACGACGCTTTCTAGAGATTGAAGAATGTCTCTCTCGAAAGAGCATGATGAAATCCAAAGATACTTTGAATGTCTCTATACTAATTGAAAACTAGATAGTACCTAGTAAACACTTGTGCCTTGTTTGTGACTAGTTGAGTTCAAGAGTCCTGACCTAAGCTAGAACCGAACTTCTCCGCAACGTGCCGTACCGTCAAGGTTAAAACCATCGAACAGCGGCCTTTGTCTGGAACAGGGTACTTGTGATTTCACCAGACAGTGGGTACAACTTCTCTCGAAAGAGAGTGTCCTTGCAATCTCGCCCCCGACAAAAATAAATAGAATCTATGCGAAAGTCCAAGGTGTGGCCTGGAGGATATGAAAAGCCTTGAAAGTGGGGTGTGCTATACCATCTTAAGTCCATAACTGGATGCAGTCACAACCACTCAGGCCGCAGAAGAAGAGAATAGCAAAATGATTTGTGCCCAACCCTTGACTCGGCGTCTGTGACTTACAAGGGTGATTTTCTTACAGGTGGCGAATTCAAAAATAAATTCTCTCTGCGGCAATCGCTCTAATGTCAGAATAATAAGGACAAGCAATCTGTGTACGCGCCATTCCGGTGGATTCCATTGGATGAAGATTTTATCCATAGATGTTTGCTGTGAAATGCAAACCGTCCACGGTTAACCAGAGAATTCAAGCTTTTCCCAGACACCCTCAGCAACTAATCGCTTGCGAGCTATCATCTGCCTTATGTATGGCAACTTCAACGAGAGCTTTAGGCAGCCCCATCGCGGGAACGTCTCAGTTGCCTTGGATCCTGCACAGTGACAATTTTGTCATGCATCGGCTTTTCAAATCATCAAGCCTCAAAAACATGACAAGCTATGATTTCTGTTGTCGCAGAGTTGTGTCAATGGCCGATACCACATCCAGATTCAACATTCCCCATCTCCTTGCAATCGATCTGGCTGCTCAGCTCGCCCGAACACTCCCGCGGAAATCCCCAAGTTCACATTGCGATAAGCTCATCTGTATGACAGAACTTAACCACCGAGGCTAGCTCAAAACCTAGCTAATGTTGGAGAAGGTTGCCTTTTCCTGCCGAACAATCTTCCCAAATCGAAATAAGAAAGGTAACTCATGTGCTACCGAAAACATATCCTGGCCATTGTTCGTTGTCGATTTCCTCGAAAACCTCTGGCATGTCTCATCGTATGGCGAAACAGGTTGTGATTGCGGAGTGGACGCTCAAGACGCAGCCGAGCCACATGCGTAACATAACAGGACCTTCAGGGGCGTGCTCCCTCTTTGTGGGACCCGTATCCCTAAGTGATAATGTTCTATTCGTGAAAGCTTGCTGGCAGGAAATCGCTATATCTATGCTGATCAGAATTACGGTTTAGTAGTGAAAGGAACGGAAAGCCCCCGGCTCCTCCCCCAATGTCCAACACTCATCCACAGAAATTCAAGTATGGTACAGTACTTCTTTTATTCTTAATGATCCGTATTATCTCCCATTCAAAGCAGGAAACTGATGTCTGGACGCAAAAGCTCAAAACCAAGCAAGGCGGAACGGGCGGCCAATTAACTCAGATTTTCAATTGCCTAATGACCAACGTTGTTCCCTCATGAATTTCATCCCAGTAAACTCCAGTGCCAGCGAGACGACAACATATAAGGAGGAAAAACCCGCGAATAAAAAACAAAGGTTGAAGTAGAAAATCTTTGAGAAAGGTGATGGGCTCACGCCAAAATATTTCAACAGGTAGTTAGAAGAAGTATGAATCGATTTAGCCAAAGCGAGCTCTTCTCCTCTCCATTGCGGTACGATCTTGTTCGTTCCAAGCACTCGGTTTGCTTCTGTCGCTTCTGTTGTTTGAACCACCATTATAACGGCGACGATTATCGGGCCCGCCCCGTCCCCTCCCGCGTCCCGAGAAGTTTCTGCGCTTTCCTCCCCGCTGATAGTTGTCTCCATCATCGCCGCGGCCTCTCTTTAGTGAGCGTTCTGGCAGCGCTTCATCCAAGCCCTTCACGCCCGACGACGTATTATTACCAGTACCAAACCTCTTTGCTCTCTCCAATGCCTTTTGAGCCTCTTGAGAACCCGAATCATCGGCGAGACCAAACTTTTCAGCCCTCTTCCTGCGTTTTTCAAGCTCAGCATCGAAATCGGTAGTAGCGAGACCCATAGTATAACTCTGTGGCGTTTTCTTTTCGGCCGTCTCTTCTTTGTCTCCATGTGTCTCCTGCACATCTCTTCTTGCAGAAACAGGTTCTGCCGCGGTTTCTCCCTTTTCATCGGCTCTCTTATCCCCCGGCTTTGCCACCGTTAGATCATGCGTAGTCGACGGATCAATATCGACCTTCTGGTTTGGTACCGCAGTTGGATTGGGAGCCGCAGCCTTTCCGCCCGCCGCAGCTGTCTTAGCATCATTCGCATTTGATTCATTGGTAGCAATTTTCTCCACCGGTATTGCTGTTGCTGGCTCGAGCGTAGTTGTATCGTCGTCCCAATCAATAACGTCGTCGGCAGTGTCTGCCTTGGTTAGCGCTGGTGTAGGAACTGGAGCGGCAGCGGGGGTGGCATCAGCGCTCTCATCCGCAGCTTTATCTGCTTCAACGAGTCGCGCCACCATATCAGCTTTCTTTCCAGTGTGAGGGAGTCCCCGCGACTTAAGCATTTCAATGAGGTCGGAGTTTGTCTTCTTGCTGTATGCGCTGGCCATGGTGACGGATCTGTAGTAAGATTCGGAACTTTTAAGGAAGCAAGTATGGTGGCAAGCCGTGAAAATAGTCAGAAACAGCTGGAAACACGCTTTGGATAATCCGTTCGAAGGGGGCGGGGGAAGAGCAGCTCGCGGTTAGGTTGAGAGTTAGGCAGGCTAAGTTTGAAAGGTCAATGGCTTGTTTCAACTAGCATGGTTTACAAAGAGACTGACAAGAAGAACTAATAGAAGGATGAAGAGACCAAATTGCAGACAACGTTGAATACAATGCCAGTGAAGAGGTTGAACAATTGCTGATTTACTCAATAGCAGTGCCTGTTAGTACTATCCAAAAGAACGCGTTTTGGTCCATATGGACGCTAACGCTAAAAATGGAAGCTTTTACATCACGTGAGTGACAGTCCAAGCTGACCCATGGTGATCAGTATCCAGTCAGACGGTTGAGCATACAGGGGGATGGTGTGTATGTGCATACAGTCATTTAATTTGAAGCGATGGTTTAAGTAGTACTCCCAGTAAAACAAGAAGCAAGCCCATTCGTGCATAGTATGTTTGTAGATTTAAGAGTTGCAGTAGTTAGTTAAATGTTATCCCACAACCAAGCCCTATTGCAAGGTAGAAACACGCAAACCCAATTTCCCACAAAAACAGAAATGGCCTTTTATTACAAGAACGAGATTCATGGAAGAAAACAATAAGGGGAAAGCCCATTCCCCAAGACGGTTAGAATATACAATTATTTCGATTAATGATTATAATGCACTTTGACTCCCACATACGTTCACTTGTCAACTTTGGTCTTCTTCTTCGGTCTCTGTTCTTCTTCCTCTTCGAGACCGTCGTCTTCTGCATCGTCCATGTCAACATCGCTGCCGCTGCCGCTACCACTACTTTCATGAGCCGAGTCATATTCTTCAGCAACATCAGATTCCGACTCAGCTTGGAAGTCTTCGTCGACAGATTCTTCATCTTCATCTGCGGATCCTCTGTGAGCGCCGTCAACTTCTTCATCAGTTGAATCCATAAGCTCGTCGTTGTCAAGAGCTGCAGCGATGAGGGCAGATGTCTAAAGCAATCCAAGTCAATAATCGTTCTTTTCGAATGCATGCGTTTACCAGAATGCAAGGCTAGACATCAGAGAACCATATGGGGATCTTACATCTTCGGCCATCTCATTCTTGAATCGAATATTCTTCGCTTTGAAGAATAATTCTAGCGGTTGTTGTTCCTCCCTGTACGGTTATTAGCCTATCACGTCGTCCGTTGGTGAAAGGTTCAAAACAAACCGATTGATATTGCTGAATTGATGCTCGCCTCCGCCCTTGAGAGTCATGGTGATATCAAACGTTCGGCTAGCTGAAACCGCGCCACCAACACGGGACATAGTGATAACGGAGATATTTTCAATTTGGACATACGTTGCGGGCTTTGGGACGAACATAAAGCTCTTATCCAGACAGAATAACAAGCCTTCATTCGCCTTGATGGAACATTTAATTCCGGAGTGGTTGTGGTGACTGGAATTTGCGTTAGTGCTTCTAGTCGTAAATCGGTCCACTGACGCGGAGGGATCTGAGGAATTGCCATAGCGGTATAAAGTTGTGGCTAACCTGGTAAAGTCCTTGGATGGCATGATTACTTTCTTTCCGGAAAGGCCGCGGAATACCTTCGTTATGACCTGATGAATCGGTTCCTCGTAATGAGCCTGAAGTTTATCTTTGTAGCGAGTTTGAAGTAATTCACTGTCCGAGGTTAGTCTGCCTATAAAGTCAAGGAGATAAAATGGGAGAGAGATACTCAGTCATATTTAAGTCGAGATTGTATTCATCGTCCAATTTCAGTTGCATTACAAGGAAAGGGTATCGGGTCTGCCCCTGACGCAGAGGCGGGTCCAATCCAAGAGTGATTAATGTGTGCGTATCATCGTTCTTGGGCAACAAGAAAAACTTCTTGATTGATTGATACTGGATTTTATAATCGTATGTCTTGCCGCGAAGTCGAAGCGAGTTCTCATACATGTCGATATCGAATCGTCCTCTGATCGTTGTAAGCAAAATGAGCCAATATACTCAACATAGCTGCATAGCTCAAACCTTGGCGTGAGATGCAACACATCTGGAAATGTGGCAAAAGTATCTCCAGCGACTTCACCAATCTCAGCCTTCTCCATTAACATCTCGTAGAAAAGGTTAGCTGCATTCTGCTCTTCTGGTTCTTCCCCGTCCACGCTCTTCTCGTCTCCATCCGCCTGATCTTTCTTTACAGCGGTACCGGGTATATAGAATCTCATCTCGACAAGCTCGTCTTTTCCAGCACCAGCTTTCTTGCCCTGGTTCTTAGTGCTCCCGGGTTGTCCGTTGACACCATTGGTGGCGCTGTCGGTTGGAAGCGAAAATTCCACCGCCACTTCATTTCGTCCTGCTAAATTTGTGTTCGAGATCTCCGAATAAGGAATTTCGAATGCGGGCCTGTTCTGGACATTGAACGATAGTTCGGCTTTACCAAAATCTGCTTTCCCCCAGTTCCATCCTCTAAGTGCATGTTCTCGGTTTTCTAGATTGACTCCATACCATAGCTTGAATGCTTTGCTAGTCCGTTCGAAATCCTAAAACAACTGCCATGTCAACAAAGGCCAGAGAACATATCGGGCTTCCATACTTCTTGTTCAAACCCGTCCAGCTGGATAACCCCACCGGTCCGCGGTAAGATCTTTAGCTCGTGGCCTTTCGCCGCACGGCTCCACTGAGCAGCGCCGATATTGCTTTTGTCAAGTGTAAACGTATCGCCTCCACCAGTCGGTTTCCATCCCAGACCACTCTCAGCAAGTTTACATTTTCCCGTTTGCTTGGAAAGGTCTAGGTAGATGCTTTCAAAGCTCTCCCTGGATCATGTCAGTAGAATTTTCCAAATGAGCGATTCGAATAACAGGCTTGCATACATGGCGGAGAGATTGTTATCTAATGATATCAGGGATATCTAATGCGATAGGAGCCAATATCGCTGCGAATTGAGACCGTGGTCGAGAAGAAAGAGAAGAGGTTCAAAATGGAGCTCTGCACTCTCTATCCTCAGTTGCTTGTCGCGCAGGACCATTTGTTCCCAGCGCGTCCAAAGTACTTTAGCAAGGTTTACGCTAGTTCCAGAATGTTAAGTTAGTAAGCTAAACTGGTGATTAGTTAGGGACATCTGTTGCAAACCCAGGCTTCGGAGAATATCCACTCTGCGAACATCAATGCAGCCAGCGTGCCTGTTTGGTGCAAGCTACACAATAAATCATTCTCCAAGGGTATGTTTTCACTCCGGCCCTTTCTGGCACCCATTAACTAGACAGCCGAATTTCCAAGTTCACAAAGCGGAGCGTCGGTAAGTTTATCTAATGTAGGTTTGTATGTACTACTTTGTACAGAAACGCAACCAGCGTTCCGTTTTCCCCCATCACTTGAGTGATTTCTGAAAGAACTTTTAGAGCAAACACATCTTGTTCATTCACTTGGAGTTTTTGCTTCATTTCTGCCACTGGTTGAAGCTGAATTTTGACGCGCCAGTATGTCATTCCTCTAAACACTTTTTCTGGTTGGACTCCCCAACGTGTGACATACGGATAGATCGCACTTGATTGTGCATATGATGGATAATATTCCTCAGCCTTGTTAAGAGGGTCGCATTTGGTGCCTGCTGCCTTAAGACGTGGCAAGGCTCTGGGTAGAATCAAATGACCAATAACCTTGTCCACTGTTCCCCTTACTCTTAAGTCTTACTGGTATCTAGAGCATCGTATAGCATGACGGGGCGTGCGTAGCTGGCGAATGTCTTTAGGCGCAGCCTTGCACTAGGCGTGATCGGATATCCCCATTCTCTGTTCTCCGTTCGTAGTGGGATATGGAGTATGATCGCTACTACTTCAGACGAACTATAAAGGGCCGCTCATATCGTCGTCCCTGATAGCTTTCTTTCAACCAAACCTCCCTGCTGGTCTTCAACTATATCTCTTCAAGCAACTCAAGCACTCCTCAATAAGAGCTATAAATAAATGTAAGTATAGGCCTCACTAGCGGAAAGCAATGCGTACAAATGCTGAGCTCTCAAATAGAACCCAGCCATGCCTCCTCAGGGCCGCCATACCCAAACGTCTTTACAACTGACTTGGGTGGTATCGTGCGTCAAGCGCAGGATTACTGGGAGCCATGGACTTGTTGCAATTGTTCGGTTGTGAACCACCCGGCAGCCAGATACTACAAGTCTTGTGGCTATGACGCCTGTTCCGACTGGCCCCTAGGGTATTAAGAGGTCTATGGATGAGTGATATGGAAAACCATGGCATAAACAAGATGGTAACAATAGCATTGCACATGGCAGCTTTATCTTAGATTTCTGCTAATAATTGTATGTGTGGACGGCACATAACAGTTGTAATCGCAATTCAGATTTACTTGGATCTCTCCTTTCATGGCAATCACCTCTCTTTGCATTGCAAGGGGGCTATTGATTTCGATTGCCCATTAATATCTGGCAGATATTCATGTTGGAATGGATGTTCTGCTAAATATGTCATGTATTGATATAGCTGACTCTCTCTTTACTTTTGACTTTAATTATAATAAGCTTATTTCAAAGTAAGGTGACATAAAGTTGAAAAGAGAGCTTTATGGGCAGAATTGGTTATCATTATTTGTCTTTGTCATGTTATTTTAAAACAACCAATTGAGGTGTGACAGAAGCACATATCCATAAGGGGCGGAGATAGTGACATCTCTAGTTACCCTACTTTCACTGTGCATTCTGAGACAAGCATGGTATCTCCTCTCCCCCCAGGTCGTCAATGCGTCTTGAACGTGCTCCTCCTTTTCTTGTTTCTAAGTTGATCGGAAAAATGATTTTCAAGATCTTGGAAAGGGAATATGGGAGAGTCGGACTGGTTACAGTCAGGTTTATTGTCCTACAAACAGCAGAGTTATCACCCAGGTATGTGCTTTACAGTACATATAGTACATTTGTGTGACAACCTGCATCCTTCAGTGTCAATATTAGAATTTTCTTGCCAATCATTATGCCACCATGCAATGAGAAGCAAGATTACTATCCTGGTCATTGGCTGCTGATTGTCAAGGCTGATTGTGAAGGTTGAGAGGAATAAGGCGGATGTCAAAGACTTGTGTCATGAAAGGATGCATGTAATAATGAGGAGCCACAATCAGGCCTAATATACTCAGAGTTGGAAGTACCCAACAGGTACTGAGACATTTAGTATTAACGCACCTTTTTTCAATGTACCGCATCGGGGACGATATAGAAAACATGTATTGCCTCCTCTACATCTGGTATACATATGTACTGTACTCCGTACGCATCGTCACTCGCGGAATGCCCTAAGAAACAGGCATCTTTTTTTTTGTTCCTTTTTCGTACAGTGTGTTTTTGTGCCCACTGACGGGGAGAATGCAACAAAACCAAGGATCCAGCCCGCACTATGCCGTACTTATTCAGGTTTGATTCGTAGAAATATTTTTCCCTCCGCCTCCGCCGCTAAAATGGGACTAACGGCCGAAATCTGGCAAATCAGAGCTCTCAGGGAGAACCCGCCCCTGTCATGAAAAAATACGGTAATTACACCCGTACCAGCCAGCAACTCGACCCTCAGACTGAATTCCCCTTTGCAACAGAAGACGACCTGTGCACTGCAATTTCCAGGAGCTCTCCAGCCCTGAGGTTCGTTCGTTCGCTCGCTCGCTCTTTCATTATCATTACTCACTACTTTCATTCTTTTCCAAACGCAAAAGTCAGGTCCAGGGTTTGTTTTAATCCTCTACATGCTTGTCCAACTTCCAATTCATTCTTTTTACTAGTATCTTTTCGCGTCATGTTCCAATGCTCGCACAGAGAAGTCAAGTTCTCACTCCATAACTGAAGAAGGACCATAATCGAACGACGAACGACGAACCTCGAGCCACCACCACCAATACCCTCCTCATCCCGGGCAGGACAATGAGGATCTCCTCACTGTTTCCATCTGGCGGTGCCTCAAGCTTAGGATTACCATCTCTACTTTCCCTCCTTTCCCTCCTTCCCCTACCGCTGGTTCGAGCGACTCTCTTCACCGAAATACCGCCCCCGCCGCTTGACCTTGGCTCTTTGGGACGGGTTGCCCTGACAGGAAACTTTGATGCAATTTCTCTCTACACATATCAACAGCAGCGAGATGAAGTCCTTGCTGTCTACAATGGCTCCCAGTCCCAGTCGTTGATCTCACCTCTGCCGAATGGCGCACTCGCACCTATCTCTTCCGCTGATGCCGACATCCTAGCCCTTTGTCCGTTGAAGTCGAAAGATGGCTCGCTGACGAATATTGTTGTTGGAGGAAATTTTACTAGCTTAGGCGGAATTGAATCTCAAGCTCTTGCTCTATTTGATCCTCATTCAGGGAAAGTCTCGGCTATTTCAGGGTTATCTGGTCAGGTCCTGGCTTTGCTCTGTGATTCGGACAAGGCGTACGTGGGTGGAGACTTTAAGAGATCAAATTCGTCCAACGCCATTTCTTGGTCCCAAAACTCCGGCTTTTCCAATCTCCCGTTTGGCGGCTTCAATGGACCCGTTACGTCTATCGTTAAAGGACCAGATGATCATATAATATTTGGAGGATCTTTCGATGGTCTAGGAAACACCACAACCCCTTCTCAAAAGGATCAACAAGTGATCAATCTTGAGACGGCCGAAATCTCCTCTGGCGGGAGCACTATAAGACCGGGATTTGCTGATCGGAATGTCATCTGTAAGGCAACAAAACAAGATGGCGAAGGCAACACTTGGCTTCTTTCCGACCAGCAACGTGGATATTGGCAAGCGCGGATGCGATTCGGGTTCCAGCCTACGAAACTAAGACTTTGGAACACTCATTTTGAAGGGCGTGGAACTAAAACCTTTCGGTTCATTGCATTGCCTGACACGGGAATTCTCAATATGACCTATACTGATCCGCAAACCGGAAAGGAGGTCGCATGCGATGCTAGCTGTCCACTCTCAGACAACCAGGATGAGGAGTTTCGCGACTTCCATTTCGTCAATATTGTTGGCATGAATGGCTTTCGACTTGAAATACTGGAGTTCTATGGCCAAGGCGGTGGCCTCAACGGCGTAGAGCTCTTGGAAGATGGTGTGTCTACCTACATTCTAACATAGCACAACTAAATTGCTTATTTATGATTACAGATATCTATACTTTTGCGGTCAATGATTTCAACGAACCATCTTGCGCCAATATTCCCTTTGGTTCCAAAGCTACCAAAACAGGCAGTTGGACACTCGGTCCATCTGTCGAGAGCTCCGCCGATTATTTAAGCGCCCAAGTTGATGCCTCAACAGCTCCATCTACATCTGTTACTTTTTTCCCAGATATTAAGCAGTCTGGCAATTATTCTGTTACATTGTTCACCCCTGGTTGCATTCAAGATGGAACGTGCGCAACAAGAGGAATCGTCAATGTGACCGGATTGTTCACTTTCCAAGACGAAAACCCCGCCCAAACATTCATACATCAAACAAATAATTTTGATAAGTATGACCAAATATATCTTGGACGCGTCGATGCCTGTAATCCCAAATTTCGGCCAGAGGTGACTCTTTCAGCGCAGTTTGGACAAGGCAATATAAACATGGTCGCATCTCGAGTTCGATTCCAATTGATCTCGTCTACCGGTGGTCTTAATGGCCTATTTGACTATGATCCGAAGCAAAACGAATTCAGTACAAACTTCTCTGCATCCGCTGTCAACAGAGCAGGAACCAAGCTGGACCGTGGAGCTGTAATTAATGCACTAGCATACAAGGAGGATACTCTATTTGTCGGTGGCAACTTTTCAAATTCAACCATCCATAACGTTATGTCGATCACAGATGATCGCGCCTCTGGCTTATCTGGTGACGGATTGAATGCAGCAGTCACTTCATTGGTCTCGCTTGATGACCTAGTATATGTGGGAGGGAACTTCACAAACTTGGCTAATGGTGGAAATGAAAAGCTTAAATATGTTGCTGCATACTCGATTTCCGATGACACTTGGCTCCCATTGGGTTCGGGTCTTAATGGTTTTGTCCAATCGCTTGTACAATTCCCTGTGAATATCTCTTCTACCAAAGTAGAGACTGCTATCGCGGTAAGTGGTGACTTCTCTCAAATAGAGGAATCGGATGGACGCCGAGCTATCCCAATTAAAGGATTTGCTGTGTGGGTACCATCAGAGAAGAAGTGGTTGCAAGAGCTCGATGTCAGTCAAATGGCATATGCAGGTCAGCTTACGGCCTCCATCATGGAAGGGAACGATACAATACTGGCCGGTACCCTGGCGTCAGGCGGAATCTCATCGCATGGTGCAGTTGCACTAACTGACAATAACGGACTCGCTCTACAGCCACTTCCAGTCAAAATACAACAGGTGCCTAACTCAAAACCGCGACGCAAAAGGGCGTCTATTGATAATAATGGTTCTCAAGCCGTAACGGCAGGCCTCTTCGATAAAGGATCGGGCCGGAATCTTACAGTCCTTGCAGGACATTTTAGCGCGACTGCATCAGATGGTTCGACTATTCAAAACGTTCTCTTGATCGATGGCTCCGATGGCGAAAAGGTAACGGGCCTCGGCCCAGGCATTGACCAGAATTCGACTTTCCTTACTGCTGCGGTACATCGTGACTCTCTCTTCCTTGGCGGGAAAGTGACAGGCCGAGTTAGTTCGACCGATGTTGTAGGACTTGTTGTCTACGATCTTTCGAAAAAGCATTATCTTACAAGTCAACCCGCAATCTTGGCCGGTGATGATGTCGTCGTTAATTCTATCGCTCCGCGACCTGGTACTAATGAAGTCTATGTCGGTGGCGAATTTAGCTCCGCCGGTTCTTTGCCATGCCCTAGTGTGTGCACCTTGCAAACTGATGCCTCCCAATGGGCCAGACCTGGGTCAGGCATTCAAGGAGCCGTATCCGTCCTAACATGGGCATCAAATGATATACTCATCGCTGCTGGTAACATGTCCGTCAGCGGTAACAGTACTACAATTGCAAGTTACGACGCGAAAAAGCAAACTTGGTCCGCGATTAATGGGAAATCCGCTAATGTCATAACTGGCCCCGTTACCGCTTTCGGCCTCGCAAGACAAGATGGCACTCGATTTTGGGTGGCAGGAAAATCCTCCGGTGGCTCTACTTTCCTCGTTTTCTACGATGGAACTGAATTTCATTCTGCTGGGACTCTCTTTGGCGAACAGACAACCATTAGGGACGTTCAAATACTATCTCTGCGCGAAGAACATGGTGACGCTGATCTCATTGAAAAGAATCAGGCTTTACTCTTGACTGGGCAACTCCAATTACCAAGGTTTGGGATAGTCTCTGGTGCAATCTACAACGGAACAGCCGTGGAACCCTTCTTGCTGTCAAGCACTGCGGATGGAAAGCCCGGGAGTATTAATAGATTATTTTCTGAAAATAAAATCAAGCTTGGTGGTGGCCGTAAGTTTTGCCCCTCGAGAAGCTTGCTAATAGCGCACTAACCAGCTATCCAAAACAGGCAAAGCGCACTCCAAGGGGATCGTTGTACTTGTTTCCTTTTGTATTGCGCTAGGATGTATATTCCTAATAGTTCTCATCGGTATCATCCTCGGCCGCATACGGCGTTATCGGCAGGGATATGTTCGTGCTCCACAGGGCATGGATAGAAAGCCGGATCTTAGACGGTTGCCGCCAGAATATCTCCTGGATTCTCTTCGACAGCGCACCCCTGGTGTTCCCGCCATTTGATTGCAACGACTGGTTTTGCTTTTCTTCGTTTTACCACTTAATACACAACGGAAAATCGGCGTTAGGGGAGCGGCAAATACCCTTTGTATGGCTTTTAGGTCGGTATCATCCCGGAGTTTTCTCTTTTCTAATATTGCCAGCGATTTTCCTGGAGTCTTTTGAACTATCTTCTTGTGATGGGTAGATGATCTGCAATTACATAACTGCCCTTTTTCTTGCCTAGAACTTAGTTTTGCAGGAATTTTGCATTTATTAAGGGATACATACGTCTTTAGAATCACCCTTTTTGTCTTTCGATAATTCCACATGCCTCTGCTTGACCTCGTACATGTCTTTTGCTCAGGATTTCCCATTTTACCTTGTTCTTATCTCACACGACTCCTTGAACTCTCTTTTCTACCTGTCCCTGTTATTGATAAAGCCTCCCACTCTGGAATGAGTTTCTTATTTCCTGGTTCATGTTGAACTTGTAGATACCTACAACAGGGTTATTTGGCGAACACCACTAATGAATATGTGAATTGCATTTTGAAATACTTGACCATATGCTGCAACGTAATGGCAGATTGTTCGTTGCGAATATCAAGTGAGGAATAGCGCGTTTGTTGGCCAAGATGGTCAATTTCGCCTGAGGTGAACTTCTCCACCTAAAAAAAATCAGTTCTCCATAAAAAAGGCGCTCTGCTCAGTGGAGGTGATGGAGCGTTTGATTCTTGGTTCAAGGTTCTTTGCATTATTTAACCTAGCGTTTGCCTTTATCTTACGTAGTCGTGCAGATTATTATTTGGACACCTGAACGAGTAGTGGTGATGTTCCTCTGCTTGATCAGGTCATCGGAGTCTGGTGCTGGTTCGGTGTTAATTTTTGAGGCGCGCTTTGACGGGTGGATAAAGGAACGCCCTTCGGATTGACGGTTTCTTTTTTCTCTTCTCTTTTTTAATATTTTATTCCTTTCTGCGGATGTCTTCTTAGATTCTATTATCACTCAGCTAAGGCCGAAATGCGCTCGAGAACTGGCTGGTAAGTAAACCACTAGGTGAAGAGCTCCCACCTACTGAGATTCGCTTTGTCCAATTACGCGACTAAACTGACACAATTTATCTCGTCTCTAGCCTAACGTGCCGCGCGCGAAAGTTGAAATGCGACGAGCAAAAACCTCAGTGCTCCCAGTGCCGCAAGGCTTCGAGGGAATGCCGGCCTAGCGAGGGCATCGTGTTCCGCCACCAACAAAATGCGTCGATGAACGCGGACGACCGAGGGAGGCTGAAGGGGTTTTATTCGTATAAGAATACATTTGATGAGAACAGTGTGTGGCTGGAAATACCAAAACAAGGTGCGCTGTTCGGGGGTTTAAGCGTCCCAGGCGGAAATATGAAGCTAATATAAACGGCTGCGAGAATAGTAACTTTTATTGACGTTACGGATCCGTATGCTGATGAATTCGAGGCTTCTCTCGTGGACGCTGAGAATGCATCTGCCAATCAACCTCCCAATGCCTGGGATAGCGATGGAATGCAGCACGTTCGCTCGACGGACGCCCAAACACATGGCCTTGAAGCTCTTTCCGCAGCAGCTACGGGGGATACCTACGTCCTGCAGCAGCATCTACAACCGGCAACTATGTCTATCGACTCAACGGTACACAGCAACATAGTTTTCACTCAAGCAGAGACTCAGCATGCGTTGGGATCCGTGACCTCCCCCAACCAAATCCGAACGTCTATGGCAACTCCTGCTTCCCCTTCAATGTCAATCGCATCCAATAATAATATAAACTTCCTTCTTAATCCATCTACATCATTATCTCCGCCAATCGACCCCAGTCTTCATTCACCAACGGATCGCCGGGACTCCCCGCTTCACACGAGGGCCCTGGTTCCGCAAACAAGGCCTGTCGAAACTGATCGTGAGGTTTCATATTTACTCCGGCACTTTTCGGAATCACCAGGGCAATGGTGGGTACATATGCGGCTTACCATGCTATTAGTTCCCCATGTGCTATAACTGCTAACACGACCTATAGGATGGACCTTTTTGATCTAGGCTCATATTTCGCATCGTACGTACCTGTTAAGGCTGTCACCAACCCTCTCCTAAAATACGCTGCTTGCGCCTACGCTGCAAAACAACTCGGTAGAGTGAAGGGAGCCAAAGGCAATATTGGGGGCGTGTCTAGTAGGCTGGCGAGCATGGAAATGTGGCCAGATGCAGACAGAGTAGACTGGTATTTCCATGGGGCCAAGTACTATGATAAAGCTATTCAGCGCCTCATGGAAACACTACAACACGATGGGCAGGCTCCTCCAATAGGCTCGGCGGCAGGTTTGGGACAGTGGCAGGGCGCAGAATTGTGCAATGTCACTGAACATGGCCATCCATTTAAGAGGCGGCGAAGGGTTTCGAATAGTCGATTATCCAGCGCGGGCTCTGATGAAGTCCTGGCTGCCACTGCGATTTTATCCGTGTATGAGTTTTTGGATGCCACTGGCCCGGCCTGGGATCGGCATTTGAGTGGAGTAAAATCATTGCTGGACATTGCGGAAGTTGGAATGATGCCGCTGGAACAGGGTGTGTCCCCTGGTGGGACTCCTCTACCCCCGTTGCGCAAACCAGGCTTTTCCAAAGCAAGGAGAGCCACGTTCTGGAATTTTGCTAGACAAGATTATCTATCAGCTTGTAAGACCGTCCCCCAGAGATTCGCAGGATGTGTGTGCTAATCTCGTTTAGTTATCAACAAATGCAAATGCCGTCTGGATACAGATGACCTATTTTTATGGACAGAAGCAGGACTTCACCTAGACGAGGTGGGGTTCATTCAACCAAGTAACAATACGTATGCGCCGAGATACCCTGAGGGAGGAGATGTTATGATGGAAGATATGATTTCCAATGCACTCGTCTGGTTATCGTCAAAAATTATGAACTATCTGGCCGTGGATGGCGGCAACACACAGCGAACGGAGACCGCTTTATTGGCACAGTGGCAACAACTGCGAACTGAGGTGGATGTGTGGTATAATGGATTACCAGAGACATTCAAACCGTGCGCACGAGTTGAGTATCCATATTCTCCAATTAAAGCGAATGAAGAACTTTACCCGTTTCATGAAATCTGGTATAGTATACCCATGTGCGCGTCGGCAATGCAACACTACCACATGGCTCGAATTCTGCTGCTCGTGAACAAGCCGTCCGGTTCTCCCACCTTGGGGAGGACAGCGGCAGGCCAAGAAAATGGACACCAGTCAATCGAAGCCGAAATAAGATTCCATTGCCACGAAATATGTGGGATCTCGCTATCTAGGCCAGATGCATCTGTGCGAATAAACTCCGTCCAACCCTTATTTCTGAGTGGCCAATACCTTGCCGAGGATCGGGAGAGGATGGCGGTTATACGATTGCTTCGAGGAATTGAGAATGACCTTGGCTGGGCAACCGAGTACCGTGTGGAGGAGTTGTTGAAGCAGTGGGGATGGGATCGCAACCTCGTCACATGACAGCAACCGACATCGAGACAAGAAGAATAGCTGCATCTGAATGCATTCAAGGCACCAGTTGTAAGCACTAACCGAAGATCCAGCTACCGCTTGACGACCCTTGGAAGACATATACAGCCACAAAGTTAGGCACGCTGGTACTTGAATACCAATACCATGGACGAGACTTTCCTACTAACTATCCAAAAGGACACATAGCATTTCTCAGGACAAACTTATAAAGCTCGGTCCATTGAGGCCAAGTCGCTCATGATTCGCTATGCCAATTGGATTCGTGCAAGGTCTATGAATTGAATGTAGCAAAGGGCATCACGAACCGAAGCTTGAATGAGTTATCTTTTATGAGAGTCACATTAGCGCCAACGACGGATCAAATCAATTTAAGATTTGTCAACAATTTTACTATTTCACCTATTTGGTACCCTATCGAGCGTATCTTTCTATAGGTACTATCGTCATGGGCTATATGGGTAGTTACAAAGTAACTCCTGGTCCCCTTTCGTGCTTGCTAACGACTAAGGAGATAGAGCTAGAGATTTGTGAGGTTCACGGGCCTTACTCTCTGGTAAATTCTGATTCAGGTAAGCCCGTCTCTACATTCTGTTTATGAATGAGGAATATGGGCCGATTGTTTTTTGCTTCGAATGTGCAACTTTCTTAGCTGTGGAAAGTCAAAACTGGCATTTACTCAACTTGAATACAATTTCAAATTCCGAACCCAAAAATATTCAAATCTCATCTCACAAGTACATACCCAACAAGCAAATTCAAATTTTTCCTGACTTTGGAAATATCGACGTGTTGAACCTCCTTATGTTTTCCCTCTCTTGTTATGAACACGGCATATTATTGTTGGAATAATTGCCTTACCCATCTCATTTCCTCCTTCGCGCATAGCTTGTTAGCGAAGACGCGAACATCTATTCCTTCATAGCCATGTACCGAAAATCCGCTTATATATCACTTTCATCAGTTGCACCTCAAGGCAGTACAGCAGCAGTTCCGCGGCAAGGAATCCCACAAAAGTTGGTGCCGGGTTGACAAAGGTAACTGCGCTATGGAGCGGTGGAATGTATGGGAGAACAAAACCAATGGCCATAATTGCCACCGTGGATGCCACTAAGACCCGAGCGGCACGGCTTTGAATGATGGGAATTTTAGCAGTACGCAGAAGATGGACGATAAGGGTCTGTGTGAGAAGGCTGCAAGTCTTGAAATTAGCTAATTCGTGGCGTGATCTGAATGAAACTGGCCTACGAAAGCGGCTGAAGCGAGAGGTGACTTACCCTTGCAAGAACCAGTGAGTACGGAACAATCTGACGCCTTCTGTATCGGAGGCTGAGCGGATCCCGTAGTAAAACCATCCAAGACAGAAGGTCATCATATCAATCGTGGAACTAGTTGGTCCAAGGACAACAATAAACCGAAGTAAGTCTATGATCGCAAATTAGTGGATGACAAGGACGAAGTTAATGGATTATATAGCACACACCCTTGGGATCCCATTTTTTGGGCGATTGCACATATTCCTCATCCATTCGATCCCACGGGATCGCGATCTGACTGATATCATATAGCAAATTCTGGACAAGAAGTTGCAAACTCGTCATCTAGAGGAGCAGCCAGAACCATTAGCATCGACAGCGCACCGACTCTCAAAACTGGGCATACATACTGGTTCAAATGGCAGCCACGCGCTGGCAATGAGGATGCTAAACACATTTCCGAAGTTGGAGGAGGCGACCATCTGGTTCTTCCGTGAGCACGGCCTACAAGGAGTCTTAGGGTTATATTTACCTTGATGTATTTGATTGTGTTCCCATAAGTAATCCTACCCATGGTCACAGCGCCCACGATTATGTTGAGCCCTTTTTCCGTGAGGATTACTGTGAAATAGTCAACAAACCTCGCTTCATTTAGTCAAATAAAAGAAGGCAGTCTTACTGTCGGCACAATCCTTTGCGACTCCCGCGCCTGAGTCGACCGAAATTCCGACATCTGCAAATCGCAGAGCAATGCAGTCGTTAATTCCGTCGCCTAGCATGCCAACGCAGTCTCCATTTCGCTTTAAGCTCATAACTACTTGTCCTTTCTGAGCAGGAGTCAGCTTCGCAAAGACTTTGCACGTCTTGACAACGTCATGGAATTCATCCGTTCCTTCAAGCCTCTCCAACTCTGCTCCCGTTATGGCCTGAGTATCTCCCTCGTCAACGTAGCTAACAAGGTTTAGAGACTGGCAAATCCGGAGGGCGATCGCCATGTTGTCACCTGTGAGAATTCTGACATCAACGCCCAATCTCTGTAGCTGCTCGATTGATTCTGCGGCATCTTCCTTTGGCGGATCGAGGAATGTCAAGAAACCCTCAAGAATGAGGTTAGACTCGAGCTCTTCTTCGATCATATCATCCTGACCGATCTCCAAATCTTTGACTTCTCTGGTAGCCACCAGAATTACTCTGAATCCTTCGGAGTTAAGACGGTCAGCCTGTGCAGCGATTTTGCGTCGCCACTCTGCACTGAGACTCAGAGTTTCAGCTCCGTCTCGAACTGATGTGCAAAGAGCTAAGACTTCCTCGTACGCTCCTTTGCAGATAAGTTTGAGTTTCTTGGTCGGTCCGCGGACGATGCAGCTTGATCGCCGCCTTTCGAAGGTGAAAGCAATCTCGGAAATTTGATCATAAGGTGGGATTTCTATATGATCCCCGGATTTAAAATTGATGACGGCAGTATCAATGTTGTTCCCTTGGCTTTCTTGACACTTGGCATTGATAAACGCTAATTGGAAGACTCCCTTGTTCCGGTCACCGACGCAGTCGAGATAGTCGGATAGAGTGATTTCGTCTTTAGTCAGAGTTCCCGTCTATGCAAAATACTCACTCAGTTAGCCCAAGTGTCTCAAACTCTCGATTCGCAGGACGGCCTACCTTATCGCTACACAAGATTGACATTCCTCCCAAGTTTTGGATAGAGTCTAGGCGCTTAACGATGGCTTTTTTCTTGGAAAGACTGAAAGCTCCTCGCGCAAGATTGGCGTTCACAATGGCGGGAAGCATCTCTGGAACAAGTCCTACTGCAACACTCAAACTGAACAAGGCTGCATTTCCCCAGTTTCCAGTTGTCTTTCCAGATATGCCCAGAACCTGGTTTATTTAGCACACAAGTTTTTCATTATTTGTGTTGGGGAAGTGTCTTACAATTGGCACCATCGTGAGCATGAATCCAATTAACATGTAGGTCACATTTCGAATCCCGCGCTGGAAAGAATTTGTAGGCC
Source organism: Amauroascus verrucosus (assembly GCA_001430935.1). Classification (NCBI taxonomy): domain Eukaryota; kingdom Fungi; phylum Ascomycota; class Eurotiomycetes; order Onygenales; family Onygenaceae; genus Amauroascus; species Amauroascus verrucosus. Next base: position 549,856 of record LJPJ01000294.1, read on the forward strand.
GCTTCTTGTTCAATTGCTTCATTATCGTCGCAATGAATGAGCCTAGCATGTACTTAGTAATCATGCTCCGATATTCATGTTAGGACTTAGGACGGTTTGAGCACTTACTGTCACCAGTCCTCAATACTAAGGCTAACCCTCTCCCAGAGATCACGCTCGTTCCCATGAAGGCGATATTCTCAAGCTCGAAAAGCCTACCATCTTCCTTTTCAAGTTTGGGGACTTGTAAAACGGGAGACTTGCGCAACGGTTCACTCTCTCCGGTCAACGTTGACTGGCTAATTTGCAATGATGATGACTCTATTATCAAACAGTCGGCAGGGACAGTAATACCAGGCCGGATGAGCACAACATCTCCCGGGACGACATCTTTCACATGGATGGTCACCATTGAATCCTCCGCGGTATCCAAGGATTTGCCTGGAGCTGGACATTGTCGACGAACCTGGATGTGTGCACTAACCGAGGACTGTAACTTGATGACGGCTATGCTACTCCGATACTCTTGCCAGAAGCGCACAATACAGGAGATGACAATCATCAGAATTAAAATAGTGAAAGTTTCCTATTTTTCTCTTGTCAAAATAGAAACTTGAAATATAGAGGAAGTCAAAATGCTTACCCAACTTGGATCAGGAGTCGCGACGCTGATGATAGCCAGGAACGTCAGTAGAATATTGAACGGGTTCGGCAGAACTAATAGTAGCAATTTCCACCATGGCGGGGGGTTCTTGGAGGTCAGAACATTGGGGCCGGTGATTTTCAAGCGTGCGTCAGCTTCGGCTTGACTAAGACCTTGACGGCATGATTGCATATGCTCAAATGCAGTGTTTGGTGGAAGCATGGCAAATGCACGTAGGATCGATGGCGAAGTCGAGTCCTTTGCGAGAGGCATGTGTTGCCAATTGTCGCGGTCGTTGCCATTGCCTATGTTCGAGATTTGTCAGTACCGAAAGGGGAATATTTCCGATATTGAATGGCGCTTCGCTACCTACCTCTGAGCCGATTTCCAAGCCCAAGGCCCTTACCTCCAAACCTTGTAGCCAAATTCGTTAATGCCGAATGCATGTTTGCTGTCCGGATGATGTTGTTTTTGAATCCGAACAGTAAAACAATGAGAAGATGCCCGTTCCCGGTGTAGTCGCCAGGTTTTCTTTAATCCAGTCTGAACGCAGTCTTGACAGGGTTGGCAGGTTGACCGTGAACCGTGAGCCAACTCCATCCAGGTGATGAGAACCTAGCAACGAATCGAAAGAATAGCGCAAAGAGCACACCCCCAATTGAAGAAAACGGCTGTGCTCATCCTATGGCGGTTTAAGCTGCTGCACAGGAATACCAGCTAGCACACATGTGCCAGCTGATCGAACGAATTGCTTAACGGTCGCCAGAGTTGTGGAAACTACGAGCTCAATTGCTCGTAGTCAGGGATAAAGAGAAGAGTAGAAAAGGTCAAGATGATCCTAAAAAGAATTGCGAAATGGAAAAGCAAAATCGCAAAGAAAGATTTGATATAATAGATTTATTTATTTATTTATTGATTTGGGGGAAAAAAAAGGGCAGATAGGTGGGTTGAGTGTGTTTGGGTTGGAAAGCGAAAGGGTAGTTGAAGGGAGGTATTTGTCGCACTCAAGCTGGCTATATTATAACCACAGGAATAATTTATACTCGAAAAGGAGAGAGATATCACGCTCTTCCCACCGATGGCTAGGAACGGATACAAAGGCTTTTCATTTCTTGCATGCAAAACAACGCCAGGATGAAAATTTCAGAGGCTAAAACTGCGATCAAAGCTGCTATTTGCTAGGTTACGCGGCCTCATCGAAGGACCCTCAGCCCTGAAGATTAAGCTTCGAATTACTGGCAGTGGATTGGAAGATTCGACGATAGTTTCCCTTATCAGGAACCCGGCAATGGACAAGCATTTGGAAGGTTAAAGAGGCATCAAAACAAAACAGCCGAGAAGGCCTACAGGCGGCAAATCCGTGGGATACAACGGGTGAATTTAATGGTAAGAAAAGCAAATCCATGCACATCAAGCATATTACATAGCTACGTGTATGACTATCTGGCGAGTTTGCTGAGATTCCGTCCTGAGGCTGAGCCCTGAGATGGCTACTTGAATGAAATGACGAACACTGCCCTGTCATGCCGCTAGAAGAAAAAGTTTTTTCATTCTTTCTCTCGCTTGGATCAACTAGTCTCTGATTTGAAGGCCATGCTGCTCCCATGGTCCCCTGCGGAGTATACAGTAGGTTCATTTCCCACCCAATGGGCACCATTACCGCATGCGCAAGCTGGGACAAAAGCACATCCTTCGCTGCTTATTATCGCGAAAAACTTCCTCCAAAATTCGCGCTCTGTTTTCGACAGCGTATGACTCAACAAAGCAATGTCGCTAATATCATTTTTCTTCTTCTACTAGCTTGTCCAGCGCATCTCCAGATACCCGAAGAGTCACCCAGTCCTCCATGCGCTTTGCTCCTAAACTTTCATACAATCTCAGGGCCGGCGCATTGTCCCGGAGACATACCCACTCCAGTTTCCCACCATTGATTCTTTTCGATTCCTTTGCTAGCTCCGTGATCAATTGTCTAGCGTAGCCTCGCCGTCTATATTCCGGCCGCACATAAAGCTCCTCTAGGAAGACCCCCGGTATTGCGCGCCACGTGGAGTAGTTGTAGTAATAAACCGCCATCCCTGCCGTCTCCCCTTCAGGAGCGATGATGAGGAAGGTTCTTGCAAATCCTGGCTGCGGAGTTTGCGAAGCCAATGGTCCTGACAATGGCTCCTCGAGAATGAGTGTCTGCTCGAGACTGGATTCCGTGGCCTCAACATGGTCCAGGGAGTTGGTGGCGGCAGCGCCTGCTTTGATGAACTCTAGGATGGTAGGAACATCTATTCTGGTTACATTTGCAGTCAGCCAAACAATTTCCCCCCTTTTCTCCCCTTTTAACGAGCCCTTTTTCGGGGAAATGGAAAATGCAGGCGTTGAGGCTACTCGGGTGAGAGAGATTTGCCTTACCTTTTCTTGTCGCGTGGCGAATGGTAGCTAGGCTAGACATTTTTCCCTCGGTCTGTTTGAGGTCGAATTGGGAGTTGTCGGTTTTACAGAACAATCGCACTCATGAATAAGAAATTGATCAAGCATTTTTGGATGAAGCTCGCCACTTGACTTTGGTTCTCTATGGGTTTCTTGTTGGAACTAGTTGCCCCACGCTGGAACCACCAGCGAAGCTTAGAAATAGAGACTCAAGCCAATTGAAAGTAAAAACACGATGGCTAACTAACGAATGGGAAAAAGTACACGAGTTGTTTCTGCTTTTCGTTGCATGCTGGTGATAGTTATTCATTCATGTCGACGCGTCGCATTTCTGGTTATCTTATATCTCTCGGCCTGACTTTTTACGCGTTGGACTTCCGACTTCGCTTCCTTGGCCTCCATCATTAGTTAACTATTTCCCCTAGAACCTCAGAGGCAAGGCTCAACTTGCAGCAGACGTCTTGGTGCCGGCGACAATTTGTTCCAGCCCAGCCAGCAACATCCATCTTGGTGAAATTATCGCGTTGGGAGAAGCCATCAAACTTGTTGTGCCACTCGGCCAAAAGAGAGCGTCCTCTAGTGGTGAGCCCACTAGATGGTATGATATCCCGCAGGTTCCTGACAAGAAACTCCCCTTCAACTATGACCACCATTGCCTGCGATGAAAGGCTCCTTTTATGGCGTTTGCCGCAAAGTTCAGCACGGGTTGCTCCTTTTGCAACAAAGGGAAAAATCTCTTTTAAAATGCTATTTAGAACTGCTCAACCACCATCTTCTCTTAGCCATTTCACTTTGTCTAACTGCTATAACTGGGCTCTTTTACTATTGTATTGTGTATTAACAGTACTGACTACGGCATCCTATCTAAGCCTTTAAACATGGCAAACGTCAAACGTCCTCTTGAACTGGTAAGGAGTTCCATCCAAACGTGGGTATCAAGAATTCTAAATCAAAATATCCAGGTATGCGAATCTACGCTCTAGAACAGTTGACCTAGTTGGGGGCTATGCCGGCGATGAATTGTTCATCATTGAGGGCGACTCGCTTCTTCTTCATGCCTTCTCGGATGACACAACTAGACTTCAAGCCTGGACTCCAGTTACTCCATGCAACCTACATCATAGAAAACTTCCTCCGCGCATTACACACGCGAAAATGTAATTTCCATATTACCTTCTTCGAGGAGCATGAGCACCTGTGTGTTTCCCCGAATGCTCCACAGGATGTATACGCCAAGTGTCTCCTAGCTCGTGAAGCTACCATCCAACACTTGCAGAATGATCTCAGTGGAGTTATTCCATCCATAAAGATCAAGCTGTTCAGCTCATATAGGGCCCACGACTTCTTGGATTACTTATCAATATCTGGGACTTATTTCATCATGTGCCATGATGGAGCATTTTGAAACATGCAATTGGCCGGCTCGAGTGATGATGATGGTGAAGAAGAAGGGGGAAGAATTGGGGAATTGGAGGAACAAGATCATGAAGATTCAGACAGTGAGAATAGCTTCGAAATGGATTTCACTCAGGGACTCTCCCTTGTTACCGGATTTCGGTTTATGATAAACTGGTTTATCTGCGGGCGCTATAATATTGCCCTGGTTAACTGTCTAGAATGTCGGGATACCAAGGTGTGTACGCAAGTATATTGACTCGGCTATCGGCGTATAAAAGAGCTAACACACAATGTGTAGGCTATGGCGTTGCTAGTTGAAGGCGCCGAAGGGAGAGCTCAAGGAGTCTGCGAAAATTATGGTGAGGATTCTCCGTTTGATAGTTGGCCTGCCAGTGAAGAGAATAATTCCAAAACTAGTACCTCAATCTGACATGAACAGGAGTCTAGTGATGACAATGAAACCACCAATCCGTTCCTTCCACCTCCCAGCCTCCACGTCGCTGAAGCGAACATATCAAGCCCGGAGAATAAAGTGCTTCTGCAAGAGCTTCTCGAAAGCTTGGACCAATCGATATTGGCGAAGGTGTCTGAAAGTGATCTAGCCATTGCTCTAGCTTTGAGTTTCATGTTGAAGACTAATCTCCTCAGTTCTGAAAAGACTAAGACATTATGCGCTATGGTTTTGCACACTGCAATGTTGCGTGAATCCCGTCTTGCTGATCGTGCAGTTAACCCAGAGGATATGACTACAGGAAGTCGTTTCCCAGAGGCTTTTATCTGGATAGCACGTGGTATGATCATGTCTAATTCTTGGAAAGAAACAGTGACTGATAACTCCATGCGATGCGACCTAGCCGACTTGATTGATGGTCGGCTCTTTTTTCATTCCCTAAACGAAAGTGATACACATTCCAGCACTGAGTCTTTGCCTATGTCAAAATTTGATGTTCTCGCATCCTGGATAAAGTATGCCTGCAGCGTTAGTTTACAGCTTGTACCGTTAGACTCAGGTAAATGGAAGCCCTCCACTAGTCCTGTCTACATTTTTAACATTCAATAGCTAGTAAAGAAGAGAGAGATAAAGGCAAAAAGACCCAGGCTGTTGTTTCGGAGAGAGAGATTCTGGATCAGTCCTTGCCTTCAACCATCCTGTCATAGATTCTCTTCTAGCTCCAGTTCATCTGCCAGTTGATGAGTCTAATAACCAAAGTATGAAGGAGGAGACTTCTAAGATCTTTCAAGAACTGAGTCATTGGCATAATCATCGTCGCCCCCTCGGTGGCAAAAGTAATGCCACGAGAATGACCGAAAAGCAGAAGTTCTTTGCTAATAGGCGAAATCAATTTTTTATGGCAGAGATGAGAGATTTACGCTGCTAGTTTAACCAATTCTGCTGGAGGTGTAGTCAAACCAGAGTCAGTTTTTGTACGCTCCGCAAAACATGCGAAGCAGAAGACATCTGGTATCTCGAAAACTATGGAAGACACACCTGCTAAAACAAAAGAGAAGAAAGGCCTAGCAAACCCTGGGAAGAATAAGCCTTCTGTCAAAGTCAAAGAGTTCATATCCGCAAATGAGAAGAAGCGGAACGAACTGTTAGACAAGGAAATCCAGGCATGGCCGATAATGAGGGCGGCGTTCGAAAAGTCCACTCCAGCAATACGCTTTCTCAAAGCCGAACAATATCTGGCTACGCGCCCAAGTGACAAGCGTTGGATGATACAAGCCGAAGTTTCGGTATACCTACTCAGCATCTTGGTTGAGATGTGGATCGATAAGTGGGACGCTGGAGAGTAGGATCAATTTCTTCATATTGCAGCATTTATCTGGGAAACGGTTTGCGCTATTGCCAGAATGAAAGAGGGAATAACGTTAGGAATTGCAACATATGTTAATAAGACGGTGAAGGCCCTTGGATTACCGACAACGCTTAACATCCAACCCAATGGGGAATCGTCGATAACGCCCGTCCAATTTCCTTCTCTTCGGTTAGGTACAGAAGATTCGGATATTGGATTATCTACCACAAAGTTTCAGCTCGTTCACGTTGCTCCCTTTTTTGATAGGAATATGGGCTCAGCGCCCGATCCCCGAGTTCTCGATTTTGAACCGGATGAATGGCAACGTAAGGTCTTGGATGAGATTGACGCGAAGAGAAGTCTGTTTGTGGTCGTGCCAACATCCGCAGGGAAGACCTTTACCTCGTAAGTCCAAGCCCCTAGAATTTACCTTTTTTCCGTCCTAGTTCACGCCCTTAACATAGCATCATGTCGATAGATTTTATGCAATGAAGAAGATTCTCGAGGAAGACAACGACGGCGTCCTAGTATATGTTGCACCAACCAATTGTTAACCAAATTGATGCCGAAATACAAGCTCGCTTTTCTAAAGCTTACAATTATGGTGGAAAGTCCGTATGGGCCATACATACACGGGATTATCGCATAAACAACCTTATAGGTTGTCAAATTTTGGTTACCGTTCCACACATACTACAGATAATGCTACTGGCGCCATCGAATGCGAAGTCATGGTCATGCAGGGTGAAGAGAATAATCTTTGATGAGATACACTGCATTGGTCAAGCAGAGGATGGTGTCGTATGGGAACAGCTTCTTCTTCTTGCCCCTTGCCCTATTATAGCACTTTCAGCTACTGTAGATTTCCCTGTTGACAAATCCCTCGACCCCTCGGCCGCGCTTCCTAACATCATTCGCAAGATCGACATCGTGCATTGGGAAATAAAATTAAAGTCACTCTTGAAAGGCTGGATTGAGGACCCGAAATCTCCATTTGAGAAGGTTCTGAAAGAATTGGAGCGTCCAGTACGAACTGCGTCCCGAACCCAAGGTGCAAATTTCGTCCGGTACATCAAAGGTATCGAAAATGCAAAGCATTGATGCAGACAACTCCCTGGGTACGACGCTTCCTCTTATATGCTCTTTGCACGAACAAGAAGCTCTTCCAGCACTCTTTTTTAATTATGACCGAGCCTCTTGTGAAGAGATCTGCAAACGTCTTCTTAGCCAGCTTCAAGAAGCTGAAAATCTCTGGAAGAAATCAAGCCCTGCTTGGAAGTTTGGAGGAGACCAGCCAATGCTCAAGAGTTGTTCTCCGTCATCCGTGCAATACGCTTCAGCATTTTATGCTCTGTCCGGACATTGTGACAAGTGGGAAAGCATTTCAGATCTCTGCACAACGGTCCGTAGCGGGGTTTGGCTTGAAAGGGCTGTCGTTCCATATGTGGGAATTTCCCCAGAAGAAGACAAGGCCCCGCTTAATGCCTACCTCTATGACTTCTACAAACATGGCAATACCAAGGCCCTGGAGAAGTACAATGGTATTCGCCGGGGTGAGATCTGGTTCTTGTTAAATGATTTCTCTCTGGTCCTAGCCACAATTGTCACCAGCTTCGAAAACTTCCTTAGACTTTCGCCAGCAACGGATACAGAAGTGTTAGATATTATGGGTGCTGGTGATGCACGCGAAGACGAATTGGATGTTGGGCCTCTTGAAAATGAGACTAGTGATACGGGAACAGAACAAAACATGTTTTTGAGCCATGCTCCGTCGACCTTGGCTGCTCCATCGACCCGAGTACCTGCGGCTCGCAAGAAGCCAGTTGCTGACAATTGGGAAGATGAGGCGGATGAAAAGGACGAAGATCCTTCTACCTCAGCAACGGTTTTCGAACCGAATAACAGCAAATCAAGTCTAAAACAAGGACTACGATACGGTGATCCTGCGCCTATGGGCGGCGGGAAGGACCACGGTATTCTTAATGAACTGAAGGCGTTTAGGCGTTTGCAAGACGAATTTGATCAAAAGTTCAGATCAAAAGTTCAGAAATACGTGGGCATAATTGTTGGGTGTCAGGATCATTCTAGACAGTGTCATGAGTCAGAACTGTTGCTTGAAATGAGCGGACCACTTGTTGGATTTAGGGGGTTGAGGGCATTCCGCTTCCTTGGGTTTACGATGATTGTTAAGTTTAAAAACTGATTTGATTAACTAGATAGCCTAGGTCAAAAAAATAGATTTATTGTCCAATATTTACGGACTTGCCTTGGTTTCCCTATCTCTATCGTCCTCGCTTCAACTGCATGGCCTACCTCGCTAAATTGGGTTGACAGTTTGTCCAGCAATGCCATAGAAGTAGCCGTGGATACTACAACTTAATATTTTCATATGGCATTCTCCTATCAAAAGCTATTTACAGTCCATAGCCATAATCGTTTTAAATACAATCATAAATGTAACTGTTCTCGTGCTTCCCAGACTTTCTTTATCCACCGCTCATTTCCTCTCCCAGATAGCTGCGTATAGCACAGAGTTTCCATCTGGATAGCCACTCACAACTGTGGGCACATATCCTTGTCTGTTCAAATTATCAAACTCTTCCTGGTATCTCGCTGAAGTCAATCCGTGTCTTGCCTGCCAAGCCCCGTTCTTCTTTTCCCAGATAGCAGCATAATAAGTGTTTCTGAAAAGCGTATAGCCATTAACCTGGACAGGTTGGTATCCCTGGGCCTTCAATTCTTCCGTTCTAGTCTGATACTGGGAGCTACTCATTCCGTAGCGAGCTTCCCAAGCAACAGATCGGTCCCTTTTCCAGATTCCAGTGTATTGCACCTCTCTGCCAACGGGGTATCCGCTGATGTGCACGATGCGGTATCCCTTGCCCTTCAATTCTCCGAAAGCGTTTTGAAGCTCCCGCCCGTTCAGGTCGCGCCGCAGTTCCCAGTCCGAGGTCTTAGATTTGTCCCAGAGAGATGCGTATTGGGTATCTCCATTAACTGAATACCCGTTGACTACCACAGGATGGTAGCCCTCCCTGCGAAGCTGCTGGAATGTTTCTTGAAACTGAGCGCCACTCTGGCCGTGGCGTGCAACCCACGCAGCGGTTGGTGACTTCTCCCAGATACCTGCATACCTAGGGCTGTTGTTCTCGGTATAGCCGCTGACATAGGTAAGGTGGTAGCCGTTGGAGACGAGGTCGTCAAAGGCTTCCTGATACTGCGAGGAAGTCAAGCCATGGCGGGCCGCCCAAGGGGCAACGGCACGTTCTTGGACCACGGGGGATGCCTGGACGGCCGTGAGGGATATTGCTAAAGCAAGGGCGGATTTGAGCAACATCATTTTGTTTGGATTGATTATTGTATGTGACGCTGCTCAAACATCAGTACGTGCCATTGACCGAACACTAGGTCAAGGAAGGGGTTACAAACTTCAAAGGGACTGGCTCAATGCTACCTGGTAGCAAATCAATGACTGTAAGCCTAAGATATTTGGCCACGGTTCTGCTCTCTGACCTACCTTTCCAGCCTGGGTCTTCCGGCACCTTTTATATTCGTCCCAGGCTGCATCTCCGCTATCAGGTTTGCCGCTGCAAACAAAGTGATTCAAGGGTATGGAAACACTGTCGTATTCAAATCTGTTTCCCACCATCCGTCTGACATGCTACAGGAAGTCGGAAACGAGAAAGAGTAAGGAGGCTAAAACTCAGAAACTCGTATATGTATGGAACAAGCTCGCCTAGCTATATATAGGCCAAGCAACCTAGGGCTTGCTGGCCGGGAATGATCTTCAGGGCCCGTTCAGGTGGTATTTCCTAGCATGGAATTGCATAGATCCTGGGTTTGTTTGGGTTATGAAGACAGGTATCCTTGAACTTGGAGGGACTGTTTCCATCAAGCGAGCTTTGCCCCGCGTTTTTGCTTTGTTGTTGCGTAGCACTCGGTTATTCTTTGCTGTAGACACACTCTAGAAACAATCCAGACTCGGAACTTTGGACCGTCGGCTGGGGAAGGGCTGCTCGTATTTTTCCCTGCCAAATTCCGACAAAGTTGTTGTCTTTCTGGGCCTACTTGGCGCTCCCAGTACCGGGGATTATCCCAACAACGCCTGTAGGCAGCCAAGGAACTAGAAAGCCGGGCCCTTACCAGGCATATTTCAAGGTGACTGGCAAATCCGTTCCTTCACGCGAGTGAGGAGGATGCGTATGTTATAGCATGGCTAATATTGCACTTGGATTTTGTAAGCGGGTTCTGGCTCGGCCGAGTTCTGCTTGAGGAACGGGAGGAGAACGAGAATACAACCACAAGGATCTTGTTGAGATGCGGGACTGTGTAAAGAGTTTGCCGATTGATGTGTTGGAAGGACATCAGACGGAGGAGTTGACCGGTGGGTTTGACTTGGTGAAATGCACTCTTGACAAGCGAGTTAGGCTGAAATCATTCTGGTCAGGTTTGCCTTGAGAGAAGACAAAAAGCGGACTGCGCTTAAAAGGCGGGTGGAATTTAGGGGCCACGATGCCTGGAGTCTCCCCTTACTAGGCTCCTTAAGGCCAAGTCTTTAAGGAGATACGCCCTAATCACAAGCCACGACAGCCTCTTAGTCTTCCCCCCACGCGACTTCCCGTTGTTTTCGGGAAATTGTTTTTCCGGGTCGATGGGTGCCTGGAGGGGCTGCGCGTCGAAACGAATGTAACTTGAGAGCAGTAAGGGAAGAAACTCTTTAAGGGCCCGCCAGCAAGTCCCACCAATACTAGGGTTAGTTGCGATGGAGGCCGAGCTCGCGCAGCTTCGCCACCTATATGAGCAAGAGAAACGTCGTCGAAAGGCAGCTGAAGAGCTCGCCCGGGAGGCCCAACTACAAATCCTTCAAGAATATCTTGAAGGTTGCCATTCACTCCAGCTGTCAATCCAAGTCATCACTGATCGCTCCCGAACCACAAAGGGAGAGCCTACTAACCCGAGCAATAGGCTCTTCCCTCGACGAATTATTCCCTGGGGCGATGATTTTGCAGCTTGCCAAGAGTCAGTTTGGAACCGGCTCGGGGGCAGCCTCTTTTCCTCACAGTCCGCTTTTCCATCTAAACTTCACTTGAAAGAAGTAAAATCCGATCTATATCCGCTTAGCAGCGAAGATGGCCTTCGTTACTTTGAACGAGACGTTGTCGAAAAGCCAATCCGGAGGCTGATGGACGCTGCATATGGGGATCCTGTGGTCCAACAGGCTTTTAACCTTAGGGGGGCAATATCATTTGAGAGTCATACAAATCTTGAAACCCCACCTCATAGCACAGAGCCAAAACCCAAGCGCAAAGCGCGGGGAAAAGGCAATCGAGCAGATCAGTATTGCGTCTATAGGACCGATGATGGCGGCGATATCCCAGTGCTTGCTATCGAGTATAAGGCACCGCACAAGCTCAGCGTCAACGAACTTATTACCGGCCTCGAATCCGAAATCCAACCAGAACGTGATATTATCAACAAGGAGGGCGATGGGTTTGCGTTTGCGGCCAGAAGCCTAGCCGCCGCGATTGTCACACAACTTTTTTCTTACATGATTGGAAAGGGCATCCAATACGGCTATGTATGCACAGGAGAAGCCTTCGTCTTCCTTCATATTCCCGATGACGATGCAACTATTGTCTATTATTCCCTTTGTGTCCCACGTCTAGACGTCGTCGATGATGACGAGACGAGGCTCCATCGCACAGCTGTTGCGCAAATATTTGCCTTTGTCCTTCAGGCTATGAATGCGGAGCCTCCCCCAATGTCGTGGCATGACCAAACGGTGTCGCTTGATGTCTGGCCAGTGGAGTATGACGACGTGCTAAGAGATATCCCTGAGACGATACGCAAAGAATCCCGCGCGAGTACGTTTAAATATTACCGTTGGAAAGGCTTTAAACGTTCTCCCATCCAGACACGCAGTAAATGTAAACCGCCCGACAGTGACATCGCAAGAGATGATGACGACAACAGCGAAGAAGGTCCACCCTCCCCCAGCCCCAGGCAACCTGGTTCTGGTAAAAGTCGTGGCTTGCCACCATGTGGGACAAATTTAGACAAAACAACCAGTAGTACTACCAAAGGAGGCCGACGGTCGGCCCAATCAAAGCAGCGGGCGATAAACAGCCGTCCATTCTGCACTCAGAACTGTTTGCGAGGAATGGCAAATGGCAGTCCTATGGATGAAACATGCCCCAACTTCAAACATCACGGCACGGAGCATATCAGTCAGCAACAATTTCAGCATCTGGTCCGCGAACAACTTGCCCGAGATCGGGGCCCGGATGCGGAGTGCATGCCGCTCTATCTATCGGGGGCAATTGGGTCTCTTTTCAAGGTGTGTCTGTCGTCTCACGGCTACACCCTCGTGGCAAAAGGTATGGAGAGCTTTGATCTTGATCGGCTTCAGCATGAGAAAAAGATATATGATCGACTCCAGCCCATGCAGGGGAAGTACGTCCCAGTATGTCTCGGCATTATAGATCTAGTTTTACCCTACTACTACGACTGTGGTGTCTTTACGCACTTTTTGTTTCTCAGCTGGGCCGGTAAGCCATTGGTTGACTGCATGGATCAACTGAACAAACCGGACGTCCTTGACGCCGTAGCCGCAGCATACAATGACATGCACAACCTAGGTGTCCTTCATCGCGATGCCGCGCCACGCAATATACTCTATGACAAACAAACCGATACGCTCATGATTGTGGATTTTGAGCGCTCTGAATTATATTCTCGAGAGGCCTTAGGTTCGATAAGCCCGAACAACGCTAATCGAAAAAGGAAACGTGTGCCAAGGGGCCAAGGAGTGGACGGCTGTGCACGAGAGTTGAATTCTGTTGTGGGCGCTCTTTCGCGGATGTAAGTAGATGGCAATAAATGGGAACCGGAGAGAAGTAGGCGCGGAAGCGGCTACATTCCTAGAGAATTGAAGAAATGACAACCTCCATGTACCCGCGTCTCAATATTGGGTCATGCGTGGTGCAGGATTTCTAAATTGGAGGGCGGAGAAGAGATTAGGCTGAGGGAAGGGAAAATGGGAGAAAGCCGATGATATGTTGTTATAGAAGTGTTGATGGCAGAATGGATGAACAAGCTGATCAGTCAGGAACTTGTTAGCTGGTCTTGTATAAGCCAAGAACGGAATAGCAAAGAAAATCTTGGAAATAATATTTCGTTTCGACTCATGAAGAGTGTGAGTTTTCTGGTGGCTTCATGATAATGCACCATCCTAACTCACCATACACATGTATATAGTAGAACTATGGGTTGAAAAAAAGGGTATATCCTTGTGAGCCATGAGATGGGACGTGTTCTTGAATTGAGAAAAACACACTCTCTCTTCAAAACTTCACACATCAATAACTGTCACACAACATCTACCTCCCGAGCATCATGTGTCTACTCTCTCAACTAAATGTGAGTAATCTCTCTCGCGATGCCGGCTTGTGAGTTCTCCAGAAAGGCACATTTCCTAACTCCTTCAGTCACTTCCATACTCCAATGAAACAGGAAGAAACCCCAATCAATGAGTTTTGCATTCTCAGGCCCGCTCCAGGAAAAGGATACGGGATCTCTGCCGCCTGTGATATTCCTCAAGGGACACGTATTCCTATAGATCCACCAATTCTAAAACTGCCTAAAGCCGCAACGGAGGACTGGACACTGAGCCAAGCCGCATTGAAATGTTAACCGAGTTCATCAGAGAGAAAATCAAAGGTATCACCACAAATCAGCAACACGAGTTCTTCTCGCTCTCAAATGCGCACAAGGAAGGCTTTGGGGATTTCCTTGGGGTTGTGGCCACCAATGCTATAGCGATAAATTCCGACATGAATGAATATGGCATCTTCCCCAAGGCTGCTCGCTTCAACCATGGATGCCGTGCCAACGCTATGAGGTCGTACCATCCTTTCCTGGACCAAGCTATCGTCCATGTTGTAAAAGATGTTGCCAAAGGTAAAGAGATAACTGTGAGTTACATCGACCCAGCAAAGGTCCCTTCTTCTCGACAGCGGCAGTTGAAGGCCAGATTCGGTTTTGACTGCATCTGCGATCAGTGCTCCCTTCCCGCATACAAACAACAAGACAGCGAAATGAGACTCGCTGTCATTGAGTTGCTCGTCAATAGTATGCAAACGGAATCAGTCATTCTCGCCGATCTGCTTAGTGCTCTGCATGATGCACATACCGCTGCACCCTTTCTGGCGGAGGAGGGTATTCTAGGAGCAATAGGCGCAGCATTTTATTACGAGGTTGCCGTGATAACTATGATGCACGGAGATCAGGCAAGAACCCGAGTCTTTTCTCAAATGGCTAAAGACGCAGCAACGATTTCTTATGGGATAGATCACCTTGTTACTCTAGGAGCGCAAGTGCTTGTCGACAATCCAGTTGCTTTCGGGTTTTCGACAAAGTCGACTATGTGGGAGCAATCGGTGGGTGACATCCCCATTGAGTTTGGGGACGAAGAATTCGAAAATTGGTTATGGAGGCAAGATTAGATTTGGATAAGAAAATTGAGCACTAATAACGCTTTGGAACAGTTGTGCTAAAGTGAAATGATAGCCGTAAAAAAAGAATCTTGTTGAATCAAGGACTTGTTCTCTCAGCTTGGACATCCCTTCATCAACCCCATCCTTCGAGATTCCTACCTTTCAATATTCTAATAAACTTGGCCAAAGCGAGTCTATGAAAGTTCTTAGATTTTGGTCCAGCCGCGATAGTAAGTCACTTGTATTCCAACAATATCCTAGGTTCCTATCCGTCAGTCCTGGCGTGTGGAGCTCAAGGCCGAGGGCGCCATGACAACCAAGGATCCGCCAGTCATGCAAACCGTAGCTGAGTGAGTTTTCTAGTTTCGCGGCGGTAGGCTCCGCGTACTTGCAAGGGTAAAACGAAAGCAAACATCCGCTTTTCGAGATATCTTGAAGAGAGACTTTCTAGGGGTATACAAAACGTGGAAAACGACCAGGAGGTAGCAAAAGGAGCTGCAATTTGAACCTGAATTTTTTGCCCCTGTGTATCAAGTTTGTCTTGATTGAATCGAGCATTAGAACCTCAAGTCTTTACAAGTGGTAAGTGCACGGGTACTCATGAAATATGGGAAAAGCTTAGTTCACTGCAGTATCACCCGCGTCGGGTTCTACGTCGCTTGGCCGAGGTTCCTGGGGCCACCGATTCCGTCACGCAATCTTTGGTTTCATCAGTCAACTCCCTCTTCACCGATATTCGGGTCTTTATGTTTGCATTGTCCTGTTCTCCACTATTTGGCTCCTCCTTGACACCTCTATTTGATGTTATTGTTGTTATTTCGTGAGTTTGGACCTTAGTAGTTAATCGATCGGAAAAAGTTTTCAAGTCGGCGGTAAATAAGACACTGTGAGCCCATCCAGCTTCTTTACCCCAGAGATTTCGGAAGTGGTCGCCCACAGCATCGTATGTTGCCTTGGTAAGGCTCTTTTGTTTTCCCTTGCCAAATTTGTAGTCGCGCTGGGCAATTTGCCAAACTAGAATGGCCTATTAGCTAAAAGCCGGAAATAGAAATGGAGTATCAAAAAAGTAAATCTATTACCATGAGTATCAACAGGGACTGCTTCTCCCCAGCCCAGGCCCATTAGGCATACACAATCAGCAACTTTTGGGCCAACCCCTTGAAGTGCAAGTAACTTCTCATGGGTGTCACGATATCCAGGCGTTCCTTGTGCCCCCATGATACCCGTCGAATAGGCTTTTCCAACAAATGCAGGTCGTTCAGGGTTTCTCAGAGAGTCAAGCCATCCTCTCTCTCGTTCATTTGCGATCACAGTAGCCGTCTGGTAAATATACTTGGCCCGGTATCCAAACCCAAGCTCACGCAGACGAGCCTCAACTCCCCGGCCAGCTAAGGCCAAAGGTGACGGGAAATCATGATACGGCTGCTTATCAACGTGGCCAAGTAATGGGCCATAGTTGATACACAACTTTTCCACCATTTGTGAGATGCGAACTATGTTATTATTGCTACTGCATATAAACGAGACCAGAGCCTCCCATGCGTCTTGACGTAGGATCCGGATCCCAGTAAAATGAAGGGCCTTCTTCTTAAAGTTGCTATCTGCGGCTGCCCATTGCTCGTAAAAATCAGAGAGATTCGGCTCCAGATTAAAATAATGACGGATTAATGCCTCAGTGTCATCATTGATTGGGATTTCCTGGGTGGCAGTAGTTTGGGGGAACAGAGACCTATAATGCAAATGATTCGCGTCTTGACGTAAACAGACTATACGCCCATGTAATGCGCAGGTCCATTCATCTTCCGCCGACTTTTTCCACCTTATGCCTGTCAACCCCTGACCATGGGTAGTATGTCCTTGGAAGGAATCTCACCGGAATGTTTGGCCGCAGCGAAGACTGGTGTTAATGCAAAGCTCAGTGAGGCTCACGGGGAGCTTACGCCACTCTGAGAAGTGGCTAATAGACATTATGAGCGATTCCCTAGACAGCGGATATTCTTCCTAGGAGCACATTGCTGGAAGATTTGGAGATCAGACCGTGGCACGTCCATGGCTTGGCGCTAATATGATTACATAAGAAGCCTTTGTCAGCTCTGATCGAATTTCTGCACTAGCCCAAACAGGACTAGTGGGATGAAAGGTGAAGCTGCCCAGCGAACATCATCTGTGGGCTGCTGAAGATGCGCAGTCGGAGATTTTCAGTAGCAAAGGCAGTTCACAAGTGCAGGAAGTCGCCTTCCTTCTATTGCCCTTTTTCAGACTTCCTTGCTTCTTATCGTTCTTGAAATCAGCCCCTCTTTTTCTACGTTTCAAATTTGCACAATTGTGCCTAGGTGTTCAAAGAAATCTCCTGACCTTTGGACAGGATGAACGGCGAGGCTTATGGTTCAAGGGGTGAGGCTTACACGAGTGACAGTCTCTCTATTTATTACTACGAAGTTGGCTAACTGAGTTTCCAGATACCGGACGGTCGAGAGATTACTATGTAAGACTGCACTTCATCTGAAACCTGTCCTCTGCTGCTTTACTGATCTATTCTGTTCCACAGGGCTCTCGCACCGAGAGAGATGATCGAAGAGATCGTGGTGATCGCAGTGATAGGCGCGATAGAGACCGGAGGCGATCTAGGTCCCCGCATCACAGTTCCCGTACCTCGCGTCGCGAGCATGAGCTAGATTCGTATTCCAGCAGTCGCGACTATCGTGCGCGGGAACGAGAGGATAGATATAGTCGACGTGATGAGCGGGACTGGGACAGGGACAGAGGGGATAGAAGACGCGACACTAGACGCGAAGACGATGAGAGGCCTGCGCGACGAGAACGGGAGTTGTTTGAGGAGCGGCCTCGCCGAGACCGAGGCGGCAGAGAAAAGCGGAGAAGTCAGAGCCCAGCGCAACGAAAGAAAGAACCTACGCCGGATTTGACCGACATTGTGCCAATCCTAGAGCGAAAGCGCCGGTTGACTCAGTGGGATATAAAACCGCCAGGCTATGAAAATGTCACAGCGGAGCAGGCAAAACTATCAGGTTGGTTGAATTCGACATATTTACACGCTCGAGCCGTCTAACCACTTTTGTAGGCATGTTTCCCCTACCAGGTGCACCTCGTCAGCAGACAGTCGATCCCACCCGTTTGCAAGCGTTTATGAATCAACCAGGAAGCACCAGCAACAGTACGCTTCTAAAGCCTTCAAATTCGCGACAAGCAAAGCGGCTCTTCGTTTACAACTTACCTCCCTCCATTTCCGAAGATTCGCTTGCTCAATTCTTTAACTTGCAGCTGAATGGTCTGAACGTCATCAGCGGGGTTGATCCCTGCGTATCTGCACAACCGTCGACGGATGGAACATTTGCCCTGCTAGAATTCAAAACACCGTCCGATGCCACCGTTGCGTTGGCATTGGATGGCATCTCAATGGAGCCGGATGATTCTAACGGCCACGCGAATGGATCGAGTCAGGGCCTCTCAATTCGAAGACCGAAGGACTATATTGTTCCATCTGAAACTGATGATTCAAGCCGCCAAGAGGGTGTAACATCAACTGACGTTCCTGACTCCCCCAACAAGATCTGCGTTGCCAACATCCCTCCGTTTATCCAAGAAGAACAGGTCACTATGCTTCTGGTATCTTTCGGCGAGCTGAAGTCGTTTGTACTCGTAAAAGACAGTGGAACTGATGAATCACGGGTATGTCTCACTCAACTTGTTTTTATGCATTAAATCTAATTGAATGCTTTAGGGTATCGCTTTTTGCGAATATGTTGATCCTTCATCCACCAACATTGCCGTTGAGGGTTTGAATGGTATGGAACTCGGTGATAAAAGACTAAAAGTGACTCGAGCTAGTATCGGTGCTACCCAAGCGGCCGGACTTGATATGGGTGTGAATGCGATGTCCATGTTTGCCAAAACTACCTCTCAAGATCTTGAAACTGGCCGCGTTTTGCAATTGCTCAATATGGTCACAGCTGAGGAATTGATGGACAACGAAGACTATGAAGGTATGGTTTCCCCTCCATTTTGGTGCAGGAGACTGGTAGGGCTGACATATAATTAGAAATCTGCGACGATGTTCGCGACGAATGCTCTAAATACGGTCAAGTCCTGGAGCTAAAGATTCCGCGGCCCACTGGTGGCAGCCGGCAGTCAGCTGGTGTCGGAAAGATCTACGTCAAGTTTGGTAATTACGAGTCTGCATACGAGGCAATGAAGGCGTTGGCGGGACGTAAGTTCCAAGACCGGACAGTTGTGACTACATTCTTTTCAGAGGTCAGTTTCTTTTATTGCGCTTTCACCCAACCCATGGAACTTTGTGGCTGATGTCCACATGCAGGAGAATTTCGATGTCAATGCGTGGTGATCGTTAAACATTTAGGAAGGAGTGCTTCCTAGACCAACGGACATTGTTTCCGGAAGCACGATGCGATTATGGAGATTTCGTTTCAAGCTCGGCAAGGTATAGGCTCTTGATCTTTTTTGCGGGAAAATTGCTAAACGAATGCTTGTAATACGACAGTGTAGTATAATGAAAGTCTCATTTAAAACTTCCCAATTTAGTCTCGTTCATCTAGCGTGCGAACACCAGTCTACATCTGGTCCGTTCCCAGTTCCTCTAGGCGTTGGTGTGGCGGACAGGAAAGACTCTTTGTCTCTCGACAAACAGTCTGCCAGAACACCTAGAGATATTAATATTGCATATGTTTAGATGTGGCAAAGACTAGTATATACGGCCCCGATGCGTACGCCGAAAAAGGACCTCATTAGGTTGAGGGAATCGCGGCTTGCTTCTGGGTGGCTGACAATATTGGCACCGATGTTATGGGAGCTCGGAAGCGTTGGTAGTCCATACAACTAGATTTAGCAAGGCTTCGAATTATAGCCAAGGGTACATTATACAGCATCAGCCCCTGGGGGTTGTGGCACAGAGCTTCTGTCCTTTCATTTGGGATGCTTGCCATGGCATTCAATTAATTGGGCATATTGCGAAGTGAATCCTGCCTTGCGCTGAGAACCGCCACCTCCAAGCACATTATGTGTCTGAAGAAGCGTTGTAAACCAGATAATCACGAAACGGGGCTACTTTCGCGTTGAAAAGCAGTTGTGAAAAGGCCAGAAAGGACAAGAAATCCTCAGCCATGTTGGACACTATTAACATGCTCCGTTTCAGAGACACTGAGTGTCGGTGACCGCTATTCCTCGAGAACCAACTGCTGAAGTTCTGGAAAACTTCAAGGAGACTGGGGAATAATGCAGAGCAAGTAGCTCCCGGGCCAGGATGCAAGGGATCAAAACAATCCCATTTTAGCGCAAATGTTCCAAGATCGGAACGCCGTCATTGGGTTCTCGAAATCGAGGTTTAGGTGCGATATGAACGTAAACTTCGAGCCTCTTTCAATTCTTCTTCTTGTTTCTTTTATTGAAGATGCGAATCCACGAGGCAACCCCACATATAGGGAAAGTTGGCCATGGAGATAGAGATCAGCTCTTTGGACCTAGTTAGTGCTTACAGAGCTTGTTAATGTGATTGTGAAAGATGCTCAGAAGAAATGACTTCAGATGTGAACGGTAGCTTTGCAGGAGATGTGCAATGGCGTACAATTAGCTGCAAAGGATCATTATTGAGAGCAACTGATTTGCACAAGAGAGCGCTGGATTTCACATGGTCCTTTTCTGTTGTGAGAAAGATCGTCGACTAACTTCAACGGCCGAGGCTTCTTTTGTGCAATCTTCCACCCAACAACGACAACGTCATCAAGAAGGTCGAAAGCTTTGCCTTTCTACTCCCAACCGATCGTCGGGAACAGTAACACGGCTAAAACAACGCGCTAAGCTTGAATCCATGTTAACTCTGTCCTCAAAATTCAATCCTTCTACCCAGGCCCCATCATCTTGCGTCACAATCTCCATACCCCGATATCCCAAAGGATGCGCGTACCTGATGGACGGGAAACACAGCGTTCCACAGGCCTCCCTAGAGGCCAGCCCAAAAGAGTGTTCTAGCTTTCTCCCCACGGGGAAATTTACGTGGGTTTCTTTTCTTTTTTAGCGCATACACCGCATATATCAGTTTTGTCGATACAAGGCAACGGGCGCTATAGGAAACCCAAGGATGCCGCCAGCGCATTACTAGTGCCCTTCTTTTCGCAGCAGAAACGCATTTGAATGGGCCACGACGACTAGCTCGCTACTCAGGATCACTTCCTTCTTCGCCAAGTGAGGAGTTAACTAAGTTGATCCCTCCCTCCCCTATGATCGGGACCGTTATTGACAAGAACTTTTCGTCGCCTAGATTGTCCCTCGGAACAGGTCACGCTCCGCAAGAGGAGAAGGGAGTTCACATGCCAGATGCCAGTTTTTGTCCTTGTCGTATCTAAAGCCATTGAAGGAAGAAGTTCTGCCGAAGAATTTCTGGTGGTGGTGGGCAGCAGAAGGGCGCGCGGTGTTTTAGCGCTCCTGACAGAAGACGTAGTTACGAAGGCGCATCAAGATTGATGTATGGCACAATGCACAAGATTCCCCAAACAAACGGGTCTATTATTGCATAAAATCTCATGACACAAATACTCCTCTCCTCCTCCCGCTCTAAACTTCACGCTAGACTTAATGCCCGAACAAATCTCCAAGCCATGGATCCGGCACTAATCAAGACCCAGGTGATTTTAGCTCCAAGGTAATAGTAGACGAAAAGCGGTTGGCTGCCTACATCCAGCCACCACCGTACCTCACAAACGAACTTGTTTATGAAAAAGAAGAAGACAACCACCATGTTTACGTTTTTCAAATGCCTGCTTCTGTGCTCCGTACAATAATTTTTGCTGTCAATCATTGCTCCCAAAGCAAAACCGCTACCACCTAGGATACCCGAACGTAGGGATAACAGGCTAAACTAACCCTGACTGTTCCACGGTCTTCAAAGTGGGCTCGCGGTGGAGCGGAGATGAAACAGATTCTTCTTCTTCTTCTTCTGCTTCTTGTCCATGGACGCTGCTGTGGGTGCCGAGAAAAAATTAAGGGAAAAAAAAAAAAAGTCAATCTCATCGGCTGCACGAGAAAAACTATCAAAAAAAAATTCCCCTCCACAGGTTTTGTATCCTCAAATCCGATAACCAAGAGATAACTTAATCCTCTGTGAGCCAAAGAGTTTTAGATCACGACGAGATCTTCTTCAAAGGCCCCCAGCATTGCCGCTCATCTCCATGTCATACCCAACCCCCCGACTTCATCCCTTTTCCTCGGTTTATCAAAACATGTGCATATCAATCGTCGGAAGAGAAGTTGAAGTATGCGGGGGAATAACATGGTAGTAGTTATTACGTATGTATGTACTATGGTGTTTAATCTATATACATCCATCCCTTCCTTTTTGCTTTTTTCTTTTCTCTTTGGAAGACTCATGAGGGGGTCGGTGCCATCGTTCCACGGTTCCCGTCTCATCCAATATCACAGACGAACCACCGTGGAAATCCATGTTTCACTTCCGTCCTTCACACATCTCCCTTAGCCAAAAGGGGGGGAAATATAAAAAAAAGTATTATCCGTCAGGTAATAAACAGTAAGGTTACTGCAGAGGTAATCCAAGGTAAAGGGAAAGAAAAAAGGTTGATAAGACAAGGTCCTCGAAGCCTCCCAAAAAACTGTTGGGTTTAAAACGCCTATTCATCCCAGTATATCCCAAGTGAGGTATCAAAATTCCGCCGCCCATTCGCTAACATCAGTACAAGGGGAAAAATAATTGGTAAATATCGATACAGTGTTTAGATTATGCTGTACAAGGAAAAAAAAAAAGGAAATAGTAGGTGGTAGTTGTGCACCAAGCGCCTGTTCGGTAACCGACGACAATATATGTAAAAGAGATATCAAGGTTTTTGAGTGAGTGAGTGAGGCGTCAAGACATAACGCCGTTGTTCATCTACCGCTCGGCGGAGTTGTATAAAATTTAAATATATAATATCCATGGGCCTTCTTCTTGAACGTATTATTCTCCGTCTAGGGAAAAATGCAAAAAGAAAAAAAAAGCCTAGGATTTTCCGCAATAGGTTCGAATATATAAAAAGATAAATGGTAAGGCGTCCATCCAGGAGTGGAAGGGGGAAAAGGAAGCGTATAATTTCTCAAGGTGAAGTTCTGTCATTTTGCCAGTATGCTCCGCCAGTTCGGCTGGGGGCAAATGTCGACCGAGGATCCCAGTCCCGTGGAGAGGACAAGCCACGCGAAGCACTGGGCGGCCGAGGGGTCGAGAAACTCAACGGCGGGCTGTTATACTTGGCCTCTCTGGTAGAATTGTCACGTGTTAAATCAGAAGGGTAGACTGATTCGTTCATCGTATAGGCGGAATTATCCGAATGTCGGATGGGAGACAGAAGGGGTTCTGGGGATTTTAGGGAGTGTTGACGATCCGCGCTAAGCATTTCGTACGCACGGCTCTGTGTACCTCTCACACGCGCATCCATGGAGACGAATTCCTTGTTTGGGCGTAGTTTCTGCTTGATCAATTCGTACCAGCCGGTAATCATGGTAACGTGTCCTAGGAAAACCAGAGTCCAGAATCCACTTAGGGCAAGTAGGATCAAAACGGCCATTATGGCGGCCTCGCTGGGGCCGAGGTCGGCCGCCTCTTCAAGACATTTGTTCCTATCCCCTTTGTACCTGGCGAGGCAGGTGAGCCAGGGCTCGGATTTCTTTAAATTCTCTGGTGTCTGCCTGGCCGAGTTGTCCAGGGCTAGGAAGATAATTGTGAAGAAAATGACGTTCGCCAGGACCGTAAGTACCACAGCAACTCCTCTCCATTGAAGTTGCAAGACTCTTTTGACGCGGCGGTAGGTCTGACGGGCAGAGAGAGTTCGTAGACTTCCATTATATGAAGGTATGGCAGAACTATCGGTGGTGGGATTGTTATCCAGCATTGATTTGACGTAGACATGTATGCAGTATGCCAGAGTGACCAGATGGATTATCAACGTGGCAGCAGCAAAAACCATCAAGGGGCCCCAGAAGTCGTAGAGGCCGTTTTCGTGGTTGATGTGGCAAATGGTTCCGAAGCGGTAAGAGCTTCCGGTAACAGCTAATGCGATTGCGACGCCTGCGATTGGGATTCCCCAGCCGAAGGCCATTGTGGAAATGAAGAACTTTTGGCCAGGAATGACGTCCCAGCAGATTTGTAAGTGAAGCGAGAGCGTGCGGCAGAAACCTTTATAGCAAGGGTTAGCTGCGAGTCGGCAATGTGCCCTGTGTGTGGGTGTACTTGACATACTCCATAGGACAACGGCCCAACCACCACCCAGAATCAGGGCACTGGTAAAGGCACAAGTAATATCCGACCTCATATCGTGCGGGGTAATTCCATTATAGCACTGTTCGGGTTGAACACCGAGAGGAACGATGAAAGAGAGCTGCGTAGTAGAAAAGGTCAGTGTCAGCTTAGCGAAGGGGATTAGAGTGTATGGGAGGGAAAGCGACATACTTCCATAAGCATGATTCCGATTATCAAGCAGATGCTTAGATAATGACGACGGGAGTATTTGACGGGCAAAACGGCGTAGGTGATGAGCATAAGCCCATTCGCCACGAACATGGCCAGTGCAAGCCAGTTGGCGACTGCTGCTTTGTCCATAAAGTCTGCGCGGTATTTGGTTAGAGAAAGTAAGGGGCGGAGGGGAGAAGAGAAGAAAAGCGCAGAGGAAAAGAAATACCGTCTCTGTATCTCCAATCAGCCTGCGGACATGGGAGGCAACACGTCACGTTCAGAAACTCGATTGGTTTGCAAGCTCGGCCATGGACAACTAGGAAGAGGGAGCTTTAGTACCCAGTGAAACGAAAGAAACAAAAAGGGTATGGGGGAATCTCAACTCACATCCACCTTCCCGTGGGAAGAGGTCTTCTTGTAAAAAAGGAATTGGGCAGAGCCCATGTTTGCTGGAATCCGAGGCCATTGGCGGTTTGCTATATATATATATATATATGTGTGTGTGTGTGTGTGTGTGTATCTTATCAGGGTTTGCGTTATTCCCTTGATGTTGAGGCAAAGCTTCCACCCCCAGGAGTCGGATGGGATATCAAGACAATCGATTCATGGAGCAACAGAGGCGTGGCTATGACCTCTTTGCGGCTTTGAATATCGGTATCCCCGTTTTCTGACTCTCTTGAGGGTTTGCAGGTGTTAATTAGAAGCAAGCATGTAGTCTCGAATCGCTGTGGTGAAGGTACGGTGATGGTTGCAAGGCGACATCTGCCCGCGAAACCCGGCACCTTGTTGAAACGAGTTTGCAGCCTGGGAAGAGAAAAATAATATATAATACTAATAAGAAGAATAAGAAGAACAATAAACAATAGCTGTATGATGAAGGAGGAAATGAGAAAAGGTAAAAGGAAATGAGAAACAAGAGGGAAGAAAAAGCCGGGGGGGAGGAGGGGGTTTCGTCTTAGGAGCGAGATCGCGGGCTAGGGTGGTGTTGCTTGGGAGGTGTTAATATCAGCAACATCCTAACCACCTCCAGTCCATAGGTTAAGGGACCCACGGGTATTGAGCGGCGAGCAGCGATGGAGTCGACGAAACCAAGAAGCATAATAATAATAAATCATAATATCGTGCCGGCTTGTGCCCGTTGAAGTGATTGATTAGCTGGGAGATTCAATCCCCACTCACGCGCCCAGAGTCCACAGAGTCCACAGAGAGATATGCAAAGAGAGAGAGGAGAGAGAGAGAGTCGGATGGCGAGTATCCCCGTAGCTCTTTTCTCCGGGAGCCATGGGGTGTTGACGAGGGGCAACCCTGCGATGTGGTAGGCCAGACGCGAGAGTTCCACTGCACAGCGGGCTGCTCCAATCACCAGCGACGGGCTGGGATGTTCCACTTGGGGGGTTTGAGTCCAGGAACTGGAATTGCTTGTTGGGGCTGATCCAGAAGAGCCAGATCCTAGCCATCCACTTGCTCTCCCCTTGGAACAAGCTCGGCTTGGGGTGAGATCCTGCTCGCACTCGCAGCTTGTTCATTCGTGAAGAGGAGTGACATGACTAGTTAGTTACTTTTCCATTTCGAATCCAATCAACTAGTTAACTATTCCATTTTACTTTCATTTCCATTTATTTGACTCCGACAAAACGGATTGGAATACCAAGCGGATAATAATTCCCACAGTCGCATATGCGCAGGGAATCTTTAGCCTGAGCCTCTTGGTTTCTCGCCCTCTTTACCCACATGTCAGAGAGTCTCAAGGCCACCAGCGCCGAGGAGAGAAGCCGTTGGGACGTACAACATCGCGCTACTTAACTAGTTTAGTTTAGTTTAGTTAAGTTAGTGAGCAGAGGCAAAGTCCTGCCAGGCTGTCCTAGGCTAGAAGATTTCGGGCCTCGACCATAGTCTCTCTCTCTCTCTCTCTCTCTCTCTCTCTCTCTCTTTGATCTTTTGATATCTTTTTTCTTCTTGTCTCTCTCGCCTTGCACAAAATAAAACAAAAGCAAATAAGAAAGAAAAGAACAAGAGAAAGTAAGAGATAAGGAATCCCTTCCTCCACATTGTTCGTAACATGGCACACACGACTAACTAACCCCCCCCCGGCAACGTTGCATGTTCGTCGATCGTCGTCGAGTGGGCTGATGGGGTCAACTCCCAGAAACCCCCTTGAATAAAAAAAAAAAAAAAAAAAACACCGTCCAAACGCGTTCTGGAGTCGGCGATCGTTGGAGACCAAAATTGGGATCTCTCTCTCTCTCTCCTCCCAAGGCTCCGGAAGAATGAATGGAAGGGTTCATTTTCCTCCAAACTGAACCTTCTCACCCAACAGCTGTTAATTCCATCTATCCCCTTCCCCCTTTTCGCGTCAAGATGAACCAAGACAACCTCACTAAACATCCAGGATTGTTGTTGTCCGTGTATAACCACCATGCGAGTCATGCGCAAAATGTAACCTTCAACCGCTGTCCCGGGAAACCAATATTAGAGCCACGAGTTGGATTTTATTTTTGATTTTCTTTCCTTATAACTAACACATGGCAAGTACTTACATTAGTTAACTAATAGTTAGTCCAACTCCTAATCTCATTGATTCTAGAAGCTCGTTTTATTTTTATTATATTTAGAAAAATCGCCGTTTACCCTATACCCCCCTGGCTGGCTTTTGCCATCTCCCTCTCACACAAAGAAGAACCTGTATAAGTTCCTCCATGGTATATAACTTGCCGGTATTCAAGGATAGTGAGAAATTCCAGGATCCCTTTGCCTCGCCTAAACCTCCCGTTGCATCCGCCTCGTCAGCCGCACCAACGAAGAACACCCAACGCCGACGCCATAGTTACTATCATTAGTTCCATTTCCCTCTCTCAGCACCCCCCATCGTTCTCTCCCCAAGTCTAAAGGGCAAAAAGAAGAATAAGTTACAGAAAAACTTCTCAAAGATACCTCTGCTCCCTCCTCCACACAAACATACTGACTGTACCTTTCATCCTGTTACCCAAATCTTACGCACGGGTGTTTCATGGTGGTCCAACTCCCAAGGATGCTGTTGTCTCATAATTGTGTCATCATCATCCTTGGCTACTCTGGCCTGCTCGTCCTTTTACCTCGGTTCCCCTTGGAATTGATGAGATCTGGAACAATGGAGTGGAGGAGAAACAGAGTATAAAGCCTTTGTAGAAAATACATGAAGATATTGTCTTCGCTTGCCCGTTGAAACTTATTCTATCCGTATCCGACTTTCGTATTCTCATACATCATAATTTGTGCATTAGCTATCAATCACTATCGAGCACTCACGGAAAAGAATACAAAAAGGAAAGGAAATGAGAGAGAGAGAGAGAGAGAGAGAGAAAAGGAGGCAAACTATTAACTATTAACTATCAAATGCAAAGCCCCAGAGCTTCTTCGGGTTATAACCACAAAAAAGCCCTGCCTCAACCTTACCCCGTTCGCACCAATTTCGGATAGATAACAATAATATCTACTGGGTAAAAGCAGCAGCACCACCGAAAGGACCAGATATAGCCGTATTACGAACCCGCGCAACGCAAACGTTCTGCGCCGACCCAATGGTACCCGAGCACTTCATTCCTTCCGGCATCTTGATCTTGATTTCGTAGTCCGAGTTGGAGCTTGTGGAAAACCCTGCCACTCCTGGGACATTTTGGACGACCTGGGCTTTCTTGAAAGCGCTGGGATCCTGCCCGCCGGATGTAGGATCAATCTCTGCTACGAGAGGGCCAGCGCCATCTTGGTTGACCTGGGGCAGGCAACCGGTATGAGCATTATTCCGTCCATATCAAAGGGTTATCTTGGTTCCCCCTTACCTGGTGATAAACCATTGTAATCATTCCATCAGAAGACGCCGTAGGCAGACCTTCTGATTGGCCCATGCCGGAATATTGTTGGACTCCCTTTTCCATCACGCCCTTTGGAGTGACAGAGCCCGAAGCCATTCCTGGAACTATTCCTCCAAGACCATTCCCGGCATTTTGCACGGCTAGTGGTTAATGGTTAGTGCCAACATAAAACCAAGAAGACCTGGACAATCTTGTAGACATACCGTCCATTAGAGGAGCCAAAGGGGTCGCTTGGACGAGGTCCTGGATGCCTGTTCACAACTCGTCAGCTGCGCATCTAGGAAAATATAGTAAGGAGTAACAAATACCGTTGAGAACCGCACCAGCGGGCCCCGTGATGGCTGATGCTGCCTCATTCAATAGTTGACGAACTGCACGTGTGTGTGTTGTTAGTCTCTGAATCGCATTAAACCTCTCGATAAAGTAGCCTCGGGACGGACTTGCCTTTTAAAAAGTCGCGAGCATGTCTTCGCTTGGAATTGCTTCCCATATATGCTTGCATGACAATGCTCGGATCAACTGCACCAGAACTGGTGCGCCCAAGAGCAGACGCTCTAGATCCCATCTCGCCGTCTCGGATAATTGCAGTGTCCTTTTGCGCACCGCAAGCGGCTGAAGCACAACCACGTGGTGTCCCGTCAACCACTTGAAAGAAAAAGAAGCAGGATATGTCAGCTATGAGCTCCTAGGAAAAAGGGACAGGGTAAGAATGCCGTGAAACTGGGCCAGCATAAGACCTACCAGTCAAACCGGGCATATTGACTCCATTGTCACCCTTAATGAGCGTGATGGTCCCATGTGCAGCAACCTGACTGCTAGCTACCAGAGCTGAGAGAGCAACAACGTTTGAGAACTTCATTTTGTATATTGAAAGAGAGTAAATATATGCGATTCGAAAGGAATACAACAAAGAACTTAACAAATAATAAATATTGAAATGTAGAAGAGAAGAAGAAGAAGAAGAAGAAGAAGAAGAAGAAAGTTATGTTTCTTGTGAACAATGGAAAGGAACTCTGGATAGACAGAATCAGCCTGCCTTTATATAAGTTCACATGGCTTCACCACTGCATCGAGGAGACCTCGACACCCAGGATAAGGGGTTTCAAAGTGTAGGCAATTCTTGAAGAAGATCTGCTGGAAAGAGCGATCGCAGAGCGCTGGTCAAACGCACCAGTCCATAGTAAAACAACACGGAGTCCTCAACCAGAGCACAGAGAACATCTGGAGGGAAAAAGGAATTTTGAAGTTGCCATATTCAAAATCTTGAATGTGTATTGTGCTTGTTTGTGAAGTCAGGTCAATCAGGAGAACATAGCTTGACTTTGGGTAGTTTCAAGTTGAAACTCGCTGTTTTGACACGAACATATGTCTTTTGTTAGCTCAAAATCTAAACGGACCTCGAGTGACAGGTTATAAAACCTGTCAGAGTAGTTTACCTGTCAAAACACCCGGTTGTGTCATAGACACTTGCTGGAAGTTCAGGTATCTAAGACGAGTCGGTAGTTGGTAGAACCCATTGTAGTCGCAGAGTATTTGCGGGGTAGTTACGTCGCAGCTACGTTTGTGAAAATGACAGCCTACAACACTAGTTCAATAAAACTCAAACCCGAGTTTAGCAAACCACACATAGTGAGATGCTACTTACAACGAGAAATCACCCTGCTTCCTGAGTGGCGAGCCCGCCGCATGGAGGTGAGAGGGGGGGGGAAGGCTGGGCAAGCAAGGATGAACAGGGCACAGCCAACCTCGTGCGAGGAGAAAAGTCATGGATCGCAGGAGTCAGTCCAAAAAGCCTGTCAATTGTGGCTGTTGTCTTTCCCTTTTTCGGCGCTTACTTGAATCCCAAAGTGTATCAAACCCATTCCATCAAGTCGACTTCTGTGGCTACTATTTTCAACCGGCTTCTGCAATATGATCATATTATTGAAAATCCATACCAGAGAAATAGTAGACCTAAATACATGCCCCGGTCACACCATTCCAGGAAGTGTCCCCTTTCTGCCTCGCTGCCTGCCATGGGAACACAAGGATCCTCGCCGTGCATCAGGCTACTGCATGGACCTTTTCAAGCCACACAACGTAGAGCAAGAATAAGCGCCTCTGGTACGCTCCGCCTCAGTTGGTATGAGCATCCATTGTGATATAAAAGAAGGGGGTTTGGATTTTTACTCGTAAGAGCTGATAAATATTCTTAAGTCTGAGAAACAGACCAAATGGCACCTTCAGCTTGTTGTCGTCTCCATCCATTCATCCACGAGTGCTTTGTTGCGCCAAGGGAATCCAGTCCATCACCACCCATGATTAGATCGGTTCAACCTCGACATAACCCAGAGCGTCGTCGTCCTAAACGCCCTAAGCGCAACGGTGGCTTCAAGAAACGATATTTTGGCTATCCGACAAAGGCTGCACCATTGTATCGAAAGGCAAAACCTCGCAGGAACCGAAACCGTAGCCCAATGGGGGTCTGTAGGCGTCTCCAGTTCATTCCCAGCTCCCCGTGCACGCCAGTGAAATCATCGCACAAAGCAACGAACTCTTCTGCCGAGACTTGCTCAGGACATGGAAGCTTGCCTACGTTCCTATCGTCATCTCGGCCTGTCGTCTTTGGTTCGTTTCAAGGTGACACTAGCGAAACATTGACATATCCCACCCTCCCAGAGACGCCCACCCCACCCAACCGCCGACGAAGTTATAGTTCCAAATTTGTTTTTGAGAGTTTCCGTGAACGGAGGGATGGGTGTCACATTGAGAGCACACTGATAAGGACGCTTTTTGAGGGCCCAGGACCATTTGAATCATCCCCGCCTTTAGGTCATCTCTATCTGATATCGCGGCGTGAGAGTCCTGGCTATGTCAAAATTGGGACAACTAAACTTGACCCAGACCGGCGACGCAGCAGTTTAAGCCCCAAAGCGGCGTTTGGGACTTTGAAGCTGGAACTTGACCTTGAGAGTGACGGAAATGGCCTCTTTCCTCACTATGCATTCGCCGAGAAACTCGTGAAGTGTGAATTATGGAATGAAAGGAGAAAGTCAAATTATAAGGATTCAAGCATGAACACAACTGGGCCGGCAAGCCCAGCAGATTCCCCAGAAAGAAGAGAACCTGGGAGGACCGAATGGTTCAAAATTAACATAGAAGATGCACACGACATACGTGCCAAGTGGAAAAGTTGGCTCAGCCAATGCGAGCCATACGACACCAACGGGCAGCTAAAAAGTTTCTGGCGAACTCGGTTTGAGAGGAAGACATCCACAGACCCTTACTCGAAAACTAAGCATAGGAGCTTGCACCTACGCTGGAAAGCTCTTTTGAGTCCCGAACCGCACGAGATCTACATGTATAAATTTAAAGCCTCATGGTCTCGATTATGCCAATATTATACCTGGATCACGGAAAATATCCTGGTCTTACATCTTAGTATCTGGACGGTTCTACTAACGTTCCTCAGCTGCTGGTACGGATTTACTCAGCTGACTGGGTCGGTGCTTGTCCCTCTCATTCTCGCCCTGCCCTTGTTGATCGGCTGGCGAAACCTTTTGCATCAATCTTGCCAGAACGAATCCCTACAAGCAAGGCGTTCTAATCGGAGTCGTCGGAAATCTTGACCAGGGCTAGTAACACTTCTCTTATTGACACCATGCAGATCGATAGTCCGTAATTGGGCGGTTTCAATGTTGAGAAAAGTTTAATACAACGGTAGGGGGGGCTACCATAAAGGCATCTGATGAAGACCGATGCACAGACTTTGGCATTCGGGAGCTGCTTAAATGGCCTTCTGGGCCATTAGCTCAATCTCGGATTTTCCCAGGCCGAGGAAAGTTGAATTCGGAGGCTACATGAAAATAAACATGCGCAAGGCACCGACAAAGCTACTGCACATTATTTCTGCAAAGAGCGGTTTGTTTGGGCTTGATACAAAGGAAACATAAGTGATATAAAGGGAGCTTTGGAGCTAAGGTCGCTATATACCGGCGAAGGAAACAGATTGGAGGCGGGAGACGCAAACACATTATTTTTCTCTTTCAAGTATACCGGGTACGAAGAATTTGAGCTCGAAATTTTATATTTCATTTTCAAAACAAAACATTCAATGTAGTACCGTACCCCAGGTATTCATGCGCCAAGGTCAAGATGATAAATGAATCAGGTGTGAAGCTCACTGGCCAACATGGATATATATATTCATGAGAGCGCACGCACGGTGCCTATTTCATAGCTTAGTTAGCTTCACAAATCACCTAGGTTCCACTAAAAGCTTGATGAAAGGTCACAGAAATGGTTCAAATATCAGAAGTCCATTTAGATCATCGAGATAAGGCAGGGTATGCCCATCTCTGACATAAGAGGTACCAGAAAAATGAAAATGGTTTGTATCATCATACAGAGTTGGGAATGCTGGTTCAAAGATGGGAGGCCATGAGGACATACCTGTTATATGCGAGAAGAGCTCAAAACAATGTCCTTCCAAAGCGAGGTTGCTTCATATCAAGAAGAATAAGCGTCGTTAGATATGAATGTGCGCTTCAACCAGAACTGAATCCGAGTTGGTGAGTCTTTGTCATTGGGATTTTGCACAGAAAAATCTTTTTGGCGAAGAAAATTTTGGTGGAAGATTTGTGAGAAGTGACAAAGCGGATTACACTAATCCAGATAAAGTTAGTTAGCATAATCACGTGGATTAACTATGTCTTGGCAATCTCGTCCATGTTCTCAACTAACGATTGTCGAATCAGCGGGAGGAATGTCAGGATGTGAGAATGGCGAGGGATATCAGCGATGCTTGGCCAACCTGAAACTTAACGAGAGGTCGGCTGCTACTTATTAGTAGCACAAAGAGTTATAGCGAGGAATTTAATCGTTATTCCAAGACTTTTCTTCATATCTCGTGAGGGCTTGGTGCTGGAATCGATCATGCCTCTCGCTGCTCTTTTTCATGCCCTCCGCATCGCTGATCGTGGGCCTTCCGCTCCCTACGAGGCAAACAACGAGAAGTTATTGCTGCGGTTTTACGATGTGTTGACGCGAACCTGGCACCTAGGCTTTACGGCCTTTGGTGGCCCTCCCGTTCACTTTCGGATCTACTACCATCGTTTTGTAGAGGGTCTCGAAGGGAAGACGCCATGGATTGATGAACAAACGGTGATTTTAGTCCTTCGATTGTTTCGCTTTTTTGAAAAGCGGCACTGATACAAATGGACGATTTGCATAATAGTACCAGGAGCTCTTCGCTTTGTGTCAAGCTTTACCAGGCCCTGGAAGTACGAAAATGTTATTCTGCATAGCCCTCATCCACGCGGGCTTTATTCCCGCCGTAACTACTTTCCTGGTCTGGAGGCGGGTGTTTTGCCAGCTATCAAACAAACTAAATCCCGGCTAATCACTTCAATTAGTCTACCGGGCGCCTTAGGCATGTTTGGCCTTTCTCTTGGGGTTCAGCGCTTAACAGAAGTTCTTCCCGATGTGGTATATGCTCTTCTGTCCGGGTTGAATGCATCGACAGTTGGAATCATTGCTCTAGCTGCGGTTCAAGTAATCTAGCCATCGATCTTTAGCTATCCACAGAACCTACTAACATGGGTTGCATTTAGCTAGCAGAGAAATCTATAAAAGATCCCCTAACGAGAGTCCTTGTCATTGGTGGAGCATGTGCTGGCTTGTGCTATAACGCGCTATGGTACTTCCCAATGCTAATGGTGATAGGTGGCGCTTCGACTGCTGTATGGGACTGTTATGGCCGACAAAGCATCTCAAGACTACGAAGAAAATTGCGAAGACGAGGGCGGTTAGCTGAGATAAACACAGAAGAAAATGGTGTTCAGGTAAGCATACCGCTTCAACAAGCACCATCATTTTCGAACGTACAGAGGCGGACAATTACAAGAGACGTCAATGCGCAACATACATCGGATGCAAATCTCACTCCACGTAGCGAGTCAATTAGTGAGAGAGTCCGTGTTGATACGCGTTCCCATTCGCTGCCCCTGAAATGGGGTCTTTTGATCATCGTGGGATTCTTTGGTACTCTCCTTTATGTCGACATTTGGTACTCAACACTAATAGATACTCTAGCATCTTTCATCATCATTCTGGTTATACGAGGTACTTTGAATGATCCGCCCCTCGAGCTGGATCTCTTTACAAACATGTATTTGGCGGGGACCGTTATATTCGGTGGTGGACCCGTCGTTATCCCGCTTCTCCGGGAATATGTTGTGGAACCGGGTTGGGTCACTTCTAGGGACTTCCTTATTGGTTTAGCCCTTATCCAGGCGTTTCCGGGGCCCAACTTCAACTTCGCAGTGTTTTTGGGGGCATTGACGTTAACTTCTACGAAATCTTCGACAATACTTGGGGCTATTTTGGGATACATTGGGATTTTCTTACCTGGAATCGCATTGGCTGTTGGATTTCAGAGTTGTTGGGGAGTAGTGAGAAAGTACCCAGTTACCACCAGCGTGCTCCGCGGGATGAACTCAACAGCTGTTGGGCTTGTTTTTACGGCCGTATACCGTTTATGGGAGATTGGATATTTGAATTCCAGTGCTTCTTCGGGCCAAAGCTTGGGAAAGGAACCATTCTGGTTAGTTGTCGCTGCATTGACATATGCCGAAAATGCGTGGTTCAATGTTCCTCCTGCTGAGGGATCCTTGGATTGTGTTGGTATGGCGCTGTGGGAAGATAGTTATGAACATATGAGTTGGAGCCGACTAATTTCTTACGGGGTGCGAATGTCACTCTTAAAGTAAATGGTTTTGTAAATATTTGAAATTAGCTGAGCATCACGGTAATGGAAAGTTGTACCGAGCAGCTCTGTTCTGTTATCAAGCTCAGCAGCTCTAGTCCGGCCCGGACCTTTGTTGACCCGAAAGCCAACGCTAGACCATAAGTGGTTTAGGACAGTCGCGTTTGGTTAAGCGACTAGTCACATGACAACGGTAGCCCTAAATTGTTCGCTCTTCAAGGAAGAGATCGCGAAACGGTTTGTGAATTCGTTCGACAAGCGCCAACGATCAATCCACGACGCCAACCAAGTTCTCCTCTAGGAAAACACATCAATATCAATCAAAATGGGTCGTCTTCACAGCAAGGGCAAGGGTATCTCCTCCTCTGCCATCCCATACTCCCGCAACCCACCGGCTTGGCTCAAGACCACCCCCGACCAAGTCGTTGACCAGATCTGCAAGTTGGCAAAGAAGGGTGCCACTCCTTCTCAGATCGGTGTTGTCCTCCGTGACAGCCATGGGATCGCCCAGGTTAAGGTTGTGACTGGTATGGACATTCTTATTTCTGCGGAGATTTGATATCAAAGAAATGCTAACTTTCCCCCAATAGGTAACAAGATCCTCCGTATCTTGAAATCGAACGGTATGCGATTATCACCACACACATAAATGAAATGAATGGACGGACTTGTGGATATTTATGAATGAGAACATCATCCTGAAATTCCACTCTTCTGTTTCCATCTCGTTTTCCATCGACATCGCCTTTGGCGACGTGTCGAATGCCGACACTGCCTCTGCTTGGTCATATATAGGCTGACAGAGAGACTTTATCATACATAGGCCTCGCTCCTGAAATTCCAGAGGACCTTTACATGTTGATCAAGAAGGTATGTGCTAACGGTACTTTCTCAGTCAACTTCGTGTTGTGATTTTAATCAATATTCGCTGTTGAACCTCATTGAAGGGATCGCTTATACCTTTTCATCTAGGCTGTTTCCGTCCGCAAGCATCTCGAACGCAACCGCAAAGACAAAGACAGCAAGTTCCGCCTTATTCTCATTGAGTCCCGTATCCACCGTCTCTCCCGCTACTATAAGACCGTCGGTGTCCTTCCACCAACCTGGAGATACGAGAGCGCTACAGCCTCTACCCTCGTCGCATAGGCGATTTTGAAAGCCATCAAAACGTGGGAAGCCGAGCTGGAAGAATCTGGTGTGAGGGCGTGGCGGACGGGCTAATACACTTGGTTTCATTTAGAAGAAACCCATGGACAGTATGAAAATTGATCTAGTGTCGGCCTTTGGGGTTGGACGATATTTTCCAACGAATTGGGGTACCCGCCCTGATGTAGGACTCCGGATTAGATCTTCGTAGTGCAATGTTATCCGATTCTTAACATTTATAATCACTTATTTATTCTCTCGAATTTTTGCACATCTTAAATTTCGACACCCAAGTTCGCACCCTGGAGTTCCCCTGGAGTTTATGGTTTCATTTCCAAGAATATCATTACAAAATTATTCTCGCCTTATGCAGATCTTATATTAGACATATCTAACTTCTCGCGCAACGGCATGGCACAGCTCTACCTTCACTCCTGCCCCAGTCAAAACATGAATCCAAAGTCTCTGCGAATCACTAAGCCGATCATTAGGCGACTTGACCTCGACAAACATGACCTCTTTTCTTTCCATACTCCAGAGAAAAAGATCCGGAACACCTGCGCCTCGTTGCTGATACTCCTGCGCCATAACTTTACAGATTGTGGCCAGGGCCTCGCCACGGAAACATTCAACTATTTCAATGAGATCATCGAGTTCAAATGACCAGTCAATGCCTACGGCACAGGTTTGTTTTGGATATTCTCGCTCATAGACTTGTCGGAGGAGAGACCTGGCCTCACCGTTGGATATTTGCGCTAGGCGGGAATTCATTTCTGACATTCGCGAAGAGTAGAAAGAGTCTGTGTGTAGGTCTAATGGGCATGTTTGGAAAGGTGTTTGGAAGACACAGGGAACGAAAGCGAAAATTATATCATAGCATAGTAATCCAAACTGGTGAGTAGTCTTATATTAGCCGGTCTTGCGTTGCGATAACTAATGGCGAGGGTTGTTGGCATACCAGAGTACGTAAAATACCGCCTTCGCAATGATATCCCTTCCATCCATTGTCCCTGTACCAACTCAGACACATACTTTCGACTCTACATTCGCCTCCGCCCTCTCTTTCATCCATCCATATTGTAGGTCGGCCCCTAGTGAGTCGAGAGTTCCCGTTCATCTTCAATGCGGATTTAATAGGGATATCCTTTTCAATGCGGATGCCGTCTACGGTCCTCTCCACTGGCTTCGCCAACATAACATGACTAAAATCATGTTGCTCGCGTTTTGCAATGTTTAATGACCTCTCCAATTTTATTATCCGTTTTTGCAAATCGTAATGATGTATGAGGTGGCAGTCGGGATCTTCAAGACCTTGCTCGCAGGTTCTCAGAGCGTTTCGTTTCCATTTCCTCCTCTGTGCCTCTTCTGACCACGCTTCAAACGGTGTTAAGCTCCACATATAATGTTCTTCAAGCAGAGCTTTGCGCTGATACCAAAGTCCCCGACGAGCAGGATGAAAGAAACATTGCTCCAATAGCTCAGTTAGAAGTCCATGCTCTTTGCTATATTCCTTAAGTCGGCCCAGAACTTGCAGCCCCTTGTGAATAATACGAGTGTAAACCCAAGCTGGAGAAAAACGCCGAAGGTACGCTATCTCACCGGCATCATGCGTACCTTGCTCTCTTAGATACTCTTCTTTGAGTAGAGCTTTCCATCTGGGATATACGCGTTCCGATAAGTTCTTGATCTTCTGTAGCTTGTCTGACACCGCTAGAGTGCTAGATTCCATAGCATTATCAAGATCAAATTGAATCCGAATCGCCGCTTCAAATTCAAGTAGCGCTGACCTTGTTGGGAATATGCCATTTGATCGCAAAACAATGTACTC
The DNA here is from genome assembly GCA_001430935.1 of Amauroascus verrucosus. Taxonomy (NCBI): domain Eukaryota; kingdom Fungi; phylum Ascomycota; class Eurotiomycetes; order Onygenales; family Onygenaceae; genus Amauroascus; species Amauroascus verrucosus. The sequence continues at coordinate 587,618 of LJPJ01000294.1, forward strand.
AGGGTAATTTCTCTTTGATATCTTTGCCAGAATTATTGTGGTCAGCGACTTTTCAGTCCACTCTGTGGACCGATAAAAAACCAAATGCACACGTTCAAATAATTTCAGCGCAGCAGAGGAGAGCCGTATACAGTCACCGGTATGCGCCAGAATTCCTTCAATGAAAAGCTCATTAGGAGTCATCTGTTTCGCGCAATTCGCACTCAGTTCTACTTCGGAGGCGTTAGTAGTATTTGGATTTGATGAACGGAACCAATGTAATCCCAATTGACTGTTGCCGGCTCCCTGGAGGGCTTTCAGTAACTCTCTTTTATTTTTGCCTTGAACCCTCGCTTCTTTGGCTACGACTTTTAACTCGTCCAAAAGGAGCAACGAAGACGCTTCTTCTAGGGATTTTATCTCTTCCGTCCCTTCAGCAAACCGGAATTCATTGGCGAGGGTCGCTCCTTCATACAACTCTAGTCCACTTATATTCGGCTCCATGGAGTTCGAAGATATTGGAAGATATCTTGTCGCTCTCAAATCTTGAATGGCTGCAGACATATCTCCTATATCGTGGTAATAGCCGAGTCGATTGACGCGATGCCAAGCATATGTCTTGCGCAGGAATAATCGCACGTACCTGAGACGAATCAACCCTCACATATTCGAGACAACTCAGAAAGATCAACTGAAAGAAAGCCGCAAACTCCAAGCCAGAGATACCTACAGATACTGGGATTCATAAGACAATGATTTCCAATAACTGAACAAAGCCATCTCCTTTTCATTGAATAGATGGGCTTCATCTTCTAAAACGCATTGCAGGGCAAGATTAAACGCGTCAACATAAATAGAACTTCTCCCTTTTACCCATTGTCCATTCTGATATCGTTCTTGTAGACTCGATTCTCCTAACCTAGACGCTTGAGAAATTTCATATTCGTCTATTGCCTCTTGGTCTGCCTTCACGCGCGGTAGACATGTTTCCAAGACGGTTTCCTGGCTCGATTTGTAGTCATCTTCATTATCAGGAAGGTCCGGCTTGCCCCCTATGAGCCCGGAAGATAGAAGGTCGAGTTTCCTGCCATGGGACTCCGATTTGGCTTCGGATTCTGTGCTTGAGTGGGATGAGTCTTGCAGTTTCTCTGATGTTCGAATTCGTTTTCGCGCAGGGCTGCCAGTTATATCTCCCATAATACTTCAAGAAAAAAGAGACTAATTTTCTTTGGCAACGGAGAATCGAAATATTGACTCTCCTATTCCTACCCAAAGCCTCTTTGTGGAATTCGTCGACTTTGCACGCGTTTGAACGCGTCAGAATTTGACACGGTCACGTGGAATCTTGTTGATTTTGTTATTACCGACGGTTCATTTGTCATGTTCATTACTGTGGAAGGTTGCTACGGTGGTCTAACTATAAGAGGTCGGGTCACGTGCTAGAGGGATGAGCTGGATTACCTAACAGATTAAGGTACCGCACGTGATTTGAAATATTTGCGTTGTTTGCATCGACCGTAACCATATCAAATTGAAGCTTCGAACGACGGGAGAGTCGATTTGTGGCAGGCAATCAGCAATCCCAGGTCAATCTGGATGATGGTTGAATTTTGGAAATGCCCATATGACTGAAATACCCTCCAATATTTCCATGTCGCAACCAGCTGGGCTGGCTTCTCCGAATTCCTCCAGCCCCAACATCCCACCGAAAGCTCCGCATCACATTATGGATGGACAACAGCGGGAGATGCCCTCGATGGGGCAGAATAACACAGTATGTTACCCAACGCGAAAATTGTTTCCATAACGAATTGACATGCCTCTTTCGCATGGCTTTGTTCCTTTCCAACAATCACCGCTACACTTTGTCTGAGGCTAAAGACAGGACGTTTGCCGCAGCTCTTAGACCAGTTGCCCAGCTCTGCTACCTCATCCCATTTCCCTGCTGCTCCTCCTTCCATTAGCACGTCCTCTCACGAGAGTGCGCCTCCATCGCAACTAGCACAGGCAGACCGCGACATCATTATGAGCGGATCAGCATTGCGGAACAGCATTCCAGCCGTCGATGCGAACAATATCCCGCCTTCCACTATTCCCGAGGTTAGACCCGGTGGAGCTCCAGCACGTATATATATGAATGAAAAGATTGTTCCATACTTACTTGAGGGAATGAAACGGCTAGCAAAAGACCAGTAAGTTAAACGTTGCTTTCCTCCCGATGAAAACCCTTGCAAAGAGGTATATGGCATAAAATCCTATTGCCCGCTAAATCTTAACTAGGCCACCAAACCCGTTACGGTTACTCGGCGAATATCTTATTGCTAAAAGTTCAGAAATGGGAGAACCCCCAAATGACCAACCCTCGAACACATAATGGCGACCTTGAGTGGTTACTCACGTGCATGACACGATGGAATGGACATTAGAAGGCCTCATATGTCAGGCTTGGAAAGCCTTCTTGGGAAGGCATGAGTAAAAATTATCGTCGAATTCAGCTGAGCCAAATATAGCTCTTTGGCCGCAAATCTAACGCGTACAAAAAAAGGAAAGATGCTACTTCAAACTCGGATAAACGAGCCATTCTTCCGATGGCCTTTTAATAAACTGGGAACATCTTATTTTTGCGCTGTGAATGAACTGTGGAGGCCGTCTCTATTTTAACTTGTTTCCCAATGTTCTTGAATTCTGTTTGTAGCTAAATCCTTGTTCTCTTCCAAGTTTCAAGGCAATGCGTTCTATAATCCAATCGCATACCAATTGAAACTCCATTAAACTAGATATCCAGTTGTCCGAAGAAGTACTATTCGCCCATCTGTGCGAAACAAACGTAGCACCATTCCTTAGGCTACATATTCCTAAATAGATAAAAATGCCGCATTGATAGTCGAGGAGCAAAACTGCTACCAGTAGTTCAAGTAGAAATCTGGCCAACATGAGACTAGCTCATGTTGATTCAATGATAGAAGCGAGTGACAAAATGATTTTCTCGAGCGTCCACCTTTTAAAAAACGAAAATGAAAAGGTGGTTCAAATTGAAAAGCGTCATCCATCGCTGGGTCTTCTTGTCTTCTTGTCTCCTTGGCCTTAAAACTAAGCCATAAACTGGAGGCCTGATCGGCATATCCCATCTATCATTTCCACAGACGGACCATTTTCATGGCCGAAATTAATATCACCACTAAGCTTATAGCATTTAGCCATAAATAACTAGTAGAACGTTAGTTTCAGTTGAGTCGATGACATTGCAAGCAGCTGTGACAGCTAGGTAACTAAGATCATAATGGCATAGCATACTATTAATATATCCTTCTCATCAGCATAATATAATGCATGACAACTTACCCGGCTCTATCGACGTGGCCAACTCATCTCGGAGATTTGTGCCTAGAAAATCGAATCGATAAGATAAATGGCGGGAATGCTGATGTTTTTTCTTTTTGTTTTGATGATCTGAGATAACTGTCGCTAGAGCCAGTTGAATTTACAATCTGTGTGTTTGACGTCCGTAGGTTATTTAGAAATACCGTTATCCGAAAAGTGGTCGGCACTACAACACGACGATGTCGAAACTGATGAATGCGCAGTCCCATCTTCAAGGGAAATCTGGCGCTAAGCTTTGTACTGAGTAAATTTTGAGGCTGTCTTCACTTGGCCAGATGGAGTCGATATCTGAATCTCAAACGAACGAGTCGAAAAGCTGACAAAGCTGACTATCGATAAGGACCATAGCTGAAAATAAGAATAGGGCCACAAGACATGTCGAAGATAATACAAGTGAATCCTTGATTCCGCCGCCACTTTTTCGAGGTTTTGATATGCAGCTGAATTGGCAATTACATCAACAAGTCGCTCGATGTAGATGCCAGTCTTAGGCCGCCATGCTCCCGAATTCGTTGACATAATGCTTGACCATGTGCGCGCGAAAAGATTGACTTTTGCGAGACAAAACAGAGAAGCGCCGCGCCGTAACCGTATAGAAAACTGACCAGCTGAGCATGTAGACATAAACCCATTTCAGGAATACAAGAGGGGAATAGAAAAGAGTCAGGGGTGATTAAAAAGATGGGGTAAGAGGAAACGACAAAAAGGAACCATTGGAATAAGGCATGGATCGCGACGAGCGACGCTTGTAGCGAAGCCTTATCGCCAGTGTGAAACTTTTCAAGTTCACGATACCTACCTACCTGGCGCCGTATCTGTCATTCCAACGGTTATCATAAGAACGACTTCCATATGGCTCACGCGACTCACGTTGGGGGGGTGCACTAGCATAAGCTGACGCAGCTTGAGCTCGTGCATCATCACGATCATAATAACCCCCACGACGACGGTCCTCTGCTCGAGGACCATATCTCTCTTCACGGCCGGTGGTGGCGTATCGGTCTACTCCACGGTACCCATAGTCATCACGGTACTCACGACGGCCGCCATATTCACGGCTGCGCTCGTTGTAGGAGTCGTAGCGACCGTGGCGATATCCATCGTCATGGCGGCGGCCGTAGCCATACCCGCCCCGCCGATCATCATACCGCTCGAACCGGCCGCCACGGGGCGGACCTCGAAAATCTGCCCACGTTAGCTTCTCGCTGCAACAGCTGCATCGAGTAGGTATGGCATAAACTCACCGCGCTTAGGAGGGCCAAAATATTTTCCAGGTGTCGGCGTGCGTGGACGGTTACGGCGTGCCCTTTCAATACTCAGAGTTCGCCCTTCAATGGACTCACCCTGCAATCCTTCCTTGGCAGCCTCAGCCTGGTCCGGTGTAGACATGTTGACAAAACCGAAACCACGAGATTCCTTAGTGTGAGGATCCAACATGATAGAACAATTTTGAACGTCGCCATATTTTTCAAAAAGGCGGGACACATCGGCTTCGGTAAGACGAGGGTGGATGCCAGTCACAAATAGGTTAGTACCAGTATTAGCTGCGGCAACATCATCATCCTTCATCCGAGTGTCGGTGACAGGAGCACTATCAACGTCAGCGATTTGAAGAGCAGATAGTGGAAATTGCTAAGCTCACCGAGTATCGCCACGATTTGGAGACAAGCTGCGATTGCGAGCTGGCGCATGTCCGTTACCTCTGGGAGACGCGCTGCGTTCCCGATCGTAACGGGTTGTGTCTTCGACCGAATATCGTTAGCACACGACATTAAATAGAGCCACAATAGTTTTAACGCTCTCACCTTCATAGCGACCACCTTCGTTCTCGTATTCCATGGTGGTGACGGGAAAAAGTGAAGGATTGAAAAATGAATTGCCACTCGGCTCCTTTCTCAGGCGTATGGGTTGAAGGGTGGACGACGCGGGAGATGAAGGCACAGATCTACAAGGTAAAAAGAGATACGCAATCTCTTGGATATAATGAAAAGTGATTCGAGAAAAGAGGAGAAAACCAAGAGGTCGATGGCATGGAATAGAAGAGAGCTGCTTGACGGCAAGATTGAGGAGAGAATCCAAAAATGTTAGGTTTGGCCGGAATAGGCCTAGCGCTTTCTAAGCACAATTTCTTGGCAAATTAAGTAATACAATCCCTTAGCTAGGTACTATCACTATGGTATCCTACCCATTTAGCCATCCATTCACATTGCATCCAATCAAACCATCATGTCCTTTGAAAACTCCGTCGCAGGGTCCCAAAATGGAATAGAGTACAGGCACAACGAGGCCAAGTATCGACACCTCAAAACCCTATCTAAACCCACGCCAACGCCGCCTTGTCCTTGGACCCTTCTGCTTAGATACTGTGCCCTTTCCTGGCTCATCAGCATCTTTCATATCGCCCATATCGTTCAGCTGTTCTCGAGTTCCATCAAATTCAGCATCAACTAGATGCCGCAACTCGTCTTCGTCAAGCTCGCTCAGCTCTTCGCTCATGCCGCGTAGGACTTCGCGCCCCGTCCATCGTTCCTCGTGAATAGTAGTCCCAATGGGGTCGAACGGCTCCATGTACCACTGAATGCCACCTTGTGATAAGGGCGGCTGGTGGATATCCTTGAAACTCGCAGGCGGGGTAGGTGGAGCTGCCTCCGTTTCAATATATTGTGGTTTAGGATTCTTTCCGGCCCCTTTAGGATGATTCGAAGCCGTAGTATCTAGGTCGCTTGAGACGGAACTGAAAACGGTTGGAGGAGTGAATACTGCCGGATGGTCTTGATGGTGCGTGTGCGAGCTACTAGTGGTCTCCATGTTTGTCATTTTCTCTTCTTCGTTTATTTGCTTCAGGGCATCCTCTTTTGTAACTGTAGGTAGACGTTCATCTCCCTTCTGGTCAGGAACAGCTATGTCTGCCATATCAACATCATCACCCCCATGATCACGATTCCTAAAACCGCCCTCGATATCGTTCACCACTGACACGTCAGCGCAAGGTTCGGCTAGATTAGTGGTCCCCTCAAGTGAATCAAACAAAGAGCCCCTTCGAGAAAGAACGCTATTTTCAAGCATAAGATCCAGATCCCTTAACTCCTTTTCGTAAGGTTTACCACTCAATCCGCTTTCCTTTCTCAAGGCATCTTCCAAAGCTGGCTGGACGGCCTTTATGATTCTTTTTGCGAGTTTTCGCTTTTCACGTTGTTCTAGGCTGAGCTCCGGAGCGCGCCCAGTAATCTGCATCTGGAGTTGTAGTTCTGCTGTATCTCCAACAGCTTCAACTCCAATTTCGGAGGTGAAAACGTGGGCTAAATCTTTGGAAAAGGTCGAAACTGATGTATATGACCTATTTTCCAGATTCGAACGAATCGAATGTAGGCCCACGCGAAATACTCCCTTTCCGTCTAGTCTGCGCCCAATGAGTTAGGATACTATTAATCTATTTAAATTTCCCGGGTTGAGAAAAAAGGGGAGACTTACGCCTGCGCTTTCTCAAAGATGGGCCAAAGGATTGGCGGAATAGGGAAATATACCAAGTCAACGATGTTTCGAAGCGTTTCAGCGTCTTTCAGCTTCTCACATTCCCTTTTCTTGACCTCGTCGCAGAGCATCCGAACTTTATCCACATCATGATATAGCCTATCGGCGAACTCTATGCGACGTTGAAGCCTTACGCTACCAGTGGGTCCCATCCCCGCAAAATTACGTCGTGTCATTTCCATCGACGAGAATGTTTCTAATTGGAGTTGTAGCCTTTTTAAAAGCGCCGCACCTCTTCGAGCTTCTCTTTTTAGCGTCCAATACTTGCAAGCATCTTCAGCGTACTGCTTCCTTTGACGCACAGTAAAGCGCTGCAAAGAAGCAATGACGTTATTTAAAATAACCTGGGGTACAACAGGAGCACCAGATGGAAGCCTCCATATTGTTTTTGGGGGCCCAGGCCGTTTGCGTTTATTGCCGCCAACTGTCAATGTAATGAGAGGAGTGATGGGTCTCTGGTCATCCTCGGCTCCTTCTCCGGCGCCGGGCGACTCCGGCGCTAGAGCAAGGGCGGTGGCCTGGCTATCACCCCATCGTCTGCCTTGCATTGTTGTACGATAGTATTCTATAGCATCTGCAGTCGCGCCATCAGTATTGGATTCCCTTCGCCAATCTGGAGGAACATGTCGGTCACAAAATGCTTTTAAAGCATTAGAATCCATAATCGCGGGGACTCCGGGAGTAAGTTTCATTTTCAAGTAAAGGCGAGCTCGCCTCCCGCAAGTTACATGAAACGCAGCAAAGCAATTCTTGTTGCTACACTGTATGCATGCTCCCATCTTTTGCCTGCAAATGTAACATGTTAGCTTCCAACGGCTTCTCGGGACCTTTTCAACGTCTAGTACAGGTTCCATGAGAGACGGGTTTCCAATGGACACCTCAGGAATCCAGACAGCACAGAGGAGATGAGACCACTTAGACGTGTTTGTCTGTTTAAAGGCCCCTTCTGTGTTGGGACAGAAAATACAGGATGGGGATCCACGGCCAATTAGCTGGCATTTGCGGCAAAGCCATTGGCCTTCGGGTATATATGGAACACCATAGCATTCTTGATGAACGGCGAGATCGCAACCGTCGCAGAAAACAATGGCATTAGAATTCTCACAGTCCCCATCGTCACACACAGCACATTTGCTGTCCTGTTCTTCGCCTGGTCCGGCATTTTCACCGTTAACTGCTGCAGCAGAGCTCGATCGAGGTCGCTGGGTTTGTGGTGGCTTGGGATTGGGCTTTGGGATCCTCTTTTCAAGAGCATGCCATTCCTTCTCGATTTTAGTCATGGTAATTTCGAAGATGGCCGGTTTGATAGGTTCAAATTGATCCATCTTTCGTTGAGCGTTATATGCCTCTAGCCATTTCGAATCTTGCTCATCCATATCATACTCAACTCGGCCAACGCCTGTGTTCCCCACCGCAGAATTGAAGGCATCTCCATCAGGGCCTGTTGGGGGATCTAAATCCAGGTCCTCCTCAACGACGTCTTCAGTCATGCGGATTAAACGCCGCTCGTGGCGGAGGAAGATGTCGCTTTCCTGATAACCAACACTTGCCATTGTGCGATCAACGTAATTTTGTTGCCCTAAACCCTTTTGCTCGAAAGGCAGAAATGGATCCTTGAGAACAAACGACGGTTTGGGTAGAGTAAGTTTTTCTCGCGGATTGGGCCCAGGAGGAGGAACTACTTTGGGTAATTGGGGTGGGGCAATGTTCCCGAGCATCGTATCTATTCGCCGTGGCCTTCCCGGTCGCCTTTTAAGGGCGGAGGTTGGTGCCACGGGTGTGTCCATGATTGAGTTCTCTCCTTCAACATAACTGTCGCTATTGCTTGTTTCTTGCGGCAAGCCATTCAGTAAAATGCCATCCACCTCTTCTGAGTTGAAGACTGCTATCTTAGCGTCGATATCAAGGTCAGGGTGGAATTCTTCCCAGCCTCGCTCTTCCCTGGGTTTGTATCCATCCCCTTGCGCAACAGCAAGCACAGCTGCGGCTGCAGAGCTGTATCGGCGAGCTTGATTCTTTTCACGTTTTGGGCGAGTAGAGGCCGGAGGGGTTGTGGGGGGCGGTGGAGGCGGCGGCGGCGGCGGTGGCGGTTTGGGAGGTGCAGCCCTGGGGGTTTCTCGAGGTCTACTGCGGGAAGTGGGTTTTTTCTGAGCAGTAGGCTTTATGGGCCGAGCAGGTGTTTCTGTATCGTCAATTTCCACGTATCTTCCACCACCTCCAGGTCCTCCTGGGATATACTTGCGTCGCTTGGGTGGTGGCTCATTGGGGTCTCGGTCAGTAGTTGGTAGATTCTTTAACTGAGTACCGCTACGAGGCCGAGCCCGAGAGCCAAACAGCTTACGCCCCATAATGGCAGTGCTATCGCTCCGGCTCTACCTCGAGAAACACAAAATCCTAGCTTCTGCGATTGTCCAACTCTAGAGATCCTGGAGGGCTTCCAGGGGGAATTTTCACAGATCTAACGTAGAAGTCGGAAATTCAGCATCCTCTAGAGTCTAGCAACCAAAAAATGAGGCAAAGGGCAAAACGAAGGGATTCACAGGTGCTCAAGGGCCTGGGCTGGCTGTCGCGATGCGTCGCGGTTAGTCTGTGTCTGAGAGAGGGATGGACGGCCACTATGGAGTACGCTCAGGGGCTAACCGCATTGGGAAAGGCGCGTGCTGCCAAGCCTGAGGTCACCCTACCTGCTGATTAAGTTGTTGGTCGTCCTCCCAGCTGCCATCACCGCGAGCTCCCAAAGCGTGCTTTTGTTTCTTCTCAGGCGCTGCGGTGCAAGGATGAGCGGTGCAGGCGACGATCGGTAGTTGAAGCATTCTGCCCTTCTCTCTTTGCTGGGTTCCGCTGACATAATTCGTCTACCCCTAGATGGCGTGGTGGTCGTGGCTATGATCCCAATCGGTTGTCCGGCCAGCGACATCACAGCGGAGGCTTTCGTGACCGAGCTATGGGTAGCCACCAACAAGACCGCCACGGGCACCGCGGGCAAGGCAATATGGTGAACACAGGGAATGCTTGGAGTGGACAGCTAGGTGGACCTGCACAAGAACATCATATACCAGTCCGCAGCTTCAACGCGGCTGAGTTGAAAGATGCGCTTAGCAAAGGTATTACTCTTACTCAAGGCTTTGTACACTAAGATAGCTTACGAAATGGTTGTTCAGGGTATCAGGCAGCTGGTCCAGGCGGTCAGTGGACAACTGGTGAAATCACGAGAACAATCTTGCTAACCACCGCGCTACAGAGCCCCAGCCTCCAACCTACAAGTCAAACGGAAGAGACGCAAATAGCATTCGATCCAGCGGGCCTTGGGCATCGAAACGTAAGTTGTCCGTATTTCGGCTTGAGAATGAAGTCCATACTGAAAAACGGTAGCGAATACTATGGTAAACGGGAAAGATTTCTTCCTTGAGCTTCGAAAACAGATCTCCGGACTTCAGCAAAGCGGGAACGTGGCTGGCAGTTAAGTCAGCTCTTTGGCTTGGTAGACTAGGTACAGCTATTGCCTATTTTCTGATGGAACAGCAACTGCATATCTATATGTACATGGGCTTAGGGTTCTGCGTAGGTAGCGATGTTGCCGCCCACTATCTAGGTAGTGGCTTCTGAAACACATCGCAGGAGGGTTATATCTAGCTTGATCATACGCTTTCGTGTCAGGAGTTTCTAGTGGGAAGCAATTTAAGTTCAAGTATATCACTTAAATTATCGCTATACGGTTCTCCCTTTTTGGCCTCCGTAAATGTCAGAGGCTTGCATAGCCTTTTTTTTTTTCTGCCAGATACAGTAGTTTAGTGAGACAGGGAATGTCAGATTAGGACGCTATGTTGGAGAATGTGTTTGGGCTGGAGAACCCTTCTTCGACATGCACACCTGAACCCTCGTGTATGCAAAATTCGAAACCGGCTATGGCTAGAATCTATCTTTGCATAATAGCCCCCTCTGTGAGAATGCGGTTTGGAGTCTGGAATTAACAACCCGAAACAAAACGGTCCGAGCGCGCTACAGATGTTTTGGTAGATACCGACCCTGGGCCATTCCCCGTCTCAGCATCCAGCTTCTCCAACCTCTACGCTCCCTGCTCACACAAGTTTGGTCCGTCACCTCCCCGTTTGTGGATGCAGAAACGCGGAGTCTTGTCATGGGTTACACTGCAGCGGCCTGCTCCTCACGCTGGCGCTTCGTGCCACTATTTTTACTCAACGCTTTAGCCTATGCACTCTGCACTCTGCACGTCAGGCCGCGGTGGCCAATAAGCGCTGCAGCAATAGCCAGAGACCCAACCTAACTATGGTTGGCTAAAAATAGCCCTTGGGTAAATGCAAATCCATCCCTAACATTATGGATTGGAGGTAGACCTCTGATCCAAGAAGGCAACGACTAGGGTCTCACGAGGACTATGGAGACCATGCCCACCTTCGCTGGGCCGCCGACAAAAGGGGTCGTCGGCTCATTCTTTAGGTCGCCATTATTCAGTTTGGCTTGTGATTCCTTTCGATTCCTCCGGCGTCCTTTCTGAGGACTAGTCAAGTCCATGCGGGTCGGAAAGCGGCCGGCGGCTAAACAAAACCACCATTGGCTTCAATCTCTCGCGCCACAGCGGGCCGGCCGTCAACTCTAATTATGTGGTTGTGTTGCAGACCTCGAAACACCCAGTCCATCTCCTTATGAAACAAGTACAATATCGAAGGCAGCAAAAAATAGCATTGGACTCTATCTAAGCGCTAACAATGGACGGCAACCAGGCCTACTCGACCAGGTCTGCAGAAAGGTTCAAATCAGAGTTTCACGATTGACCCAGGTCTTGGACAAGGTAACCCTGTCCCCTTGATCAGACTAGTAGGACCTAACATGTATTATCAACATGGGTAAAAGAAATGGTCAGTAACTGACTTGTTCCTTGTCAGATGCTTCTCGGAGGCCCTCATGCATGAGGGGCCCTTGATCGGCCTACGGAGTGTTAGTTGGAGGAGTCCTAAGATCCTCACGATATAGTATTTCGTCACGCGTATCGTGCTCCAACAGTCGGCAAACACAATGTCTAGGCAATTCGGGCAGAAGAAACATAAATTCCATTATTAAAACAGACTGGTTGGAATGAAATATACACTCGAAACCTGATTACCCCAAACACAGAGAGCCCCCCGCCCGTGGAGCCGCTTATTCTGCAGCCGTCCATCTAATCAACGTCGTCCTTCTAGCTGCGACCGCCAAACGACCGCTTACTTACCAATCGTTTCCAAGGATCTATTTGGCCCAGCGCTTGTGTCTCTTTGACCACCGAAATCCGTGCTAGGCAGCCTAAGGGCCAATTCACCCTCCTATTTCTACATGCCGTACAGTCGATTACGACGACAACGCCATCCTATTTTGCCAGCTCCTCTCGAGGCGCCTAGCTATTTGTCGTTCGGCTAGATCTAAACACAAATCCCGGGCTCCTTGGTGCCAAATATGGAAATCTAATGCTAGGTTGGTACAACATGATCTGCATTTGCTTGGTTCCCATATGTTCACGCATTTATTAACGGGAAGCCCATCCTCTGCCAGCAATATTTTCCGATTTTTCCATTATTGGTTTATGCCTTGTGCACATCCTAGGCTCCTTCCTTCAGAGAGCTGGCATTCCCTGAACTAAGGTGTCTTGTTTTCTGCCCTGCGAAAAGCCTTGGTGCTGCCTTAATTCATTGCGGCGTACATAGGGCATGTTAAACAAGGCTGGTACCATTCAACTTTTATATTCGTTACTTTCTAATAGCTACATTATATTCCTGTATCTCCCTCGCTTTTACACAGTTTTATACCTATAATTTGCGTCCTTCTTTTCTCCACCTCCGTCCAGCGACTCGCCTAACACTATAATCCCACAAAATTCCAGCCTTCATTTTCACCCCGTACCGAGCGCTTTGCCACTCTGGGTATTATATTACCTGAGAGAGAGAGAGAAAGAGCACATTGGGTGGTCCATTTCCAGAGTACGAAAGTGTGAATCTACCCGTCGTGTCTCTTTTTAGCTTGCGAAAAGCACGAACTGAAATGCCGAAACAGACGCCCTCACGAGCTTCCAAACGATCAGCGCCATATCCCTCCTCTAAATCCAAAACAGAAACACGAACGACATCAAAAGACATGAACCCTCTTCGTGCCACTGCTCCTTTAGCTCCACATGGGCTTAGCACATGGCAAAGGCCCAGCCCACAATCTCGTACAGCTCCTCATATTGCCACATACCCTAGTCGATTATCGGGAGCGGAACATCCTTCAACGGCCCTGCCTAGCAGTCCGATGACGCCTACGAGTACTTCCGGTCCATGGTCATCTCGGGACGATGAGATCCTTTTAGCAGCACGAGCTCAAGCTCAAGGCTGGAACCAAATACAAAGGAACCATTTCCCATCCAAATCAGCCAATGCTTGCCGAAAACGGTATGAACGGCTAATTGCGAAAAGACGGGGCTCAGACTGGAATGACGAGCGCATCGATAGGCTTGCAAGCCAGTATATGCAAATGCGAGAACAGACCTGGCGTCCCCTTGCTGATGCCGTTGGAGAAAACTGGGAAGATGTGGAGAAGATGGTAAGCTCATTAACATAACTTACTATGCAATGTGACTGCTCTTGTACAGTTGGACTAACACAGCACTCTTAACAGTGCCTGGAGCGAGGTGCAAGGACACTCCTTCCGACCTTAGGACAGCGTGAATTACGCCGTGAACCTCTCGAGCGCGAAGGCCGAGGTGGCAGCCATGATAGCCACGACGAAGAAAGGCTCAGCATACATAATCTTTTGCAATAAAAGTGGACTTGAATGGATTCGCGATTGCTTGACAACCCAACCTTCCCGAGTTGTTTTTTTTTCCTATGTTTTATGTCTTGCGATCTCATATTTCCTAATTTTTATTTTTATCTATTATTTTTTTTTTCTTGTTCGCTTTCTTCCATTTGTTCTCATACTTATCGTTGTCATATTCCTGAGGCTTTATGCATTAGGGTGGTGGCCTTTTGCTACTATGCGTTGCATGTTTTTTGCATATATATTTTTGCTCTCATCGTTCATGCCTATTTTTTAAACCATCTTCGCATTTGAGGTAGTTCAGGTCTTGCAGTTGGGAATCTTTATTTTTCTCTTTTGTTTTCCCCTTTTCTTTTTCTCCAGAAGACGCTACATGATTGCTCAGCCTGGAGGTATAATATCCGACATTGGAAAGTCCTGCCGATAATAGAACAAATAACTATTGTATCAGTGTTAAGTTTCCAACAGAAAAGAAAATTATACCTTTATTTCCAACTAGCACGTCCCTACCAAGTATGACTTGATAGCAATGTATCTTGATCACTACACGACCTAGCAAGACAGGACGTAGAGTACTGATCACGCCTATATGCATACAATGATGTAAACAGACACCGAAAAGGTATTAAATTAGGTATTAAAGTATTAGGCCAGAGACTACTGACATACAGTTTCCTCTTTGCTTCCGCCATCATCCTATCATTAATCAAAATCACTAACAATTTCCCTCCACAATAGTCGTCATATTAGCAAAAGAAGATGGCAATGAAAGTAGCCATCGAGAGCAATACACTAGCCGACAGAGCCCTAGATGCCTTGCCCTCGAATACTGGTGGCGTTACTGAAGGCTCCTCAGGGCTCAGTGTGACGCTGGGTCTGCCTGAACCGTATGTCACAAAGCCCGTGGGCTGTTGGACAACATTGGTGGTTCCCACTGGACCTGGGATTGGAGTAGGGATAACTGTATCTTCTGGTGCAGTTCGAGTCTGAACCGGCACCTCGTCGCCCTGGGAGGTGCGTGCCATGGATAGTGGCGGTGTCACGTCACCGGGCACAGAATTGGTGGAGGGAGACACAAGGCCAGACACTGTCACATCCGATGGAGCGGGCATTGGAGCGGTGGGGTTGCCACCGCTTGGTGCAGTCAACGTGACAGATTCGGTGTAGATGGGCGACTGTGGGACAACCACAGATGTCCCAGTGGGCTGTGGATTTTCAGTGATTGGGCAGATCGTTGTCGAAATGGCTATGGTCTTGGTGGTAACATAAGTTGTGCGATGGGATGCAGGACAATCATACAAAGTTGACGGACACGCGGTAATAGTCATCGTTTGGGTCGAATAGACTGTAGATGTGGTGAATTGCGCTGACGAAGAAGTTGGCTCCGGAGTCCCTTGTGATGAGAACGACGCCGGAACTGAGTCTGTGCCCGTTGGTGCTCCTGAGGAGAGACTGGGTGTACCAGTGCCACTGGGTGTAGTAATCGCAGTAGGATTGCTTTGCGAATCTGTATTTGAAACTGTTTCGGAAAAACTATCACATGAAGTAGACTCGGTTGTACTTGATGAAGCGGTACCAGTTGGCAGTGCAGTTTCAGAGGTGCCAGTTACCGTGATGGTTGCACTATCTGTGGGAGGAACACTTGGAGTTGTTTCTGTAGTAACAGATGCACCTGGAGGTATGGTTGAAGTGGAGCTATCAATAGGGTCGGATATAGAGTCAGTGGACAATGCAGTCTCAGTTGCTGTAACCGAAACAGTTTCTGACGAGATAGTTGAAGTAGCTCCAGTAGCAGAGCTAGCCACAGAATCAGTGCAAGATGTAGTCTCAATTTCTGTAACGGAAGCGGTGGCTGACGAGATAGTTGAAGTAGTTCCAGCAGCGGAGCTTGATGAAGAGTCAGTGCAGGAGACTGTTTCTGTTTCGGTAGCAGAAGGTTCAGCCGAAGAAACAGTTGAGTTTGTCTCAGTGGCTGAGCGAGTTGTAGAATCAGTGGGACTACCTGTAGCAGATGTACCACCAGAAGAACTTGATGTAATATCGGTCTCTGTAGCAGTTGTAGAAGACGCAGATGAAATGATATCCGTGGAGCTGGAATCTGTGCTAGTTGAAGCTGAGACACCAGTCATGGTGGTAGAAATGCTATCGGTCGGGGTAACGGTTGGTGTAGTTTCAGCTACGATGCTTGATATAGACTCAGTCGAAACGGTAGACTCGGTTTCAGCCATGGTGTTAGACGTGCTACCTGTCGGAGACACAGTTGGAGTAGTTTCAGTCATGCCGCTAGATGTGGTATCTGCTGATGATACGGAAGAAGTAGTCTCAGACGCGGTGCTGGATGTATCTTCGGTCGTAGTAGATGTTGTCTCGGCCAAGGAGCTGGATGTAGAATCAGTTTCCGAGGCAGTCGATGTGGCATCAGTGGTAGAGCTCGAAGTGGTACTGGGTACATCTGATGAGGTAGTCTGGATAGTGCTAGAGGCGCTCTCCGTTGTTGTGGCGGAAGTGGTGGTCAATGCAGACGTGGTTGTCATGGTTGTGGAAGTAAGCGAAGCTGAAGTAGTTGTAGTGCAGTCTGTCGTCTCCGGACCAATCACCTTAACATTATCAAAATTCACATTGAAATAGGCTATGCCGTCGCAATAGAATCTTATCAGAAGATTTTGCTCCGACTTTTTTGGGGTCCAATTTAGCGTAACAGTCTTCCATCCGGAGTTTTGGTCCCCAGGAAAGAGCTCTATAATGTTCCCACTAAGCCAGTTGGAATCGGTGCTATCGTCATCCTGGAAGATGTTGATGAAACAATCCTGTCGTCCTATGTCTGACGGCGTCACGCGCCAGTCTAATGAGATTTTATGAGAGCTCCCTGCCTTCAAGCCGCTAATGGTACTGGATAGAGAAGGATCATTGGAACTATCGATCGTAACTTGGCTAGAGCATTCAATTAGCGACGAAGTAAACATAGGGTTGTTTATATCCTTACTAGTAGCTATTACCGTCAACGGCATCATTTCTCTGAACCACGCGTCCAGTAGGACCAGTGGAAGACCATCCCTTCAAGCCGTCCTCAAAGGACGGGTTGCTCACCAATTGAGGCGTGCAGGTTTCGAGTGAACTTTGAAGTCCCAAAGCTGATCTCGCGAGTAGAAAGAGTGGCAAGAGCGACTGGGCAAAGGAACGCGCCATGATCAACTCTTGGAGTATAAATTAGGAGAAAATAACGAAAGCGCTATTCAACAGATTACTATTATTATTAGTATTACCTTAAAACGAACGTAGGGTAGCCTTTACGGCCATTAACAGACAACAAATGAAAAGAGAGCGGATACAGAGCGCATCTGTAAACAAATCTTTGAAAACAAGAGACTGAAAGATCGTAAGGAAGTGCAAGAGAAGTGAGGGAATGATAGCGATAGAAATCGCTCATCCTGGCTCTTTAGGCTTCTCCATGAACATTCAGACTCCCTGACATTCAAAGTTAATTTGGGCTCAAGCCATTTGGCGTCCATGTTAGCCCAAAAGTCAAGATGCGTGGGTCAAACGGGCCAATTGGCATGGGCGAATTCCAAGCGCCATTTGCTGAATGCTTTTCACTAAACGAATGTGGGACTAGTCTTTGTATGGTCTGACAACCAAACGATGGCGAGGGCTAAAAATGGACATTCGGATGGCTCTCGATTAAATCTCTCGCTTGCCTTTTCCACCCAAAAGCGAGAAGCGGATTCGAAAGCTAGACTAAACTCCAAGGAGAGAGCGCCGAACTCTACCGGCAAAATGTTCCCTTTGCATGATACAATGGCCCCTTGCTCTCAAGCTGCCGTGAAGATCAACAAGGGCCAAATAAACTGGAGACGGAACCCTGTCCTGAAGAACTCCTGGAAAAGCTCGTGTTCCCTGGCGTGGAGGTTGGAATGGATGAGAGGCCGACCCTCCGAAGCGAGAAGCGAGATTGAGTCGACGCTAGTCCTAGAAAAGAAAGGCGCGTGTTTCCCTAAAGAGTTAGCGCCAGGAACCGAAGCTTAACCCGATTTGAGTTAACTCAGTCACTCCAGATTTTGTTTCTCAAGCATTCCGAAGCTGTCGATCCCTACAAATTGCTTCCAGCAGGTAATCAATCACATCCAATACCCTGGAAATTGAGGCTGGATAGACACCAGAATTTGATTTTTGAATGTCGCTGCATAATCACGAGCTGAAACACAACAGGTTACTCTTCCAACGAGGAGCTTGGGTTTCCAAACATGTACTGTACAGGATGTTATTTATAGCGTTATTATTATCGTTTAATTTCGTTGTAATGATATGTCAGGCTCCCCTCTCGTGTTAGCTATGTAGGTTCTTTAAAGATCGAGGACGAGCTTTCCTCAAGCTGAGGCAGGAGAGTGAAGAGAATCCTCGATATTGATATCTCAAAGGTCCGTAGCTCGTTGCCGTATGTCTTTCCTCGCCCTACGCTACGACATAAAAGCCGAAAGATGAATGAATGGACGGGCCTCAGAGATCAGCTGATATTCCCCGAAAATTGCAAATAACCCACATAGTATTACATTAGATATAGTATTTAAAATAGGATATGGGTATACTGCTGAATACCTTCCTTCCCCAATTCCAAAGCAGAAAAAGAGTTTGTTTCACCAGATTCCAATTTACCTGGACTTGACCCAGTCATCAGGCCCTAGTATCCCTCCATCATCAGCTTTGGCATCGAGTGCCCATTTTCTCACGGCCCGGCACTTCAAGTCAGACTCCCATCCGGCTTCAAACATCTCAATCCCCGTCCAGCCAATCATTGCCGCGTTGTCTGTGCATAGATACATCGGCGGCGCAACAATTTCAACATCGCCAAAGCCACGGACATTCAAAAAGGAGCGAAGCACCCTTCGTAGAAAGTGGTTCGCCGCAACGCCCCCGCTGATGACAATTGTTTTCACTGGACTTTGGAGCTGAGCCACATGCTTCTGATTCTTTCTGCGTTCCTTCTTGCTCCACTTTTCACCCTCTGGCGGTTGTTGCAGTTTCTGTAGAGCGATAACAGCTCTTGAAGCGAGATGCTCAAAACAGACACGCATAAACTGCCTTCCTAGTGCAACCCGGGCATCATCGGGAAACCAGTCTTCAGCTACTTGCCTAGGGAACTCGTCCCATTTCGCCTTGCGGGTTTCGATCTGTTTCTGGGCAGTGGATAGTACTCCTGCAAAGGAAAATGCTACTGTCCTCGTTTCGCTATACGGCATAGTAAATGACCAACCCCATTTCGCATCTTCATACTTCAGTATCTCGTCCCCACGAGTTGCAGGAGCCGCGTAATTTGCATAATCCGCCTTGCCATTTGGAAAGACAAATGATTCAAGGGCTTTGCCATACATCGTCGTTGTAGATCGGTCAAGGTAAGAAGTAGGCAAGGCAATTCGAGCAACTTTATCCAACGCATCGCCTATGGCAATATCGACCGTTGAACCAAGGATCTCATGCTCGACGAGGGACTTGGAGTGAACAAGTAGCGTATGGCCACCAGATACCAATATCGACAGAAACGGGAAGTCCACTCCTTTCAGCGCTGAGGCCGCTTGTGCCTGCGCCTCAAGTGCCGCAACCAGTCTTGGAGTCAACAAATGCGCCTGCATATGGTGAACTCCCACTAACGGAATCTGCCATGCCACAGCTAATCCCTTCGCGGTATCCAAGCCCGTCGTTAGGCTAGCGATCATCCCCGGCCCGCGCGTCACAGAGATAAAATCCGGCTTCTTCCTTCGAACGGGTGCGAGTTTCGCATCCGCAGAACGAACGTAGATGGATTCTTCATCGTTACCCCGTTCGGCTGCTAGTGGGAGATATTGTAGAGACTTGTTCACTAGTCTGGCAAGATTTTCCTGGTGGGAGCCGAGCGCTACGATGGGATGGATACCTCTGTATTCTCGTGTATCTGCTGTGACGTTTTCGAGGAAGTGGAGGGTGGCAGGTGATGCGGACGGGGCATCTGAGCCATGTTTTTCCACAATGGCAACAGACGAATCATCGCTAAAACGAATGAGAATTAGTTAATTGGTACAGTATACATATTTTTCTTAATGAAGTGAAAGGGTAATACCACGATGATTCAATGGCGACAGTAAGGAGTTGTCGCCGTTGAGGGCGTTGTGGTCCAGCCGACAGAGCTGTCTTAGAGCGGAGAAGTACTCTGCATATTGCTCTCGAAGATAAGAGCATTGGTAGTTTGTACGTAAAACGCGACGATGTTCTGCTCACGGTAAACTTGGGAGTGACCAAGTCTGGCTCCGGTCTTCGCTATGATTTGGCCTGACGCAGTTGTTCCTACCTTTCGGTCACAGGCGCGTTCGTTTGGGATGCTACATAAGGCCTCCATTGCATTTAGGATACAAAGATAGTCAAGATGACGCTCTACAAAACAAGGGTGTTCATTTTAATATTCTTGTTATTTAAAAAGCAAAAGTGAATGACTATTAGCTTGTTCTTATATAAGCTATCACATCGACTCGGCTCAGTAAAAATGAGTGCAAAATATGCACAGTACCTCCACCAAATATCAGTACGTATTCAAATATTGGCTTCCCGCATTTCCACCATCGATCGTTCAATTCTAACGCACAGGGGCATTGTTTTGATGCTAAGTTCCCCATGTCCACCGTCAGGCAGTCCTTCCATAATTTGGAGCTGGTAGTAACCTAGCAGTTCGTGGGAAGTGCATAAACTCTCTACTTCTGGGTGAGAATCGCCAGGGATAGGATGGGTATCTGCCGATTCACAAAGTGTTTCGGGTCTGTTGTCAAGTGTTCAAATTGAAGGCCGCGATTCACCATCCTATCACATCAATCTCGTCCGTTTCCCCAGTGATAGCCTAAGCTGGTTCGTTTCGTAGTTGGATTTTGGGGTTTCTTTTCCTGTCTATTTGATAACCATCATTCAATTACGAGTACCCCGACCATCTTCTCTCATCCTTGCTCATCTTAACATATGAACCATAGTACTCGTCGGTGTTCTCGATCGGCGTCACACAGTGGATAGTTGGTTCCCCGTTAAACTGAATCCTTCGCTTCGCTGTAAGGCCACTGTTCGCAGCGCTGCTCTTTTTCAAGATACTTTTGACTGAGCTAGGGTTGGTATATGCGGAATTCGGCTGCTGCAGCAGTGGAGAAAAGTGTCCTTGGCTGATTTTTCTGTTGCGTGCGGTGTTGAGGGCTGTTGGACTGCGTGACGATGGTGAGAGTGGTGTCTTTGGCATGACCATCGGGCTTGGAGATGGCAAGGAAAGCGACGAGACGCCAGAAGCGGCGGTGTTGATCTTGAGGGAGAGCTTGGGCTTTGCAACTCGCGCAGCGTACATTATGGTGAGGAAATGAAAGATATATTTTGGTTTTGGGATAAATGGTAGTTTTGCAAGGCAAAAAAAATTTTCTTTTTGTAAATTTGAAAATACGCAGTGAACAAACGTCAAATTTAAGTGTTTTTTTCGGTTTGCTATTTTGGTAACACGGTACTAGTAAGGTTGGACCAGCCAACAAGTTAATAGGGAAAATATTAAAAGAGGTCAAAAAAAGCCGAAACGAAAAAGGGCACAGGTTTGAGAAGGCCAGTTCTCAGAACAAATGCTTGGAGAAGGAGAAGTTTCAGAAAAGTTGGAGCAGGGAAAAGGTTGGGTTATTTATAGCGAAGCTGGGGGTTAGCGCCATAGAACTTGCCCAACCCAAGCCACGCATCTTGTTGATGTGACGAATGTGATAAAGTGAGGGGAACGGCTCGCTAGGGCAGAGATTCTTCAGTTGTCTGTCCATAACAACCAATGAGGCTGTCTGCCCGTCCTTCACTGAAGTTAACCAGGTCACACCGCTCCCGTAAGCCAGGCTTATTGACGGGGAACAAGCATCACAACAGAGGCGATAAGCTTTCTTATCACCAAACTTCTGCAAGCCATATTCTCCCAATGTCTCCCTCATTGGCCAAGGAAAGATGACCCCTCTTTTTCAACCTGATTTTGAAGTCGAGGTGAGGAGGGCACTGGATGCGTTTTAGTAGCACGGCACTGAGAGACTTTCGCGTTGGGTGGGTTTGCAATCTTCGCTTTCAAGTCTGCCGGGATCTCCTCGACCAATGCCTTGATGATTACTGTTCTCTAGAAGCAGAGAAGAGATCGATGACAAGCCTGTCCTGTAGATGGGGGAGAAGCCCTTTGTGTACCTGTGACAAGAGGATATCACGGTGGGAGAACTTTCTAATCTACTGGTCAAAGCCACCTGCTTTACCAGAGACGACTTGAAATTATTCGTCCCCGTCAACAAGATGCCAACACTCAAATCCCAGCATACAGCAACGATCAAGCCTTGAGAAATAACACTCAAGTTTACACCAACACTTTTTTCGCAAGGCAAATGTTCAGAACAAGGAAGCGACTTTTAGATGCTCGTGACGTGCAGCTTCCACCCTTGTATAGTAGGCACTTGATGGACTCTGTGCGATTCTGCCTTTGGCCGAGCTGACGTTAACAGTAGACCGTGAGCATTCCAAAAATCAAAAAAGAAAAGGAAAATGGGAAAGTATAAAAGACGATGTTAGGGGTTATTGGGATGGTTCAAAAGAAATGGGAAGAGAGTGAACACACAGGATTCTCTTCTCCGTCTTGCTATGTTTCCGGAGCAAATCGGCTGGGGGGAAACTTGGCATTCGAACCCGACTTTCGAAGTACAAATGTTTGCCGTACTCGGCAGGTTTATCCCGAGTTGTATTCGCAATTATTATGGTTCGTAACCACCAATATCGATAGACGCGGCTGGCATCTGAGCCATTCATTCCGTCCACACGACAAAATAAAAATAAAGAAAAGAAAAGAACGTGAACGGGGGGCATCTACAAGGAACGTGTACAAACTACTACCAATCGAACGATTGGTGAAGACCGCTGAGAATACTCTCGAAACGTCGACTGATTAACTGCGTTCAAGTACAACGGTCTAGGTTGTATTTTGAGCCCAGGATTTGTGTCACCCAAAATCCAGAATCCAGACAGGAAAAAAAAAAGCCTCGGCCACAAAACTCAAGGAGTCCTCTGAACCGGGACCCGGAGCGTTCTTCTCCGCAAGTTTAAGATTTGTCTCTAGCACGGAGTACTCCGTACGCTGCCATGAAATTCTCGAAAACTCCGTAGTTAGTGGGTCGAAGGAAGCTACTGTCATGGGGTTTTGGTGGAGTCCAAGATGGAGCATCGCGCTAGGATGTTTGGGCCAAAATAGCCCATCTGGAGAAAAAGGCATGCTTTAAATGTCCACGCAGGAACAAGATGCATGAGTGCCGAAACATATCATATCTCGTTGAATAATAGGGGTCCACGGATTTGGATGTGTATCAAAGTCCTTATATTTCGCCACTTTGCGCCGTTCTCAACGGCCGAAACGGCTAATCCAACACCTTGAAATCTCCGAGTCAAGGACTTTTCTACGGCGGCCACATGCCTAGGTAAACAGACAGACAAGGTTTACTGCCAACCATAGTTTGGACAGTGATTTTGCCCCTTTTGGTTCCTGAAAACTTCGACTTGGGGATGGCCACACTAGCCACATGGCCGGGATCATGTGATGGTAACGTTTCTTTAGCGCCTTCGCATCTCCGCCCCGTCGATTGATTCCCACTTCGCTTTTCCTTGTTCCTGCAGCTGGGGGACGGTTTAAACTGCTCAACCGAAATGCCCTTCTTGGGCCACAATATCTATAATCTTTGTTGTTGAGTAGCTCCATAAATATAATGGAAAAGTCCCACTGGGAATCTTCGATGAAGTAAGTAACATACATACCCCAACATAGACGCGGCGTCAAAGATTTTACGCACCGCCACATGAGCGCCACCGCTAAAATTAGGTGCAGGCGGCCCACCAAAGCAGCCCCGGCTGGATCGGCAGGACGATCCAGTGAAAACTGTTCTTTCACTGACTAACAGCCTGGAGGAGAGCAAATAACGCTGGATGAGCGAAAAAAAAAGTTTCTCACTTTTTCCATCACTTGCTCCTTCGCACAGTCGCTCTTCATAGCCCAATCTCTCTCTTCCTCTTTGCAATTTACAATTCCATCATGATAGAACTGTGATTTATCCTTTTGTCTATCTTGCGGCTTTGTCAATCTTTCTTTACCTCATTCATTCGCTTCTCAGGTAGCTTTAAGCTACATTCCTGCTGATTGACACCTCGTCAGGACGCAATTCCGCATCAGCCTATTTTTTTTTTTTTTGGATATTTAATTCTCTTGCACTTTTGTCCCGTGCTTGCTGGGTGTGCTGCCCTCTCAATTGCTAAATATGGCGCAAGTAAAGGACGCCATCAAAGCTTCACTTGTTGGCGCACCTGAGCCGGAGATGCCCATGTCTGCACAGGTTAGGGCAAATTTCATGCAACATGCGCGGAAGGAACCGCAGACAGGGGAACTATACATGATGGAAGAAGATTTCATCAATGCAATTGCTCCAAAACAGGAGAACTATGTAAGATTGACCCATAACCACGCCAATGTTAGGTGACTCATCTTCAATCACGCTGCATTTCCATTGTTGATGGGGCTGCTTCAATCCCATGTCCAGGACTGACTTTGCTTTCCGGATGATTTAGCACAAGATAAAGCGGGACCAATATGGTATTCTCTTTCAGGTCGCCGATCGCCGACGAGCTGGCCGCGTGAATATTAGCGACTGGGCTGCATTTGAGAGTTTGCTTGCAAAACCAGATGCAGAGTACGAAATCGCATTCCGACTATTTGATACTGATGGGACTGGCTCTGTCAAGTGCGAGACCATTCAGAAGCTGTATAATGCGAATAAGGGTGGTGATGCAATTCCCTTTGATTGGAACTCGGAATGGGCTTCCTTGTATACCGGGCGAAAGAAGACTAGACATGACATGACATACCCACAGTTTGCTCAAATGCTTCGAGGTCTACAAGGTGAAAGAATCCGTCAAGCCTTCCACCTCTTCGACAAGGACGGAGACGGCTACATCGACCCAGAGGATTTCCAGCGCATCATCCTCCAGACGGCGAAACACAAGCTTTCAGATCATTTGTTGGAAAATTTGCCCACTCTTTGCAACATTTCTACGGGCAATAAAATTTCGTACGCCAACGTTCGCGCGTTCCAGAATATTATCCGTGAGATGGACATGATTGAATATATCATTCGAAGCGCGATTAGCAAAAGCAAAGATGGCAAAATCACAAGAGCTGATTTCTTGAACGAAGCAGCCCGCGTCACACGCTTTTCTCTTTTTACGCCAATGGAAGCCGATATCCTGTTTCATTTCGCCGGTTTAGATACGCCCTCCGGGAAGCTCTCGTGGAATGACTTCACCAAGGTCATTGATGCGTCGTGGCACACCACCACTGCCTTGGGAGCAGAGGCGATCGCCACAGTGTCGCATGCCACAGGCCAAGCAGTGGCAAAATCAAAACAGTTATTGCATGGTCTTCTCGAATCCGCCCACCATTTTGCATTGGGAAGTCTTGCGGGCGCTTTTGGAGCCTTCATGGTGTACCCAATTGACCTTGTGAAGACGAGAATGCAAAATCAGCGTAGCGCACGTGTTGGTGAAAAGTTGTACAACAACTCTATTGATTGTGCTCGAAAGGTTATCCGAAATGAAGGTGTCCTCGGTTTATACTCCGGCGTCTTACCTCAGCTGATTGGTGTTGCTCCTGAAAAGGCGATCAAGCTCACGGTCAATGATTTGGTTCGTGGCACATTTACAGAGAAGCAGTCAGGCAAAATTTGGTGGCCTTATGAAGTACTCGCTGGTGGTACTGCTGGCGCTTGCCAAGTGGTAAGTTCTAGAGCAATAGGGGACCTAGAGGTCTATACATGCTCACAGTTTCTCCTCTAGGTTTTCACAAATCCATTAGAGATTGTTAAGATTCGCCTTCAAGTTCAAGGAGAAATTGCAAAATCCGGACAGGCTGCCCCACGTCGATCAGCAATGTGGATTATCAAGAATTTGGGTCTCATGGGATTGTACAAGGGAGCCAGCGCATGTCTGCTTCGTGATGGTGAGTGATCTGATGATGAAATACCAACCTCCTGATGAATTTCTTGCTAACAGTTTCAATCTTCTTAGTTCCTTTCTCTGCCATCTATTTCCCTACATATGCCCATTTGAAGTCGGACCTATTTGGCGAATCTCCCACCAAGAAACTCGGAGTAGTCCAACTTCTCACTGCAGGTGCCATCGCAGGTATGCCTGCTGCGTATTTGACAACACCATGTGACGTCATCAAGACGCGTCTTCAAGTCGAAGCTCGAAAGGGGGAAACGAAATATACCTCGCTTCGTCACTGCGCGACCACTATTTTGAAAGAAGAGGGCTTCACAGCTTTCTTCAAGGGAGGCCCTGCCCGTATTCTACGTTCTTCTCCTCAATTTGGTTTCACGCTTGCCGCGTATGAAGTTCTTCAGAAAACGTTGCCCATGCCCGGCACTGTTCATGAAGATGTGACTCCTAGCGGGTCCGTCGAGCCTGGAATTGGCCTCCAGCCAGCCACTGCGCCATTGCCATACCTCCGTTCCCGTAATGCATTAAAACTCATTCTAGATTTAGATGAGAACTTTGGGCGGATCCGAGTCCCCCAAACTAAATCTTGGCCTGGTCTTCCCGGGATTTCAAAACAGTAAAGATGGGATGCGAAGTTTTCTACATTGAATTTTCTCCGTGAGCCCATTGGGCTCGATTTTCCCTACCTGCAAAATCATAGACACGATCTTAGAGCTTTCAGGGTGGGCGTCGAGGACTGTCCTTCTACCCTTTTATGGTCTTTTTCTTTTTTTCTGCTTTTGATATAAAGACGCTTGCTTTGAAACATAAAAAGTTTCCAAGACCTAGACCAGCGACCTTTTTCAGCGAGTCCGCTTGATACTTTTTTCATCCATGATCCCCGGATGTGTTAAACTCGTTGCAATTGTGAGAAAAAAAGCCCCTTTGGGCTGCAATCTCTTTGCAATCAACTTGATTTGCTGTTACGATATTATGACGTTGCGTTTTCTTTTATTTAATCGTTCGGCTCCAATATCAGTTTCATTTTTGTTAGTATCGCAGCATCCTTTTGGTACGGCTCCTTTATTTTAGGTTTTGTTTCTTGCATGTTTTGTTTGTACTTCGTTTTCTCGTTTCTTTCTGATGGGTTTTACCCCCGAAGTACCCCAGTGTGCCATCTCGCAATTACAGGCAACCATGGCATCTAACGGACATGATACCTATCTCTTAGCAACCCACCCACTTACTTAATTCTATATCCGGGGGCCCGGTTCTTTGCTTTTTCTCGATACTAGGCTATTGAATCTTCTCGTACTTTTGGGCTATTCTACTTCCCTCGTTTGTACTTTACATAGAATTTTGCGTCGCTAGGGATAGAGATTCTAAATAGACCTAAAACATTAGAAAGCAGAGCACAATACTATCATTCACTCCTGGTAATTAACATTGAACCAAGGGTGAAATATGCAGTCACAGGGAAATTGGCATCGATGTGACAAAGCTAAATCCGTTTCAGAACTGTAGAGTGTATATCTCCGAAGTGTCTTGAGATATTCGAAATACGTTACATCACTAGTAGTAAGCTGAAGTTCGGGAATACTGGACAAGTTTCACTCGAGACGATCCTGTCATCGCGAGGCTATTGTTCGGTAGGGTAGAGAGCTGTTGGTTCAAAACTTCAACACCCTATAACTTAGCCCAACCTGGCTTATCACGACTTTTGTTCCATACCTCACTACAGACCTTATGTATGTAGGTCATTACATATTCATAATTACTTCCTCCTAGATGTCTTGCCTAATTTGCATTGTAACAAATATGTAGCTAACTTTCTACGCCAACTTGATACCGCCAGCATTGGAATTGGCATCGACAAGACTCCATGCATGACTTGTGCATCGTTGGGCCGAATGCTATGTTCGCAGAGGTTATATTACTAGTGTTCCTTGGACGATTAAGTGCCTGACCGGAATGACCATCAGCCATTTAACTTGAATGCGATAATTGAATCTACGTCTAGATTAGCTTGCGATGTGGACTACCTAAGGAAATTATAGTGACATGGTAACTTGAGGATACCATCCTCCCCGATTGGCTTTGTCAAACGCATCAAAGTCGGATAGACGTTGCGGCTCTTAAGTAAGCAATATCCGCTTGAGTTGGCTGACGCTCGCAGTGATAGGGGTCGAGCATCATCGTCTGCAATATTGTACCGGGGTAGCTGCGTTAACGGTGATCCCCAAAGGCCACTGAAGCCAAGACTTGCCATCGTGGATGCGAGGGGTGATGATGATGATGATGATGATGATGCCTATCATCGAGGCAAAGGATATCACCCAGCAGAAAATCTCCCACGTCGTGTCGAGGATCGTTTAAGTTTTCGATATCATGTCTGCCGTCTTGTTTCAGGGGAGATATCTAACTAGTAGCATCTCACCGTCATTCTTATGGCCAAGCTGATACGTGTTTCTACGTCGCCTGGCCTAGCGGGAGCGACTGCCATATCACCAGGGTTCCCAGTTCCTGGGACTGTCTCTTCTACTGGGCAAACACTGGGCTTTCACAATATGTAGTTGAATCTCTCTGTCCTGCAGTTTGGCTAGCATTTTCATCCAAAGTCAATGGTAAGATAGCCGATGACCATGCGCTGCCTGTGCCCTACACAGGTCCAGAGGGTGTATCTGATGTGAGCCCATGGTTAACGTTAACGAATCCTAACCGTGCTAAGTACCCTGCATGTTAATAGAATGCATTCTGATCCAAAAATATGGAACATATACCGGGAAGCAAATAGGTTGTTGTCAAGAGATATTAATTGAAATAACGATCAAGTACAACCGTCTTTGCGAAAACGCCTAAAAAGGTACAATTTAAAGCACATTCTCACCTCTAACAGCAGAGCAATTGATCAGTTCAGTCACTAGTTGGTTAGTTTGCAGTCGTGGTTGGACAAAGAGAATGGCGGACGTGCTGCTATTGACTACTTGTATCAAAACCGCAAAGACCTAATGCAAAACAGGCTGTGTACTAGGCCATGGTACTCTTAAGAAGGCTGAGCCAAGTTGGCCCAATCCATCGATTAAGGGCCCATTCCCTTAATACTTTGTTCATATGTATCATTTTGTGAGTTGCCTTTCTCGTGTGTAATCGGCTAAGCCTAGGAAGTAGCAGCCTAGCCAAGTTTTCGCAAGGTGACTATCTCCGATAATAAACAAGAATGGTCCTTTCTGAAAAGGATGATGAAAAGAGTGCTAAAGGGAAGTGAGTGTGAGATCGAAGGTTTGGTGATTGTATCACGTGACATGGCTCACGAGCTAACACACTTGAACTGTTCAAACATCCAATGTACAACATGATGAATACAGCATCTAAGGCACAATACAGTGCAAAGGCCACAGTGCATCAAACCATGCTTAACAAGCTCAATGCTGGAAAGACTTTTGATCTCAACATGAAGCAAATCTATGGCAGCTTAACACAAAAGGAAGCCGCAACTCTTAGCCAACTACAAACAGACCACAACAGACTAAATCCCTACATTTATCGCATCAACGCAGTGGACTCAGATCAATGCAGATGTGGAAGAGGCAGAGAGACAGTGAAGCACTTCGTGCTCAACTGCTCCCAATGGAATCAACAGAGGCGAACTCTACATGAGAGGACTGGACCAGGAATGAACGATCTCCCAAGTCTACTGGGAAATAGGCCTGAAGGGTCATCAGTCATCAGAGGACTGGAAACCAGACATGGTGAAGATTAAGGCAACTATCCAGTTCGCAAGAGAGACTGGAAGGCTGGATGAAGGCTGAAAAGAGGAGGAGTGGAGGGTCATTACTAACAACCAAGCCAGCTGGAGAGTCAAGGCAGGCGGTGAAGAAGCCGGGCACTCAAGAACATACTCCTGAGATACACAGCCGACTGCTATAAACAATTACAATCAAACCCCCCCTTCTCTACCCCTATGACGATAGATGACCTGGAGAGGCAGCATGGCGAAGAATTAAGGGGTCTTTTCCCCTATATATATATAAGCCCTGGAGGCGAATGACGGGTGGACAGATGCAGATTAGCTTGAGCCCTGCATAGCCGCTAGGCTGAAAAGGGAATGGAATAATAATAATAATAATAATAACATCCAATGTTCAATCGAGCCAGATGTTCTCAAGTCAATATGACTTTGATTTAAAGCTGTATAATGCTCACTTTGCAGACATCTTGGATCCCGGCCTTTGACAGATATTTCTGTGGGACACAACCCCCTTGCAGGATTCAGATGAAAATGTCGGCGGTTAGACCTCCGCTCACAGGCGGTCCTTATTGATACCCAAATCAGGTATAGCTCGATATCAATCCATATATGACAAGGGCCATGATCTATAAACGGCTGTCCTGAAAAACGACCACAACCCCTCTGGGTTTCTTTATGTCTATTTTCCATTTTCACTATGGGCGGGTGAAGTTGACATTCTCTCTTTTCCTTTATCGTTTTCGCAGTGCGAGAAACACGTCTTTTGCTTTTCTTTCTAGGAAGTTCTTGCGTTGATCACAAGACTGCCAGAGTGACTATTATCTTACATTCATTTCACCTGCCTGATCTCTCGCTGGAGATGGTATCCTTGATGCTGCTCAGAGCGGCGGTGCTGTTAATGCTGTCGATTACCCTATATTTCATCCCAGCCTCCGCAATCTAGAATCCCATTCCGCTTCAAACCTGCTTTGATTTTACGGGAGACCATTGACGAATAACACACAATGTCCGGGCTCGAATGCGTGTTGCCACTACCTACACCAATGTATACGCAATCGTCTCTGTACTCAAGATGGCTCTCCTGAATATGTCAACTCCTTGTGTGCGGTGAATTCCTGGCAGGATTGCTCGAATATATGTCAATACGGTAAAGCCTGATTCCCAATTATACGCCTTCAATGGGATAATGTGCTTTTTGAGCTATAGTCTAATAGTGGGGCTTCTCTAGGAGCAAATTACCCGGCCTGTTACCACGTGTAACTGAATGTGCGGATGGTAGCTACTGCTGCGACACAGATAAATGGTACTGCCAAAAAGGAAATGGCGTAAGCCCCGAGTTTTGACCACGTCGAACATTTGGCGCGCCTTTTGAACTGCTGTTTACCGTTTTTGTTTAGCATTTTGTTTTTTCTATCGCATAGATATGTTTATGGCAATCGCAGGAATTTCTTCGGCTCTGTGTTTTAGGCGAACTCTCTCTTTTCCCGGGCCGTATCTTTTCAATTTGGTGTGGTAGGTGGACGGCTCCAAATCGACATTGGCTTCCCAGGTTGAATTGTTGCATGCATACGGAGTAATATATATACATGTGTACCTACATAGTCTACTTTTGTACTCATTCAATATCAAAAATTAATTTTGTTCGAATACTACCTTAGCCTGTTCCAATGCGAGAAGTGAAGTGTAAGCAAGACGGCGCCTGAGTTTTGCTGGATGGTCCCTGGCTCTCTCGCTACAATTTGCAGACAGTAGAGTTTTGGGCTAAGTCAAGGTTGGTCGCCCAGCAAAGTCAAGAGAAGATATGAAGCAATTCCTGGCTTTCTGTCAAATATCCGTGCCGACTCCTCGTATTTAGAGTGCGCGTCATCTACTCATGACTCAGGAAAACACGTGGTTATCTCGGAGAAACATCTATAAAAACAAAAGAGTCGTCTATCGATCACCGCTTCATTTTGAACGAAAAATTTAGACGGGAGGAACATATATTTTCAATCATTTACATAACCGCAAAGCCGAGCATTAATATACAATCCCAGACCGCCTTTCGTCAAAGTCCGTCAATACATCCAATGTCGGAGTACGCCACAGCATCCCACAAAAACTTCCACGCTCTCGTCGTGGGGGCATCAGGTCTATCCGGTTGGGCATTTACTAACCAGCTACTTCACGATTATCCACGACCAGGAACATGGGGCCGCATAACTGGTGTGACCCGGAAGCCGATGAGTGATGAAGAGATGTCCTACTGGCCCAAAGATCACAGGCTCGTACTGGCCTCAGGGTTCGACTTGCATAATGACGATGAGAACATCTTGAAGTGGAAATTCGAGACAAACGTGAAAGATGTTACGGGTGTGACACATGTTTACTACTTGGGTAGGTTTTTATTGAGTTTGTCGAGACAAGCTTAAGGAGGAAGACAGACGATATAGATCTGATGGGTGCTTGTGTAGTGCATGATCCTCAGCCCGACTTTGATAGTTCGGACCCCTTTGCTGTGTCTCGAGAGGCGCTACGAAAAACCGTGTCCGTTATCGAGAGCTTAGCGTCGAACCTGAAATTTGTTCACCTCCAGTATGGCACGTTCATATATGGTATTTGCTTCCCAAACGACTTCTACCACCCGGTACCCTTGTCCGAAGATCTCCCACCTATCAGGAAGCCATTATGCGATGTGCTTCACTATCAGGTCTGGACGGACTTTATGAAAGCTTACGCAAAGGGAAAGTCCTGGAAATGGTGTGAAACGAGGCCCGACGAAATAATTGGTTCGTTGAGCTCCGTCACTTCGATGACGGATAGTGATCTCACGCATAACAGGATTTGTTCCTCGGATGAATGCGTATAATACCGCGCACCCTATCGCCGTCTATCTTTCGTTGTATGTATATATAAATGGACAAGGCGCAGAATGCCCATTCCCCGGTAGTTTTGGGGTATGGAAAGCGTTGTCTAACGAAGGAGGAGCTGAGATGATTGCGAAAGCGGCAATACACTTGTCTTTACTGGAAGACCAATGTGTCAACGGCCAGGGGTATAACGTCGCTTCGTCTGCCATGGCTAGCAAGTGGGAGACAACTTGGCCAGCCATTTGTGCCTGGTTTGGACTTGTGGGGAAACCACCTGTGGATAACGAAAAGAACAGAACCGACTTGCCTGGCCCAGATGAATACATCCGCATCCATAAGAGTGAATACAGGAGGATGTTAGACGAGCATTGTCTAAAGGGGTGGCCTGTCAGTTCTCCAACGATGGATGGCTCGCTAAATTGGGGACTGACAAGACTGAATTTTGATCGACACCTAAGCCTTCGAAAATTGAAATCAACGGGATTCAAGGAAGACGAGGCATCGAGTGAGAGCTGGATACGTGCTCTGGAACGGATGAGAAGGGCGAAAGTGATCCCATGAAGCTCCGGTGTCGTTGATTGATAACATCATTGTTCATGAGAACCGGTGGCCTAGGATTTGGGTTTGTAATATTCTAGTAAAACCTGACTGCGCGTTTTTTCGATTGAGTTTCGTCTGTGTTGGCGGTGGTTTCTGTTGAAGGAGCCGGAGACTCGGTCAGGCTATCGCGCCTTCGAAGTTCTTGTTTTTCGATTGGTTGAGGTTCATTAGGTTTTGCACCTGGTCCCTGACCTTCTTGTGCGATCTCTTTAAGAACTAATATGAGATAATTAAGCTCTTGTCCGCATTTATGAAACGGGAGCCGGTCTAGTTCTCACCTGCTTCCCATTCCCTCTCAGCAATTTCATCCCCAGTGCCAAGTACTTTCCTTACATCGACATCTTCACCCTTCTGTAATCTCTCAATTACCTCTCTCAATAGTCGTATTTTTGCATCCGTGCTTCGAACATAGTTTGCGTAGTCATTTTTAACTTGGACCATCCGAAGGGCCTGCGAGCCCACAAGAATAAACATGACAATGAAATAAGTTGCAGAGTTCCATTCCTTTTTCTTCGGCGCTCCCTTTTGCGAAGCACGCCAATCACGAAGGAATTTGGGAATAATGGCTTGCCATATCGAAGGCTCAACGATTCGAGGAACTGTTGGACGCGTGGAGAGGCATTGGGATCGTGTGGCTGGACGGGATAATTCTCTGCGAAAAGCCCCAATACCCAGATAAATAGGGCTCCTATTCAGAAAAAGTCTCGACGACATTTTCTTCTTTCGCTTTCCAGCGTGCTCCGTCAAACAAATTCTGGTAGTCTCCGATGAATTTTTAGGTAACCTGCCCAGTGGTTCAAACGTTGATTAGTCAGCATCACCTGAGGTCCGTTCTTGAGGTCGACTGTTCCCACCATCCCCTCCAAAAATCATTCTCGATGCGCATTCTCCATGTGCTATGGCGGGATGTTGGTCTTTACTTGAGGGGAATGTCTTCCAGAGCTTCCCTATTTTCCCTATTTTCCCTACGTTTTACCCTTTCATGCTTTCTTACACCAGACTACTCCATTACTTTCATCTTAGCCATTCCTCGAACCTGCTTGAGGTACTGTAGCCTTTTCTTCGTTACAAACTTGCTCTCGAACGGTTTTCTCACCTTTGCAAAAATGCCCAGGCGTAAGCACCCGAGCACATCTGAATTCTACGGGAAGCATGAATGAATCCTAGTTCCCCAGGCCGTTGAACCACTTTATAATTTTTTGGTGTATATATGATCACGTGAAGATTACATAATTAAACAACGTTGGCCAGGCAACCGCTGTTGGCCAACATCCCAGCAATCGTGAATGACATTCAAACTGGTGAAGATCGCGGTGGAACCGAAGACGAGAAAACCATCCTCCACAGTCCCTTTCTTTTCCACTGAAGAGATGGCGAATCAAAAACTAAACTCACTGGTTGATTCAGTGAAAAATGCAGTCCAAAGTCCTTCAACTTGTACGAACGACACAGTGTCCTTGTTGCGGAAGCTTCTTTCCGCTGCGGAAGACGAACGCAAGCGTGCTGAACGCAAAACGACAAAAATTGCGAAAACGGCATCCTCTCGTCGTCCAAGAGCCAGAAATCCCCGAATTGCTGCCAAAGTAACTATCTTCCAAACTGAATCTGAGCCTCCAATTCCCCCTCTCGGCAAACAGGACAAAATCGCTTTAGCCACGGAGATATTCAATGCTTCGTCGAAGACCCTCTCCGAATTTATTAGGCTTCAATCTCCTCAACTGTTTGATGCTACGCTGAAGAAACGTGCATCTACGAAAAACCCAGTATCCCCCAAAAAACCACTTCAGCCAACGTCTCCAAACCGGACGATTCGGTCGCCCACGAAAATCAAAGGGATATTAGAACGAGTAAAGGAACCAAACACTGTGGCCCCAAATACTACCAGTGTTGCTGAATCCGCCGTGTTGGCTTTATCGTGCCTTCGCAATCTAAAATCCATCGAGGATGGGACCCCGAACTTGAACCTTCAATTGGAACAAGGGCTCTGTATACTGGCGGGGAAACTCTTTGCTGTTGGACTCAAAGATATGGCCATTGGGGAATTGTGGCTATTGAAAAGCAGAATACAGACGTATTTTGACAGTCACTTTCCAAAAGCGAACCCTAGACGAACAGCCAATTTAGGCAGGGAAGCAAAAGACGAGAGGACAAGCGAGAAATTAGAGGATCTCATTGTTGTTTCCAGGATACCGGAGGATGGCCCTATGCTTCAGCTCCTTGTATCATTCCAAAACTTGGCTTTGAGGGCCATTGTTGCTGAGAGCCACCCTAGCACGGTGCAAAAGATTTTGGAACATCTTGTCCTTTCTAACCCTTGTAGCCCCCCCAACCTTATTCTCTCAGCATACAAGTCGGGGGTGCTACCGGCAGACAAGACTGCACAACAACTACAAGCCCTTTCTAGTTCAATATTATCTCTTGCCGCTCTGGCAATATCTTCTGGGGACGGAAGTCCTTCCACTACAAAGACTCGCATTAAGCCCACAGTTACGGTAGGCCTACAAATTCTATCTCTCGAGTTAAGGTGTTTGTGGTGGAAGATTGCCGGCCATCAATATGATACTGATAAGGAACTATGGCATCCTCTTGCCCGGTACTTCTCGGCATTCACACGACTCTCCTCTCCCATCAAAAAAGCGGACTTTGAATATATAAAGGAAGCATTTCTACGACTCAAATCAACTCTAAAGTCGAATGGATACGATGTGAGAATTCCGAATGTCAAGTCTGTCTCTGTATCCATAGTCCTGCGAACCTTAGGCGAGTTGGCTTTTACTGCTGGTTGTCTATCTGATTCACTTGAGTTCTGCAAAGCCGCTGCTGCTTGTCTAACTGTCTCCCAGTCGCTTCAATTGGCAATATGCTATTGCAAAACTGCGTTTGTTCAGATTGAACTTTCAAAAGGGCTGCCTTGTCATATCCAGAAGCTGAATACAGCAATTGTTAACGCAGCGAAGAATCTAATTGGACCCTTGAGAGGGAATTCAACCGATTTGGATGAGCTACTTATGGAAGCTGCAAAACTTAAGAAGGCCATTATGAAGTCGGCCAACGCTTTTACAAGATTCGTAACCTACGATACTGGCATGAAATCTAGCGATGAGGGATTATGGCTTGGTATTCTCGAGTACCTGAAAAGTTTTGTTCGGTTCCTTAGCCGCTATTTAGGCCCTTCCCTACCACTTGATGCGGATGACAATCTGAAGCAAGTGTTTACGCAGCGACTTAGGACTTGTAAGAATATTGCAATTGCGGGTGTAGACTCTTGCATTGTCTTAGCCAAAATGTCATTGAGTACGGAACAACCTCCCTGGCGAGGAATTGATCCTCTCTTAGTCGACTGTTTTGCTCTTCTTAACCGTCTCAGTTGTGACCCTTGTGTTAATGATGGCCGCCAAACCTCCGACGGTGTATCTTCCAGCATTCTCAGACTGTCCAATCTCTACTGGACACGCTATGCCGTGCAAAAGGAAGCGGGAAAGTCGCCCTTTGAATTAGTTCCCCTTCTTGAACGGTCAATAAGCATCCTGGGCCATTGTGCGCAAGCCGAGCAAACGTCGGGGTTCATCGCTATCAAAATCGAGAGACTCGCTACGATATATTCAGAAATAGGGCATGAAGCAAAAGCAGAGCTCAATTACTCCTCTGCAATTTGTGCTCACATAAAATCCGGCACTCTATCGTTGGCTGCAACCCAGTCTTCCCAGCGACCGTATCGCTACGTTTGGAAGAACCCCCAAAGTCCTGCCTACGCCCTAGGTCGTGTACTCTCTAGCTACGTTAAGGCGAGACTAAAACAATCGCGCATGACACCGCAGCTTGTTTACGATGATGAGACTCTTGACGCCGAAAGTAGGGGCACATTACTTGAAAGTCAAATCGGGATTGTGGTCGATACACTAACAGCGAGCCCTTCAGATATGCTGGCCCAGTGCTTCATGTCGCTTATAACTAAACTGCTCTCAATATACCGTCTAGAGGTGTTTCCTCTACGACGATCAAAGGCGATTCATTGCGCTCTAAGACTGTCTCTGGAATCCAACATCGATTCCGGCTTTGGTGATTCTCTATTAATGGAAGCAAAATCATGTCTATCAATAGGATTGAATCTCGGCAAAGATCAGACGATGTGTTCATACCAAGACGATATAATGACCTCCCTGCGTCTAGCAATCGGATTCTTCTGCAATGATTTATCAGTAGATAGCTTACAAATCGTCGTCCAGTCATGGACCAGAATGTCGCAAAGCTGGACGTCATGGGATTCGGTGGAAGCAACGGTTTCTGATCCTCAAGTCTTTATTTCTCAGATTCGAAGTCTTGTTGACTATCTAGAAGTTAAGGCACAATGGATTCTACAAATTACTGCGTTGTCAGTCCTCGAGAAGCTCTTGGGACTTCAGGACAAGCGAGATGATTCACTGCTGGTGACTTCATTGTCCATGACAGGGCTCCAACTGACTCGGCTTGGACTTAACGAAAAAGCTGATGATGTGCTGGGAAAGGCGAAGCAGTTGATCGAACAATGCGCTGTGTGTCCATGCGCTTCAATAGCCTGGCATCTTGCTTATGTGGAATATCTCGTGGAGACAGGCAGTACTGAAAAAAGGTAAGCTTTAAATCACACATTTACTGAAGGGTCAGGCGCTAATGGAAGAATTAGTTTGCAAATTCTTCGGAACGCCCAAACGATATTTGAGACTAGGATTAAAGATGCGGCCAAGGACTCTATACGAGTGCGCTGTTTACTTGATAGACTGGGAATTGACGCGGCATATCTCCTCTCGCGCATTGCATTCTCTGAAGGTAAAATAGGAGACGCCGCTTTCTATGCGAAGAACGCAGTGAAACTGAGCACCCGGCTTTGGGCAAGATTGGAGAAGTATGCTTGTTTAAGAGCAGACAAGAACAGCAACGTCAATATTGAGGTTGAGACTGATGATCTTGTTGACAAACTCACGGCCGTGGATCTATCATCTGGGAATGAGGACAAATATTACCGGAAGGGGTCCATTTATTGGCCACACTTTTCGTCACATTTCACTGCCCTGCGGCAATTATCCCGTATCTCCGCATATAATGGGTTGTATCAGGACGCTATTTACTATGCACAGTTGGCTTTAGATGTGACCAAATCTCTTGGAGCAACCTGCTTAGCGACTTTCATCAAAGCGGAGCTGGGCAGCTATAGTGTCCGCGGCGATCAACTGGAAAAAGGAAAAGAGTTGCTAGAAGCGGTGGATGAAGAGGCTGCTATTATCGATGGATCTGTGCATCAGATTGCGTTACGATATCACGTATCAGCGCTCCATAGGTACAGTGGCGAGTTTCAAATTGAGTATCAGATACTTAATACATGCCGAAATAGTTTGATGGACTTATTGCAGCGTGAACATAGCGAGTTACCTGACCGAGTGAATAGTGACGTTATCGAAGTTCAAAGCAAGATGACGGAGCTTGATCTCAACGATAAAGCGGAGACTCGGCCGGCGCGCAAGAGAAGACATGCACAACCAACTAGGAAATCTAGCAAACGGCCAGAAAAGGCTCCGGTTTTAAGACCAAATGGTGATATGGAACCGTCAAAAACATCCATTCTCTTGCAGTTCCATGGCAAGATTTTACGTGGACAAGCAAGAGCTTTGCTTTCTGATGGGCGGCTCCATGATGCTGCAATTCTCTTAGACAAGGCCGAGAAACTTCCAACCTCCAGGAACGGTCAGGTCAACCAGTGTGTATGTAGAGCGAGCCTGCAGTTGAGTGAAGCCATTCATAAACTCGCAAGCCATGGCGTTTACTGCGTACTTCCTGAGTCGTGTATCGCCCTACCTTCAATCCGGCAAACAGGCAGCGGACAACGGTCAACTTCGCGAATCACGCATTCTCCTAGGTCTCCCAAGAAAAAGCCAAATTCCTCAAGCTTAACTCTAAGGGGACCTAGTCGACTCGTTGAAGAAGACTTCAAGGAGATTTTATCAACCGCAAAGCAGAGTCTCTACGCCAAGTACCCGATGACAGTGACCCATGGCTCGACGATGGATAATCATGTCTTTTCTTACCTGGCCAGCAGAGTTGCCGCTCTATCGTACGCTACGTCGAAAGGGGATGATACTTTGGGCTCTTTATATACAGTGCAGCTCAAAGGTAAGTACTTTTGAAACTTCTCGTAGCAGAAGAACATGACTAAATTTTTATAGAGGTCGGACGAAGTTCCGCTTCATTGCGGGAAAAATACGCGATTATGGCTGACAAGCAATTAAGTGCATCGTCAAACCTGCCCAAATGGCCATTAACCCCGGAGATAAGCATGGATTCAAACTCACTAGCATTTTCTGACTTCACGAAAGAGTATATGGATCTCCTCCCCGAGAATTGGAGTGTTGTCTCCATTGACTTGAGCGTTGACCACAATGAATTTCTGGTATCAAAATGGCGTGCTAGCCAAGCACCATTTATGTTGTGCCTTCCCCTTAAACGAAGCGACTCGGAGGACGACGACGAAGAGAGTTTTTCGTTCGATGATGGCAAGAATGAGTTACTCGAGATAATAAAACTTGCGAATAAGAGCGCACATGATACCCGCGCTCGTGTCGATAAAAGGTCCAAGAAGGAATGGTGGTCGAATCGAGAAGCTCTCGATATGCGCATGAAGGATCTGCTTCAGAATATTGAGAATATTTGGTTTGGGGGCTTCAGGGGAATTTTTTCTCAGAAGCCGAAGAACGACGCTTTACTCTCACGGTTCGCGGAATCTTTTGAAAAGACTCTTGACCGACATTTGCCGTCGAGACGTGGAAAAAAAGGGAAGAATAAGGGTAGTGGGCTTGGTTTCGACCACAACATCATGGAGCTTTTTGTTAATATTGGAAGAATATCAGACGAAGATAACCCAGAGGATTCCATTATGGATCTCCTGTACTTCGTTGTCGACGCGTTGCAATTCCACGGTGAAAGTAATGCGTACGACGAGATTGATTTCGATATGATGGTTATTGAAACTTTGGGTGCCTTGCGAAGTTACGCTGAAGCAGAGCAGAGGGAAGAACTCTGCCTACCCCAGACGCACACGATCCTCATCCTTGACAAAGCTCTTCATTTGTTTCCCTGGGAATCATTCGATTGTTTGCAAGGGGCCTCCGTGTCTAGGATGCCATCGCTTCATTGTTTGCGTGAACGACTTGTTAGCATGAAAACCCAGCAGGACTCGGACGTAACATTACCGGGATTCCATGTCAATAGACAAAATGGAGCGTATATCCTCAATCCTAGTGGGGATCTGAAGTCGACACAAAGCACTTTCCAAGGCCCGTTATCGAAATTCGACTGCTGGACAAGAATTGCCCAAAAAGAGCCGAGTGAGCAAGATTTTAAGGAGGTACTGGAACGCAAAGATCTCCTTCTCTATTTTGGCCATGGTAGTGGGGCTCAGTATATCCGTGGACGGACGATTCGGAGGCTAGATCGTTGTGCTGTAACATTTTTGATGGGATGCAGTAGCGGATTGATGACCGAGGCAGGCGAATTTGAACCTTATGGGACACCTTGGAATTATATGCAAGCGGGCTCTCCTGCTCTAGTTGGTACACTCTGGGATGTTACTGACAAGGATATTGATCGTTTCGCAGAAGAAGCCTTCAAGCAATGGGGCCTGTTTTCATGTTCTGATGAGAAACTTGGACCTAGCCGCTCTTCTAGAAGAAACGGCAAAAGGTCCGGTGGGGTGGGCAGCGGCCCGGAATTTGACGAAACAAACTCTGTTGGCTTAGACACTGCTGTTGCAAGATCAAGAGATTCTTGCGTTTTGAAATATCTAAATGGTGCTGCACCGGTTATATATGGTGTTCCTGTATTTTTGGATTAAGGTCTTTGTTGGGTTTATCGTTGGGAAAGATCCAGAAATTCTTAATAAGTGGGATAATATGCACTGTACTCTAATTATGCCATTGCTCTTATTTGCTACAACCGTTTTATTCCGTGTAGTTCAAGCCCTTTCGATATATGTCCCATGATTACACCTCGAGTTCGAGCGCTGCTTGGTGGTGATTGTGCTGGAATTTGGAGATGATGGATGAGGAGAAGGCAAGCTGCCCCACACCAAACCCCAAGCTCCCCTCATTGGAATTGCCCCTCAATTGGATTCCTTTACCCTTTTGGGATGCTCTGACGTCTCAGTCCATATTTATACCGGTGTACCACCATTCCCGCTCTCAATTGCACTCAACTCCTTTCTGCATTGCTTTTTCATATAATTCACCTGCAAAATGTCCGTGTCAATCAAAGCTACAATCGCCTCATTTGGTGGGCAGCTCTTGAAGCTGAGCCATCAAGCCGAGACAACAGCATGTGAAATGTCTTTTAATCTATATCTCCCACCACAAGCAATTAAGGCTTCGAGTTCAAGTATTCCAGTTTTGGTCTATCTTTCAGGATTGACATGTACGGCGGAGAACTGTTCAGAGAAGGGATTCTTCCAGCATGGTGCCAGCAAGAAAGGAATTGCTGTGCTTTATCCAGATACCAGTCCCAGTACGTCGTAGACAGCTATTTTCCTTTAAATGCCTGCAAAGTGTTTTTGAATTTTACTGCCGATTGAGTGCTAATCTTTTGACAGGAGGGCTTAATATTCAAGGTGAAGACGACGCATATGACTTTGGTTCTGGTGCTGGATTTTATGTCGACGCAACCAAGGCACCGTGGGACAAGGGTTACAAAATGTACAGTTATATAACGGAGGAACTACCGAAGACTGTATTTGCCGCCTTCCCGCAATTGGATTCGCGTCGGGTTAGCATCACCGGACACAGCATGGGCGGTCATGGAGCGTTAACCTTGGTATGCGATCTGAAAATACCCATGTTTTGTCGTGAAGGAGGATGAAGAAATTTTCTAACTGGAAGCCATGGTTAGTATCTGAGAAATCCCGGAAAGTATAAGTCTGTTTCCGCATTTGCACCCATTTGCAATCCAATCAACGCCCCCTGGGGCCAGAAGGCCTTCAACGGCTATTTCGGAGAAGAGAATGCAACCAAATGGAAAGAACATGATGCTACAGAGCTGATCAAACAATGGAAGGGTGGCCCTTTGGACATTTTGATTGATGTGGTAAGCACTCCGTCCAGGACGTTTTCAATCCTTTCTTTTTCCAAAACCAGGAGGTCGGCTAAAGGCATTCACCAGGGCACGGGAGACAACTTTTACAAGCAAGGCCAGCTCCTTCCGGAGAGTTTCGCCGAGGCAGCCAAACAAGTGGGCCTTGAATCCGGAGTGCACATCAGATACCAACCAGATTACGACCATAGTTACTACACGATGGCCACATTTTCAGATGATCATATTGAGCACGCTGCGAAGCATTTATTAGCGTAGTATGTCGCAAGTCCGATTCCTTCGTTTTATATGGCTCGCGGCAATGCTAACCTAGGTAGAAGCGATAATGCAAAACAGCAAAAGCTGTAATAGATATTGCGAGACAAGAATAAAGAGCCGCAATGGTTACTGGCAACTAACCTTAATTTGAATTTGCGAAAGCTTTGATCAAAAGAACCATACTACCACTGGGAAACCCAACTAGGAATTTAAATTTAATTTAATTTGCATTTTATCTCTATTCACATTTCTGACCCTCATCAAGTGCCAATCACAAACAGGAATGTCCACCAGTTCTCCTACCCTTGGGATCATTCTAGCCACCCGTAGCTAATCAAACTTATCCGCCATCAACTTTGACGGCATAATTCGACACAAGAAGGCTAATCGGTCCTATCCAGCCTTGGATAAAGCCATACCTACGCACTCTTCAATAGCGTGAGTAGGAGATGAGAAATTGCCCACTAATGATACGGGTTGAACTAGGATCAGCTGGCAAAGGGACCCTGGGGCTCGCAGCCTTGAGCTTTTCGGCTCGTCATTGAGGTAAATCCATGGCGGTGTAACCAAGGTCGAAAAAGAGAAATTCAACGGGTTGATAGGTAGGATAAGTGAATGTAAACGGAAGGGGAAGACGGATTGAAAATAACAATTGAGACGATGGTTAAAGGTACGTAGTTGCCGGAGTTGCGGAGATGAGTGGTATCAAGGGTTAATCTGCCCCTTGCCAAAGATGATGCAATAAACCTTTCATCTTTTTCTTTTTTTTTTTTTTTTTTTTGATTTTTAAGCATCCGTTGGTATCATGCGCTAAAACGCTGTATGAATGCCTGTAGCGATAGGACAATATTCCAAATTAGTGTTTTGCTTTGAAATGACACAATTTTGAAAGGCCAAGCACACATACCTGAAAAAAATGACGAAAGCCTTTTATAACTAGCATCTCTAAAGATCCAACATATTCATTAACAAGATCAGGTCCCATCCCCAGCCCTGGCAGCTCCGTTTCCCTCAGCCATCGTGTGTATTCTGGTCCAGTTTTTAGATATATTACTTTTTGAAGAGCAGCCGCTTCTCCAAGAACTTGTCTTGCCTGTGCGTCTTTTGGGTTGAATGCGGGATTCATAGGTAACGACCAGCAAAGTGGAGAGAAGCGGGTAATCATGAATTGCGTGAATCCAGGAAGAGCAGGACGTGATGATGCTGTACCATTCGCAGGGTTGGAGGTTTGCACAATGTCTGGTCCACCCCAAAGATTAGACATTTGAGATAGGACAAGGAAAGCCATCTTGGCGGTAG
Source organism: Amauroascus verrucosus (assembly GCA_001430935.1). NCBI lineage: Eukaryota > Fungi > Ascomycota > Eurotiomycetes > Onygenales > Onygenaceae > Amauroascus > Amauroascus verrucosus. The sequence continues at coordinate 631,166 of LJPJ01000294.1, forward strand.
GGAAGTCATCAACATCTTTTGCGAAATGTTCGATAGTTGTGATGACAGTTTCAAAAATAGGTTGATTTGCTAGAACTTAGATTAGCCCCGAATCAGATCCCAACGGTTGACACAGTTGACACTCACCAGCACTAATGATCACTGTGCCGAGATCATTATTTAGGAGCATGAGTAAAAAGTTGAGGTACTCCCGTTTCAACTCCGCAAGCTGAATCTCATCGTCTGTCCCTGTTGTTGGCTCAGAGATCCCCGCAAAGACACGTTGGAGGAAGGGAGTAAGGAGTGTATCGAGAATTCCATATATCTCGGTCTTGAATCCGAATATAACTTGATCCAAAAGACGCAAAAACAATGCCATTTCGTCTTTTGATGAAGTTTGTGTAAGTAAACCATCAATCCACCGTGGTAACTGGGGTAGGTTCTGGGATCCCCGAACACCAATTAACCTGGAAAATGCAACTCGGGCTGCTGTTCTAATATTAAAAGAAAAATTTAAGGACTCAAGGGCAACTAGAGTTGCTTCGGCCACTTGCCCAAACGCTTCCGATATCTCGGGCGCCGGAGGCGTAACCGGCTTGACGGCACCAGGGATCCAGTCAGAGAAACCTTTTGCAAGAGTTCCTAAGGCCAAGATATCATGGTGTATCTGCAACAATGCGCGCTCATCGTGTGATTTTGCAGCATCTAAACTTCGCTCCATGTCCATGAAAATAGGGTTCATTACCGATTGAGCATAAAGAACTTGTTTGTCAATCGGAACGGAGGAAGTTGCACAAATTGTACCAATTGCCTCGAAAAGGTAAAGTTGATTATTGAATACAGCATCGGCCGAGCCTTCGTGGTCTTCAGAAGACATATCGTCCCCATCCGGTCCGTCCGCCGGCACTTCCGCATGGATAGTGAGAAGGTCGCCTAATGCTTCAATGACGGTCTGCGCAACATTGCCGATATTGTTCCTCAAGTGTTTGACTAACCGGTGGAATAGATACCAAGACCTAATTTTAACTCTTGTGATTTGGTGATGGGCAAGCTGAAGAAAACCTTCTAAAACCCCGGGTATAAATTGGGTATGGTGCTCGAAAAAGGAGCTATATCTGACACAGATTTCCATAAACTGCAGCTGTGTCGCTGGGTGATTGAACGACCGTATATCGGACTCGACCATCATAAGCATCATCTCAATTAGGCGTTCCGAAGCCGGGTTATTGGGTTTGTTTTTGGTGTATAACCCCCCTGACCGAACAGCAAGTTCGCCGAAGAGGAACATTTCGTGTAAAGCAAGGTCGAGGTCGCGCCAATCCAATTGACCTCCAGATTGCCGTACGTTGTGGAAGGTAGCCCTTACGACTTCACCTACGGCGTCCATATATAACTGCTCATTTGTAGACGCGATTATTTGCTGTAAAACATTCAGTCGTTTTCGTAATTCCTGGAATTCTGCTTCATCAATCTGATCATCTTCAGTCCCCCATGACGAAGTCTCGTCGTAACGCATCTTTTGAATGATAGCCTTTAAAACCGGTAACAACATGGGACTCTGCTGGGATATGACCGCGGGGTTCCTCTTCGCTACCTTTCGGAAATATGATAGGAGCTCATTGACACAGGGAATCGCAGTAGAACATATTTCGTCGTACTCATCAGAGAAATAGCGGAGAATATGAGGTAAAAATGCCTGCAGAAGAGCCTCAGCTTTCTCTTTGGTAGCATTATCGGCATCCTCACTATCAAGAACTTTTACTATATCAATGGTTGTGATGTTTACCAACTTCGTCACAGTCTCGGCAAGATCGGTATCGTATTTAGAGGTGAACCGGTGTTCGTGCAAAGGAGGACTCGCAGTAAGCTGGGCAACAATGCTCTCTAGGTTTAGGTAAACGATCAAGTCAATTTTATCAGACGGCTTCATCTTCTTGCCCACAATCTCTGTGAAGACATCGATGGCAGCATCGCGAACTTTTTCTCCACCTTGCGGGAGATCCACGTCCTTGGCCCTCGCGAGTTGGCGGAATAGCAGATCGAGCATCGTTTGGTTGACAACCAAAGAAATATTAATCCAACTAACCCAACTTCCAATTGCTTTGAGACACATCTCGGTAACCAGATCATTTCTTTCTTGCCATTGTGAGAGTATATCCTGCCAGGATGTGACGAGCTTTTGAATATCCCTGTCACGAATGAGATCCTTTAAAATATTCGCCCTATCTTGCTCTGCCCGGGAGCGTGATACGAGCACATCACCAATCTCATCGTGGATGGAATTGATAAGACGGAGATAAAAGATTATGCCCATGGTATTATCCCGCACGCCGCTATCCGGCCCATTGTACGTTAGACGTAGAATATCATCGAAAAAGGTATTCCATTCCGTTGCGTAAAGCGCTGAGAAAAGGTACGTAATTGTCTGGGCAATTTTATTTTGGATGTTCGAAGGATCCGCTTGCGCTACCCCGTCCGGTCTGTATGTCCGCTGCAGGTACGCCAGGAGAGTGTCCTTGATAAAGCTGAGGCCCTGGATGTCAACCAGCCCGCTTTGGGTGGCACCATTAATGATTTCCAGAGCGACATGGCGCACAACATCCGAACGTCTCGGTGTTTTCGTGAAAAGTGACAGGCAAACCTGCCACCCCGAGGGATCCGATCGAAGCTGATTGAGATAGTCGAAGGCTTGGGCTTTGATGGCTTGATCAGAGGACGGGTTTCCAGCAATTTCAATAGCATTCGCTACCTATTAGATACAAAACCTGTGTCAGTCATTATGACCTCGTGGCGGGGTTTGAAAATAGTACAGCGGGGCAGGGAGCTACACCATCAGTGGGAAAAAAAAAAAAAAAAGAAAAATAGAATACCTGGTCCTCCATCTTGCCCCAGCTCTAACACGGCGCAAGCTCCTCCTTCAAATCGCGCTGTAGCGATGGGTGATGTACTCGTGACGTACTTTATGCGAGCTTCAACCTGGAGAGTTTTGTTGCGATGGACAGTCACCGAGAGCGTCGAGGATCATATCACTCAAGACAATTGCATTGCAAAAGCAAAACCAGGTTTTTGTTCACCCCGGGGCAGAATATTTGGTCAAAAGAATCTGGCAATAATACAGGTTCAGGGAACAGACGGCTCAGGCAGGTAATTGTTCAGAAAAGAACAGAGATCGTCATCGGGTACTAAAGGACTGGAACCTCCCGTCACCGCACATTAGTTGTCGTTTCGGGCACACGACGTTCATCTGGTCACGAGCCTTCCAAAGCCCCAATTTAATGTTTAAGCTTCAACAACTCAAGCTTCTCTCAAAACTGGTAATTAATATTTTCCATGATCTACGGTGATAGGAAGGCTATATAAACCGATTGTCTATGTGCTCTTTCTAAAGGCACACGAAGCTTTTATGCCTTTCAAGACTCTTGCTTCAACACTTGCTTTTCCATCATCCCAAACCCTTCAACAGCCTTGCCATACTTATCAAAAGCAGCTGGCTGGTATCCATCTGCGATCTTTTCAATAAACTCTTCTTCTCTCCATCTTTGTGCAATTAAGTCCTCGAATGTCTGGCCATCCGACCGTTCCATTGCCCAAACAGCTTTGTACGCCGCTCCCAACGCACAGGCATTCTCGCCAACATCCAACCTATACACTCCTTCAATCCCTCCTAGAACTTCGCCCGCAATTTTGGCAATAGCATGGTTGCGAGACCCTCCGCCCACCAAATATACCCGACGAGGCTGTGCTGGGATACCGTCTTTTGGACTGTGGACAAGATCTCTTGATCGTAGCCGGAGGGAAAGCATTTGACTTTCTACAATAGCTCGCGCATCATCAAATGGACGGTTCCAGCCGTCAAGAGTCTCATAGAGACGCTTCTCCTTAGGTTGATAGTTGAAATGCCATTCGCCATTGCGGATATTTGGTACAATCTCTGGTCTAGGGAAGTAGAGTCCCATTTTCATCGGGTCAAAATCATTTTTCTGCCCGGCAACTTGCGTCTCTGACATGATCAGGTCGAAATTCTCCCATGAATTTGACCTTTTCTCAATTCCTAGTCTGTCATTGATTGCGTCTCTAACTTGTTCTCGAGCCAAGCCTCCGTTCTTATAGCAAAGCATGAACATATAGAGACCAGGAGTAGTAGGGTGGTTGAAAAAGTGGGTAGAAGGATCTGGTTTGTACTCTGGTGTCGACATGAGAAATGTAGTGGAAGTCCCTAAAGACACCATCGCATCCAATGGTCTTAACGGAAGCGCCAGTATTGTGGAAGGATTATCGCCGGTAGAGGGTATTACAGTGCAATCCGGGTGAAAACCGTAGCGTTCGACGAAATACCTGTGTATCTTGCCTAGATGCAAGCCGCCATCATGCGGTACATCGCCGAGTTTCTTCTTCAGCTCATCCGCGCCATACTCTCCAGCGCAAAACCCAATCAATTCTTCATTCCAATTATTTTCCTGCATGTCCCACAGGTTCATTCCACAAACGTCGGATATATCAAACGGGGCGATAATCCCCAGCAACACCGACGCTAAAAACGAGGAGACGAGAGATATCCGCGAAGTTTTACGGTACTCCTCAGGGTGTTTTCGCTGGAACCTCAAGATTTGCGGACCTGTAAATCTCTACACACTCCCAAGTTAACTATCTGTATGTCTCTCATAAGCCGGTATCCAAACCTACATGATGCGCCTTGCTACCAGTGATCTGTGCCAATTTCTCTTCGCTTCCAAGGAAGGCATCGAACTCATCGCATTCCTTTTGTGTACTCGCGTCTTGCCAATTCGGACTATACGGATATGCTAACGTCGCTGCAAGCTGCTCTTCCAATGTTTTCCCACTGTGAAGGTTTTCTAGCATCGTTTCTGCGTTTCCATTCCAATACACACTACCGTGCTGTTGTCCCGCTCCTGAAACACCCCTTACAAGACTAAAATTCAGCCCTTGGTCCTTGAGTTGCTGGAGGACTGTATCCAGGGCCTGCAACCACATTGCCACGGGTGCAAAGACTTCACGTTCCGCTTCATTGGTAAGGACACCTTTCTTGATACTGAACCCTTTTGAATCGACGTCGAAATCAAATTTTGCAATATTGACAACTTTGAGGTCCGAAGCAACCACTAATCCTTTTAATTGCTGGGTTGAGAGGTCGAACCCGATATAGAGGGGTCCTTGAGTCATTTTCGTCGCCGGAGGTTAGGCTAAATAAACCTCTGAGAAGAAATATTAGGGCATTTATATATGTCTAAACGCGGACATAGAGATAAAGGGTTAAATTGATGGGAGAATTTAAACACTCTTAGATAAATATATCTTTATAAATTGCTCTGGGGCCTGTCTCCCACCGCATGCATTCAGGCAATGATATCTCGTGCGATCAGCAAGCCAAGTTCCCTACTACGGGTGACAGCGAGAGCCACAATGATGTCAAAGGAACCGGCCTTATCAAGCCATATGCAGAGTGCCTTGGTATCGGAAATTGGCACGGCGAAACTCGCGGAAAGAGCTGATCAAAGTTAGGAGATATATCAACAAATTCTACCTCTAATCTGTCCAACTTAAGAGCTCTACGTTGTTAACTCGATCCCCTCTAAACGTCGGCTTGTGCGTTGATGAGGAAGGTCTGCAGAGAACGAAGCACGTGGTATGACGCCATAACCGTTGGTTGTTAGAGCTCCAAGTGCCTGAAATTCCATAAATGTCCTAGGTATGGAAAAGATCCATCTGTATTTCAAACCTCGCTAAAGGTTCCGAATTTAGCGTGTGCTTGCTAAGATGTACGCAATTCAACAATCAGTCAGGTTCTAAAGCCGTGCCCGGACACTACGTAATGGTGATAAGAGAATGGTGTAGATACATACCATTTGATGATGGTAGCAATTGGGTATATTCATAATCTATCCTAGAACAACATGTAAAATCTACCAACCTCAAATTGTGGTAATGTAGCCTGTGAAGAATCAGGCTACCAAAAGCATGCCACGGAAACCTCCCCAAAACCAAGTATTCGTGGGCTACTCCAAGCCAGAGGCGCGGAGGAGAGGTTTCGTGAACGCATCTCCTCACACCCAAGCCGCCCAGAACTCTAAACCAAAAGGATCCAGCTACGGATATTGAGATAATAGCTATTCACGAGCTTAGCAGAGGCTGACCGGCAAGGTTAAAAGGATTTTTTCTCGCAAGTTCAAACCCGCTTTTGTATCCCGTTTGTGTGTAGCTGCGTTCCGGAGCTGGTGGCTGTTTCGGTACTGTGCTCGATTTCCGGCTCAGGACTGCTTCGAGGGCTAATATCTGGTGCAATGAACTCTTCCGCAAACGTTATTTTTTTATCGATATTTGGCGTGAAGCGCATTTTTAGGCGCTTGATGCCACGAACGCGCGCACCAACTCGCTCTCGGACTAGCTCTTCAATTTGTCGCGTGTGGCCAACCGACCAGGTTTCAGGGACTGCCATTTCCATATCCACGAGGTAATTGGGGCCGGACTTAACGCCTTGAATGTCACGAATCTCCACATCAGAGCCATCTGGTAAGGTAGCCAAAGCTTTCATGGCCGACTTTTTGACCGAGTCAATCATATCTTGGTCTATACCCACGTCGGCCAGCTCCAACAACGAAGTTCTGGTATTTCCCCATCCTGCCTTGATAACCATCAATGAAATCAATAATCCTCCAACAGGATCTAGCCAGGACGCATCTGTAAAAACGTGAGCTCCACCAATTGTCAGGAGGGCAACAATGCTTGTAAGGGAATCAACACGGTGGTGAACGGCGTTGGATGCAAGAACAGATGATTTACGTTGAACAGCGATTTTCATAGCTAAGGAAGGAACGATAGAGTTAGCAAAGATCCAAGCTCGGCGCTCAACTGCAATTTTGAATTTGAACTCACTTGCATGATACAACCACTCTTTAATCACAATGGACCCCGCCGCCAGCCAAGCAGCGTTGATATTTGGTCCAACACGTACCCCATGACTGTGGCTATGTCCGTGAGAATGACCATGACCGAGAAGACCCCAGTGAGCAGCCATATCTGCAATATCGGGAAAAAATTGCGCGAGTAAGACTTCGGCAGCATTCAAGCCCATGAAGAAACCTCCGCAGAGAAGCAGTGTGCTGACACCTAGCGCGCCCAGCGTCTCTACCTTTCCATATCCGGTAGGAAATCTCGACGACGGCGGTTTGAGCGACCATGTTACTGTTGCTAATGTCATAAAGTCCGACACTAAGTCCGTGAGAGCGTGATACGCGTCGGCTACCAATGCTTGAGAGTGGAACACATAACCTCCAACTCCTTTGCCAACTGCCATACCGAGATTGGCTAGTAGCCCAATTCTCGTTATGCGGACACCGGGGTCGCTTTTATTCTTGGAGACCAGGTATGCAGTATCGTGGTGGCGATGATGATGGTGGTGGTGGTGCCCGTGGCCACCATGATTCCGGACTTGCTGGCATGACATGGCGACTAAAGGCGCGAGAAGATAGGGGCGACGGGTTCTGCCGGTAGAAGAGATCAAAAGCTCAGAGGGGAATGTCGGTGGATTTTTGCTTAAAGCATTAGAACGAACGAAGCCGGAGGAAAATTTCGTCGACGATGTTTGGACGACACGTTGCTGAATCGAGCTACAGCGTCGTGCTGCAATGTCGTTGGCTGGTGGGACGATTGGGCGTAAGCTGGTAAAATGGCTGAATCTTACGATTCCGCTTCTGGCGCGAGTGCTCAGCTGCGTCAGCGGCATCACCCCGTAACTAAAGCGACGGCCCAGCGAAAGCTGGACCGTGAGTGCTTGATGATTTGTTTTCGAATGCTTTGAGCCCCCCGACCCGTTTGTACTTCTGGGTAAGCTAGTTATGCTATGTGAGTTCCTTACTCCGTAGCCTAGGGTAAGTTAAAAGGTACCGTCAATGGAGCTTCGCAACCCGTCTTTAGTCGCTACAATGAGCCTTGTTTTGACGCAAGCCAAGCTGGAAATGGCCTGGTTTCAATGTAGCGGAAATTCTTCCGGATCCATGGAGCGAGTTGTTGTCTTTTTCTCCCTTTCAATCTAACAGATCCTATTTCCTTGCTGGCATGTTGATTCTACGATCTGACGCTGGGTATCCACGAACTTACAGACCCTGGAGAAATCTCGGTCGGTGCGGACCATCCGAGTCGAACCACAGAAACCGCCTTATTACTAACTAACAAAAGCACAAGGGTTCGTCGCGCTGCACAAGGCCGAACCTGGTTTCTCTGAACAGTGCGCCCCTGCTTTTTGTACCGATGAAACACTCCCAGTCAGCTCTAGAACTGCGGCATCAAAATCGTTAATATTAAAGCTCGTTATTGAATTGAAAAATTCTAAACCACTTACGGAGTATATTCTCTTCGATTGAATTTTGAGGAACATAGTGGCTCTTGGGCATTCCAAATTCGATTGACCATGCCTTGCTCATGACGAAGCGGTTGAGGATCCCTTTCACGGCACCGTTCTCACAGCCAATCATATTTCCTTCGTCTGCGAATACTTTGACGGGTGCGATCGATGCAATAACAACCTTTCTCTCCTCTCCCCCCTCGCCGTTCCTAAGAGGCACTGATGTGGGCTCGAATTCCCAGACAGTGCTGCTCACCGGTGCAGGCATATCGGTTGCATCCGGTCTTTCGGATTACCGAGGCGAAAATGGAACTTACAGGCGCAACATGTCTTACCGGCCGATCTACTTTCACGAGTTTGTGACTATACATGAGGCGAGAAAGCGGTACTGGGCTCGCAGTTTTGTTGGATACCCAACTTTACACGACTCTAGGCCAAATTCTACTCATTTTTGCATCGCACAGCTTGGGCGAAAGGGATACATTAGCTCAGTGATAACGCAAAACGTGGATTCATTCCACAATGTTGCCCACCCGCATATACCAGTTCTTGAGCTTCATGGATACCTACGGTCCGTCGTCTGCATCAATTGTCGCCACATGGTGCCACGAGAGGAGTTCCAAGGTTCCCTTCTTAACCTCAATCCAGCTTGGGCAGAATTTCTCGCTCGCATAATAGAACGCGGAGCTTTGAGAACTGATGTTGCTGAAGAACAACGGCAGCAAGGCTTGCGGGTGAATCCAGATGGTGACGTTGATATTCCAAATGCTCACTACTCGAGTTTTCGTTATCCGCCTTGCCCCAAATGTTTGCTAAGCCCGCCCACTCGGGAAGATGGTACCAGTGCAATAGTTGAAGTCGAAGCGGATGGTGCTTGGTCGCCAAGGTCTAACGCTGGAATCCTGAAACCGGCTGTTGTTATGTTTGGTGAATCCGTAGACGAAGCCACCAAGGTAGCCGCTGACGAAGCGATTGATGAGGCAGGCAAACTGCTTATCATGGGAAGTAGCTTGGCAACCTTTTCAGCATGGCGTCTTGTTGAAAGAGCGAAAAATCGAGGAATGTCAATTGGCATTCTCAACGTTGGAGGCGTCCGCAATGAAGCAAGCTTGTTTGGTGAAGCCAACGAACATATCGTGCCAATGACACGTGTGCGATGTAGTGAAAAGACTGAGCTTGTCTTGCCTGAGGTAGTTTCGAGACTGGGACAACTTGGGCAATGGTGAAGTGGAACAATGGGAGGTTTTAACTAAGGGTTTTCATTGGGCCGAAAGACGAAGCGGTCAGTTCAAATATGTGGCATTACTTGAGATATATATTGTAAAATACAAGAGTATTGGTCGCATATGTAATTAGTAACTTGATTAGACCGCATGGAGACTGTTTCAGCGTCAAATGCCGTTGGGAGCTGATGAGGTATTGATTGCTGTTTCTCCAGACAAAAATAGCCATCGGCGCTAACAAGGTGGGCTCTGTTCCACATTTAGATTTCCTGAAGGCAAGGGCTGTGGTTTGGCGGCAACATCAACCAGCCGATATAAAGGCTGACATGGACAATCTTCGATTCGCAAATCCTGCTCCTGCAAATTCAGAATCTTGTATTCGCAACCCAGTTCCTTATTTAGGTATTGCATCTTCACTTGTTTCTCCATCTACATTTCTTTTTAATCCCCGCAAACCCCCCTCTAGAGCCAAAAAGATACCAGTATCCGGCAAAATGGAAAAGCGACACCAACCCAGCTCGTTTCAACAATTGGAAAAGGTACATCCTCTCGTTTTTTTCTAATTTTAGTTCGCTATTGGGATGTTTAGCTGACTATACTTTCAGTTAGGCGAAGGTACCTATGCGACTGTACGTCTAAACTCGAGCCCTCCTTCAATAACAATGCAACGAAACTAAACCTCTCGATTAGGTGTTCAAAGGACGTAATCGGCAAACTGGAGAAATGGTCGCATTGAAAGAAATACACCTAGATTCGGAAGAAGGCACGCCGTCAACCGCGATAAGGGAGATTTCCCTTATGAAAGAGCTAAAGCATGAGAATATCGTCTCCCTTTACGATGTAATCCATACCGAGAATAAGCTCATGCTCGTTTTCGAATACATGGACAGAGACTTGAAGAAATACATGGACTTGAGGGGTGATCGAGGACAGTTGGATTACCCCACTATCGTATCTTTCATGCAGCAGCTTCTCCGTGGTATAGCATTTTGCCACGAAAACCGTGTGCTACATCGAGACCTAAAGCCCCAAAATCTTCTCATAAACAATAAAGGACAGCTCAAACTTGCGGACTTTGGCTTAGCGAGAGCATTTGGTATACCAGTGAATACATTCTCGAATGAAGTAGTTACGCTTTGGTATCGCGCACCAGATGTGCTGCTCGGCAGCCGGACATATAACACCAGCATTGATATTTGGTCGGCTGGTTGCATCATGGCTGAGATGTATACGGGACGTCCTCTTTTCCCAGGCACTACAAACGAGGATCAGTTACAGAAGATTTTCCGTCTAATGGGAACACCCTCCGAACGTTCATGGCCTGGTATTTCGCAGTTCCCAGAGTATAAACCAAATTTCCACGTTTATGCAACACAGGATTTACGATTGATTCTCCCTCAAATTGATCAGCTTGGGTTAGATCTCCTTAGCCGCATGCTTCAACTCCGACCCGAGATGCGAATTAGTGCTAGCGAAGCGTTACGGCATCCTTGGTTTCATGAGTTGAATCAAATGCAAGCGCAGGAAGCCCATCATCAGGCTGCGATTCATCAGCAACAGATGGCGGTAGGATATACAGGCCCCGGGATTGTTTCACGGGGTTACTAGTACGAGTTTCGAGTTCGAGCAGATGTTCGTTTCCTTTTATAGCGGGGCGTTTGCATTGTGTTGTAATGCTATCTTTATTTGCACGGCTACTATAGATTTTTGCGCTTACTTGACTCGTCAGTCATGTCCTTTGTCGAGAAATTTAATTAGACATAATCCTTTCATCCTGTAGTTTTTCCGCGTTGCATGCCAGGCTACCAGCAGCCTGATAAAAGGCTGATTAAGCGCCAAGCTAGACAAAACCTAGTATCATGTGACAACGCGTTGTCGCGTCAGCATGGGAGTACGGAGCACTGAGTTCCCCATGGTGGGATTGACCAGATTGTTGACTAGACCTCTTAATTGTTTCCCAATGCAATGTCTTCAATAGACGGCCAGCAGACTCAACGTCGTGTGCAGGAGGGCTCGCCGTCCCCACCACCTCCAGCACCAGTGCCTCTCACTCCAGGACCCCGCGCAGCCCGACTCCAGCAGATCTTCAATCAAGCATTACTACACACGATCCGAGCAAATTCCTATTCCAACTTTTCATCTTGTTTTCCTACTCCGGCGAAACACGTCCCACATAGCCTTGAGTCGGTGTGGAGACAATTGAATGCGAAGTTGGAGGAGAGCGCGAGAGCCGAATTTGAAGATGTGATTAGGGAAAGAGATGTGGTTAGGGGATTAAACGAATTGGATAGACTCATTGGGGAGGCGAGAAGGAGGAAGGAGAGAGGAGAGGGAGAAAGCAACGTGCCGTACGTTTGGGTGCTCTCTTGGTTCTTTTGCTTGTGCTAAGCTGACCGGGTTGGATTTAACGATAGACCACACAGTCTCGGAGCGAGCGAATTGTACCAAGCGCATCTAGCTCCCTATCTAAAAGAAGCGAAAGACTCGCTTGATTCAAAACTGGAAGAAACGCAAAAGCAAAATTCGCAATTGGCGGAACGGATAGGACGACAAAGACAGGAAATTCAACAGTTGTTGGAAAGCCTAGACGTTGTGGTTGGAGACGTTGAGTGTGCGGTAAGGGCGATGCAAGAATTCGATTCGGACGGGAACCTACGAGAAGAAGCCGAACTTATGGACAAAGAAGTCAATTTCATTGCACAGGGGTGATCTTTATCAACACACCGAACGATATCTATTTACGTACGGCTAGCGAGACCGCAATTTCTGTTAGGAAGCTTTACAACCAGCTCGCCACACTCACTCACTACTGGCGATTACATTGATCTTTCGCTTCCACTATCCATCGTTGTGGACTGGAGTTCGATAAGACCACAATGCCATCACGGGTCCGGAACTGGAAGCTGATGAAATCTATCCATTCCTGGTGAGTATCAAGTCCCACTGTTTTTCAAACCCCCATTTTCCATGTTTTCATTTGATACATGCTAATTCACTATTATGATAGTACTCTACACCTTTGCGCGCCATATCTCAACTATTGGCAAATGACGGGGTTTACATCCTTATTCTCGAACCCCATCAATCTCAACTGCCTTCCCTCACCAAATAGCCTACATAAAGTCGACCATATACCAGACTAGTTTCGGTTTCGACAACGATCCAAATTGCGTGATAGGGTACTGGCCGTGTATGGAGCTCCTAGAGAATTATACCAGTCACATAGAAGCCGTGCTCGATAGTAGGACGTTGTTCTAACCCATCAGGCCAGTTACCGATCCAATAAAAGGTAGTATATAGTTAGTCATGAGGGAGCTACCACATTGCCATGATCTTCATTCACTCAGGGTTTCTTGGTTTCCTACAACCACATGGTTGCTTATGCGCATCTGAGCAAAGGAAGTTGGCTGTTTTGATATCGCAATCAGCCGTATTATCGTGACAAGGGAAACGGTTCCATCAGCCTTTTGTGGTAGGAGTTGCCCATGAATTTTGGTTGGAAAAACCCCCCCCATAGCCTACGATAGACACACACTTCTCTTCCATTCTTTGTCTTTCTAGAAATATCTTTCACGGATTTTTGGCAGCATATTTCTCAGATTTTTTCAAGAGGTCGAATTCATGCTGCGTGGCGAAGGATCGCTACGCTTTATGGTCATTTTTGAATGGGCAAACTTGTGAATTTAATGAGAAATAGATGAACGGGGGTTCGAGTCAATCGCGTGAACAACCGCTGTTGGTGACATGTCAGCCTAGAGCTTGAAATTAGCAAGGAAAGGGAAAATTCCTTTTGAGATGTCATGGAGTTATACCTCTTTGACTTGCTTTCGAGACAGTGACTGGGCCATTTGGTACTTTACATTGCTTTTTTGCCCCTAATCGTTTCAACTATTCGAATGTGCCTCTTTTAAGCAGCAAACTCAAGACGATTTTTCAGCCAAGTAGATGCAAAACACCCATCGAATCGCACAGTTTCAGAAAAGAATATGAAGTCGAGTAGACCCAAAAAAGTTTTCTTCAAATTTGGCAGCGTTGAAGGTTTGAAAAGTATATTCGACCCAGTCGCAAGTGGCTTATCAAGACTACTTAAGCTACCTATACAAGCTACATAATCACTGTATCGTCCCAGTGGACAATTCATGTAACTATGTATGTATGTATGTACATACATACAGTACTGTCAGTTATCAACGCATGCGAAGTGCCACAAGGTCTACTGCTTTATCCTTTGAACGCAACTTCAAGCTGGAAACTAGGAGACCAAGTAGTGACAACAATCATTAGAAGACGATCTCGTCTGGCGCCATTTGATGCATTATCTTCTCCAAATCATCGCTGGCAATCAAGCCATCCTCAACCATCTCCTCTGCAACTTGCGTTAATTCATCCCTGTCATTCGCCAACAACAATTCCATATGACTTGGATCTCCTGAAACCACCTTAGCCAATGCCTCTTTGAAAGTACCTTCCTTCTCTTCTACTGTCCATCCATCTCGCCTGGCTATGGCTGCCCCTCCCCGATAGTATGTCTCAGCATTTTTAATTAAAGTCGCAGCATTGATACTTGCTGGTCCGTAGTTCCACGGATCCTTTCCTAGCCTCCAACGGTACATATCCACATCTCCTCGTGCAATATGTATCTTGGGGAGGTTGTCACCAGCGTTAGGGAGCTTCGAGGCTGCAGTCAACGATTCTAGTGCCGTAGAGAGAGACTTCCATCGCAAATCCAACGCCGATTTTAACTGTTCCTGGCTACTGGAGTTAAACGTATCTGTTATTGCAGAGTTGAATCCAACCAGTGCCTCAGCTTGGCTGCATAGACCGCCTGGATCGCCGGAAACGTCAAGTGCGCCAGTGTAAGCGTTGTTGAGCTCATTTTTATACGTCTCAAGATCGATTTGCCCACTTCGGTATGCTACTTCTGTAAATGCTGAGATAAACTTGGCGCGTGCAAGCCCGATGTCATATTTTCGGTCCGTTCCTTCTGCATACGTATTTATTTTCTCTCGAAGGAGATCGGATGAATACTCCTCAATCCATGCAAGGCTGCTATTAGGATCAGAAATAAGCCAGCCACATAGGGTTGCTAATGTTTCTAGCTGGGCAATCGCAGTGTCCACTAGAGTGTTTTTAGTGACTGGCTCAACCACAACAGCCCACTGTTCTGTCGGCAGGGGCGTTGGTAGGGTTGGCTCTGACGGCAGTAATTGCTCACTCTCTGGTTGACCGGATGTCGTAGACTTCATTGCGTCTACTTGCTCTTGGTATTCAGTAAAGCGCAACTCCTGGATTGCAAGACATCTTTGAAATAGCTCGAGCGCCTCTTGTAAATATCTGATAGCTTCTTGAATTCTCTGACCCGAAGCGGGTCTACCCTCACCAGTAACTTCTGCAAGGCTTGTTAATACTTGAGCTGTGTTAAAGAGGATATCTGCATTGTCTTGATCTTTATTCAGTGCCTCCCTATGGGATTTTAGTGCTATTTGGAGAATCTCGGCTATAGGCGTCTGTAATTGAGAGGCGAGTTTAGGGTGCTGAGTGATTTCGTATTGTATTCGAGCCCTAGCAATATAAGTTAAAATGTATAGACTAACGCACTTTTTGATTTTCTTCCGGGGTATGGCTTTTATTTAGTTCCCGGGTAAGGACGGTAAACATACTTGTTATAAGCTAGATCAAAAGAGTTTGGATATTTTCTCAACCCAGTATCATATGCATCTATCGCGCGCATGAAGAATCGCATGGACTTCAATGCATCTCCGGCACGCCATTTCTCGCCCGCTTCTTCGAACTCGACACCCTCTAGAGCGAATTTAAGCTAAGTAGTATATTGCAATTTGCTGCCAGCACTCACCAGCAAGATATTCATCTGCTGTTTCGGGCTCCTGCTTACGTTTGTTAAAAGAATTGGCCATCAACATGTGTATAGATTAGGGTATCTCATGCTAGATTGATCCAAATGAGTAGGTAAATCTTACTGATTGCTTTGCTTTCTTCTTAGCCTTTGTATCTTTCAGCAGGGATTTGGGTTTGGGCATTGCAGCAAACTGATATTTTTTATTATCCAACCGTGAAAGGCAAATGTATCAGTTTCCGAGCTATACGTATTTGCTTATTTGAATGGTAGTTGGGAAAACGTGGTTTGATGTCAAGTATGAATTATTACAGCCTTGGATCGTGAAAAGTGGGATGGGGTGGAGGTGGTTGATTGATAAGATAAGATCGGTGTTCGCCAGACTCTTATCGGAAAGCCAAATCACTACTTCCTTCACTAGTATCGGATAAAACAACTCTGTTGATTGCTAATGCGTTTCATGGATTTTTTTAAACCGGTATTCTCATTTGGCTACCGGGCATCGAGCTAAATGACAGCCTGTAATCATTCATTTACTGCAATAATGATAATCCTCGCAAGTGCGTTTGATTGACAGCGCTTAAGAGCGGAGAAATAACGCCTGGTCCAGCTTGAACTTCACAACCCGCAAACTCCAGGGTTTTGGCACTGTACTTTTGTCCGAATTGCGAGAGGTCACAAACGTCGGAGAGCCTTCCCCATGGACCAACTGCGTGTGCGATGCCGTTACACAGGGAAAGCTGAAGATCGCTATTACTCTAAACCGATTAGATCAACTTAGGAACAGCTACAGGATGCGAATGTGTTACACAACCCTTTGCACCTTGATTAGGTAGATGGCTACGTCTTTCCCGGCCAGGCAAATTCAAACCACTTGTCGGTCCGTCAACTTGCATGGCGATGTGCACTCGTCGGCAAAACCCCTCGGGACGGAAGCGAAGTATTTCATTTCCATCATACGAACTGGAGAAACATGGAGACCAGGATGGCGGCGGCACACGTGGTTTGAGCGGAATTGATTTCTCGTATTTGGAGGGGAAACTGGGACTACTGGATGTGGTATCCCATCAGCCACAAGGCCAAAAAAGGGGGTGCTGTACTTTCCGTCGATGCCTTCAGAGAATTGATCATCGTCAGATATTGAATCCAACTGGGAGTTACAAAATATTGGAAATTTGTCGTTTTCAATCCATAGTCTCATTAACCATTTATAGATAATCCTTACGGCGCGAGGTCGCCCTAGAGGAAGTGAGGAATTCTGTGTCAATGTCTGTCGGTATTGTACAGTACAATAAATGCTAATTACAGTACGTACTGTCCTGCAAGTCACGGTTTTCTCATGTGACATACCGTTTCTTATTGGGAAACTCAGGACATTTGTCCAATGAGCTTCGTTGTTTTGAGAGACACCTTAGCTTGTATGGATATCCCTGTTTTGTCACATTACAGTACAAACAACAGCCATGCTTACTATATTTCCTCAGAGAGAGCGTGAAACGAAGCCTGGACTTTCACAACACGCATTCTTTTAAGCGCCATTATACTCTTCGACTCCCTCCTGATCCTTTATTGTCCTCATCTGTGCCTTTTATCGTAACCTGCTGCAAGCCTGACACCGTAGCTTGTCGTTTTGTGCATTTTGTGTAGATCGAAGCAGTTTTCCTTGTAAGGTTTGTCGAACTTGATTCCTCAGCGGCTACATTCTTACAATCCCCGTCTGCCACCCCCCTGCTATTGGTATCTTCATTCCGTGGCGATGAGATTCCGCTGTTTTCACTCAGATTCCTAGCTAACTTATCAAGAAAAAGCCGCATCACGATCCCGAGTTCCAACACTCTTACGACGCCTGCTCTCTTTCCCCGTTTCTCTTTCGCAAGAAGATTAATAACTTCAAAAACCAGCTGCCCTATGATACTCAGAATGACGAGAAGACAGTCCCTAGAATCTCAGCGGCCTATTATGGCGCCATCGGTATGGATTTGACGGTCCCGTATATCTTTTTGAATCACCTATTCTCTTAATCCCACTGTTCAAAGCGGCCATGCTAATTCGTCCTGTGTTTCCATGTCAACAGCTCAGCTCCCAGCGAAACTCCCAGCGTTTCTCTACCATTAGCGACAATACCATATCAAGCACCATGACCAGCGATAGCCGCTTGAACGAAATTAGAGAACTAGGCGAGGGCCTCGAACGCCTTGAGAATAAACGACTAAGCCAGCAGCGGTTCGTGCCCAGCCCGGAAAAATCCGACAACCTTAGCAAGCTTGCCCTTGGAGCAAAAGTTGAGCGTGCCCTGAGGCGAAGAATGACCAGCCAGGATGCTGTTATGCGCAAGCCAATCGTGATGGATGAGAAAAAGGCATTGAAAGTTGCCGAAGCACCCAACTAGACCAATTTCTTATACCCCCCGGCTTTGATCACGCCTCTACGTCGGATTTTCTTTTCATCATTATTTCATATGGATCTTTGTGACGAATTCCGCTTCACTTGAGGTTATCTACTATTTACATTTTTTCTTTTTTTGGGCCCATATTATTCCTCCAGGAGTTGTTATCTGCAGTTTTTAATAGTTGGATGTGCATTGTGATGTTTTCCCCTAGATACCAGCCTCATGTCCGTCCTGTTTGTGATACGATTCTGGGTTTTCCATGCACCTTTGATAATTCACAAAAGTATGGATTACTTAGAATGTGCCGAACCTTTTGGTAATGATATGGTTGGGTCAAAACAATGCTCAATACGAGCTTCACCAGAGAGTGGTTTTGTATTGCTACTCGTTACATGCAATGTGCTCCCAATGGCTTTTAGTCGAGGACAAAGAACCCCAAAAGCCATTACTTTGGACTCCCAACCCTACCATTGCGAGTTTGGCTCTATACTGAACCCGACGGCCTGTTGAATACATGGCTTATTCGCGATACCGCAACCAAGAACGGTTTGCAATACTTGCTAATTAAACTGTTTGTAGCGGAAAGAAGATTGTAAACTACCTCCTAACCACAGTAACATTGATTCTTTGACGATGCCTTCTGTATAGACAATGTATGTGCGGTATAAAGAGTTAGGTGCTAAATTGAGGTATCCGCAGGCTAATCAGAAGCCAAACGGCTCTAAGACTATTCTTGGATTCTCAGTTTGCTATTGCCCAGTGAAAGAGAAAGCTAAAAATGAATAAGTGCTCTATTCGTCTCGGGCGGGAAAGTCATCTTAGACGCTGGAGAAGTTAAGCGCCTTCAAATTTGCTTCTTCCATCGCAGAAATTTTTCGCTGATGACAAAGGCGGCGGTCGAGGGTGAAGAGAGTGAAGAGGGCGGCGACGGGCGGCGACGGGCGGCAAATTCCCCCATTCTTCAACCTTCTTCTTTCCCTCAATTTTCAGTTCCACACAACTTTCTCTCTCACATCAACCACGTCCACCATCAACATCCATCTCCTTTAGATTTCTTATCTTCCCGCCATCCATCCTCTGTTTATTTTGCGCTCTTGCCCCTAATTCCCGATTTCTATCGCTTTTGATACCAGAATCCTTATCTCGGTTTGATTTCTATCTTCTGAAGCTTTCTCCAGCTCTTAGACCTTTTTCTTCTCCCCACGACGCGACCTCGAAAAAAAGTTCTCTCCAAACGTGCCACGCGCTACGACCTTGTTCTTCTTGCAGTACGCGTTGCTCTCCAGCTCCTATAAATTTTCTTGTGCAAATTGTAAGTCGCTTGCCAATTTTATGTTCGGCTACTCTCCTGGGAAAATCAAGATTTTGAACTAACGAGCTTGTCCACCCCGATATCAGAGAACAGCTTCTAGAGCTTGATCTGTCTTATATTGACGACTCAAGCCCTACTACGCGCGATAACCGCCTTTTGATACATTTTCAATTCCTCTTTCATAATCACTATTTGACAAATCTCTCGAAATGGCTACTGAAGCTGCAACCCACGTCAACGGCACCTACGCCCACCACCAATCGGCTCCGTATCACGCTGATCGCTATCATGCCACTAATGCATCCGCGCACCCTCATCAACAGAGCAATGCGTCAACTCCGGCCCCTCCACCACAAGAGTCCAAGAATGAAATTCCCAAGGAGGAAGTTGCCTGGTTTTTTGTTGAGCAGTACTACACCACCGTGAGCCGCGCCCCAGAGAAGCTTCATCTTTTCTATTCTCGGAAGTCCCAGTTTGTGGCTGGAATTGAGGAAGAAAAAGTTGGCGTTTCCGTTGGCCAAACCGTAAGTCGCAAAAAATTGAACTACTCACTTTGAACGTTTCTCGAGTCTGTGTTGACTGTTATCTCAGGCTATTCAAGACCGCATCAAGTCGCTCGGTTACCATGATACCAAAGTCCGGGTTCTGAATGTCGATTCCCAGGCCTCTTTCGATAACATCGTAGTCTGTGTTATTGGACAGCTCTCTAACAGATCCGAGCCTCCACGCAAATTTGTTCAAACTTTTGTCTTGGCTGAGCAGAGAAATGGATACTATGTTTTAAATGATATGATTCGATTTTTAGTCGATAACGATGAAGAAGTCATTTCCGAGGATCAGGCAACTGGGGAGGCTCCTACTACAGAAGCTCCTACTGAGCTACCCCAAGAACAGGCTAACTCCCAGCAGCAGGAGACTGAGCGCCAGGCCGATACTGAAGCTGCCGCACAGGAAGTTGATGAGAAATTGCAAGAGACTACGAATGAAGTTGCAGAAGCGAAGGCTGAGGAATCTAATGTGATTGCTGAGCCAGCCCAAGCTACCGAAACTATCCCAACTGTGCCAACTACTGACGAAGTTTTACAACAAGAGAAGCCCAAGGAGCCAGAGCCGACTCCCGTCGTCTCACCACCAAAACCAGCAACACCTGTTGCTGAAAAAGAGAATGTTCCGCCAGCTAAACCGGCCTCCATGACCTGGGCTTCCATTGCTTCCTCGAACGCTAATAAATCGGCTGCTGCTGCTGCTGCCGCCGCAGTTGCCACGCCAGTTGCTGTGCCACATCCTGCTCCCGCTCCACAGTCCAAGGTGGCCCCCGCTCCTTCCCAGCCCAACCCTCCCGCTAACGGTGAGAATGCGCCAAGTCAAACGTCTTCGAGCTCTGGCTCTGAATGGCAAATGGCTGGGAGAGGACGTGATGACAATGTGCTTGCTTACATCAAAAATGTTAACGAGAAAGTCGATGCAGCACTACTTAAACAAACTCTCCAGCGCTTTGGTAAACTCAAGTATTTTGATGTAAGCCGTCAACGGGTAAGTTTCCTATTTAGCCCGATTTGTCACACCGACAGTAACTAACCTTTAACGGGCAGAGCTGTGCTTTCGTTGAATTTGCAGATGCTGCCGGCTACAAAGCTGCTGTCGCCGCCAATCCTCACCAAATCGGCACTGAACGTATCACGGTAGAGGAGCGACGCCCACGCCCTAGTGCTTACGGAGGTAACAGTACCTATGCTTCAGGCAGAGGTGGTGCTGGTCGTGGCCGTGGCGACCGTACTGCCAGCCAGGGCCGCGGCGGATTCCAAAAGGACTCCGGGCGGTTTACTCCTCGCGGTGGCCGAGGTGGTACTGTCACTCCTAAGGGCCGTCCTCAATCCCAAATCGCATGAGATTCTTTCCGTTTCCTCCCCTCCTATGCTTCGTGGCATAAAAAACCGACGACAACGCCTATTACTGTCATTTTACATTTCACCGGAATGCATAGATACGTGATGTCTTGACATTGTTCATGCTCTTCTGGTGGGTTTATGTTATTTATGGAGTCACCGGGGGATCGCATTTCTAGGTGGTTGGAAAAAGCTCTATTT
Organism: Amauroascus verrucosus; assembly: GCA_001430935.1. NCBI lineage: Eukaryota > Fungi > Ascomycota > Eurotiomycetes > Onygenales > Onygenaceae > Amauroascus > Amauroascus verrucosus. The sequence continues at coordinate 652,369 of LJPJ01000294.1, forward strand.
TCCTATTTTACTCTGTATTCCAATCCCTTATTGCGTTTCACTTTCCTTACAACTTTTATGCTTTGTGTTACTGCATATCTTGCCTTTGTTGATATAATGTTTGCTTGATATGATCTAGCGAGCATGGGAACCCCTTTGTTAACGTGCAATATGACTTATTTCTTTTCCTTTGGGCTCTTTCGCAGGCATTCAATAACGGATGTTAGTATTAACTATTGAATTTCTCTATGCTATGCTTGGTTTTCATACAATCTTGCTGTTTATGTTCCTTTGTTTACCCTTGTTGACAAACCCGTGTATTATTTTTCTTTGGTAAAATATCATGTCAGCAAAAGCGGCGCTCAACAGGGCTGATGTCTGAATGGAAATGCAATGCCAACCACTAAATGAGATGAACGAAAGGTAAGACTTTGGAATTCGGTTTGGAGCGGAGTGGAAGGAACCTTGGCAGACAACAGAAATTGGGAGATGAGAGGGTGCCTGGCTTGCGTTTCTAGTCCTGGGAAAATCTCATTTGGGGTTTCTTGTATCATTTTACATTATCAGAAGCGAGTAAATTATGCTACTTCCTTTAGACACTCCGGTGAGCGCCGTAGTAGGCCCCCAACACCGCCCGTGTTATGATGTACTCGGAATATTGCCCGTATATATGCTCGAAATCGAAGGAAAAGTAGCATCAACGTTTAGTAAAGGACAATTGCATATATTGTTATATCTACGGTGCTTCATATAGTCCTTAGATTTGGTGCAAAATCAAGCCATTGTGCAGGATAGAATAAATACCTAATATCTAGCGAGGTTCTATTTACATTCCAAAATCCAGGGGGAATTCGAGTATAGACACAAACATTTTAAGGCTTGGGAAAAAGGATACATATGTACCAATAGTGCTTCACATTCCCATCGGGAAAGGAGTTTAGGAAGTGAAAAGGGGAATAAACAAAGACGATGACATGCAAATAGCATAAAACTGGAGCGTTGTTGTAGATAACCACCCGTTTGGCTTGATTGCAAAACAAGGCTGAGATAATAGCGTAATGAAAATAAGGGACACCCTCTTGCCAAATGCACCAGTTCGGACGTACACGCAAATTATTTTTTGAAGAAGTACGAAAGGTAGTTCCCATTAAAACTAGCCCTGTCTCAAAGAGCATTGGGCTTGGGGCTTTATTTTCGTTGCTTAAGCAGGGTTCTAGGGAAGACGACATATAAGGGGGAATATATCGATCTTCGTGGAAGTATTTGGACAAGGCATATCTCAACACCGAAAAAAAAAAACGTAAAGTAAAAGCGGGGAAGACGACGAAGACGAAAGATCCATCAAACTAAAGCAGAAGCAATCATTGATGAGACTATAGGAAGAGGAGAAGTGAGAGAGCTTCGATTCTTGGTGAGTATTCGGTTGGAAGATGCCTGGTGGTTTGTTTCATTGCACAACCTTCAGGTCGCCGGGTTCAACTCCTGTCCCTGTTGTGGATTTTGTTTCCTGAGATTTAGTAGACGCTCCAGCTTCAGCTTTTTCTGGCCTCTTTTCTTTGCCTTTGACCTCAACGCTTTCGGGCTCTACATTTCGACTTTCAACACCTCCAAGTTTAGTTTCCATATTTTTCAATTTTTCCTTCGTTTCACTAAGCTCCCTTTGCAGTGCTTTGATATAGACAATGGCTAGCTCGACTGTGCTCGCCTTGCTGATTGGTTGTTGAGACGCTTGTTTATCCGGAGATTTGGACGTTCCGCCAGCCCGACCTTCAGCGTTCTTATCTTTATCTTTGTCTTTGTCTTTGTCTTTATTGGCTTCATGGGTTAAGGAAGGAGGTAGTAGGCCTTCAATTTCCTTGAGAGCGGTGTTGATGCGATTCCGTCGCCCTTGTTCTGCAAGCTTATGATTTGTTCGTTTTGAACTTAAGTTTTCTGCCAATGTTTCCGGATACGTGACTCCTGGGAGAACCGTTCCCTCGAGAATATGCTGGTAATTGGACTTGGACGCAAGGTAGAGAGCTGACGTCTCTGAAGAGATTCCTGGAATAACTTGTAAGAAGATATAAATAGGAATAATGAGAGTCTGAATCATTCATACCTTCCGCGCGAATCAAAGGCTGTATGCTGGGACTAATTTTTGGCCTTAAAGCGGGGCTAATTTGTGAGGTGCTTCCGCTCTGCCGCTTCTTAGACGTTCTTCCTCCAGGTCTCGAGTCCGCCCTTTTAAGTCCAACGGGCCCCATTGGCGACTTCATTGCGCCTATCTGCGGACTTGGGGTAACCGAAGCTGTTCCCGAACGATTGTTTTCATTTGAGGCTTTCAAAATTGGTGTTTGTTTTACAGTTAATTTTGGGGTAGGTTCGTTAACTCCTGTGAGCGTACTGTTTGTTGAAGTGGCAGCCTGATCGACACTCGTCGCCGGTTCCGGCAGTGAGATGTCCTCCATTGTCTCCTCAGGAACATTGGAAACTAAAACAGATCCAGGTCTTGAGAATTGAGTGGTGGAACTGTTTTGGGTCGGCCGGCCCTGTAGATTCATCAATGTTGCGGGCGTTGCAACTTCTCTCGCGCGTTGTTCTAAATCTGTCTCCTGTGAAGTCATGAAGGGTGACCTGAAAGCACGTGGGAGTGCAGGTGGCGGCATTAAAGGTTCAGTTAACGGTTCAGGAGACACGGAATCCTGACCTGAACTTTCAGTGCTACTACCATGTTGAGAATTAACCTTCTTCGATGAGAAAGACGAATCCTGAGACACATCTCTGTTCCACATTCGCGGGTCATTTCCCGGAATGATTGCAGAGCCTGGTCGCGACTTTTGACGGCTCGTGATAGGTCTAATTGAAGGAGACTGCCGTATTTGGCGAGAATTTGACCTTGATGCGATTGAGGATTTGCGTCTATGTCTCCTGAGTATCGCGGGGGAGGATGGAGCTGTGTTTGCAGGTAAAGGATGCGCCATCTCCGCATGCGAAGCGATAAATCCCATGTCGACTCCCGAAGTTTGACCAAATACATATCCTCCGCTGGAATTGTGAGCCTCAAGCGCAGGCGACGTCAACGGTGTAAGGTATTCACCAGGAGTAGCATATTCTGGGAAGCGCAGTTGCTGCTCAAGCGGAGTCATTGCAGGAGATACCAATGGGGTGAAAGCGCTCTGAGAGGTTCAATATCGTCAGCTGGGTGGTCTGGCATTTGTAACTAAGACCAAATGCGTGCGAGAACTTACTTGATCATCGGTTGCTCGAGAGTATGGTTCATATCGTCGCTGAGATCCAGTATCTAGTGGAGGGGGGTACCGTGCAACAGCTCCGTGTAACTCCGTGCTGTTCGGCGTAGGTGGGACACATTGAGGTGGTGGACCAAATCCTTGAGACATGACGCCCTGCTGGGGTAGCTGCGGCTGCGGCTGCTGCTTTTGTAGATAGAAATGCATGGGATTCACTTGTGCCTGGACGGAGTTGACTGCTTGCATTTCAATTGATTGCATCTGGTCGGCAAACGAGGATCCATACTGCTGTGATTGCGAAGTTTGAATCCCCTCCATCACAACCAGCTGAGCGTCCTGCACCATAGTAGTCGGTACATGCGAAGCGGAGGTGGTAGTGGTGTGGCCATGGTGGTGGTCGACAGCAGATTCTAGATCGGCTAAATCAAAGTCGAAGTCGAGTAGATTCGAGAAGTCTTCACCCGACCCGGATATAAGAGAATCTTCGGGCATATGGTCGGACCATGATGCCAACGAGGGGTCTTGGTTCATCACAAGGGGATGCGTGCAATTGGCCTCTCTCGGATATATGGAGACAGTTATCGTCGGCTCGAGGGGTTTAGGTTGAGTTGAGTCAAGGAAGTAGCGAACAGCAATCTAGGAAACGAAACAGGACCTGTAGGACTCGATCATAATGCGTATGGGCATAGCTCTCATGTATCGGGCGCGATATGCAACCAAGGGCACAAAAGTGGCATGGCCTCACGAGAGAACAACGCCTGGAGCGAGAGAGCAAAGAGCGGAGCGGAGGTTTTTCCAACAGGATGTTGGGTTGAACCCGCGATCAACGGTGGGATGGGTGCCGAATCGGGACTAGACTAAGCCAAGCTGTGGTCACCGGGTGGGATTTAACTAGCGCAACCCTCACCGACGCTAGTTTCTGCTCGACATCCCCCCCAAGACGCAAGGCTTTTTGCTTTTTCTTCTTGGAAATCTGCCTTGTGGAGAACAAAGTCGGCATGGATTTGAAATGATTCTTCAAGAAAGCAAATCATGAATTAAAGGGTCCTCTTCCATGGGTGTGTGGAAACTTGCAATGAGCGTTTCACGAGTCCACAGGCTCCTAAAAGTCCAGGTTAAGTACCTACTTTACCGCTATTCAAGAGTGCGCCTCCGCAGGTCTGCAGGAGATTAAGAGGGTCCTCGGATGGAAGGGCCCAGATCCCCGAGACGCCAAATCCCACGTTTGTGGGAAAACCCAGTCAAAATCGATCCCAGGCAGTTCTCAATTTATCGACGACCAATGGCATCCGCCCGCCACTAGCCGAGAGAGGCATGGACATGCAGCTCTTGCAGATGACCATCGAGAACAATAGGGCATCTCGAGAGAACAACATACGTGAGCCTTTCCAACTCGCGTTGACTTGCCTGATGTGGTGATGATACTTAGGGAAATCGTTTGGACAGCAGAGATTCTCACAGCCATTGCGAATCATAAGATCCACATCACCCCTTCTCATTTTTTTTTATTTTTTTTTGGCAGCCACATCGAACAACATTGCTCCTTTTCTCTGGCCAAATGGATAAATTTGCTCTCTCGTTGGAGACGATGGCCATTACCCGTGAAGCATTGACGTTCCTCCCATCACTGCCAGCTCAGACTGATCATATTTCCGTACAAGTTTTAAACATCGTCTAACTTGGTTCAAGCATCTATGCTACCATGTTGGTTGAGCAAACAGGTCAGAGATCCATTTTGCGTCTGTAAGGAAATGATCATGTAGAGAGATTTTAGGTCTAAGCGCGTTTCCCTGTGGCTTGACATCATTAAAAGATGGAAAACGCCTAAAGCTTGGACTATGACCGAAACCAAAATGAGGAAATAGCTCTGCTAAGAGCCCCTTGCCTATTGAAAAATGCACAAATGTGCCTGAAGATATGGTGGAGGTTTCAGATCTCTCTTCATAAGAATGGAAAAACCCTGCTGCTAATAAACAATTGCTCCGCGCTCATTTGACATGTTTCCCCAAGCTTTAATGACAGTGAATAACTATTATTTTTCACATGACTTTTGCAATTCTTCACAAAGGCAACCTTTCTGGTTACTGAGAGGTCGATAAGTCCTAAAATATTTTTTACCTTGCACAGAGAGGTGTGAGGCTTTTTAAACCCCTCGCATGCTAACGGCTGCCAAAGGGGAGTTTATTCCCAACAGCGACCCATGGAATGTCTCCTTCTATGCCATCATTCAAATTCCACTGCCAATTCGTTGCGCTCCAGTGAGAGAAGGAGAGACGTAGCCCACTAGTGCCGGCTCAGGATGTAGGTACCTCCAATCATCGATGTAACTTCGACGGCCAGTAATTCGGTGGTTTGAGGTGCTTGACCGTCGAGTTTGTTACTTAGCCAACTTAACTACCCCACGTAATAGGCAGAGATGCCTGATGGACCCGCATGACATGACGATGATGATAACACTCGAACATCACTCCCGAACAAACGGATCTTTCAACTTTCACTTTGTTTTCTCAACGAGTGAGATCTTACACGTTGCACTCATTCTCACAATATCAAATCATGTCCGGCTGAAGCATTATCTCGAGACTCTTGCGTTTTTGTTTCTAGTTGAACCTGTTACTTTGTTTAACCATGCGAGCCGGTGTGCCAGATCAATCATCCGCTCATCCCCGCAAACCCTTGATTTCACACCACATGGACCCGAACTATCTGACGGAACCTCATCCTGAACCGGAATCATTCTTCCTTAGTCGAAGCGATAATATGCACAGCCCCCGGTCAAGTAGCTCTGGTGGAACTCGGGATAGTACTTATGGAGTACGAAGCCTGGAGGAGACAATAAAACTACCGGGGGAGGAGCCTCACCGCCCAACGCTAGGGAACCATGGCCCTGGGCTGGAAGATGATACGAAGCCTTTTCATACGCTTCTTCACAGGATATCTACAGTTAAGCCCGCCGCTAGCGGCGACACAGTGTCGGGTAGACCGTCGTCTTTGCATATTGGGCACAATCAATCTACAGAAAATACGCCTTCCCTCCCACTGACGCCCTTCCTTCTCGGATCACCCGCAGTTCCAGCGTCTCTCCCGGGCAGTCCTAAATCGACATCTACGCGATCCTTGCAACGTTCTGATGACGTTTCCTTCCTCGATGGAACTAGCAGTCGTGTAGTTGAATCCAGTGATGAAGAAAATCTGCGGGATTCGTCTCAGCTTCAAGGCAGTGCCCCACAGCTGGTTATGCCTAGCATAAAAATGCCTAGTCGGAGGCCGTTTACGGAGAGAGGGAAATCCCTAGGAAGGTTGAAGGTAATGATGGCTGGTAGTGCTGGTAAGTTAGGTCAATGCTAGTTATATCGGCTTGCATCCTTATATAACGATTGCAGGTTCCGGAAAGACATCTCTCTTGAGATCTATCGTCCAAGCTTGTGAAGATATCGTTCACATCGATCCTCTTCCCCAGAATACCCATAGCCGACGCGTAAATCCAGAGAGACAGAATCCGCAGCAACGCAACAGACCTCGACGCGCTCGAGACCAGCCCTCAGTGGTAGAAATCTACGCAAGCACCAAGCCGTATCCAACGTGGTGGTCAGACCTTGAAGACTCGAGGGTGCTTCGGAGGCGGAAGAGCCTAGGGGATGTAGTCTTGGAGCGAAACCTTTGTTTCGTAGATACTATCAATTCAAGTCTGGATCGGACTGAACAAACAAACCTCGAGATTCAGTACATAACTCAACAATTCCAGAGGGTGGCCGCTGCTATTAAGTCCACCAACGCCGATTTTCAAGGTCTACTGAGCGGAAACGGAGGCCCTCAGGTTGATGCAGTCTTCTATCTTATTTCGGAAGGTAAGTAATCTAGGGTTTCGCAAATATAGCGTTCTGATTTTTCAATAGATACCATTATGTCCGATGTGCAATGCATTAAGCGGCTATCTGAGTTTAGCAATGTGATTCCTTTGATAGCAAAGGCGGACACTCTTTCTTCGGCTCAGATCCACGATTTGAAAACACTATTCCTTAAAGAATTTCAGGAAACTGGCATTGGAAGCTTTCTTGGAGGTCCACCGTACGACGCTGATGAAACACCTACCCCATATGCACCGTTCTCGATTTCATCGGTCACCACAAATGACGAGGAAATGATGGATGCTAGCGTGCTGATGAGTCCAGATTACATGCAACCGCTGGCACCGTCCGAGTTGGGGTTTCTGTTACACAAAATTTTCGACCAAGACAATTTCATTTGGCTCCGGCATTGCGCGGCCAAGAAGTTGATACGATCACACAGCCTTGGTAAACTTACTCCCGAGCAGAAAGTGGCTACGCCCACTTCACCTGCATCTGATTTTGTGGTTTCCCAATTAACCTCGCCATTCTCTTCGATATCCCACTCACAAACCTTCGATTCAACCCACCACGGAGTTGGTCTTTCAGAGTATACGTTAGCTCGAGTGGTGGATCATACACGACGTGAGGAAAACTTGGCTCAAGTTCAACTTGCGAAATGGGCGGCAGATTTACAGAGGAGTCTTCAAAATGAAAGAAAGCAGTATGAAAGCTTAGCTCGAAACGAGAGGGTTGTATGGCTAACTAAACGACTGGACGAGTGTGTGGCCGATGGGACGCTGGTTCCTCTTGGGCATGCCTCATCTTACGAAAAGGAGGCCGGTATCCTAACATTACGGAACCATGACGGTCTCCATCTTCGATACCGTGTTGCTAGCCTGAACTCTACCGACCCGTTAGGATTAATCAAATGGAACGATGAAATAAAACGGCGCGGATGGGTCGTGCTCCAAGTTATAGGTAGCGTGGGTGTTGTTGGAGGATTGGCGCTATGGCTTGCGAGGACGCTGGGCCTTACAACGCATGATTTATCAAACTGGATTCGAATATACTGATACAACCCGTTTGTTTTTGAAGGATTGTTGCTGTTGCTATCATTAAACGGCATCAATGTTTTTTAGTTTTTTGCCGTGCATGTCCTGGCGCAACGAAGGTGTCTTGGAGTTTTCCCGGCTGAACATGTTCCTTAAAACTCATGCTATTGCTAACATGCCGGTTTGTGATGGTGATCACTTTCTAAAACACACATAGGTTTTGCTCGGTTGTGCCTGTATAGTTTAGTTAAGGTCGGCTTTTTGGTGATTTGGACGTAGAACAAGCTTTCCCTCCTCCTTTGGTCTCCTTTGAACATCTAATGGCTTAGAAAGTCCATACAAGTATATTTCTACTTCCTAATACTATTTATTTGAATGAGACACGTGTGCTTCGTTCCCTCTTTGTCACAGAACTTTTTTGACCGAGGCGGCGGGGCGGAAAGCTTAATCTGCGGTATTATATTTTTCCGAAAATCCGCCTCCAGGGAACGTTCTAGACCTTGGCATGAACTTCCACTAGGTGGCGGCCAACCAGAGGAGTTTGTTTATTTGCCGTCACATTGGTGGAGAGGCAGAATTTTCTTTGGCGCTTGATTTGGCGAAGAGGAACCGAAATATTAGCATCGGTTTACATACGTACTTTGCAGGACGCGCTGCATGCAGGCTTATGACAGATACAAGCATGGAATATGTGATACCCTAACCTTTATATCACTCTATGAGTAGCGGATGGACGCGCAGAGCACTAAAAGAAAATGCAGCGCCGGGGAATGATGTCTGACGATTTGCCAAATATCCTTGTGCTTTCCTTGGTATTCTAGCATTTTCCATGTTGGTTCATGGGTAGACATGTTGCTTTTCAGAAATTGGCAAGTTCCAGGAACTAATGGGAGCCTTCATGAACGAGAATTGTCTCATACTGACTGAGATGAAGGTGGCAAGATCTGGTAGAATTGACAAGGATGGATACGTAGTTCCCTTGGATTTATGCTCACTAAAAGTGCAGGCTCAGAGTGAGGATGCATTGATGTTCGAACAAATTAGTCCTCTGCTGAGCTGCAGAATAAGAGCACTTCACTTGAACAGGATCGAGATGGTCTTTGTTGAAGCCTTTGTTGCTTGACAAAACAGCGGGCTGAAGGGAAGATTTCGTTACCTTGGAAACTGATGTTCCAACTTAACCGGAACAGGCCTAGCGCGGGATGTTTCGATAGCAATAGAAGGAGAAGCACTCCATGGAACTTTATGGAAGATTCGCTCAGGCTCTGCCGCTCTCTGCCTGCTCGAAGCTCCAAAAATTTAATCTCTGCGCTTCCTCTTTTCTTTCCTCTTCCTCCTCTTCTTCTCATCAATTCTCTCTCTCAGATTCTTCACCCCTTCCTCTACTGTGAATTCACTTCTCAAATCTCTTCAGACTCTTTCAGCTTAATGTGAGTTTTGCCCTCTCAGGTTCTTACCCTTTGATCATTGATTGGACGACATCGCAGAAGCAGCAGCATATTGCTGAGCTGCTCATTGCTTTCTGGCCCACAAAATCCCACTGTTGTCAATTGAGCGGCTGTTAAAGCTGTTGGACCATTTACTGACAAGTTTTCTTTTCCGCAGAATACCGTTTTTTCTACCACAATCATGGCCTCCGAAACCTTTGAATTCCAAGCTGAAATCTCTCAGCTCCTTTCCCTCATTATCAACACTGTCTACTCGAACAAGGAGATTTTCCTTCGAGAGTTGATTTCCAACTGTTCCGATGCCCTCGACAAGATCCGCTATGAGGCCCTCTCGGACCCAAGCAAGCTCGATGCTAACAAAGATCTCCGCATCGATATCATTCCTAACAAGGAAAACAAGACGCTCACTATCCGCGATACTGGTATTGGTATGACCAAGGCCGTAAGTGTTACCCATTGAGTCTGGTTGCTTAACCCCAACTGTTTGCTGACAATCTATCCGATAGGACCTTGTCAACAACCTTGGTACCATTGCCCGCTCTGGAACCAAGCAATTCATGGAAGCACTTACTGCTGGTGCTGATATTTCCATGATTGGTCAATTCGGTGTCGGTTTCTATTCCGCTTATCTTGTCGCAGACAAAGTCACTGTCATTTCTAAACACAATGACGATGAGCAGTACATCTGGGAGTCTAGCGCCGGAGGCACTTTCACTTTGACCCAGGATGTCGATGGTGAGCAACTTGGCCGTGGAACAAAGATCATTCTCCACCTCAAGGATGAGCAAACCGACTACCTCAACGAGAGCAGAATTAAGGAAGTCGTTAAGAAGCACTCCGAATTCATATCTTATCCTATCTACCTCCATGTCTTGAAGGAGACCGAGAAGGAAGTTCCCGACGAGGAGGAGGAAGAAACCAAGGCTGATGAAGATGACAAGAAGGAAGCTAAAATCGAGGAAGTTGATGACGAAGAAGAAGAAAAGAAAGCGAAGAAGACGAAGAAGATCAAGGAGTCCAAGATCGAGGAGGAAGAACTTAACAAGACCAAGCCAATTTGGACCCGTAACCCTGCCGATATCACTCAGGAAGAATACGGTTCTTTCTACAAGACTCTCTCCAAGTAAGCATTGTCACTACTATCAATTTCATTTACCATGACGATTCTAATATGATTATAGCGACTGGGAGGACCACCTTGCTGTTAAGCACTTCTCCGTTGAGGGTCAGCTTGAATTCCGTGCTATCCTTTTCGTTCCCAAGCGTGCTCCGTTCGATCTCTTCGAGACTAAGAAGACCAAGAACAACATCAAGCTCTACGTCCGCCGTGTCTTCATCACTGATGATGCCACGGATCTCATTCCTGAATGGCTCAGCTTCATCAAGGGTGTCGTTGATTCTGAGGACCTTCCACTCAACTTGTCTCGTGAGACCCTCCAGCAGAACAAGATCATGAAGGTTATCAAGAAGAACATTGTCAAGAAGTCCCTTGAGTTGTTCAGTGAAATTGCCGAGGATCGTGAGCAATTCGACAAGTTCTACAGTGCTTTCAGCAAGAACATCAAGCTCGGTATCCACGAAGATTCTCAGAACCGCCAGTCTCTTGCCAAGCTTCTTCGCTTCCACTCCACCAAGTCTGGTGACGAGACCACTTCTCTCACTGACTATGTTACCCGCATGCAAGAGCACCAGAAACAGATGTATTACATCACTGGAGAATCCCTCAAAGCTGTCCAGAAGTCCCCCTTCCTCGACTCTCTTAAAGAGAAGAACTTTGAAGTTCTGTTCTTGGTTGACCCCATTGACGAATACGCTATGACTCAGCTCAAGGAATTCGACGGCAAGAAACTTGTTGACATCACCAAGGACTTCGAGCTTGAGGAGACTGAGGAGGAGAAGAAGGCCCGTGAAGCCGAAGAGAAGGAATATGAGGATCTTGCCAAGGCTCTCAAGAACGTCTTGGGTGATAAGGTTGAGAAGGTCGTCGTCTCTCACAAGTTGATCGGCTCTCCATGCGCCATCCGCACTGGCCAGTTCGGTTGGTCTGCTAACATGGAACGTATCATGAAGGCTCAAGCTCTCCGTGACACTTCCATGAGTGCCTACATGGCTTCCAAGAAGACTTTCGAAATCTCTCCTCGTTCCCCTATCATCAAGGAATTGAAGAAGAAGGTTGAGCAGGACGGTGAAAATGATCGCACTGTCAAGTCTATTACTCAACTCCTCTACGAGACCTCCCTCCTTGTTTCCGGCTTCACTATCGAGGAACCTGCCGGTTTTGCCGAGCGTATCCACAAACTTGTCTCTCTCGGCTTGAACGTTGACGAGGAGGCCGAGACTGCTGACGAGAAGACCGAAGAAGCCGCCACTACTGAGGTTACTGGTGAGAGCGCTATGGAGGAAGTCGACTAAATGTTTCTATGAAGGGACGATAATGAATTTTCTTTTTCCCTCTATTTCTTTTCCAGTTCGCATAGTACCGAAAATGCACTGGGGTTCGGGTTAAAAGCAAAGGTCTAGCGGTTTTGTTTTTTGAAGTGATGAAATGATTTTTACTCTTTGCTGACTTTTCTCATGTATCATCGATGTGTATTGCTATTTTCACTACTGAGAAGGTGTTAAGTGATTCCTGAATTTGGACGCCTGAGACTTGCTTTTTTTTTCACCAGCCGGACTGTTTTCCCATGATTCCTGGAAGACTAGATAGTGCTAGATAGCTTTAACAGGTTCTGTCCAGTTTTACAGGTTCTAATTTACGTAGATCCCATAATTTCTAAGGTATCTCATCATTGTTCCAGTATTGAGTCAGCCCTGATACTGTATCCATGACTCAGGGTCGCGACACCGTGGATAATTGGCGTTGACCCGTCCGCCTCGATAGTGTCCTCAACGTTGGAAGAAAGGCTCAGCAGCTTCTGCTGCCCTGGTAGCATGGGCCAATCTAGGCGCACGCTCTACAGATGACCAGGAAGCCTGATCAAGGCGAACAATGCCGTTCTACATTCTTCAGTCTGATTTGTTTGGTGTAGTAATAATTCCTGGGGATAACGGTGGGGTCGCCAAGGTCAAAGAAAACTACGGAGTACCTCTTGTTAGATCGAAAATATTCTGAAGTTTCCTACGCCTTCTAATATTTAGCTGGAGTGGATTATTGGCAGACTTACAAGAGTTCATACAGCAGTCAAGGAGTTTTTTGTCTCCTTTGAGGAACATGTAATTCTTGAGAAGACTTGCTGATAACAGCCACCTCGTTGTCGAAGTTCCTGTGCTGGATGGTCTAGCAGCTCATTGGGTTGAGTGAGCATTTTGTCTTGGTTAATGAAATTGTTTGAGGAAAGGGTATAGAAAGAGGACTTAGCAATAGAAAGCTAGCTAGCATAGGGTTGAATGCTTCGAGAAAAGATTTCATGCAATACTACTCAATATCAACGTGGTCAGCATGGACAAAATGCATGGGCAACTGTATGTTTTTCCATCTTACTCGTCGAAGTGGAAAATCGCTCGTGTCAGTTCTATACAATTATGAAACCTATCCTTTTCCTCCTGATAATTGTATATAACTGCGACCTCTTTTTAGGTAAACAGTTACAAGAATACATGACATGATCACTACTATCCAAACAATATGTGGTGTCCAAAACTTTGCTCATCGAAAATATTCAAAAAGGCCCAGAGGGATATACAAAACGAGTTACATCTGTGCACAAGAGGAAATTGAGGAAATTAAAACGGGAGATATGAGAAAGATAAACAACCTACTAGAAGAAAAAAGGGTTAGATTAATCCTCGAAGAAATGCAAAACCGCTCGTATCCCCTTCGTTCCAAGCCCGTGTTTCGGGTAGGCGATATAAACCGGCTCCTCATGGGCACCCAACTTTGCTCTAAACTCGGTTTTCCGATTCAATTTAAACTGCTTCACAATCGCATCGTACGTCGCTGAGAGCACCTTAGCTTTTGCAGTGCTGATGTTATGTCCTGGAGTTAAATGTGAAGTGGCTCCGCCGCCAAAAGTAAGAGATTTTACGCCCGATTTAGCCGCAGTCTGAATAGCTTGCGTGACAATGTATTCGATAGACCCGGACGGCGCGCCGGGGAAGTCCAGGCTATATTTTATCTGCATGCCGTTTGTGGGAGAAAGTTGTGCGAGCGCGACAAATGAGCATATGTTGCCTTCGCGGTCAGTAGCGTAAAAGTACTGCCTGTGGCGTTGATCGCGCCAGGGTGTGATTTGAGAGAGATGGATCTGTGTCCCCTTGCGGTTGGCAAGCCAGTTAGTGATTCGGGCGTCGATCTGTTGCTGAACGTTCTCCGGAATAGGCTGGCCAAACGGTAAGCTGGTGACCTTGACTCCATTGTTTTCGGCCTGGCGAATCTTGCGCGCTATTTCACCGTCAGAAGCGGCTTGGTTTCGGAGTGGATCAACTCGCTCTTCAGCAACACACGAAAGACTCCGCCAACCGAGCTTTTCGCCGAGGATATCTTCCACTTCAAGAGAACAGAGAATCCAAATAGGTTTTAATCGGGTGTCTTTCTTAAGCCAACGGAGAAACTGGGTGACAATTCTAGGATATTGTGATTTGTCGCAAAGGGGATTACCCGCGATAATAGCATAGCCGTTGATAGGCACGTAAGAAACTGCTGCACCCGTGTTGGCATCTCGCCAGATTTGAAAGCGTTCATCGAACCACGATGTGGAAGTAGCGTCGCCATAATTTGCAATGAGATCCGCCAGGTCTTGCAGTTTCGTTTCCGTTGGTTGACTAGTTTTTACCGACTTTGAACCATCTTCCCATGGGGGGTGAAGTGTGGAGGCCTCTGGATGTCGAAGAGCCACGAACTGGTTCTGAGCCGGGAAGCTCTTGGGGTCTCGGTGGAACATCGATCCAAGGCGTATATTGCCAAGTTTTAAAATCAACATGAGCATTCTCTCTAAACCGATACCGGCACCTGCGTGAGGAGGCGCACCCCACCGGAACCCTTCCATATATTCTTCCATGGAAACTGGGTCAATGCCCATATTCTTCATACGCTCTTCTAGCATGACTGGGTCATGAACACGCTGTCCGCCAGACACGATTTCTTGACCTCTCACGAATATGTCGTACGAGTTCGTGAACCGATCGTCATTAGGATCGGGCATGGCGTAAAATGGTCGAGCACCTACGGGAAATTTATCCATAATGTAATAGTCCGTGTGATATTTCTCTTTCACCAACTCGCCTAATCGAATCTCATCACGAGTTCCAATATCGTCCTGGTCTGAGAATTCTCTTCCATCTTCAGTTCGCCATCCTGATTCGTTAAGCATCCTAACACCTTCAGAGTAGGAGATAACTGGTGTGTGATCCAGCCAGACTAAATCTTCTGAGGGAAACTGGTGCTTTATAATTTGCACTTCCCGTCTATGTTTGCCATAAACTGCCTCAAAAATTGCCTTTATCACTTTGTCAATGACATCTAGAGATTCATGATAATGCTCTTCAATAGCCATTTCAATATCTAACCCGGTATACTCTGTCAAGTGTCGATGGGTATTAGAGTTTTCGGCACGAAAAACAGGGCCAATCTCGTAAACTCGTTCGAAATCGGAAGCGATGGCCATTTGTTTCGCAAGTTGAGGACTTTGAGCCAAAAATGCTGAACGATTAAAATAATTCACGCTGAAGACACTGGCTCCTGATTCGGTTGCTGACCCTTGGAGTTTCGGGGTGTGGATCTCAATGAAGCCCATCGAGTCAAGCGTAGAGCGGAAGTACGACGATATCACGGATTGAAGGCGGAAAATGGACTGAGATGTATCTGTCCGCAGATCGAGGATGCGATTTGATAACCTTGTCCGGTCTGGGATACGCGTACGTCGGCCTTCGATTTTCTCCTCTTCCGCTGCCGGTAGCTCAGCTTCATATACGCTGAAGGGAACTGGCTCTTCTCTTCGCACAATGACATGGATTTCCCCGATATGCACCTCAAGGTCATGGATGGTCGTCCCAATAACAGGGACCTCTGGTTTCCGAAGTACTCCTTTCACTTTTAGTATGGAGCCGACTCGGATGTGTTCAGCCCATTGGACCATTAACGTAGATATTTCTCCCTTCGTCTCAGTGAGGACGCCTTGTAAAGTAATCACTTGCTGACGAAAGACGAGGAACACCAACTTCTGCCCCATACGACGAACGACATGGAGACGCGCGCGAAACGTAATCTCCTGGCCGTTCATGCCTGGAGTTATTGACTCAAACTTGGTGAGGGCCTGTCGAGGCCGGTCCCGTGACTGCATCAGGGGCAGATCGCCATATCGGGCCTTCATTGCGTCTGTTTCCTCTCTTGCAGCTTGTTCATCTCTCTCTTTTTTCCGTGCAAGATCAACGGTGGAATCCTCACTTAACCGAGAACGGGATTGGGACTTGGCTTTCCGTCGCGCCTCACGTCTGAGTTCCTTTCTGCTTCGGGTCTCAGAGCTGTCATCGCTTGTGTCATCACTTGAATAAACAAATTCGCGGCCATGAAGAAATTGGCCTATGCTTTTGCGAGGTGCCACCAATTCCGAGTCCGAGCTCACGTTTTTTATCCTTGCAAAGGCCTGTTTAATCGACATTGTGGATTGCGACGGCTTTCTATCACAACAAGGCCTCTTTCAATTGGCAGCGGCCCTACAATTCATTCGTCAAAACGATGCTCCAAAAGTCAATGTGATATCGCTTGTGGGGGATGCGGAAGGAATTCAATTGTCTTAAACAACCGACTGGCGAGTCGGCTCAGTCTGTAAGGCAGCCAGTCATGAAAAGATTGAATTGCCGTCGAGGAAGACGATCACGCTCAAATAGAGGACTGGACTCACTTTTCCTCGAATGCAGCACGGTGTCTTTTATGGATGGAACGTTCCTGGGTGGTTGGGTGGTAATGGTACGAAAGAGTAACTCTATCGGCGGAATGGTAGGCTTGCGCCACAATTCATTGCGCTTTCATACGACGTTTATTAAGAAAAGGGAAAAAGTACTCGCGATAAACCTTTGATTACAAGGGGGAGGCAAGTAGTTTTATACAAGGAGAGTCGGCGAGCTAGGGTGGTTGGATCATGGTGGGGGTGGATTTTCCTCGATGAGGGAGTTTCGTCGTATCAGTGAAGTAGTATGATCTTAACTAGTATGTCCCACTGAAGTGCTCTCAGGGTGCTAAAAGGTGGCCCATAAGCTTGAATGACGCTTAGAATAGTGACTGATAGAAAACTTCGCAGGGGACAGGAAATGCCGACATTTACACAGTACTCGTTTACAGCGGGGCTAAGGGAGTTCATTGATGCCAACAAGATGTGACAGCAACAACGATGGCTGACTCGCCCTAGTTAACTGGTTAGTTAGTTACGTCATCCTCAACGTGCGAAATCTCGGAACATGCAGAGCCCGAATGCGAACTTCGTGACGTCATTGCTTTGTAGCCCAGCCGAAAATGCTGACTTACCGCTCGGAATCGGGCAGGCTAAAGCAATCTAGAACAATGCTGCCTCGTGGCTCACCAGAAGACCCCGACCACGCAAGAAGGGGCACGAGTAAACATCTCTTGCATCGTAAGCTAAATCCGCTGCAGATTTTAATTTGGCCAACTAATGAGCACACATAAATTTTTAGCCTAAAACGCCTGCTCCCAAGCATCCAGTTGGGGCCGAATTAGGGGACCAAAAGAAACAGTAACAGGAAGAGAACGGAGAAAGTATTTGACCAAGGATAGGTAGAAAATCATTTGATTTATAACTTCGAAAAAGGTTGCGGTGCCTCCAATTCTCAAGAGGAAAATTAAGAATAAGGTATGGAGACTACATGTGGCATTCAGAATTAGTTATACCTACTCCACAAATGATCGAACGCAAGAACGCTCCAAGAACCAAGGCCGTTTCTGAACGGGTGAAGAGTAAGAATAAGAATAAGACTGTGGACTGTGGACTGTGGGCTGTCCTTGAGCTTCGTTAGCCTTGGCTATTATTGTCCGATGCTAGTCAGAGGAGTTGGTACTGGAAAGGCACGGGAGCAGTGTAGATAGAAGCGGGCAATAGCGCAATTCCATGTTACTTCCTTGATGCGCTCCGCTCAGGTAGTGTGCGGAATAATATTTCTCCGGAGGACAAGAGCAAAGCTTAAGTGCGTGAGGCGTGGCCAAATTAAACGTCATTATACCCAAGGCCGCCATGTTTCGAAAGGAACGGGATATTGTTGCTTTGGTCATGGAAACATTGGAAAAGCTGGGTGTTGATCCAGATTAGAACCCCAGATTTTCAAACTTCCTTTGCCGCTTGCTCCCACTCAGTTATGACAGCATCGCCGCGTAAACTTGGACATGATCAGAAATCCAAATCTCGTTATTGGGTCAGTCAGTTGATTCAAAACGACTGGTTTACCAATGGAAAAAATGGAATTGCTCATCAATTTTCTGACCTCGATGACGATTTAGACAGTAGAAATGCCATATATAGGCCTCAACTCTGCTTGGACTCGAGGGATGATTATTAAACTACGTGAGACTTATCTCTCCCATGTTTAGACTCTCCGTATCAAATAAAACTAGCCGAGCTTTAAGCTCTCTTTCACGTCTCGCTGCCTCCTCGAGCGCATCTCCATTTTCTCGCCAATTTTCTGCGTCGGCTGCCACCATGGGCCTCTCAGACTCTATTAAGAAGGACCATCGGGAATTGGAGGATTATTACAACCACATCGTCAATGCAAGTGATAATGACACCAAAACTCGATATCAGAACCAATTCACCTGGGAACTAGCTCGCCACTCAGTCGGTGAAGAACTGCTTGTCTACCCTGCCCTTGAGAAACATCTAGGCGAAGATGGCAAGAAGAAGGCGAATAGAGATAGACAAGAACATCAAGTAGTACGTTGGCAGGGGCAATGGATAACGCTTTTGAAATGAACATCGTTCTAATGGATCTGCAGGTTAAAGAGCAGCTTATGCAATTTCAAGGCATGAAGCCCACCGAACCGAACTTCATCCCCACAATTCAATCTCTTATGGGCAATTTAAGCCAACATATCAAGGAAGAAGAGGAAGAGGATCTCCCTGCACTGGAAAAGGCTTTGTCCACTGAAGAGAGTGACGACCTTGAGAAATCGTTTGGGCGAACCAAGATGTTTGTTCCTACTCGAGCGCATCCCTCGGCGCCAGATAAGCCACCGTTCGAGACAGTCGTCGGCCTTATGGCGGCTCCAATAGATATAATCGGGGACATGTTCCGAAAATTTCCCAAATAACTGTTTTCGTTTACACTATACTTGTGGCAGAGAGAAAAACAGGAGATAGCGGTAAAGGGTTGGGCATGTTTTGCTAGTCACAAATTGTGAGTAATTTAGTTGCTGAATGAGTTAAAATTCAGCGTTATCCACCGTAGATGAAAGCAGGATTCAATTAATACGCCTTAATGCCCTGATAACCTTGCTCCAGGCATTACTCACCAATCCAAATATTTTCAACTGGTCTATTGAAAAGATTACATCAAAATGCTCATGGTGTCAATGCAAGGCTCATTAGATAGTCAACCTTCAACCGTAGTTGTCATTACTAACAGCGAGGCATGCGGGCTTTGGATTGTCAAGTTAAGACAGGTGTGCCAGCATTCAGGAGAGGTTGCATCAGGTTGGATAACGCAAGTCACACCACCGGATTTCGTTGAGTCAGCGTTTAGTTATGGCTTGGCGAGCTTGACGTCACGGCAAACAACGCGGTCAGTTCTTGTTTCTACTCTGCTAGATTGCCCATCGATGACAAGGTATTAAGCCTGGTATAGCAATATATCTAACGCCTAGCTGTTGAAGGAAACTGAAATCCACAAATCTCCTTGATTACCAGATCTACTGTCCTGCCTAATTGGCGCCTAATGCTCTCTTTTGTCCCATGCTCGGGCTTCCTCTACACAAGCTTATGTCCCTACCGGTGTACATCAAGGGGAATTGACTTTTTGAGGGTGGGAGGTAACCTTCTATTCTTTTGTTGGTGAGTAGCTCACTCGCTGTAATGGTTACTAAGTTAGTCCCATTCCGTCTGAGACAACCCGGGTCAGGTCAGCCTTAATTGGCAATTTTGCCACCCCTCCAGTTTCAATCTAAAGGTGCTGTTATCAAATTGGCCTCCCATACTGTCACATGGTGTTGTTGGGTTTTGTTACCTACTCTTGTATATTTGTGTCTCGCCACGGCTGACTCGGAGCAATGTTTGGTCTTACTAGCAGGCGCTCAAGCTAAAGCACAGGGACACTGCGCCGGCCAGCGGAACCTTCAACAACCGCCCCCTAAAGGCCTTTATATCCCTCGATACTCGCTGGAATGGTTTCCTTGATAATTCAATAAGTGACGACGTTTGGGATGACACATATGGTTTTACCATCCCCAGTGAGTCGATTCTGGCTGCTCATGAAGGCTGTGATTCTCCGGGTTCTTATGCGAATTGGCATGTTCTTTCATGGATATCCTCTACCTGGACCCCCAACTCCACACTTCACACGGAAACTGCCAGGTCATCCGGTAAAGCTTCACTTTTATGCTCCAAAAACCTACACCCAAGCGTCGCTGCATAGCGACACATATCCTGTTGTAGTCAACTTCCATGGCGGCGGCTTCTGTTTAGGACGGGCAACTGATGATGCTCGGTGGGCGCAAATTGTTACTGATACTACGAATGCGGTAGTTGTAAGCGTTGACTATCGCCTGGCGCCTGAACATCCCTTCCCGGCCGCAGTCGATGATGGCGTGGAGGCTTTGCTCTATCTCCAAGAGCACGCCTCAGAGTTACATCTTGATATCAGCCGAGTAACACTCACAGGATTTTCCGCAGGGGGAAACCTAGTGTTCTCGGTGCCATTACTCCTACAAAGTCGTTTCTCCAACTTCACCCCTCCGGGGGATGCTAATGCTTCCTCGAGCTCCTTAAACAACGGTAGCCGACCAGATCTCTTCCGCCACGATTCAAGCCACAAGCTCCTAACCACTAGCACAACCGCAATAACAACCACCCAACTCGATTTGCAAATCGTCTCTATTGTCTCTTGGTACCCAATACTCGATTTCGTTCTTCCACGCGACGTCCGTCGTAACAGATGCGTTTACCCCGAAAAGTCACTTCCCCCATGTCTGACCGACCTCTTCGACGATAGCTATCTGCCCAACCACGCCGATCGCTCATCGCCTTATGCTTCACCCATGCATGCGCCTGAACATATGCTTTCCGAAGCTTTGCCAACCGATGTATTTATATATATGTGCGAATGGGATATGCTGCTGCACGAAGGCCAACAATTCGTGCAACAGCTGGAAAGGCAAGGAAAGCGAGTCCGGTCAATGATGATTGAACAATCTAAGCATGCGTGGGATAAATCCGTGAACCCGTTTAGGGACCAAGGGAGAATTGATGTGTTTTATTTATCGGCCGCGGAGCATATAAGGAAGACCTTTGAGAAGGGCTGAGCGGGGTAGTTTTTTGAATTCTCTAACGCGTGGCACTGCCTATTCGACATGCACTAGACACGCATTTCCCATTATTTTGAGCCGATAGACATATTCTACTTTGTATATACGTGCAATTATCCTAATGTATTTGATATCTATGGGTTATTGACAAACCTTTAGAGCTATTGTCATGGATTGTTGTCATCAGAATCCAAAAAAGGTTGTAAACAAGATCCGTCAGCGCAACCATCCTACTCCATGGCCTCGTCCGAGAATCGCCCAGACATCAATACACATACTATCATGACCGTTTTGCATGCTAACCCTTTCGATTCATCAGAATAGATGAACATCGACCATCTTTGAATTCCACTATAAGCCTTGATCCTTACCAAGGTAATGTGAATTCCGTCAATACAATATGTTAAAAGATTAGCAATCCTAATAAATGAACATCGAATTAATGCGTTTAGTCCTAAACTAAATGGCAAGAATTGGGTTTAGCTTGAAGTCAAGCACATATTCATTTTATCATTCACTCCGCCAGGTGATGCGGTGGAAATGCAGACATTGCTAGAAGATAATAAATTAATAATCGCTAGAAGTCCCATGAATGCCGTGACGAAAAAAGTTTTTCACAATTCATAGATCTAGAATCGCAAATTTTGCCCACCTAGCTGGAGAAATAAACCCGGCACACAATAGATAGGTGATTCGTTCAAATTTCGCAGTTTGAAAAATTCGCACATCTTCGGGTCGCCCTAGCGCCAATGCCTATTTTTCCTGGCTACGACAAATATTTCGTGCGATGTTCGCCTCGTCGATTACGCCTCGTGCGCCGACACTCAACCATAAATGTGCGCCAAACCTAACCAACCCAGCAAAAATGCCAATGGACGCAGCCCCTTTTGATAAAAGTGTCTTCATTGCTTTTAATCAGTGATCATCTTCAGTCTCCGTGCCGTGATCAAGCTCTTCCTCTTCATCATCATATCTACCATCCGTATCATCATCTTCTTCGTCATCATCCCGTAAACCTGGAACTCCCCGCCACTCCACATAATCGCCCTCTATCCATCGTCGACTACGTGGCAAATTATAAGGATCAAAAGGGAAGTACGCATCTAATTGCGATCCCAAGTCATTGTCCGCACGCGTCTCACGTTCGATCTGCCCGAAGCGGGAATCCAAAGACATGGAAGAACGAAACGTGAAAATGCGAATGCGTTTATTGGTTTCGAGAAGCGGAAAGACGTACATAAAGCCAACGTGATGGGCGATGCGGGCGAACTCGCGGACAATGGTGGGGGAGCAGATTTTTAGAGGGTTAAGCTTTGAATGGATTGCTGTATGGAGAACGTCGCTGATATTTGGTGGAAAACGCACTTGATCTAAATCGAGCTCACCATGGAGAACGAGGTCCCCTTCTTGCGCTGCTGTTGTAAGATCTCTCCAGCGGAAGCAGAAAATATAGAGGATCGCTTGGGCAGTCGCGTAGAATGTGGCGTAGCGACGAAGGTCCGGTCCACGACAATTGGGTTCGTATTCAGTAGTTAGATTTTGTAAATGAGTGCATAGAAGATCAAACACGTCGCGCACAACCTCACTTGTCACATGGGCGCCTCTCGCAACGAAACTCGCGAGGTAAGCAGCGGCATATTGACGAAGCACAGAGGGATGTGACTTGCTAAAGATAATCTGAATGCAAGCCGCTGCAAATCGATCGATTAAAATCGGAGATGATTGAGAATAATGGAATAGTAGAAATTGAGAATGGCGAGAGCGGTAAGTGGGAAGGATGATATTTTGGAAGTGAGCGATAAGGAGATCTAGGTTGTTTTCTTTGTCGTCCAAGGTACCGTAATTAAACGGACCGGAATAGTATTCAAACAGCAAGTCGAGCATGTAATCGATCTTGCTGACGTTTTCTTTAAGTGCTTTAAAGCGCTCAGTTTCAGCAGTAGTGCTTTCTTCGTCACTAATCATACTTTCGGTATCCGAGTCATCGTCTTCCAGGGCCAATGCCTCTGCCGTAATTTCATTATGAAGCTTCTCCTCATCCTCATCCTCAAAATCATCTAGGTCAACTTGAATTTGGACATCGATCTTGACTAATTTTTCAGTGATCAGAGCAAGAATATCGGATCGCAGTTCAGGAGCGTAATCAATCATTTTAATCAAATTCCGCGTGAATACGATATGTGCCTTCGCTGTATCTGTATCGTGTGGGAAGCTGGAGGAGATGATGGGAGAGAGCGTGACACTCCCAGCAGGAATTAACTGGATAATATATTGAATTCCGAAATGAACCCGATCATAGATTTCAGCGTTCCGAACAACTGGGTAACCAGGAAGCTTGCCGGTGCCAGGAGTCACTGTTCAGACGTAATACTTAGTTGAAGTATTAGAGACCGTGGCAGAAATAGGTATCTTACCTTCACGTAAATTATTTACCAGCATCTTCAGCACCGCAGTTAAATAGCCACCACGAGCGGCTGCTAAGGTGCCTAAAAACAGGACAAAGAGCTTGACATAGGCCTCCTCCCTCCCAAGCCACTCACTTCCTAGAACTGCATGGACAAGCCCACTGCACGTGCTATCTAGGGCTGAAACATTAGACAATAAACCCAGCAGATGGTTCTTCAACGAAACATGCGTGGGTAGATCATAAGCGGGAGATCCATCAACTTCTAGTGCCTTTGGATCCGCAGAGAATATCTCCTTTATACGGTCATATGCTTCGCTATCGCCAGCCAAGTGGCGTTGAATAGCACGATTTACTTCTTCTCGTACCAGAGCCGTACTCTTCTCGCGAACTGGGCTGTCCGTATCTTCCTCAATGCCTTTCTTTCCTCCCAACACGTCTCCATTCTCAGAAACATCCATTTCAAACGTTACCCTCGCACGCTTCTTACTTGGTACCGCTACCCCGGGAGAATCGGAGCCGGTAGAGGTATCAGAGGAAATATCTATATCGATCATTTTACGCTTTTGGCTGGTCGATACCGGCACCTTTAAAATGGACTTTGAAGGCATCGGCATTGTAGGAGTAGATGAAGCTAGGCTGCCACCGTGGCCCGGAGATATGAATCTAGACATAGGGCGCGTCGTTTGAGGGAGTGACATGATGAGAGTAAGCGGCGATGGGGTTAAGGATTAGATCGCGCAATACGCGTTTTGGTAGTTCGATAGATGGAACAAAAAAGCGCTCCAACCTCGCCACCTCGCTAAGCGGAAACCTGCGATAGAAGTAAAATCAAACCGCTAGTTTCACCCCGAACGGCTATAGCTGAATAGGAAAATAGAATGAGCTCTTCCAACGGCTCAAAATGAAACGCTTATGAGACGTGGAGTAGGCAGAAATCGGAGTTGGAGGAAGCGGCACGAAAGCTGGAAAAACTGAGGCTCCGTACATGCATGGAATTTCAAGTAGTTGGAGCATAGACGAGAACAAGAAATGTATAAAAATGAGAGAAACGAAAGGTGCTGCCACGGTTAAAAAAGGCTCTCATCCTAGCAACACGAAAAGATTTGATGCCTCTGGTCCTTTGAACGCAAATAGTTTCCCACACAAACCCTAAAATTCACGGGCGGTGAGCTGAAATTACTAAGCCACATCACGTGTATCGATGTGGAACAGGAAACTTTAAAGCAGCCCCGCTTTCGAAGTGAGTTGACAGAGACCAATCAAGTCGAGTCAACTTCTGGTGGTTCGAAACTGCGACAATCAGAAAACTCTATCTCCACAAATATTGAAACAGGATGCTTGTTTGTCATGCTCTTGAATGGGGAATACGCTAGAATTGTTAGTAGGAATGTACAGGGTAGTAGAAAGTTCTTCGCGCTGGAGTAACAATGCACTTGGCCAATACCCAGCCAGACCGTGTTGGGGCATGGCGGTTCACGAAATGAAATCTTGACCAACAGTTGATTTACGGCCATGAACTGGTTTGAATTGAAAGACCAAGTTTGATCTGCCTAAACAGCGACAGGGTCACGGGTGATGTCGTACGTATATTGAGTAAAACGCGCGGACTATCATTGCAAACTCCTCCTGGTCCTGCGAATGGCAATCGTATTTTCTCCAACCAACACTACCAACATGCAGATAAAATGATCACTCGAATACCTAACCTAGCTCATCCATGAAAGCAAACCGGTCATCAAATGGGGAATCAATATTCATAACAAAAGTTACAAAACATGGGGACGTAACATTAAGAGAGTAATATAGACAAAAGAACCAGATGGTAGAAAATGAAGACCTTCGGGCGATACGGAGTGAAGAAGAATGGATGTTGGTAAAGCGGATATGAGGCCGAGCAGGAGACAGCAGATCCAGCTTCATCAAGCTCAGCCCTCATGATTGACGGTATAATTTTTGATCTCGGCGAGTAGAAAGAGCGAGGAGCGGGGCGTAATATTAGATCCATGCGGCACCCGCGGGCTGTCGCATGCTAGTCTCGTTCCCAAAGTATGTCTCATATAGATCTTGAATCTCAAAAATATAATCTTCCACCGCAAACTTTTTCAATCCTTTGTTTAACAGAATCTCCTCTTCCTCATCACGTACACCACGGGCGAACTCTTCAACAACTTCATTAACCTGCTCCAGCTCCTTCATAAAAGGATGTGCTGATTCCGAAAAAGCATTGCTGGGATCCAGGTTTACTCGAGATCCGGCTAGGTTATTGAGGGAGATTGGGGGAAGAGTCATCTTCGAGGGTGGTCCCTCTCGCCCAAGGTTGGGATGCGACTTTGTGTGGAGGAGTGCACGTTGTGGAATCGGAGGCGTGCCGTCTTTAGACCGCGATGAGGAGGCAGATGACCTAGCACTAGGCTTCGGCCTCTTCATCGAATCGAAGTAAGAAGGAAGATTGGGTTCAGCGGAGATTGGAAACTCCTCACGAGATGAAGTCGCAGGAGACGTGACGGGTGTGTAGTTTGGTACGTCTAAGTCGTCGGCGGAGCGGAAAGAGGACGATGAAGAGGAAGATAGCCCGTTCGAGCTTTTATTTACAGGGAGATCCGGGGCGGTATATGCAAGAATATTTGTGGAGGAGATGAGTTCAATTGCTGGAGAGATTTGGGCACGATCGATCGTGCCAGGGGCGAACTTCACTTGGCCCTCACGGATTGGCATTGGTGCAGAGACCTTTGGTCGTCTCTGGCGCTTTGTAAACGCCCTCATGATGGACTGCGAAGTTGACATTTCTAGGTTTCTGAAACTTGGGACTCTCGTCCCGGCGTCGTTTTGGTGTTGCGGAGAATCGTCGAATGGAGTGCGTGTTTATCGCTCCAGTATTGTAAGTAGCGCAGATCTCGAGGTTTGAGAGCTAAGGAATGTTGCGATGTCAATCGTTTTTGCGTTGCTGGCGCGTTTGCAAGTCAATCACCCAGCAATTATTTTCCTATCAACAAGATATCCAGAGAGGGGCCAGCTGCGCCGTGACAGGAGATGCAATGGCTTTGTTCAAGGAATGACAAATATTTCTTTTTTTGTTTTGTGTGTGTATTGCACAGCAATATGACTAGGTCATCCGGGCGGCCTTGGTTGGCTGAAGGAGGGACAGTTTCTGTGGACCTTGTTCGGTAAGAAGCGACGGAGTGGGAAACAAATGAGCGACAACCAGGACGCTGAGAGGAAGAAAGATCACAGAAAAGAAGAGGAAGGACCTAAGGAGGGTGGTGCAAAGGAAAGGAAGAAGGAAAGGTGATGGCGGATGGAAAGAGAGAGAGAAGAATGGAAGGAAAAAAAGAAAAGGACTGTCTGCCAAAGTGTGATTGTTAGCGGTGGTGAAGACGATGCTCTGGTGGGCTGCCGCGTAAAGTTTAAGGGGAGGAAGGCGTGGGGTGTCACGATACAAGACCAAACGAGTGCCTGATACACACTCCCTTCTGCAGGGGGCGGGGATGTTGGGCTCAGCCGCCAAGACCCAGTGAGAGAGCGCCAAACACCGCGAAACAAAACAATTGGTCAACGCCGGGTGGAGTGGAGCAGGGGCACTTCCCGTGGTTTCCTTGTCCAGCTCCCCACCAGCTAACCCTATTCAGGCATGGCTGGTATTGAAGTTTACAGGATTGTTCAGATCCTAGGCCTTGCCGTGGGTCTTCTGATTGGCTTGTCTCCTTTTTTTCTCAACCAGGGAAGCGCCAACCAAGGTTTTCTGCGATCTACGATTGGGCGAACCAGCCCATTTCGGTTTTGCCTGGGTTTTACGCTTAAGGCTGTTGGAGCATGTGCAAGGCGGCATGATTGGCACAAGAGTACGGAGCAATACAGACTTGGTTGGTGTTGGGCAACTTCCAGAACATCGATGGGTAACTATATGTTATGTCCTGTACGGAGGTACTTCAAGAGTCATCGCTATTCTACCAACCCTGGACTCAAGATGCCAGCACACGCCATACATCGCCAGGATGACACCAGAACACTTCCCCTCGACATTACCCAACCGGCCTCTTTCCCTCCTGGATCATTCATGTAAATCGCACGGTTGTGACCAGCCGATACTCTCTCCGTCCACCCCCTCTCTGATTGGATTGCCAATGCTGAAACACCGAACAACCAGATGACGCAGAGCCCCCTAGCGTTTCGACCAAGATGATGAAGGGCTTCCGTTGTCAATCAGTCAAAGTCTCGAAATTAGGATTATATAGTGTGCCATTCCGTGCTCTTGATGCTAACGCCGACTTTTGGGGCATTCGTGCAATCCATACTCACCCAACCCGTGCATATAACCCATGCCACTTTTCTAGACTATTGAACTCGCAAAATTCAGTTCCTTGGGAAATGGAGAAAAATCCCGGTACCTTGCATACTCCCCGGTAATCCTCGGAATGTTCGCTACCTCTGAGAAAGACTTTTGCTCGTGATTCCCGCAAGACAACCGCTGATTTACCGCCCACACGATGACTATATCACATGGAAGTTTCTTTTCTGGGATCGAAGCATGTTGATTAATTGCAGTCCTCTAACTCCCTGGGATGGGGTAAAACAAAGAGCTCGCAAACTACCTTGTGATGGGAGCCCATGCACTGCATGGACACGCGGAGGAAAAAGTAAAATTTAATTTCTTGCATGTTTGGGCTTGAACTTCGACGCCACATGGGGATCACCGGCGGGGGGATTTCATTATTAATAGCAGCCACCCTTATACCCTGTACATTCGAATTCGATGCACCACCAGTCCTAGAAGTAGCTACGTATACTTCAAAGCCTAAATAGGTCCGAGTAACTTGGTGATGAGGATGGCTTTTCGCAGAATGCTTCGTTCGCCAGTAGCTGGATCTGGACCAACGTTCTCAATGGGTTGACGCTGAGTGGTAACGTCGTTATATAGCACCACCGCTCACCTTGGTCAAGCCGCTCAAACTACATATTTCAAAGCGCGACCGTTTAAAAGCTATTGGGCCAAGCTTGGTACTGGAAAATCTACCTTAGCATTGTATGACAGGAAGACGTCGTGACCTTATGAAATACAGGGGGTATTATTAGTATTTGCAAGAATTGGTCAAAACCGCAAAATAGATCAACTTTTCTTTTTTCCTCAAAATCTCGATAACCAGAGCAAGCTCCATTCAGACTCTCAACTGATGTGGTACACACCGATAACCAGAAGCGAAGATACGAAGTCGAATTTCTTGTCTAGTCTTCATCCATAGATTCCCAACCATCCCGGTCCTCTCTCACTTGGCCCTCTCCTGCATTCATACCCTCATCATCATCATCATCGGAATCGTCGCTGTTATCCTGGGCAACACCAACTAATCGTTCCTCCTTAGCCTCGTTGATTTGCACAGAAGCGCCGAGACGATCCGCGAAAGTCCGACGGACAGCTGCATTTGTTGACGTATCCCAAACCTGCACCAGGCCCTTGCTTCCAGCGACAGCAAGGCGGAAGCTAACTTCGCGATCTGGAGCAAAAGTCGTAGAGAAGACTTTTCCCACTTCCAGCTTTCTTGATACAACCATGCTTGGTTTGTTATCTTTTATATTCCATAGCTTAACCTGCTTGTCTGTTGAACCCGTGGCGATGAACCCAGGGATGTAAGGATTGACGTCGAATGCTGATACAGATGAATCATGAGCTTGAAGTGTCCAAAGAGGTTTTATCGATTCCGTGTTTGCAGATGCCTTCCGAATATCATGGCAATATACTATGCCGCCGTCTGTAGTGACGTAGAAAAAGTTAGGGTCGTGAGGATCCCATCGGACGTGTTCAACATCACTGGTCACATGGAACCGAGCTGCTTTGGCTTCTGGCGCTCTCATATCAGCTGCGATAATGGTTTTATCATAGCTTCCGCTTAGAAGGATGGCAACCTCTTTTGGGTGCCAGTCTAGCGAGCAAATCTTATCACTATGATTCGCGTAAGATTTGGCGCATTTTAATGTATTCAAATCCCATAATTTAACAGTTTGATCTGCTGACCCGGACGCTAGAAGGTTGCGATGCTGTCTGTTTGCAGCCAGAGCCAATACGGAATCCACATGGTATCTGTCGTTGGCCTTTTTCGATTTCTTCTTTTTCTTCTTCGATTTTGCATCGATGTTTTGGTCTTCCACGCCTTGTCCTAGAATGGCATTCGGATACATGCAATCTACCACATCGAGATCCCAAACTTCGATGTCGGGTTCCATTGTACCGACTGCCACAAAATTTCCATAAGTTCGGTTCTCCGATCCTCTTCCAACAGGCATATCTAGCCATTCCATGCACAGGGGTATTGCGGGAAGCATAATATCGTGGTGTACGTAGAGATTATCCTCCGCATCCTCATACACGTATACTTCCAGATGAGCTACCTCATCCTCAACTTTGCCGGTTAATATGAGGTTGTCGGACGGTAGGATTTGTAGCTCTTCCCTTTCATTATCTTCATCTTCACCTTCCGGCACCACGAGGTACGGGTCTTCCTCATGTGGCTGGTGATATGCGAGAGATTTAACGTTCCCAAACATTGTGACCTCCTCGCCATCTTCATCGACAACGTCGCTATCGTAATGTTCCATGTCATACTCCTTCAGCTCATCGTCGCCATTGGACTTTTCTTTATTGTCGCTGTCAAAGAGATGTATCAGCAAGCAACATTCCATATTGAAATAGCTGAATAACTCTCAATTAGACGTAAACTAACGTTTTGGTTGTCTCCTTGCCCTTTCCAAGTCCTCCCTCTTTTATAGAGTCTTCAGCTTCTTCGTCCACTTCCATCTCCTCGTCTTCCCCCTCACCACGGGCAGTTTTTAAATCGATTTTTGCATCTTCAAGCTGGACTCGTGCAAGCTCCGATATTCTATTAATCTCGTCTTCATCAAGCTCATATTTATCAGGAAATTGAGCAGCCACTCCACGACGCACCCACGTGGTGGCCGTTATCATAGAAGTCATTTTCCTAAAGCTGCTTAAGAGTCTGTATTTAGTGAGCTGGCGTCAGGCTACAGCTCTGCTACTCGAACTCTAGGTCGAGATTGGCAGCTCAAATTGATGACAAGACTTCTGAAAACAAAATCAAGAACAAGAAAGCCTCAAGATTCAAGGCTAGAAACAGCTCCCAGAGCTTTCACCTCTTCCAAAGCAGTTTCGTCTTGAGTGCCCGATAACAAATTTCGAAATTTTGATAAGCAGCAGTGGGACGGCGCGTCACCGCCCTGGCAGAAACTTAAAAGTGCTTTCGCCGAACTCCAGACCTTTTCCGCTTTGACCTTGACGACGACAACATCGTAAGACGCATCGCGACAGCAAGTCCCTAATCCACAAGTCCTCTCCTTCAACAAACCTTCATCGGCAGTCGCTGCGTTCCTTTCCAAATGCATTCCCATCTCCACACAAAAGATAACATAAGTCAGTCCCTATCGCCCCCGCAAACTCTGACCGGGTAACTTACCCACCCTTTCCTCTAGACTGTGAAGAAATAATGACTGCTCTTGACGAATGTCATGCGCGAGGCTTCCTCTATAAAGCTGTCGGGGGTTGCAACGACATCAAGCGTCAAGTTAACCGATGTCTTGGCCAAGAGAGATATAAACGAGCAAAGAAAAATCGCGACCAAGCACGGGAAAATCGATCGAGAATCGAGCAAATCTGGAAGGATCAGGGAGAATGATGTTGTGAATACGATTTCGAAGTGGAATTGCACCCCGGTGCACATATGATTTTCTTGTGGATCCTTTTCTGGCTGATCGGAGTATGAATGTTTCGGGTAGTTTTTCTTATCGTTCAAGTCTTCGGTTGACGCCCATATAGACATGGATAGATGTACGATGCAACGTTTACAGCGGATATACCCTACTCTGTATAATATGATCATGATAGACATAATCTATTACTCCTGGGAGGAACTGATATGTCTTGGAATTGGTCTAACTGAACATAGCCTGTTTTAATGCCATGTTTCAACTTCTACCGGAACATTAGGTTTTATTTCATCACTTTGATGTGTCTTATGCTTATGCCTCCTCTTCCTCTTTGCCTTCGCCGGGGCACCTTCAACATTGTCCGCCGCCCTAGTATCGTCATCCGTAGCGACCGGAGCTTCCAACACCTTGGATTGGAGGGTTTCCTTCTGACGTTTCGAATCCTCTCTATTCTTTGGCTTTTTTACACTCAATGGATTCGGGCCCTTGACTTTCTTTTGTTTCTTTACCTTCGGTTCCCCGTCATCGTCATCGTCTCTCTTTCTCTTATTCGCCGTCGAGACCAATCCGGTCTTGAATTTTCCCCTCTCAAACCCATCACGCACTCCCTCTGATGACCCGCTCATAGGCTCTAAGATCATGACCGATCGCTTTACATATATGATTGGAACACCGGGTATCAGTCGCGCGTCTTGTCTAAGATTGTATCTCGACGGTGGTCGAGCCGATTTTCGCTTTCGATCATCTGTCGCTGGCTGCGCAGGATCTGCGGAGGCTAAGATGTAGTGCTCTCTATTCTGTTTTGCATCCGGACTCGGTGATAGAAGGGAAAGTAAACACCTAGCTTCATTAATCGGCGTATCATCTTCGTTATGTGAACAGTAGCGAAGAGGAAGAATGGTTGGCGGAGGAAGTTGAGGAGGTCGTCTCTGAGGAGCTGGTTTCGACTTTGGGGTGGAGGGAGTAGAAGATGAAGATGAAGAAGCAGCCATTACTGCAGCAAGAGAACATTTTGTGATAACTACACTTTCAAATTAGCCCAACCTTCTCCTCAGGGATAATGCAATCCATAGAAGCAAGCCGCTTACAAGGCTTCACTTTTCCTTGTAGTGTGCGTTCCAGCGCAGGTATTAAATCCATTTTGAAAGAATATATAGCTTGCAAAAAGTGGGAATCGACTATATACCAGTAAAATCAGTTAGCTTTTCGTATTCAAGATTGTTCGTCTGTAGTTACTGGGTTGTTTTACCAAGTACTTGGTAAGGTTCGCGGAATCCGAAAGCAGTCTCATATTGATGCATTAACTTGCGGTACTTTTTGGATCGTTTCGCCCTCATTTTGACAATGTTAAACTGGTTATCTTTGCAATCGGTTGGAAGTATGTGGATGTGAAACAGAGCTGCGTTTTGCGCATGGAGAGGAGGGATAGTTAGTGTTTGGTGAATTTTTTTGAGCACTTGACGCGCTGCCAAGATCAAGGTTCTGAATTTTGGACTCAACGCAACTTTCATATGTTGATAATGTGGTCAACAATGCGAATAGATACTGTCGCTGTTAGGGACATTCATTCAAAAACAACTTACTGGGACTTCCTCTCGTCATAAATTTTATTTCGACCAACACTAAAATAGCATCGATGATCGATGTAATAGAAGATATTACATGCATTATGTACATATCGGGCGCATATAACCATTGCTCTGCTACTTACATTGTATTAATATGCTAATCATAACATCAACATGTTTCCGCAAAGAGACCCCCTCATACTCCATATACGCCATCCCATGCTCATAGAATATCGCTGCAAATGCATCACTGAGAGAGAAGAATCTATATCCAGTACCCGCCTCAGGGGATTCTTATGTGCTCCAAGCAAAATAGACTCGAAACTCCGACGGCACTAAACCTAGGGGAATCACCAACCAAGCGACAGAAGTCTAAAACAGCTTATGTTGCCTGTGGAATCTTTCATGAGCTTTGTGCCTTCTGGTACGAAAGACCTTTTGACGATTCAATATGTGGAGGTAATCTGCATTATCTCAATAGGAAGAAACGCCAGTGGTTGGAGTCATGTTGGTCTCTTTTCACAGAGGCCGACAACCACGCTGATATCGTCCATTTTACCTACCAGTGGTTAGCTTATTATGCAGACGGTAGGGCTAACGGAGCGACAACGTACCTCCTGAAATGGCCAACCCTGCATCAATCGCCTTCTCCATGTACGGCGTTTCTGCTGAGGGGTCCTGTGCAATGGTTTTTGCAGTTTGGAGTAATTGCTGCGCAATATACACCATTCCACCGCCCCTTCCAGCAGTACGATCACGCCCGCCGTTTTCAACTTTGCCATTTTCCCATTGCTTCAAACTCATCAATATTACCTCCAAGACATCTTGCTCCCAGAGGTTATCGGTGACGCCATCGGACAACGCCACGACGATGTCGTCTTCTTGAAGTTCGACAACAGATAGCGTAGCATCGTCTCGCGGTTTGTCTACGCTGTTGGTGCCAAGCTGCATAGGGCAGTCAAACCAATGCCATTGGCCTTGGGTTCTAAAAACCACCTTTTCTTCTTTCGGGCGCAGAACGAGAATCTGACAGTCCCCGATGTTTGTAACATAAAGCAGTGGCGTCACCGAACCTGCAGTATTGTGATAATGTAGAAGGGCGGTAGCACTGGTTGTAGTCCCGAACCATTCATTCGGCGACGAAGTGGCAAGAACCGTCTGCTCATACGCCCGTTGTAAGAATTCCACCGGGTCTGGATGGCTCGAGTTGACATTGCGTTCTACCTCGAGAGCCCAGAAATGTAGAATCAGCCTGGACCATAGCCTACAAAGAGGAGGAACAGTTAGCCTTTTGGACAGTTGCGAGCTCAAGAATAACGGATGCTTACGCAGCATGGCCATGAGGTTTTGTTGCCCAAGCACCTACCCCATCGTTTACCCCTAGGAAATGTTGAGAAACGAGAACAGCATCATCGCCATTTGTCAGGCCCCTGATAAGCTCTCCATTGACCGATGGTCTCGTATCCTGGCTCCGATGATGAGTCGTCAAAGGGTCGGAAAACGACGAAGATGGGGGCGATATGAAGGGAGGAGGGAACGGACGAGACGGTCGTTTGGGAGACAGGGCGTAACCCGTGTCAAATACAAAGGGACATTTGGAAAGAGAAACTTCTGACTTCTTAGGCGATGGAGTGGATATGCCGAAGGTTGAAGTAGCGGCTCTCCATTGCGTAAAACTGTGACGTAGATGCCGGCTTGGGTTTTGCTTTGGAGAAGATGATATCAGAGCCCGAATAACAGCTGGAATATTAAAGACCATGCCAGCGTCAGTGATACATGTTACACGCTCACATGCAATCAGGTTCCCAGCATGCTGGAGTCGATATGTCGAGGTGGTTTGTTAGTAGAATCTTGCGGTCAGGGGAGACAGGAAGATTGGTACGAAGGGGAACAAGTCATTTTTTGAGTTGAAGGCCTCCGAACGCCTCTGGCTGACGTCCGGCCCAATCCAACAAAATAAGTCTGGAAAAAGCATCAACAAATGACCAAGCCCCATTACGTTCTCATGTGAGACTTGAGAGGTGACTCTACATGTTATTCGCTGAGAGGCTGCCGAGGCCACCGGTCAAATGCACTAGCTGAGTCCCACCGGCGCCAACAAACGCCCCATACAGGGATATACAAGGTTTTAAGGTTGCGATTTTGCAGTTGGAGCCCAGAACTTAAGCTCATCAAAGGGCGTTGTCAAGCCGCAGGATTCTTCAACAAACTAAAAACGCTACAGGATCTTCCTCAACATGTTCGTATATTTCACATCATAAAAAATCACAAGAAATAAGGCAGATTTCAACTCATAATCGTGTCGTCGTTATCGTGTCCATCCCTGGAAAAGGAAAATTTTCCGTGACGTCGTAAACCCATCCTCCGGAGAAGTCCCTATCTTCAAAGGCCCTGTCGCCAAGTACGGAGATCTTCCGAGACCCATACCTAAAAATCTGAACATCGCTTCAGCCCGTCAGACCCTCTCTCGCACTGTTGCCGATATTCGATGACCGCTTTATGAAAAGAATCGAGCCGCAAGTCCAGTTCAGCCGTCATCTGGAGGACATTCCCACCACGTTTAACCGCTGATAGACGGTCAAACACACTCGCTGCAATATCCGCACAGTTTTCGGCAAAACATTCTTTCTCGTCAACTTCTCCTTGGGTGTCACAGACGACGCCCAATCGGGAACTGCAAGGACATTTCCGACTTCCTCTAAGGGTACATTTGCGGGAACATTCGCAATATCCGAAACAAATACAAAGGTTTTCCTTCACATAAGCACCGAGTGACATTGATCCTTCTTGTCTTCGGTGTTCTCCCACTGTTACTCCATGAAGCATGGCATAGGCTGCTTCCCGGTTTGCTGTAACATGTTTCCATTCCCCATGAGCCGAATCTGTGCTGTGGCGTTCTGCAGATTGCTTTTTTATTCTCCTTTTTTCCTGCTTCTCCTCGTTTGCAAGGATCCCAATATACTTCTCTTTCAATGTCCCCAGGACCATGCCTGGAGCGGCATCGTAAATTGGGTTGAGGCCTATCCATTGACGGCAATATGGAGATTCCGGATCAGTAACCAAATTCTGAATATTTTGGCGGAAAGTCTGTTCATTCTCAGGGATGTAACCACCTGCCATGCTCAGTCTTATGGTTTGATTGACGTACTCCCCCTGTCTTTGTCGAATAAGCTCCTGATCAAGAAATCTGCGTATGCTATCAGAAGCTAAATACTGTTTGCACGCCAGAAAAATCAACCTCAAATGACTTGGTTCCGGCAAACATTCCTTCGCATAAACTTTGTTGTTTGGGGCCAGGCTGCGAATATCAAAGTGGAAACTTTCACAAAGCTCGAGGTTCCTGATTTCGATATTCAATGTCGCATGTGTTGCATAGTAGAGGTCTTCTACTATACTTAGAAGCTTTGAGCAGGCCTTTTGGGTTATCTCTTTCTCTGTTCGCTTGATATAAAACTTGACTCCAGTGGGACTAGTATCAATCTAGTTGAAAGCTGTTAGCTTGGTTGTCTATCAAGAATAATCTGCCGTTGGGTCTCATGACATACAGCTGCGCCGAAGGCCATCATAACCTCTAAAACTACCTTTGCAATGCCATATACTTTGGAACACAATTCCACAATTCCTTCGAGTCGCTCGGTTATACGTTCCTCGAGGGATCGTCTATCACCTCCATAAGTCAACTTGATTTGTTCATAAAGCATCGGCGTGGATCCTTCGAATAACCGAGTACTTCGTCCATAAATGTTTGCAATTTCATCGCGCCCATCAACCCGATATCCCTTAAAAGATGGACCATGGCCACCGTAATTGGACAGAATTTCCTGGAGTCTCTCGGATTTAGACTCCGTGGAAGATCGCGTATCGGATACGCCACTAAACATAGCTTTCTCTCGCCTCTTGGCCTTAGGGTACTTGAACGCTTGAGGGCTGGTCTCGAATCTAGCCTTCGGCAAGGTGTAACTGCTGTCGGATAACATCGAAGATGTTGAAGACATCTTCGAGAGCTAAATGACTTGAGTTGGCTTAAATTTGATAGATCTAGAGCTATCGAGATAAAAAAGGGCAATAAACGTGCAAGCTCAAGCCGAAAAGCGAAGTTGTAAAGATGACGTTGAGTGGGAGGTGGAAGGTCAAGAATTGGTGATAAATTATGTATATGGTCGAGGAGGGTACTGGGAAAATGGAGCTGGTAGTCGTCTAAAAGAATCGAACGGACACAGATGGACCCCGTTTCTCTTGCCATGTCAATGAGGATATTTTCAATTGAGAAGATGGCCTGGCCTAAGTGAATAGGTCTCTTCGCTCATTCACCCTATTACACTGTCACTACACAAACTATACTGCTATTGACAACGCCGAATGTCTCAATAACCAGTGATTTAGTTGTTACGGCCATTACGTCTCATAGAAACCTTTTTGTATGCTGATTTTGTTTTGATAGAAATTATGTTGAAATCAGGTTAATCTTGAATGCTTTTGATAACGTCAAACATGCCAGGTGAAATGGACTGTGCGGATATAGCCTTTTTTACCTTTTTTCTTTGAAATCAGTAAGAGAGTCGCTACACTCATTCTGTGTTGAAAGGGATCGCTTGCTAGCTTTTCTCTTAACTTCTACACTAACCACTGCCCTGACTAGAAGCATTTCACCTTTATGAAAATCCAAGGCTCCTCCGTTTGAAGAGAATTCTTCCAGATGATCACTTGACTTTTATTTCAGGAGTCTGGCAGGCTATTGCCCGGAAACACCCATTTCAGGACATTATGGCAATGGACCGCGTGCTTCATTCTAAGTGGACAAACAAACAGACCTGTAGCGCAATGGAACACACCTGCGCGTCGCGTTTTATTCGATACAAACAACCCTGTAAGGCCATTGTGATAGAAGAATAAATAATGGAATAGCAAGCTCTATATAGTGGCCCCCCAAAGTATACATGAAGAGAGCACTCTAACTTGGAGAAGGAGCGGAATTTTGGATTCACACGAATTTCAACCCTGAACACGGAAGGTTCTCCCACTGGCAGTCTTCCTTTCTCGTTCCTCATTTTCGGGCCGGGCCCTGTTAAGAACTGTGGGCATATTAGTATGGATGGACATCTGATGGGAAACAGGGAGACTTACCTTGAAGGAAGTCGGCTGTGCGTTTCCGCATACGAGTGTGGATATATGCCTGTAGGGGAGTCTGGTTTAGTACGAGTACCTGGCAGATCAAACCATGTCGTCAACGAACCTTAGATGCTTTGATATGGTAGTGGAAATAGTCCCGGAAAGTTTGAATATGTGAAATGGTCTCGGCGCGTTTCTGGGGTAATAAGTGTCGAGGGTAGAGAACTACATAGATAAGGTGTCAAATGAGGTGGCGTAAGGGTGGGGATTTTGACCCTTACTGAATGTAATATAGCCAATTTCGCCATTTTGTGAGTTCTTTAAGCCGGGCACTCCTTGTAGTTCTAATGGTGGATCATGACGGAATAGCACTTGCGGAGCATTTGTAATTGCTCTACGTCTGACGTCGACAAGCTCCTATCCGCCTATTAGCAAAGGAACTAAGCTGGGTCAATGGATTGGATTGAGAACACACCTGCAAGAACACTTTTCCAAAGATCCTATCTGTCTCATCCCTGAAGACGGTGCTGAAGATAACTGCCACACTATCGTGATACGCTTTGAGGAATATGGCTTCTTCTTCGCGATAATGAATAGTCATCACATCTCCTCCGTCTTTAATTCGTTGAGGTATAGACTCAGTTGTGTACTTAACAGCTTCTTCTTCTAGCTTCGAGTATTCGTGGAATGCCCGCTCAAACGGAGCAGCCATGGCATTTCGTTTCAGGAGGGAAATACGGTTTATGAGCTCCTCACGCGCTTCCGACTCGGAAGGAAGATCTTCAAGATCGATGAGAATAGAAAAGTCATATCCGGCTTCAGGCGCTACGATATATGGTCCATATTCCCTCTCAAGGACCTCCTGGGCCCCGTATTGAAGTAACTCACGAAAGCATTTCACGGAAACGGAAATAAGGATTTTTGTTTTAGATTCTGGTGTAGAGACATGGAAGGTGACGCCGTCGAAATCGGAGACCACCTGGTCGATTGAGACAGGAGATGCGCTATGCACCGTAGCGTGAGTGACAGATCTGGAGAGTGGAGGAATACCCAGAGCATGTTAGGCGGGGATGGGACGTACCCAGAGAACCGCTCTGTGAGCAGCGATTGAAGAAGAACGTTCTGATAATCTAGAAGCAACATTATGCCGGAGAGATGAGCATGACAAAATCAAAGAGTCCTTTCCGTGGTTAGCTTTGCTGAAGGTGAGAATGCCGTTGTGCCTGTAGCCCGTTCAGTCGTCATTGTCCTGGTGATTGGCGCAAGTTGTTTAGTTGGAGAACCGAAGCCTGCCAAGCTGGCGTACTTCGGCCACCGGATCGCTGGTAGCTTCGAAGCTTTATTTGATTTTCTTCACCATACAGAACGAAGAGCGCAAACTGCGGATTTGCTTCGATCCCCGCGAAAGCAGGGAGGAAAAATGGTCAAATCATACTTGTAAGTGGCCAGCCTTTAACGCGTATCTTGCAAACTATTTTTAACACCCCACTTCCACGTTAATAGGAAATTCGAAGCGTCGAAGACTTTCGGCTTAGTTACCTCTGCTACGTCGAATGTTGTTTGGATAAAAGATGAGGGTCTGTTGGGCACTTCTCGTAATACAAGTGCAGGGCGGACAGTAGTGGGTGCAGGGGAAGAAGTCGCTTGTTGGGATGTGAAAAAAGGAGAGCTGCTCGCGAAATGGCGGGATTCCGATTGCAATGCGCAAGTGACCTGTATTGTGCAGAGCACATCCGATGGAGATATTTTCGCGGTTGGGTATAAATTGCATGCTCTTCGATATGTGATTTCTGTTAACGTCTAGCATAGGTATGAAGACGGCAGCATTCGGTTATGGGATTCCAGGTTAGGCACCATTATGATTTCGTTTAACGGCCATAAAACGGCAGTCACTCAACTAGCGTTCGATCAAGGAGGAGCACGATTAGCAAGTGGCTCGAAGGATACAAACATTATCGTATGGGATTTGATTGCAGAGGTTGGGCTTGTAAAGCTACGAGGTCACACAGATCAGATCACGTCCCTGCATTTCTTGTCCGGTTCCGACCCTGAAGACGATACCACAGAAGTACAAGGCGATAGCGAACAGGGCAAATTTCTATTGAGCACAGGCAAAGATTCATTGATCAAAATTTGGGATCTATCTTCCCAACATTGCATTGAAACACACATTGCGCAAAGTAATGGAGAGTGCTGGAGTCTCGGCCTATCACCCGACCAGAGTGGCTGTATTACCGCCGGTAATGAAGGCGAGCTCAGGGTATGGTCAATTGACTGGAATGCTATGAAAGAAATTGCAAAAGAGAATGAAGGTGTAAACACGCGGAAGATCCTAGAGGATCGGGGAAACTTATATCGCCAGGGCAAAGACCGGACCCTGGCTGTGCATTTTCATCCACATCTAGATTATATCGCCGTTCACGGTTCCGAGAAGTCAGTCGAGATATTACGCATCCGAAACGAAAAAGAACTCCAGAAGAGCCTCGCCAGGAAACGGAAGAGGAGAAAAGAAAAGGATGGAGATCACGGCGGCGAGGATGATAGTGTCGCTGGTGGCAGTGTTCCAGACTCTTCTGCAAAGATCACACTCAATGAAATTTTCGTATCACATACGATCGTTAGAACGGGAGGAAAGGTCCGGTCGGTAGATTGGATGGGCGGCAAAGGTCTACAGTTGCTTGCAGCTACGACAAACAATCAACTAGAGGTCTACAACGTGGTTTCGACGGAGAAAAAGAAGAAAGGAAATGAAGAGATAGCTAGTAATCGCACCTTGTCCATCGAGCTTCCTGGCCACCGCACAGACGTTCGTTCCCTGGCGTTGAGTTCGGACGACAGGATGTTATCATCTGCATCTAATGGAAATTTGAAAATATGGAATATCCGGACGCAGACTTGTCTCCGAACATTGGATTGCGGATACGCCCTCTGCTCTACTTTTCTTCCAGGTGATAAAATTGTCGTCGTCGGGAGTAAGAATGGAGAGCTTGAAGTGTTCGATATCGCCTCATCAACCCTTATTGACACTATTCCGGCCCATGAGGGCCCAGTGTGGGCTCTTCATGTTCATCCTGATGGAAAATCTATGGTTACTGGCAGTGCAGATAAAACCGCAAAATTCTGGCGGTTCGATATTGTGCAAGAGGAAATTCTCGGCACTAAGCGTACGACACCAAAGTTCAAGCTCGTCCATACTAGGACCCTTAAGGTAAACGATGATATTCTTAGCATTAAATTCTCCCCAGATGCACGACTTCTCGCCGTTTCCCTTTTAGACAACACCGTCAAAGTTTTCTTCGTTGATACCCTTAAGCTATTCCTGAATCTCTATGGTCATAAACTCCCTGTCCTCAGCATGGAC
This sequence comes from Amauroascus verrucosus, assembly GCA_001430935.1. Lineage (NCBI taxonomy): Eukaryota > Fungi > Ascomycota > Eurotiomycetes > Onygenales > Onygenaceae > Amauroascus > Amauroascus verrucosus. The sequence goes on from LJPJ01000294.1 coordinate 693,518, forward strand.
ATTTCATACGACAGTAAATTGATTGTTACTTGCTCTGCCGACAAGAATGTTCGACTTTGGGGTCTCGATTTCGGTGACTGCCATAAAGCATTCTTCGCACATCAAGACAGCATCATGGCGGTTGCATTCATGCCTCACAACAAGGAAGGAGATGGTCACAACTTCTTTAGCGCTAGCAAGGATCGTTTAATCAAGTATTGGGACGGTGATAAGTTTGAACAGATACAAAAACTCGAAGGTCATCACGGCGAAATATGGTCGTTGGCGATAAGCCATGCCGGTGATTTCATCGTCACTGCAAGCCATGATAAGAGTATACGAATTTGGCAGCAAACTGACGAGCAAATCTTTTTGGAAGAGGAACAGGAAAAAGAATTAGAAGAATTGTACGAGCAAAACCTCGCTGAGTCTCTGGATCGAGAGGAAGAAGCTGCAGAAGGTGAGAATAGGGCAGAAGCCGTGGCTGCTGGCAAGCAAACCATGGAGACACTGACAGCCGGAGAAAGAATCATCGAAGCCCTTGAGCTCGGTATGGAGGATCTGGAGTTATTGCGTGAATATAATGAACGCAAACGCGCTAATCCCAAAATCGCACCGCCATCCCGAAATCCTCTATATCTCGCATATGGTAATATCTCGGCCGAAAAATATCTTCTAAATACTATACAGAAGATCCCGGCCGCTTCATTGCAAGATGCCCTTCTTGTCCTTCCATTCTCCAGGCTTCCGGCTCTCTTTACATTTTTGAATATCTGGGCTACTAAAGAATGGGATATACCCTTGACTTGCCGCATATTATTTTTCATCCTCAAAGCCCATCATCGACAGGTAGTGGCTAGCAAGATGATGAGACCGATGCTGGATGGCATTCGAGGAAGTCTTCGACGGGTACTCGAAAGGCAGAAGGATGAGATGGGTTATAATTTAGCTGCATTGCAGTTTATTGGCGGCCAGGTTCGTGATAAGAACAAGTCAGATTACATCGATGAAGAAACATGGGAACAGGAAGAACAGCAGCAGAGAGGTGTGAAAAAGAGACAGTTTGTGACTATCGCTTAAAACAGGAAAGTTCCGTTGATATCCCTGGACAAAAATTGGCGTCATGGAAACATTGGGAATCATACATGCTGGACCTTGCGGAGTTGATGTTTAAATGTACTTATGGACGATAACAGACTATGATGTATGTATGTAGATAATGTAAGTTATACAGCGCAAAGTCTACAAAAGATTCAAAACTCTCCAGTAATCATCGAGCAACCAGCTATGCAGTGTACCCGAGCAAATGATAGCTAACTAAACAATCAAAATAGACCAAGGAGCCGCTTTTTTTGTATCCATACAATAGCATTAGGTGTAGTGATTATGTTCCTGTCCCTCATGTGGACTCTTTAGGCTACATTTCGTTGGGCACGCAGAGAACCTAGAATTCCAGAGCAGCGGCAGCTCCATCGCACAAATGTTAGCTCTTATCCAAAATTTTAGTGACGGTATATGGGGGCGAAAGCAAGATACGGAGACGGGACATAGCGTTCATTGCTAATTGTGAATTCAGGACTCAGCCCTCCAAAGCCAGTGTCACGAAGCCGATTCCCAAACCACAACAGCAACAAAGCATATCTCGTCCAAAATGTAGTGCGAATATCAGCAGAACCCTTTCTAAGCACCGACAACAGTCCCATCCCCCCAGATAAAATGCCAATGTGCCAATACGCCTAGTAGGAGAGCAAAAGGGAACAGTTCTTGACCCTGAACACATATGACGATGCGTCTGGAATTGAAGCTGCTATTTCGCTTTTCCTGACTAGGCTTCTTGGTACATATTTATCTAGGGGTTTCCCCTCAAAAGGGGTTGATGGGCTGCCATTCCTCTTCCGGCTCTTCCTAAATATTTGGGTCTAGGTTGCTCATCATGCCGCAATCGACGGCGGATATTGTGCCGTGGAAATGTGCGTAATATGAAAGATCGAGATAGAGGGACTTACTCAAATTATAGATAAATAACGGCACAAGACAAAAGGAAGAGACTCATTTGGGAGAAAACGCACACGAGCGGCTTCAGCGTCAATGTCAAAAGACGGTTGATTTGGTTGAGATTGGAAAGCCAAAATTTTTGAAGAAATCAAGGGCTCGGCGGGTCGGCGGTGGATAGTTTACCCGACAGCTAGCGCCCCAACCTTACTACCGAGGTAACATCCCAACTTCATGCACATATAAGATGCAAACTGGAAACTAGGATTGTAAATATATACAGGACTTTAGTATAACATAAATCTGTCAATCAATCCATTAGTCAAAGCTTAGATTAAGTGAAACTGAGATCTTCCACATCATTATTTCGTTCGTACCCTGCTAATGATGATGTCAGTGAAAAGAGTAAGTGAATTTTCCTACAGCGCCTAAAACACCTGAAGACTATAAATTCATAACATGGCCGTAAAAGCCGTGATAGAAACAAGATGAAAAGCCATGGTCCAGCATGGCAGTTTCAACCGTAGCCCTTATCCCATATTCCGTACAAAATTATTAAAAGGGAAAAACCTGACATATAAGCCAATAGTAAGATCCACAAAAAAAGCAGACATTGCAAAACCGTACCTCCTGATAATATCTTCTATTTGGGAATTCCTTGAAGAAGCCACGCGTGCAAATCTGAAAGGGGAATGTTGATGGCCAAGCGCAACAATAAGATGATATCAAGTAGCTATAGATAGTGCTTGGCTCCCGTGTATGGATATGTGGCCCTCTACCGCTTAGAGGTATGTTATGGAAGCAGGTTACTCTGAAGGTATTTAAGTTGTAAAGTGTGGATTAACTAAATATCATGACGATTGTTTCATTGTCCCGCAAGACGCGCAAGTCCACCATTCAGATTCCATAAACGTTCCGCACATGTGGCAAACCCATCCGAGAGGCTTCTTCGCCATGCGCTCGTCTATCTCTGTCAGCGAATCAATCGCAGATCTTCGAGATTTTGCCGAGGCATTGCTAATATTCAACCGGCTTTCTTGACGGTGTACTTGATTCTGAGAAAGTTTTGGTGAGCTAGAAGTTGGGAAACTGGTAATGGATTGGGGTCGTTCTGAGCCGCATGCGTCACAACATAAGAACATAGATGGATTTGCGAGAGTGCATATCGGACAAAACCAGGTGCCTTTATCTTTTTCTGTAACCGGGTCAGAAATAGTAGCAGGCTTCGGCTTTGTACTCTTTGGAATAGGAGGAGGTCTGATAGACCGTGGTCCTGCTGGATTGGAAGCGCTTGGTGGAACGTATGAAGTGCCGTATTGCTCTTTCTCTTCTTCTTGGATTAGCTCAATGTATGCCTCCATAATGGCGCGCTCATTGGCATCGTCTTCTTCCGCTTTCGTCTTGAAACCGTTATGTGAAACCTCGTCCGCTAGCTTTTGGCCTTCCTTTGTGCCACTCGCGCAACCTTCAGTTACTTTTTTGCGCCTTTCAGCAGCCTCCGCGATAACCCGCCTCATGTCAGCACCTCGGAGAGCGGGCATTCCTCCAAGCCTTTGGCCGGAACCTGCCGTGAGAACTCGGCGCTTTTCAGCTGCGGCCCGAGCCCGCCTACGAGCTTCATCAAGCGGGACTCTATTGCCACCAAGCCGGTGCCCTTCCGAGAGGAAACCTTCCCCAGTATAACCCTTGCGTACAAGCTGCTCGTGTTCATCACGTAGTTGATTCCAGAGTGCATGAAACTGCTGGTTGTGAGGACCATGAACAATGTGACATAACCTACGCATGTATTGTAAGTAAGCTATAAAGCGAGATGAATGGAAAAGTGGGCAAACTCACTCATGAAGCATAGTATCAACCACCTGTTCAAGAGGGATGAACTGCTTTTCATCAAGTGGACTTCTTAACCGGAGGCAGATCTTCTCTCCATGATTAATATTCAACCCTAGCAAGTTGGCTTGTGCAGGGTAAAACTCGCAGAGAGTCCCAACTCTCCACGATCTCTGACGCATGATCGGCTTAACTAGCGAGGCAACCTTTCGCAGAATAGTCAAGGCCTCTGCTTCTTTGGGTCTGTGCTTATCATGTTGGTACTCAAATACAAGAGCATCAAACTCTCTCATTTTTCAAAAGAATCCCAGTAACTAAATAAAAGTAAATGAATATGTCAACGAATGTGCAAGGAGGTGATGTCTTCTTCGATGGTTGGGCATTTGTAGAAGAGAACGTGCCAATGCAAGCTACTGGCCACCTGAGATTACAAATTCTCACCAACGCCAGGGCCGTCACGTAGGACACGGTGATCGTGAATAGGGATTCCCACCCACTGTCCCATTCCCACCCTTTCTTGCCAGCTGTCGTTTGCGGTCTTGAAGTAAGATATTCATTTAAGCTTCACACTAGGCTGCTGACATAACTAATCTAACGTACTTCCACGCCGAACCGGTCACCATTTCAAAATATCTTCTAATTTAACTTCCCTTCCACTTCAACGCGCAATTATGCCACCAATTTGCAAGAAAAATTCTTCAGATTCAGTTGAGAAAGAGGGGAGAATTGAGCTCATGATAAATGCTTTAAAAAATCAAGAAATTACCCCTATTCATGAAGCTGCAAGGCTATTTGATGTGTCTAGGACTACTCTTCAAGACTGGCTTAAGGGCTCATCTTCAAGGGTGAATTCACACACAAATTCACATAAATTATCTTCTGCTGAAGAGAATAGACTAGTTCAATAGGTGCTGGATCATGCTAAACAAGGATTCCCCCACCAGCCAGCATTTGTTAAGGATATGGCTAATTATCTTCTTACCTTACTACCCCACATCCCTAGATCAGCAAGAACTGGATTTCAAGACTTATTAAATGCTGTTCAGAGCTCCAAAGCTGTTGTTCATGCCATTATAACCATGACCAGGCCAAATGTGAAGATATAAAGGTTATTCAGGGCTGGTTTAAGATCTTAGGAGATACAATTGCTGAGAATGAAATTCTGCCAGAGGATAGATACAACTTTGATAAGACTGGCTTTGCAATGGGGCTCTCTGTGCTACTACTAAGGTTATTACTACTAAGCACCATGACCAGGCAAAGCCGCTGCGGCCTGGAAATCATCAATGGGTGACTGTGATTGAGACAGTCAATATATCAAGATGGGCTCTATCCCCCTATATTATTCTTTAAGGTCAGAATCTGCTGGAAGGCTGGTTTGAAGGCCTTCCTGCAGGCTGGAGACTTGATATCAGTCCTAATAGCTGTACCACAGATGAAATAGGCCTTAAATATCAAGATGGGCTCTATCCCCCTATATTATTCTTTAAGGTCAGAATCTGCTGGAAGGCTGGTTTGAAGGCCTTCCTGCAGGCTGGAGACTTGATATCAGTCCTAATAGCTGTACCACAGATGAAATAGGCCTTAAATGGCTCACACGGGTGTTTATTCCGGAAGCAAAGCCATGTCAGGTTGGCAGTTCTAAGCACCATGACCAGGCAAAGCCGCTGCGGCCTGGAAATCATCAATGGGTGACTGTGATTGAGACAGTCAATATATCAAGATGGGCTCTATCCCCCTATATTATTCTTTAAGGTCAGAATCTGCTGGAAGGCTGGTTTGAAGGCCTTCCTGCAGGCTGGAGACTTGATATCAGTCCTAATAGCTGTACCACAGATGAAATAGGCCTTAAATGGCTCACACGGGTGTTTATTCCGGAAGCAAAGCCATGTCAGGTTGGCAGTTCTATTCTTCTTATCCTAGGCATGACAGTCATCTTACCCCAGAATTCGATTAAATCTACAAGGATAATTCTATTATCTGCCTTTGCATGCCATCTCATTTCTCATATCTTTTGCAGCCACTAGATGTGAGCATTTTTGCAGTATTAAAGCAGGTATATAGGGGTCTAGTTCAGCAGCAAATGTGGATTGGAATTAACAGTATTAAGAAGCTTGATTTCCTAGATGCCTATCCTACAGCAGAAGCCTTTAAGGCTCAGAACATTCAAAGTGGCTTTAGAGCTACTGAAATAGCCCCATTTAAACCTGACTGGGTCATCTAGCAGCTGGATATTCAACTCTGGACCCCTACCCCCCCACACAGTAGCTCTAGCAATTCAACCACATCCTGGGTGCTTCAAACACCTAGTAATCCATGGCAATTGCACCGGCAGGTGAAGAAGGCCAAGAATATTATGGAACAAGGCCTTGAGGCGGCCCCCCCCCCCCCAATCAAGGCCTGTGAATACAGGATGGTTAGTGCCACCATTATGAAGAAGCAATATGAGGATATATTCAACATGAATGAGATAGAGAAGCAAAAGTAGAATAGATCTAGACATTCAATTCAACACACAGGGGGTCTAACTAGGAATGAGGCTCAG